>OY728139.1:487360136-488610136 GCA_963277665.1 Viscum album
AATTGCGACTGGTATTTATCGCCTACCACTGGACTACGTGAAGTACCTAGTTAGTTTGACTGATTATTTCTAGTTATATGATTTTATGAATTAAGAGTAAGTTGATTTTGGGTTATTTATGAAAATGATTAACCTATCATGGAGGATATGTGATTAGGTTAATTACTTTTCAATACGAGACTTTAGGAGCAACTAATGTTGTTTGGAGATAAATGTTACGATTTAACATGGAAGAATATGTGATCAAATCCTTCAAATATTTGGGTTTCAATCTTAGATTGGTTTACTTTGAAGAATTTTATGGACAAATTGTTTATCGTATGGTCCTCGTTGAACTTTGGGTTTTGTTGGACAAATTTTTGAGGTTAAGAATAGATTTTCTTTCTATAAAGGGTTATCCTTTTCTGGATTATCTGGTCTTGTACTAGCCTTTTTGGTTTTGGTTTTGGTTAAAGTCTAAAGACATGGGAATTATATAGTTCTCTTTTGTAGATTAGGTGATTCTCTAAAAGTTGATTATAGCACTCTTAATGTTAACAAGTCTTCCTAAATACTCACCTTTTGGAGAAAATATGAGTTTGTGTAAGGAATCTAATAAAAGTTGAAAGTCAACATGATAAGTGATTATGTTTCCTTATGAATAAATTCCCCAATAAATAGTAACTTAAAACAAAAATGTTGTCTATTAACTTTTCCTACTGGGGAACCCAACACCGTTTAACCCATCACAAGTTTGTGATTTTCTTATTGTTAACTTTCTCCTAAACATGTTTTCTATCACTCTCCATCAGAACATGACCCTATGTTTACTTCTCCATGTCCATGTTTTCCTACATGGAATCCTAGTATGGGTTAACTCAGGTGACCTCTGTACTTATCTTTATTTATTTTAAAGTGATTGTTTTACTGACTCTTGTTCCGATGTGGGACTTTCAAGGATGTTACCAAGCCCAATTTTAAAATTGCGAGGACGCAATTCCCAAAAGGGGGGAAGGATGTAACACCCCAGGTAAATAAAGAATATGAAATTTTCATATTTATCCATATTTTTGAATAAAATATTAATATGACTTTAAAGGGGACTCTATGCTCGATGGCGTACCCAACACGCAACAACGAGTTTCTTGGGAATCTTACGTTGCACTCTAATAATAAAATAATATTATTTTTAATGGTAGTTAACATGTAGCCGTTGTATTGGCGGGAATGGATAGAAATAACTAAAATATGGTTATATATGTTTTTAAATGTTTTTAGATATATCCAATAAAAGATAAAGGCTTAAAATACGGAAAGAATTCAAATTTAGGTGTATATGCCCTAGTTTTCACTAAAGGTTCACTTATCGCCTTTTGATGGAAAACCATCATTAAATATAGTTTTGTTCACTCTTATACATCCTTTTGGACCAAATAAAACTCTTCTTAAGAATTGGGACATCAAAATTTACTTTGTGTAAATTTTTGGTATCATTCCGATAAAGTTCATTTTTTTAAATGAATAGTGTACAATGATGTATTTAAATTCTAAACCTCTTTTTAATCTAATTTATTTTTATGATTAGATTATATTTTGAATTGGTTTTAAAGTGAAATTAGAATATATTTTTACCATTAAATCCAATAGTGGTCGTTGGAATTAATTTCACTTTGAAATCAGGCTTAAACTAGTGTCAATCTTTTGATACTTATTGTTTCATAAAAACACGCTATTTGATCTGACAGCGGGAATTAATTATTAAATTAATTAATGTGACTTATATTTTTTGAATTTTGTAAAATAGACTTCATTTTTGATTTCGGAATATCAAATATAGCTTAGGGTGAATTTTTGGTAATTTTCTGAAAAACCCCAATTTTTGATGAATAGTGAAACCCCTAAGTGGTAATCAAGCAAACTGATTTTTCAGTTAAATGAAAGTTTACCACTAATGTGTATTGAATTTTGAAAATCCGACATACATGGTTGGAATTAGTATGTAAAATGTGGTTCAATGGGTTGAATATAATTTTTTAGTGAATAGTAACTTTTTTTCATTAATCGCGATTAGAGGTAATTAGTGTAATTTAAGGTAAAAATTATATTATAAAAATATGAAAACACAATGACACTTGTAGTAACCATATATTTATGAGTCATGGCCGACCAAGAAAACCCATGCGTCAATTTAGGGGACCCTATGGAGCCTCTTGGGTGAGATAATGACTTTAATGACTTTTTTAAATAAAGGTGAAAATGACACTAACATAAATTGTTTTACTAAAACAATTTTTAGATGGGGTTATACTAATCCTATTTTTGTATATAAATACTCTTTGGAAATATAAAAATATTTCCTACATCATGATATTTTTGTTATAATTTTTAGAAATTAAATTAATTAATTCAATTATGACATCATGATGATGCAATGATGACCTCATTAATGAACAGTTTAAATAAAATGAAACGATAATATAAACTCTAAGACCTAAACTTGTCCAAAAACTATTAGATGGGAATATTTTGAAGCCTTATCATCTTATATTTGAAATATATCAATGTGGGACATTAGAAATTGGAAACACCTTTGAAAATAAAATAATAGTTTCATGATTTCCAAAAGTGCCCCTCCTCTCCTCTTATAAAAGGCCCCCACCTCTACCTCATTTCACACACTCCTCATGCCTTTAGCTCGGCCATCCCCTGCCCATTTACTCTCTCCATATCCCTCTCCTCATCCTAGTGGATTCCATTTGGGCATAATCCTTTAAAAGGAAGCCTTTAGGCTCAAATCAAAAGGAGTTACACTTTTAAAGGTAATTCATTCTCTCATGTTCATTTGTTTCATTTTGCTTCTCCAACCCCCTAAACTCTTTTTATTTACTTCTTTTGTAACAACTACAGTATCTTAAATATACTAGGATGTTGTTATAAGATTTATTCGAGATACACTCTCACACAACTATATCAAATGGTTAAGGAACATACGGTTTCCGTGGATGGCGAAATTCTGCCTCCCGAAACGATGATTGTTCAATACTCATTTAACACCTTCAAAGGTGGCCATTAGGATGACACTATTTTTATATATGATATATAATATGTTTATTCTTTCCTTAAGATTCTGTATTTTTCATTTATGGCATACTATTATTGTTTCCATTATGGGTAAACACAATATCTTTATTTTAGGAAGTGCGGACTACCACCCCCTGAAAGTGATTTGATTCGTTAATACCATATGCGGGATGTGTAAAGGATAAAGTTAATGATATTTTATATGTTATTATACTGGAATTATAATATACACTTATATCATTATGATTCCATTCCAGAAAATACGAAATAGAAATGGAAGTAGCGTTCATGCGTACGTACGGCTTACCGTCTCCATGAACGGTGCATTTCATTTCTTACCTCTAAATGTGATGTAATATTATAAATACATGTATATGATGAATATATATGATATATATGTTATCCAAATCATTAATTTCATTCTGTATATAGCGAACCTTAGACCAAATTAACAACATGTAAGTGTAAGAAGTCTATTTTTGACTTAAGAACCAAATACCGACAAAATGAACATTATTAACTTAAATGATTACATTATGTTCATAACATGGTATAAAAGGAATAATGAACTTGAAAAAGGTTATTAAGAAATTAGAGATTAACTCAAGTTTATTATTCAGGAGATTAAAGAACGGTCGGGTCAAGTCGGATACGAGGTAAGGGATCCTACTCATCTCTTTCTTTTTAAGAACACTCTTTTATGTCATTCCCTCTAAAGCTCATATTTCATGTTATTGGGATGTTATTTTATATTAAAATTACTGTAATTTTTATGTTCCTGTGATGAGAGACCCTATTCTCTCTAATAAATCCATTTTGGAAGTTTTGAGTGGCGCCGTTAGGCTGCAGAATTTTCATAAGAGATCTAACCTCTCTCTTTCTCTTTAAGTACTCTCCTTTATGTCACTTCTTTTAAGCTCATCTTTTTTATGATGGGGGATGTTATTTTATATTCCTCTTTCATTACATTTTATTTTAATGTGATGAGATACCCTATTTGATCTCATCAATCCATTTTTGGAAGTTTTATGTGGCGCCGTTAGGCTGCCGAGTTTTCGTAAGGGATTTTTCAACTCACTTTTATTCCCGTGAGATTTATGCTACATTTTCCACAATTTCCTTTGAGTGGTGTATGTACTTCCATTATTATACTCTTTGTGTAATATAATTTTTTTTATTAGTATTTACATCAATGATTTATTGTCCTTCTTTCATGGGGTGTATGTTTTGAAAGATACCCAAGTCTGTAAGGGAACCTTTCACCCTCCCCTTTTTTAAAAGACTTCTTTTGTTGGGTCTTTTAATTTATATATCGTTATGTTGGGATATGTTCTCATATATCCTTATTGATGTAAATTTTATGTCCAAGTGATGAGATACACTTTTTATCTCTCATCAACTCATTTTGATGTGATGCTGTTAGGCTGTCAAGGGAACTTCTTAAACCAATTTTGATTTCTTTGGGTTCAAGATGTAGTTATTGAATATGTCATCCTTTGAATATGTGTGAATAACCTCTGATTTTTTTACACTTAATATCCACTTATATTTGGTTTATTCATTTGTCACACATAATTATTCAATTGATTTATCCTTAAACCAAGGATACCGTCTTTGTGTAAGACTTCGTCTCAATCTCCTTTCATTGAGGCATATTTTATTTTATACACAACTTTCTTTTATATGGTGTATAAACCCTTTTGACTTTTACGTTTATCCAAAAGGAATATTTCTCTACGAAGCGTTTACTAAATGAAAAAAGGGACTGTTTTTGTCGTACGTATGCGGGGACAACGACTTCTCCACCGTCGTGACCGTTATTTGAGTTTTGGCTTCCTCCACAAGCCATACCTTCTTTTTAAAAGAAAAAAAATACCATGTTTTAATTTTCTTTTATTTTGGTATTGAAAATTGTTTTCATAATGTTTTTATATCAATGTTTTGTATTGATATCATGTGATTGAAAGGTGGAAATGTTATGTTTCCTTTATGCATGTTTTATGTGATACGATTATGTTGTGGTTCTTGGGAATTATTATGAAGACGGGTGGTTCCGTGATAAACTAAGGGCAGGTGAGCCCGATATAGCTCTCCAATTCATTGGGTAATGCAAAGGAGTGAAACGGTAAGGTTTCTCCAAAGAGATTTAGGGAATATACTGTGATGGGTATTCCAAATGTAACCAAGAGGGTTACTCACAATGTAATAATGTTATGAATGCCTCAAGTTACCTTTATGTCTTATGTTTTCTATGATTTATTCATGGTTTGATGAGGTATGTTAATGTTCCTATGTTTTATGGGTAATGTATGATTTCATTCTTATGTATATATGAACTCATGTTTCCTTTCCATATTTTTTATAACCCTTACTGAGCTTTTTATGCTCATCCCACGTTTTTGAAATGTTTTTTGTAGGTCAAGGTAAAGGTACATGATGTGATGATAGTGTCAAGGATGTGTCAAGAAAGAATCCGTGTTTCATTTTAAAAATGTTTCCATTGATGGGAAGAATTAATATTGCCTTTTATGTAACCACATTGATTAAATGTGGAATGTAATGCATGTTTCATGATCTAATTCTCTAAAACTCTAAACCTGAAAAGATCCTCAACGTGAATTATTCATTTAATTCAATATTAAGTAAGGTTTAAGGCTGGGGCCTTATAGTTCATGTCTGAGAAAACATGGTGTGCGATTCACTACCATAGAATTCAGAAGAAAAACTCATTCTACAGGATGTTAAAGTGAAAGGGCGACGTCTCTTACATTACATATGTTGCCCTCGCCCGAGGGGACCATTGTGTTGGGTGTTAGTCCCCAATAGCCCCTAATTATAAGAACATGGTGTGGCTTTATTCTCTTCTATATGAGATACATAGGGGCACCAGAATCATAAATACTAGTCCATAAAAAAATATTAAATTCCCCTACTCTTCCATGTACAAGAAAAATATGCATAGGAGGGTCTCGTAAAAATTCTTAACCCATTTTTTATTATGTATTCAAATAAAAAATTTCCCCTCCCTACACAAGATTTCTACTGGTGTAGGGAATATTTTCTCCAATGATGTTTGGATTGAGTATCCATTTTAACGTGATACAAAAGGGAACCTAAACACTATGTATTAGGAGTAGAAATAATAAAAATATCTCCCCCTGCATATGGTTAATACATACATAGTAAATATTTCTCCTAATTATTGAGTGATTGTTTACATGAAATACTCCTTCTATTCGAATCTCCCCTAAAATACAAAAATTAAACAATATTTCTAAGAAAATACAAATCTCCCTAATCTTCCCCCAGAAATATTTAGCAGAATCTCAGATTCTGAAGAAAAGTTATTTTATGACTATGCATACAATTACGTAGTTTGATCATTATAATTAGCCCTTGAAAGTCCTATCATCTATAGGCTTTTCCATAATTAGGATAGACCTATTATCCTTCTATAATACCTGGTATCCTTATTAAAAAAACCATCTTTCAAACATGGAATGTGGTTATTCCTTCCATATATGTCCATATCACTTTCCAGATTCATTTGTCTCACATTATAACTTACAGACTTCAATTTCCAGTCTTGAATAATTATAGAAAAATTTCTATTAGATCACATTGGAATGGAAAATATTTAGTATTTTTCTCAAATACATGCGACTATAAGATAAATAATTATAAATTCGCACAGTATAAAGATAAACTATAAAGAAATACCCTTGTCATAATGACGTTAAACTGTCTGACACTCATATGAGACATATGACATTAATCTGTAAGGAAGGGTCTCCATCACATGACCCTAAATTACACAACACTTCATTCCCCATATCCTAACATTAAACTATATGACACAAACATTATTCTATACAATCAATTACCTACTAGGGAGTCAGTTCCTTGAAATGGTACTTTGTATTGGGTTTGGAAACTCACATTATTCGAATACCACACCATGATGAAATATAAAAATTCCCTTACCCTATATATGAATTAGTCTTATATTGGGTTCCATTACATTATCAAGGATTCATTGATCATGGATATTATGTCAAACCTTGATTTTTAATTGACATAAATCATGTCCATCAATGAAATATGATTGAGTTAAATGTGCCCCGACATGTACCCTAGCAAGCACTCATGTTTGTATTTTAATGATTTACCATGTTTCATATTTTTTATCACGTCGTGAATAAATCGTGAGATATTAGAGGAATTTTAAAGTCGTTTGGATTTTTAGGAAACATTACACCTAGGAAAATTTATCGTGGATGCTTCGTTACCTAAATGAGACCTTCATCCGTAGAGATGTATTTGAAAAAAAATATTACCCATAGAATATTAATCCCAAATTTCATATGTATTATTTTTAGCTAGGCATATGATCCTAACATATGTACTATGTTTTATGGATACTTTATATGAATTAAATACCCCTCTTTTTATATGTGATTCATATCTATAAAGGTAATTTTATATACAGTGAATGGAATTTCTTTTTGGTTATTTTTTCATTTGTCAATGTTATTTGTCTTGAAACTCTAACTGCACTTACTAGTATTAAAAGGTTCCATAATAAAAAATTTAGATCATTTTATTATTCCAATTATTACTTCTAAAATTAAATAATACTTGGAAGTACAAGAAAAATTAATTGAATTTCATTATTATGGTTAAAAATTGAAAGGTAAGATGATAATGTAGAGGAAAAAAATCGATAAAATACAAATTTTCTTTCATTGGAAATATTTTGGGGGGACATTCAAATCATAGAGTCTCTCCATAAAATTATTGGTAAATGAGAATAAAATTAAATGACAATGATGATATTTTCCTTGTTTTATTCAACAGATATTCTAACTCATGACACAAGTGGTTAATGTCAAGCTCGAGACTAGTCCATGATCCATATTTAATATTTGATAATATATATATTCTAGAAAAAAAAAATTTTATCATGATTTTATTTACTTTCAATTAGAGCCTTGTTTTTTATTACAACATGCCTTTATTCTATCCATATGATCTATGTATGAGAATCCTAGGTAAATATAGTTATAATCAAATGAAATTTTTAGTAATACTTAAGAAAATAGGATGTGAAAAAATTAGTGAGATCCTCATTGATATTTATACAGATATTTCTATGGACATATCTATGAATAAGTATAATAATGAGTCCACATATAAGAAAATTTTGTAATATTTTGGTAAACAATAGAGAAAGTGGTTTCCTAAAAATTTCATCCATATATAGACACTAAAAGTGGAGGAGATCTATCACTAAGGTACCTAGGATTAATGATTCTAAAAAGGGTCCATTGAGCGTGATAATATCATCACCCTATACAAAATAATGAGCCTTTCTAGACACTTGGTTTGACACTCATTGGGTTTTTTTCTTTGGAAATTCACAAACATAATGTGAACCCAAATGATGGATTTTTATAGTTGATGACTATGAATGAACTACGATAATCCTAATGATTCATATATTAAAAAAAATCTATCTATATTTAGACATGATAAATGAGTTATTTAGAATATTTAATTTTCCATTGGGATTATCATTGCTCACACAATAATTTCATTTATTTGTCAATGGTGTGAACCAAAAGGAACTGAATTAAAATTGAATGTCATGGATTATTTTTTAATAGGTAACCAAATGTGATGATTATTATATTAATGGATTTTGTGATTATGCCTAGTCATTTTTAGGAAATATTATTATCAATGTATACCTTATCCATCAATTATAATTTCCATAATTTGAGAAGGAATGAGTTCAATGATATTTTAGCTGATGGTAATGATGTATGAATGATGACTTAGTTTTATTTATAATGGGAACATGGAAGGAATCGCCCATGTAACTGTCTAAGTGGATGGGTTGATTTTTTGACTATGGATAAGAATGAGAAAAATAATGTAACTGAAATGGGAAAATAAAATTTTCAGTTAATGCAATGGATGTGAATATTTGTCTCCCTACGATATAATTGACTATCAAATTATTTATATTTAAACGGTAATAAAATTATTTAAATATACTTCCTAAGGGGAAATATCTTGAAGAAAATAAATAAGCTTTTATAATTAATTGTTATATTCTTTATGATGATGAGATTAAATATTAAATGTGGAAGGACTGATGTATTAAGGAATAATATTATGAATCCATGATAATTGGTAGATATGGAACTTTTATGAATGAAGTATTTATGTATTATGATTCAATTATTTTTATCTGAATCATGAAATATATAATTATTGTTTTATTATAATTGTTTCATTAAGGATTTGAATAAATAAGTTTAATAATGTTGATGACATTGAAAATTTATTTAATGTAAATTTGACATTTTAATGTTCACCCATAATAAGTTCTTGATATTTAGATTACGATTCTCAGATAAAGGGTTTTTGGAGATTAATAATTAAAATGGATTGTATTGATTACATTAGAACTGATTATTGATTTTTTGAAAAAGTGGTTTGTGTTATAATTTATGAAGTTTATAACATTTATGGATTAATAGAATAAAACAAATCATCTATGTTTTATGTAAATAATTAGGAATCATGTATATTTTCAATAAGGTTTTATTGTAATTATAGTATTTGGTATCTGAGAATTAGGATGTAGTTCATAATATTTGAGGGATTAATGATAAGGTCATTTTATAAATTTGGTGACCTTATTTCGAATTTTTTGAAATTTAATTATTCCAATGGTTATTAAAGATAACTATTTATAGAAAGGTTAATGTTGGACATTTTATTAGGTTTTATAGGTTTGTGTATTATATCTTCAAATGAATATTTATTCATTTTTAAAACACTTAAGATAACTATTTTGTTGGTTTGACAACTAAATATTGACATAATGACTTATCATTCAATATATGAATCATTTAATCCATTAGTGCTTTAAGAATAAAAACATTTACCTTCATTTCATGAGGTATGAGATGAATTGGAAATGGATAAAGTGACAACCAAAGGGTAAGATGTAAATTTGAAATATAATGAAATCATTTATGTGTATCCTCTTGTGAAAATACATAACAATTTGAAAAATTATATTTAAATAAAATTATGTCCTATTATCACCATTTTTTATAAAAAATTCAATGTAATTTTCACACCTCTTTTTACTATGTTTTTATGGTCACAAAACATACATGGATCCCCCAATTTCTTTTGATTAGTGATATTTATCACTCTATATAATTATATACTATTTTTTTCCATGTACATGATATTATATACCACCTATGTTATCCTATATAAAAACCTATTTATGAGTTACTTTTTGAAATCTTTATCGATCCAACTTTTCTTTTTGAAGTGCTGTTTTATTATTCATTTTTTTGATGTAGGTTTCAATGAATGTTTTTTCATATTATAAAACTTTAATGATTAAAATGAATTTTGAGGGAGGAATTCATTTAAAGGTGGGTAGAGTGTAACACCCCAAGATTTCATGAATGCTTTTTTCAAACAAACCGAATCTTTTTGATATCATACTATACAGATATCACTAATTTTAGAATGGGTTCCACAGAACACAGAGTTTAATTACACTGTGAGTTATTATTAAAATATATTTTTAATATCATTATTTTCTCTTAGCCAGTATAATGGAAGTTATGAATATGAATAACTAATTTTTAAAAATATGGTTTACACATGTATGAAAAATTAATTCTTTGGTGATTAATTAACTATAAATGAAAATAAAATCCTTTTAAAAAGGAAATAATTCTCTAAAAATACAATTTTATGCAGAAAATTGTGTTTTATAAGAATAATTTAACCAAATAATTTTTTGGTATAATTTATTTTATTAAAATTATGTATTTTATATTCTATAATATGTTTAACATTAAACATTCATGTTTTATAGACATGTAGTAATAATATATCCAATTTTATTAAAAAAATTACTTTTCTCTGAAAATAATTTTTATTAACATTTTCAACCATATAAAAATAATAATTTTTAATACCCATAGAAAATTTGTCTTAATAAAATTCATAATTTTTTAAATCAACAATTCAAAAAAAATCTGGTAAATTTTTTTATTCCTTTAAAAATTAATTTTTTTATGAATAGTGAAAATACTAAATTTTAATTGATAATATTCTTTTCAATTAAAATTTTATAATGTTGATGTATATTTTAACATTTTTTTGATGTAACAATTTTTAAAAATTTATATGAATTCTCCCTATTTTGGTCATTAGAATCTGCTTCTTATTGAATTTTGATATAAAAAAAACTTGTATCATTTTATTGTTTTATGTTAAATAAAATATTTGAAAACATTTTTGTAAGATTATTTATAAATTATAATTTTTCAATTCCATAAATGTGTAACATCCCAGCTATTTTATGTGTGGAATATTTATTTTCAACATTCGATTAATCCCTTTTTAGAGCACTCTATTTATCTTAGATCTGGATGTCGATTCCTTAGGTCATTTGGTATGACTTTGAATGAATGAAATAAGGGGTTGAAATGTGGATATAGTCCATGTAGATGACATATATTAATTATATGATTTTCATTTCCCTAGTGATTTAAACTAACAATTTGAAATGAACATTCCCTATTAATGGAAGCACAAGCATTACATGATGTATAAATTATTTAAAAGCTGTGTAAATATTGTGAATCTATTATAAAGGGGAAGAACCTTTTTCTTTTCTCTCTCCAAATTATATATCCTATCATATCAATCATATAATGTCTCCACCATTGTAGTTACTCTAATAGAGAAACTCTTGTAAATTAAGTATTTCTCTGGTCCATCTTCTAATCAAACCATTGTTCGTCTCATTAGATCCCTACTAGAATGATCTTCATTCTTCATATTCCTTTTGTTGTTCTCCTTTCTCTCACTAATGTCATTTAGGTGTGGGTTCCTAAACCAAATTATCCATGAGTCCATCTATTTTACTATATTTTTCCTATCTGGACCAATCTAAAGCCCAATTATGGATTGTTGTTCTAGCACGTTCTTAAGGTAGTTGGTCTAAACCTTTCACCTAAGGTTTTGTTTTTGTTTTTGAAATTTTTTTCAGGGCACACACAATAATTTTCTGATGATTCTTCTATAATTAAATGATCTGCATTAAATTAATCATATCTTCTAATGTGGGTCACCATTTTATCAAGTAATCTTGGTTGAATGATTTCATCCATAACTTGAGCCACCAATTTGGTGTTTTCATTAATCTTCCATATGTTAAAAACACTCTTTGGATGTGCGATCCCACAACTCAAGTTGTATGAGCATTTATAATTTAAATGAGTTAGTTGGTGTTGATAATTCATCCTTTTATAAGTTATTAAATTATATAAATGTGATTAAATTGATTGTTAAATGATCTCTATAATTTGGTATGAAGCCTAACATAAACCTTGAATTTTATTAAATTTTTTATGATTGTGGGAGATCAAGGATGGAAACTATTAATAATCATCGTGGAACCTAACTATAATCAAGTAATGAAACAAATAATTATTTTTGGGAATGGTACATATATCTTCAATATAGAACTGATCTTGTAGTTAGGCATGGAAGATATGATTATTTTTATATACATCCTCATCTTATTTTAGTATGGAGCCAATTTTTTAGGTATGGTAACTATGATTACTGAACAATGGAACTTGTGATTTTTAAACTCTAACTCTTGTAAATTTTGGTATGCCACCTATGTCATAATCGTATATCACCATTTTGGGTATCGAGGAATGGAAGCTCTAATCCCAATGCATTAGTATTGATGGTATGACACTAATGATCAGGATAGAGGTATGGAGCCCCATATATTTTTATACCTTTATATCTCTTGATATTTTCTTCCCAGGATATACACCATGGTACCATGCCCATGTAGGTCTGTCATTCTTATAACATATTGTGTCTACCGATCTAGTTACTACCAGTTCTTGATACTCTAAACATTTTGATGTTCACATGATTTATCCTTCTTTTAGTATACCACTTTATTTAGAGAATTTTATATTTTTCATTCGTTTATCTATCACATGTAATTAATTCCCACTCTTATGGTTTATATATAAACGACATATCTATTATAAGCACATTTGGTAGTGTCATACATATGTTATCCTACACTCTACCTTGGACACTGATGGTACCCCTGAATATTATTTGGATACAGGTAGGGATAGAGTTAAGAACACAATTATTGATGCATAATTTATTTTATCATTGGAGTAGAGTATCCTGGGACCAAACTATGGAACATAATGCTAGTGAGATAACCTTTTTCCAATTTTGTTCCAGTTTTTCTTTCAATATATGTAATGTACTAGCTTCCTTTTATAATTTCTTCGAATTTAATTTTTTTGATACATGTAATTAATTAATATTTTATATGATACCTAATGTTACAATTGTTTATTTGTTTCTATTAATATCTAGATATTATCTTCTCACAGACCTAGTTATCATTTATTTTGCTTCTGTTGTTTATATTTTCACCTATTACACCACTATGTGAATCTGATTATGAGGTTATATTCTCACCACTATACCACCATTGTTCTCAATACTAGTCAATTTTATCTTCCATAAGGGGAGGTGCTCCTTTTACCATGTGACCAACCAAATCAAGTCACCACCTAAGTCTTCTGGGCCAGGACATTACAAATTGGTATCAAAGGGAGGTTTGGATCATTTGAACTGTATGTAACCTGAGAATTTATAATCGTGATTAATCAAATATTATGTGATTCTCATAACATCAGATGTTATTATTATTATTATATTTTAGGCACCTTATAAGATAAATATGTAATGAATTATTTTAGGTACATTATAGGATGAATATGTCATGAATTATTCCATTCCATGTAGGTTTCATTTTATGCCATCATAATATATTGTGTTTATTTTTTGAGTGAAACATAAGTTATGAATATAACACTTCTATAAGAAAAATGATTATTGGATAAAGGGTTAATAATTTTTTTTCACCAACTTAAGTGGTGTTTTCTAGTACATATTGGTGATTAAAATTTAAATACCCACTATCATATGTGTGAGTTATCTAACTGAGGTTATATAGAATAAAATTTTATTTTATTATGTATTACTAAATGTAATTTGAAATATAATGAATAAACCTACCTATAATGAGTTTGAATGATGATTTATTTCCACAAATAATATTATAATATAGATTACATTCTTATATTTATTGTAATGGTTTTGATAAAGTTAAATGAACTACAATTGAAATTTTTAAACCATGTACATGTATAAATTATAAATTTTATATTATTTAACCATTAGGTTATGTAAATGAAATAATTAATAAGTCTTAAAAACTATATGGTCTTCGTTGAATGGGTGTTACAATTTTAAATTAAGTGTTATTTTCCTCTATAACTTATAATATATATTCAATATACGAGGGCCCTTACAACGAAACTGAGAGATTGTCCTAAACCTGGCCTTAGTAGTGGGATGTTGGTAGTAACTCTTGTGTTCTTTATGATTGTTCATATTAAAATTTCCTCGTTTGGGAGTAGGTATAGGGGTATGAATATTATATAGTAATGGATTGTAAATTTCCAATTCTTGTACCTATGATGTTATCATTATAAACATTATATCTAAGGATCATGCTTGGAATATATATATCTATTATTCCAATATTTTCATCTATTTTGCACAAGGAGGGTGGTGATGACAATGATTTGGAGTTAGAGGGACTTAAGCCACATATGTTACCACATGTATTTCTACATTGGGAACCTCCAATTATTCTTAATTCGACCAATGATTCTTAGTTTTATAGGGATGTTTCCTATCTCATTCAGCATAAACATGGACCTTTAGGATATTCCCATTCTATGGGTGATTTTTCTGAGGAATTTCAACATCATCATCCACCTAAATTTCAAGAAGATACTGTCTGGAGGTTGCAAAGTTATGGCTTGAGTAATTTTTATCTATCATTGTTAACCATAATACACCTCCTAGGATGAGAGTGAAACCAAATAAATATTTGCATTGAAAACATTCCAAATATTGGTTGGATATTCTAAACTATGATGTTATGTATAATTATGTAATTTATAAGGTTTTCCTATATATATTCTATGACTAATTATTCTTTAAGACCTTTAGGTTTCATTATACCATGTATTTATGAACCTACTACACATATTTTTGTCATTTATGGTTGACTCAACTCCTTTTAGAGAGTCTCAATAATTTTCACCAATATATACTATTAATGAGACATAGAAGGATATACATATTGAGGATGTTGTTAATAACCCTTTTAAATATCAAGTTACTGTTATATTCCTGAATACAATGTCAAAAATAGTAAATTAGGCTATTATTTCCCTGCATTAACAGAGTGAAGTTGGTTGTTCAGATTAGATTGCACTAGCATGTTCACCTATTGTGGAAGTATATATTATATGGAAGCATCTAGTCAATACATATCATGAGGGTAACACCTAACATACTACACATTATTGTGATTTGTTAGTCTTTCGTCAGTCCAGAATGAAGGGGAATGTAAAACCTCATGTGTGGGAGTGCCCCATTTGAGTATCAATCCTATAGTAGGATTGATCATTTATTTGGGTTTTTAAGAATCACTATCTCTATATATAGTGAGATATGTATTGAAATAATGTTAATACATTGATATGAATGATTATATCCATGTCATCCAGGGAGTATGAGTGCTACAAACCAATGAAGTTGAGGAGGTGGTCGTGGACATGGTATAAAGACACAATTTATGCAGTGGAATAAAAGTGGTCTTAGTCAATGAAATCATTGGGTATCATAGGACCATGGAACATGAATCTTTTATATAATATAATATGTGAAGGAAGAGTAATTTATTAAACCTTCTAATGTTTGATTTATTATTTCTGTAGAATCATCCCAGTTATCAACATTATTTGAAATAGGGGATTAAAATTAATTTTTCTCCATGACTATTGAGAAAATCCTTGCATGTGAATTTTTTTTACTTTCTTGGGGGGATAACGACTGACACTCTTCTGGGTAAACATTCTAAGAGTATAATTTTGTGAAATTTAGTACTTTTATGGGGGTGATAACCTTTAGAACTTCTTCATCCTCGAGATGATAGGATTTGATTCCATCATTTGGATAGACCAAAATATTCTCTATCATCACCATGTGGTATTTTATGTTCATAGGGTGTCATTTCATCTCTTGATGGTCGTAAATATAATCAAACTTGTGAGTTGGAAGTCCAAGAATGTAGATCTAGAACTGGGATTGTGGGATGGGTGTCATGACAACCCAACATTCTATCCATTATATTGATGATCATGGATTACATGTGCCTAACATTCCTATTGTGGTAGATAATTTCAAGGATGTTTCCCTTATTAATGTTCTATTTTATCCTCCTGAGCGAGGGTTGGTGTTCCCTATTGAGATAGTTCTAGGATACACACTATAGTCTATTCACCTTACATGATGGCCACTACTGAGTTACATCAGTTAAATAGAGATCCTTATAACATAGAATCTAATGGCTTCATATGGCCAATTATACCACATTGGTGTTCGCCATTACTTTTCTATATAATGTCAAATGGATCCTCTGGGATTTTTGTGGATTTACCGAAGCTAAATCATTATAATGCTAAGAGATGGTAAAATTTACCTTATATAAATGACCACTTTCATCATCTATGAGGATATATGGAATTATTAAAGATTAATTTGTGTGTATGAAATCACCATATACTTGTTCGACCATCAGACATACCTTGTATAGTGTTCTGTAGTAGGTATGGTATTTATGTGTATTTAGTTATGTTTTTTGGCATAAAAAATGATCCATCTCATTCCATATATCTAATGAATCAGTTTTTCCTTCCATTTTTTAATAATTTGTTATGTTCTTTTTAGATGTCGTATTACTATATTTCTATACTCAATATGACTATCCAAAACATCTTGAAATCATTATAAATATATTGAGTGAGAATCAGTTGTATTATATGATAAAAAAATCCACTTTTGTATTGATAAATTCCACTTCCTTTGTCATATTATCTTAGATATTGGAGTGGTATTGTAACCCAAGAAGGTCAGAGTTGTGGTTACCTGAGAGTATCAAAAGAATGTTTTGGATATATATAGTTTCTTAGGGATATTTGGATATTAAAAATCCTTCATAAAAGACATTCATGGCTAGAATCATTTCATATTTGCGGGAATTAGAAGGGTGTGATGTTTATATGGTCAGGATCCTACGAGATAACCTTTATGAAGATGAAATAGAGATTAAATTTAGTTCTAATCTTGATTTTTTGTAACCCAAACTGAATAAATATAGCTTATTTTTTTGAATTAGTTATTATTATAGGAGGATTTATGATATTGGAGCATCAATCATGAAGTATGGTTTTCATTAGATGAGACTTCCTCAGTGGAATTGTTCAACACATGGTCTCTCATTAGTGGATGTGGTTCATGATATGAATTGTTAGTGGAATGACCTGTCAAGAGATAATTTTGTTGTGTTTACCAAATACAATATCCTCAGGATCATTTTCACATAGTGTCACTTAAACATCATTTGGAGATTTTGGAATGAATACATACTATCACTGAACATTGATATTTCCTATTCCATTGGTAATGGCAATGCTATAGAGGATTCTATGAGCCATAGGACTTGGGCACTCGATTTATTGGAGTCTAGTAGTGAGTCATTTCTTATGGCCCTATTTTTTGAAATGAACATGGAAGATCAATAATATCATGGAAATTATGCATTTGTATAGTTATCAGTGACTTCGTCAAAATTAGATATATTAAATTTGATGAATTTATCAAACTCATAGGGATTAATCATATGGGAGAAGATCATATGCTTGGATGTATCATAATGAGTATGAGATCCTAAAAATACATTGATGTCTCTAGGTTACTATAGATATTTGAGAGGAAATGATGTGAGAGTCCCATTCTTCTTCTTGGGTAATACACAATGGTCTTACCCTGATGTATCATGACACATGTCTCTAGTATTGGAGGCCTAGTTTGAAAAGTGAAATAACTAGTTTCATTAAATTATCATCCACCTATTAGCAGGAGAAGGAATGGAACCAATGACAAGTAGGGAATTTATAGAAATTCCCCATTCCTATGTGAAAATATGAAGATTTCATGATTGATTTTTTAACTATATTACCCAAATCCACTCGATGTAGTAATTCAGAATGGATGATCATCAACAATATCATGAATGTCCCTCATTTATTATGTATTAGTGATACCATCTCTGTGTAGGAGATTCAGATCCAGTATTTCTGTGAGACTATATTACTACATAGAATCCATTTTACTTTCATTTTTTATATGGATTCTTGAATCACATCGACGATCTAGAAGGGGTTATAGAGAAAATTGAGTATTTTGGTTCATTGAAGCATATAATTACACCCATAGATGGATGGTTGATCATAATGGATTATAAATTTTTTATAGAACATGATCTGGGTATGTTTACTTGATTTTATAGTTTTATAGGAGAAACAAATTCTTATTTTCATGTTTTTTGAAAATAACAGTTTTCAAGAGATGACATAGATTTCCCTATATGACGCCTTATATTGTAGGTGATTTCGGTATCCACTATGCTAGTTATGGGTAGCCTTATATAAACCTAATAACATTCAAGATACTATAGAGTATGTTCAATTGATTAGAAAATAAATGGATATATCATAGTCTAGGATGAAGTCATATTCTGAGCATCTTTATTGAAATCTATATTTGAATTTAGGGATCTATTATTCTTGTGTGTATCAACTAGACTGGGGCATCATTGTTTACAAGGGGTGGGTAATACTTAAACATGGTTTGTTGAACCTTTATAGGTTTTAGAGAAGTTATGGTCAGTATCATATTGGTTATAATTACCTCATAGTTATCATTGTATGAAGGACATATTCCATGTTCTACAACTTCACCAGTACTATTCAGAACTATCTTGTTTCATTCATCATGATGAGGTTGATTTGGATATAATTGTTTAATTTGAGGAGAATAATATCATTATTGTAAATTAAGGCATAAATCCCCTACTAGGAAGGTTTTATCCTCTATATAGGTGTTCACGTAGCATGATACAAGATAGAACATGGGTGCGGGAGGCTGATATTCTTGCTCAGTGGCCAAAGTTATTCACAAATGATTCTTTACAACCCTTAGAAGGGAAACTTGGGGAATAATTTTTTATCGGGGGATACTATAATATCCTAATTTTTTTGTGTGAGGTATGGATATTTTTAACATTTAGTTAAACTCTTGAGGTGTATCTCTTTTTTTATTCTATCTGGAAGCCTATACATTATGTTGATTGATGTGTTGTAGAATGAAGGTAGAAGGGGATGAATGCTAGCTACATACAAATTTAATGGAATGTATTTGGAATACATGGTGTGTATTTTGTACAAGATGTGTATTGCTTTAATAATTCCAATTCACTTTGTTTAATGAACATTCTCCAAAAGGGGATCCCAAAGGATTACATGATGTATAATGTATTTTCATGCTAGGTTAATTTCAAGAATTTTTTAAATCATAATAAACCTTTTATTTTCCCTTAAAACATTATTTCTCCTCTCCTATCTCTTGTATAGAACATCGATCATAGGAACTCATCCCATAGTGTTAATATATCTACGGAAGGATTTACTGTGTCTGACCTCTGACTAGACCTCTGTTAATGTCATTGGATACCTACTGGTAACCAATTAATTCCACTTTTTCGTTGACTTGTTTACCATACCCTAGATAGTGTTCCTTAGGTGCAAGTTCTTATGCCCTATTTTAAATGTGATCATCTCTTTCTCCACATTCATATAACCCAGACCAAATCAAAGTATTATACAGGTTGAGTGTTATTCTATAGGGTCAAATTATTCATTCCAGACACATTCCCTAATATTTCTGTCTTCGAATTGAGTATTTTCATCATTTTGCATGCGAGAGAGTCAATTTATTTCTTCTAGAATTAAATAATATTACCTAAATTAATTATATCTCTATTATAGGTCAACCTTGTAGCATTGAATCGTTTTTGAAGGATTTTAAACTCAACCATATCCTCGTAGGTGGTGTGTTGTTTAATTTTACATGTAATAAAACACACCTTTGGGTGTGTGAGCTCATCACCCATATTATAAGATCCTTTATAAATTATATGAGTTAGTTAGATAAGATCATGCCTCATTTACCATATTATTTAATATGATTAAAATGATAAAATGGGTAATTAAATGATAAAAATAAATTGGTATGGACACTTATATATCCATTTTCTATTATTATCTTACATTCATAATTTTGTAACAACTTTGTATGGAAGCTATTAGATATCCATATTAAACTGATATATTATCTAGGTATGAATCATGTGCTTTATTAAGTATGTCACCTATTATTTCAGTATGGTTCCAAACTATTATTGAAATATAGATCCTATGATTATTTTGGAATGAATCCTATTATTATTTAGGTATGGAACCGATGATTATTGAGTAATAGTACCAAGGATTATTATGGTATAAAACAACTAAATTTGGGTATGGGATCAAATTTTTATAATGGAATGGAACCTATAACATTATGACATGAAACCTTCTTGGGTATAGATTTGTGGAATGTCCAATCCCAATGTCCAATAGTTGATAGTACCTCATCAATTAAGTGGATCGATGTATGGAACATGTGACTTATATATAAATATAAATTGTCTGATATATGTCTACCTAGTTCTAAATATTGGGACATGTCCTATGTTGGTCAGTTATTCTTACACATGCGATGTATACTGAGGTAGTTACTACATGATGTTTATAGTTTAAATATTTTAATATTCACTTGATATTGTCTACTTTTATTATATCTTGTTCCTTGAATCAATTTATAACAATCATTCTTTTATTACTCACTTATGATCATTACTCATAATTACATTTTATGAACAATTGTTGGATATGTAATAGACATCATTGGTGGTGGACTTCTAATTTTATCTCACACAATATTTGGAAACAAAAGGCACCTTGTAAGATTATATGTATGTCAGTGGGGATAGTGTCAAACACCGAGTTTTTGATGCTTGGTTAATTATTTCATGGGAGCAGGAGAGTATAATACCATGCTCTGGAACTTAATTATATTATATATATGTTATTTTTTCTTTTTGTTACTTAGTTACATGTATTGTAACAGATTAATATTGTCGTGTTTTCATGTGTAATTTCATTAGAGTCATGTCATTACCTAATTTTTTATATGGTATTGGATGTCCTTATTGATAGCTTGTTCTTTTTATTATCTCACAGTTTACATTCTATTGATCCAGTAATAATTTATTAGACTTATTTTATTTGTAATTTCACTTATTACACCATTTTGTTACTCTGATTATGAGTGTATAGTATCCACAATATACCACTGTCCGCCCTCATTGTTACTCAGTAGTCTTTAGCATATGAGGAGGCATGTTTGTGTCTATGTGACCTACCATCTTAGCGAAACACTTAGAGGATTACCAATTATGGTGATATAGAATGTTTCTTTTAAAAATAGATAAAATATATTTAATGAAATTAATTTATAGTTTCTAATATATTGAATATAAATTTTGACCAAAATGAATAGTAAATGTACTAAAAAGTAATTACAATGGTAAAGATAAAATGTGTTTATCATGGGGTATAACAACCCATACTTTACATAAATTGTTATTACTTTAAAATTGAAGTACACTTATTACAACATATAACAAAACCATGAAAGGGTCGTATAGGTATAGTGTCTTTAGAAACTGGGAAACATAAACAACTATTTCATAAAGCATCTATAAAGTCTCCCATTTATTTCATCATATATAGAAATCCCTTTTTGGAATATCCCACTTAATACCCTTCTTCCTAACATGGGGAAAAGATAACATACAAAAGGGTGAGCTCAAATGCTCAGTAAGGGTAAATAAAAGAAATATCAATCACATTATATTCACAAGAACATAACATTTTGGAAATCATAATCTGCAAAAGAGATCATAATTTCATAACATGGGATAAATCATAGTAGTGAAATGTAATACCAATAATCATAACATGGAACTTTTTGGCATACACACATAATCATAGAGAATCATTTCTTAGTAGTCAAGACTCATTTCCAAGACTATCCTAATAGACAAAGTCTATTTCTGAACCTAGTTCACTCCTCGTTTCAGTCCTGTATCACTGAACCGAAATAACCTGTCATTCTAGCCATGTCTATCTCATGATATATAAATCTTTACCCAATTCATTAGAGGGATATATAGGTCCCACCCATCTCATAATAAAACCATTCTTATGTGTTCCACAAAATCATAAATCATAGCATAACCCATGTAATAGAAATGGGATTATTAAACTTTATGCCATCATAACATAATCCATGTAAGATAAAAGGACTTAATAAAAAAAATTCCATCATAAAATAATAAAATCAATGTAAAAATTAGGGATAGAAACAGAACCCTATATTATATTAGATGAAAAATAATTTTGATAAAACACTGGAACTCCATTCTTGAGGAAAATATCATTTCTACATCAAAAACATTTTTCCATTAATAACATGTCAAAAACATTTAAACTAAAAGAAGTTTATTAAAAATAAACAATAATACATATAAAGGAAGCTTCATGGAAATAATGTTCTATGATATAATAAAAATCCATTCAAGCCGTATAAGTTATAAAAAACATTTTTCTCGTAATTTGGCCGAAAAAGTCAAAAAGTACCTCGTACTAAATACGATCAAAGATTCCTTTCATATCATTTACTAAAAACTCACCAATGGGTAAAATTGGATTTCAACAATTGTATGAGGATAGAAATAAAATTACATATTGATGAAACATGTATATGGATCATAAATATTCCCTAGTAAATTCTGAAGTATAAGCAATTTTAGATAAAAATGAGATTGCGAGATTTTCCCTTACCTTAGGTCCAATTTGCTTCGTACGTGTCCGAACCTCCTGAATAATGTTTTAAATATAGTTATTGACTTATTCCAGAATCATAATCATTGTTATGATATCAAACATAGTAATATTTTTAGCTTCTTATTAGTAATATTTCATTGCTACTTGTTATTCGGGTGTTTATTACTTTTTGTTCTTATGCGTGTTTTGTCGAAAAAATTATTATTCTTATTTTTAGGTTATATATACCACATTTCATGAATTTTATTAGTGTAATATATATCATATTTATTCATTCAATTCATTTATATAGTCCTTTTTCATTGAAGATCATGTAGAATGAGTCGCATCACATCGTGGAGATGGTAGGCTGTACGTACGCACGCGCGATGATATCATTCCCATGATCATGGAATTGTATTGCAGTGTATGTATACTATGTCAGAATAAAAATTAATTTAAAATAATCATATATAATTATCTATTACACCATTATACCCATCCAAGTAAGGTGGTGGTGGAAAACAGATTACACCATGGCGTGAAGACGGTATTCCGTACGTACGCACGCACGGTGATTTCGTTTTCCGTAGGATGGATAGAAGGTGAAATAGGTATGTTTCATATTTATAATAACATATCAGTATATTAGTGATACTGATGTTATTAATTTATAATTAAATAACTAACGAATATGAAGTAGAAGAAGAAATAATTTTGAATGAATCCGTAGCAGATATTACCTCTTCTTCAACAAGCCTCTTTGAAACATCCTCTTAGGGCACTAATGGTGGTCTTTAAAGAAGACCAGGACCTCTATAATATTACTAGGGAAGTGGAGAAGAGAACATTTTAGGGTTTGGCCGATATTGAAGGCACAAAGTGGTGTGAGGAGGAGAGGGAGGTGGTGTCCTTTTATAAGGGAGGAGAGGGGCACTTAGGAAAAACTTAAAATATTATTTTATAATAAAGTCATATTCAGTTTTTAATAGCTAAAACTGATTTATTTCAAAGCTAAGGTGGGTATGGATCGAAATAATCTCAACAAATTTATTTTAGACAAGTTTAGGTTACAATTATTAACCTTATCATTTAGATTTAACTCTAGGTTAAATAATTTAACTTTTACCGTGTCTTCTTGTTTTCTTACACTGTATGGATAATAATCTTACTATAACAAGTTAAACGAACCCCAAGTGATTCATTATTAATATATATAAACTTATCTTAGTCATTGTTCCAAACCTTATATTGTTTGGAATAAAATAACAATTAATAATATAATATTTTTTTTAAAAACTATTTTATGTCAATTTTAACACTATTTGGAAATTGAATTTTGTGAAAATCATAACATAATAATTAGTTCAAAAACAGTTAATTAAATAAATTCTAATATTTCATATTAACCTATAGAAATATTGTAATTCATGAAAAGATTCAAATTAAATTTATTTGGGTATTTATAATATCAATTATGTAAATATTTCCTTAATAATGTAATTACAGCATCATCATTGTGTCATAAATAAATTAAATTATATAATGTCTAAAAATTATAAATAAAATACCATTATGTAGGAAATTTCTTTAGATTTATAATTAATATTAATAGTCGAATTTATCTTATTTATAACCCTATATTAAAAATGTTTTAGTTATTAAACTTTGATTTAAACTATTTTAACTCTTCTTTAAATAAAATAATATTAAATGTCCTAATCAAATCCATGTGGAGCTATAGGGTAATAGTTTATCCCTATGTTTTTTTTGGTCAAATTAAACTTATACAATAGAATTATGACACATGTTAGGGTAATAATAATACCATTTTTACAGTTAATTACCCTATTTACTTTTAACCGTGGTAAATAAAAGTAAAAAGTTACTATTCACCAACAATTATTTTTATCTTATTGAACCACATTTTACTCCATGATATTAACAGTGTCTCTATGATTTTCGAAATTCCACTCACAGAATCGGTAAAATTATGTTTTATGTAAATTTTCAAACTCTCCTAGGATGTGGGTAAAAGATGGTGAAAAGTTCAATAAAATGTTTATATATCTAAAATTATTATAAAATCACTCCATTGAATTACATTTAACTTATATAGGTATTATGTATCAATTTTGACCTAAAATAAATTTAAATAAAATAAATAATTAGTTAAATAAAAAGTAGGTTTTTAAATAGTAACCGAGTGTTTTCACTATTCATAAAAAATTAAAATCTTTCAGAAAAATACCAAAAATTCACCCTAGGATAATTTGGATATTCCAAATCTAAAAATGAAGTCCATTTTGAAAGATATAATTTATAAAATTTCTAAAAGTGTGTATTACTATTCATAACGGATATTTTTAATAATATTTTAAAAGCATATCCTTGTTTAGTGAAAGTCGGTATTGCGTAAAAAGCAAGCTATCGAGGAAGGTCGCGGTTTCATGTAAAGCAAGCCAAGATAGTGTTGTTTGTAGTGAAATATTTTTTTGATGATGTATATAACATATAAACAAAATATTTCTCATAAAAATCTCGGGTGTTACATTCTACCCCCCTTCAAATGAATTTAGCCCTCGAAATTCATCACTTTGTAACAAACAGATGAGGATAACTCTCCCTCATCATATCCTAAAGCTCCCATGTAGGTTATTATAATTGGTGGTTCCTCCATAAAACATTCACCAAGAGAGTGGTCTTGTTCCGTAGGAATTTTTCGCTACGATCCAGAATCTCTATCGGCTGTTCTTCAAAAGAAAGTTCTTGCTCCAGCGGTACAACTTCTGAGCTGAGTACATGTGAAGGATAAGTTATGTACTTTCTCAGGAGAGATACATGGAACACATCGTGAACTTGAGAGGTATTTGGTGGAAGTGCCAATCACTAATCTACCTTCCCAACACAATCCAATATTTTGAAAGGACCGATATACCTAGGGCTTGACTTTCCCTTCTTTCCAAATCTCATTACTCTCTTCCGAGGAGATATTCACAAGAACACTTTATCACCCACTTCAAACTCTAGGTCCTTTATTTGGTTATCGGTATAACTTTTTTCTCGACTCTGAGCTACTATTATGTGTTGTTGAATAGATCAAACCTTTTATGCCATATCATCAACAAGATCAGGTCCTAATAGATTTCTTTCACCAACTTCATCCCATCAAGTTGGAGTCCTGTATTTCATTCCATAGAGAGATTCATAAGGAGCCATCTGAAAACTATAGTGAAAGCTATTATTATATGAAAATTCCACCAAATGTAGGTGTTGATCCCAACCTAATTTTGAAATCCACAGAGCAAGCTCTTAACATATCTTCTAGAGTTCAAATTTTCCTCTCAGACTGACTGTTTGTCTGAGGATGATAAGCAGTTTTGAAACTCTACTCTGTATCCAGAGTATGTTGAAGACTTTGCCAAAAACATTGAGGTTAACCTCAGATCCCGATTATATATAATGGAAAGTGTTACTCCATGAAATATTACCACTTCCTTCACATATATCCTGGCAAGCTGATCCAGATAGAAATCCTCTCTAATAGCAATGAAGTGTGTCGACTTTGTATGACGATCAACTATGACCCAGATAGCATTATTGCCTTTGGATGTTTTAGGAAGTCCAGTGAAAAAGTCCATAGTGATGTTTTCCCATTTCCATTTGGGTATTGGTAATGGTTTTTACATCCCCTTAGACTTCTGTCTCTCAACTTTAACTTGCTGGAAAACAAAGCATCGAGAGATGTATTCAGCAACATCTCTTTTCATGCCATCCCACCAGAAGTACTCTTTCAGGTCCCTATACATCTTCGTGATTCCATGATGAATAGAGAATGAATAACTATGATCTTCATCCAATATTTCCTTCTTTAATTCTGGGATGGGAGGAACACAAACTCAATTCCTGAACCTTATTATTTCATCACAATCAAAGTGAAATTCTGGAACATTTCTCATCTTCTTTTGTAACTCTACATCTTCTTTCTGTGCCTCTTTAATGTTCACATGTATAGATGGTTGAGCAGTCATTTGAGAAAGATAATAATTTTCCCCTTCCATTATAATTCCAATATCCATCCTTTGTAAATCCATAAATATTGGATCTTTTGTGATCCACATCATGGATAATCTAGCATGGTCTTGTCGACTAAATGCATCAGTCACCTTGTTTTCTTTCCCAGGGTGATAATGAATTCAGCAGTCATAATCATTAATAAGCTCTATCCGTCTTCTTTGGCGCATATTCATCTACTTTTGTGTGAAAATATACATTAAACTTTTATGATTAGTAGAAATATCACACCATTCACCATAAAGATAGTGCCTCCACATCTTTAATGCAATGATTACGCAGCTAATTCCAAATCCGGAGTTGGGTAATTTTGCTCATGGATTTTCAACTGTCGTGAGGCATAATCTATCACCATATCATTTTGAATGAGAACACACCCCAATACCTTCTTGGATGCATCGCTGTAGATCAAAAACCTTCCCCCACTACAAGGCAGTGTGAGCATAGGTGCACTGGATAACCTTCTTTTAAACTCCTTGAAATTCTCTTCACACTCCTCCGTCCACACAAACACAACTATTTTTCGAGTCAACCTGGTGATTGGATTAGATAATCGTGAAATATCATTCACAAAATGTCGATATTAACCAGCCAAACCAAGAAAACATCAGATCCCAGTTACTTTTGTTGGTCTCGGCCATCTCTCGATAACCTCTGTTTTTGCTGGATCCACAGATATCCCCTCTTTTGAGATTATGTGACCCAAAAATGCAACTTTTTGAAGCCAAAATTCACACTTGGTAAATTTGGCATAAAGATTCTCCTTTCTTTGGGTCTTCAATACAATTCTCAAGTGATCTTCATGTTCTTCCTTGATCTTTGAATAGAAAAGAATATCCTCTATAAAGACTACCATAAAATGATCAAGATATTCTCTAAAGACTCTATTTATTACATCCATGATGTTAGCAGGGGAATTAGTAAGACCATATGGCATCACTATAAATTCATAGTGTCTATACCTTGTACGAAAATCCATTTTAGTTATATCCTCCTTTTTGACCCTTAATTGATGATACCTTGAACGATGATCAATCTTGAAAAGTATTGAGCTTCACATAGTGGGTAAAATATGTCATCAATGTGTGGGAGATGATATTTTTTCTTGATAGTGATCTTGTTAAGTTATCGATAATCAATGCATAGTCTCATTGATCCATCGTTCTTCTTAACAAACAGAATAGGTGCTCCCCAAGGTGATGCACTAGGGTGTATGAATCCCTTATCAAGATTCTCTTGGAGTTGCATATTCAATTATTGCAACTCAATTGGGGCCATTCTATAATGTGTCTTTGAAATAGGTAAAGCACCTGCTACGAGTTCTATTGAAAAATCAACTTCAGGATTTGGTGGAAGACCAAGAAATTCCTCCAGAAAGACATCATCAAACTTTTGAACAATGGGAATATTCTTAATTGTGAGTTTCTCTCCAACCATTTGAGATAAATAAACTTCTTTTACTGGAATCAAGACCCATAGGATGGATGAAATTTCCACTAGAAGGTTATGTTCATACTTGCATCGATAGAAGATCATAGATTAATCAGGAATATAAAATGTGACTTCCCTTATTTGGAAATTGATATGAGCTCCATATAAAGAAAGTCAATCCATGCCATTAATCACATCAAATTCTACTATAGGAAGGATCACAAGATTTGCAGAAACACTTTTCCACAAACTTTAATTGGAGAAGAATTGTAAACTTTTGATGCGACTATTGTGCCATTAGGGGTTGTCACAGCTAACTCAATATCTAATTACTATGGTAATATGGAAATACCCTTATATAATTCTTCATAAATAAAATATTGGGTGGATCCATAATCAAATAAAACATTTGCTACTTTAGAGTGGATGGTAAGTGTAACTTTCACCATTACGTTATCGTACTCCACATCGCTGATAGAAATTTCATGTGACTTTCCTTTGTCTTTGGCCTTAAGAGTTTGTTGACATCAATAATCATAAAAAACCCTTCGATTAGGGAATTGATTGGCATAATTCCCCATTTCCTTGAACTTATAATATTGATGTTTAGGAGGTGCACTCTATCCAGCCTTTTCTTTGTTCGCACCACTAGACATATTATTCACATCATTGCGACTTTCAAATGCCCGATGACCTTATTTTACACAATTGAAACATTTAGTTTTCCCTTTAAGACAACTCCATCCATGTTTCCTTCCACATGTTGAGCATAAGGGAAAACTCATCTTCTTTTTAGTGTGCTCTTTAGATTTTCCTTTGAATTCCATTTTCCTCTTCTTATAAAACACATATGACTGATGGGTTACTCCAATTTCCATCTCAACCTTGAGAGCACATCAAATGATTTACTCATAGCTATTGAAGTCCCTTATGTCTAACGCCCTTCAAATACATGGTTTTAAGCCACCAATGAACCAATCGATCTGACTCTCTGGTTGGATAATAATCCCAGAAGCATACCATGAAAGTCTTGTAAAATTTTCTTCATAGGTACCAACCAATTCATCATCCTTTTTCATCAGTTCAAGAAACTCCTTCTCCATATTTTTTCAAAGAATAAGAGGAAATTACTTATTGAAAAATAAGTTCCTGAACTCATCCCATTCCATGGATTCAATTTCATCCATTTGCCTCATATTCTTGATAAGATTTCACCATTGATCAGATTCACCTTCCAAATGATATACTTCTAAGATGACTTTATCATGTTTAGAACATTGAAGAAAAGAAAATATATTTTCAGTAGTACTGATCCATTGTTCAGCAACTAATGGATCAGTAGACCCGCTGAATGAGGGTGGACGTGGCCTCATGAAGGATTCAATAGAATGTTTCTCCCTCTTTTGCTCATTTGGATGACCTGCATGATTCATATCTTGAGAATGTTGTGTGAGCATGGCTACAAGATTTTTCATTCCAGCTCCCATAATGTTTGATTGCTCAGGGGGACAATCATTTCATTTCTCGTCGCATTCTGCATTAAAACGGTTCCTTCAGATTCCAGCCATTGACTAAAACCAAGAAGAATAGTGTTAAACACTAATTATAATAGGAAAACCACACAATCAAGAATAAAATTTCACACTTTAGGTCTTATCATAGGTTGTTCATGGACATTTCTAAAACACTAAGATTTTGTTCTATGATTATACTTATCCTTAGGGTTCTTACTAAGGATTTCACATCCTAGTTTCCAAAGGTTGACTATACCTTTCCTCTGATACCAACTACAACAGTCAGGAATTACTTCAGTGGAGTATAATTGATACCTATCAGGGAACTCCATGGGTGGCTACAACCTCTAGGTGGGACACACCACCATCCCCAGTGGCATCCATTTCCTCATGAATCCCTTGGGTGGAGAGTCATGCTTCGTCCAACGCTCACATGTGAGAGTTCCCAAGGATAAGATACATTCCTACCTCCTTTCCCTCTGATACCAACTATAACAACCCATACATTACATACATTGTTATTACTTCAAAATTGAAGCACACTTATTGCAACATATAACAAAACCATGAAAGGACCATATAGGTATAGTGTCTTTAGAAACTGGGAAACATAAACAACGGGTTCATAAAGCATCTACATTGTCTCCCAATTATTTCATCATATCACGAAATCCCTTTTGGCATATCCTACTTAATACCCTTATTCCTGACCTGGGGAAATGAAACCATACAAATGGGTGAGCACAAATTCTTACTAAGGGTAAAAAAAATATCAATCACATCATATTCATAATAACATAACATTTTCGAAATCTTAACATACAAAAGAGATCATAATTTCATAACATGGGATAAATCATAGTAGTGAAATGCAATCCAAATAATCATAACATGAAAATTTGTGGCATACACACATACTCATATAGAATAATTTTTTATTAGTCAATACTCATTTCCAAGACTATCCTAGTGGATAAAGTCCATTTCTTAACCGAGTTCACTCTTCATTTTAGTCCTATATCACTAAATCGGATTAACCTACCATTCCAGCCATGTCTCTCTCAGGAGATATAAATCTTTACCCAATGCATTGGAGGGAGATATAGGTCCCACCCATCACATAAAGAAACCATTCTTATGGGTTCCACAAAATCATAAATCATAGCATAACCAATGTAATAAAAAAGGGATTCTTATACTTCACGCCATCATAACATAATCCATATAAGATAAAAGGAATTCATAAAAATAATTACAACATAAAATAATCAAATCAATGTAAAAAATAGGGATAGAAAAAGAACCCAATATTATCTTAGATGGAAAATAATTTTGATAAAACTCTTGAACTCCATTCTTGGGGAAAATATCCTTTCTACTTCAAAAACATTTTTCCTTTCTTAACATGTCAAAAAAATTTAATCTAAAAGAAGTTGATTAAAAATAAACTTGAAAACATATAAATTAAGCTTCATGGAAATAATTTTCTATGAAATTATAAAAATCCATTCAAGCCGTATAAATTAAAAAAAATCTCGTACTTTGGCCGGAAAAGTCAAAAAGTACCTCGTACTAAAAAAGACAAAAGATTCATTTCATATAATTTACTAAAAACTCACCAATGGGTAAAATTAGGTTTAAAAAATTTTAGGAGGATAGAAATAATATTACATATCGGAAAAACATGTATGTGGATAATAAATATTCCCCAGTAAATTCTGAAGTATAAACAATCTCGGATAAAAATGAGATTGCGAGATTTTCCCTTACCTCAGGTCCGATTTGCTTCGTACGTGTCTGAACCTCCTTTATAATGATTTAAATAATGTTATTGACTTATTACATAATCGTACTCATTATTATTATATCATATATGGTCATATTCTTAGCTTTGTATTAGTAATATTTCATTGCTACTTGTTATTCGGGTGTTTATTGCTTGTTGTACTTATGCGTGTTTTGTCGAATAAATTCTTATAATTCTTTTTAGTTTATAGATACCTCACTTACTAAATTGTATTAGTGTAATATATATAACAACCCATACTTTACATACATTGTTAATACTTCAAAATTGAAGCACACTTATTACAACATATGACAAAACCACAAAGGACCGTATAGGTATATTGTCTTTAGAAACTAGGAAACATAAACAACTGGTTCATAAATCTTCTACAGTGTCTCCCATTTATATCATCATATCTAGGGTCCCTTTTAGCATATCCTACTTAATATCCATCTTCCTGACCTGGGTAAAAGAAAACATACAAAAAGGTTGAGCTCAAATGCTTAGCAAGGGAAAATAAAGGAAATAAGAATCATATCATATCTTTTTGAAAATCATAACCTGCAAAAGAGATCATAATATCTTAACATGGAATAAATCATAGAAGTGAAAATGAGATCCCCATAATCATAACATAAAACGTGAAACTTTGTGGCATGCACACATAATCATGGAAAATCATTTCATGTTAGTCATGACTCGTTGCCAAGACTATCTTAGCGGACAAAGTCCATTTCTGAACCGAGTTCACTCCTCGTTTCAGTCCTGTATCACTGAACCTAAATAACCATCCATTCTAGACATTTCTATCTCATGAGATATAAATATTTACCCAATGCATTGGAGGGAGATATAGGTCCCACCCATCTTATAATGAATCCTTTCTTATGTGTTCCACATAATTATAAATCATACATCATCGCATAACACATGTAACAAAAATGGGATTCTTGAAACATCATGAAATCATAAAACAAATCATATAAGGTAAATGACTTCATAAAAATAATTCCCTCAAGACATAATAAAATCAATGTAATAATAGGGATAAAAACAGAACCCTATATTATCTTAGATGGAATATAATTTTGATAAAACATTTGAACTCTATTCTTGACGAAAATATCCTTTCTACTTCAAATACATTTTTCCACTCTTAACATGTCATACAATTTTAATCTAAAAGAAGTTGATTAAAAATAAGCTTGAAAACTTTTAAAGGAATCTTCTTGGAAATAATGTTTTAAAAATACATTCATTCCGTATAAGTTAAAAAAACATTCTTCTCGTACTTTTGTCGGAAAAGTCAAAAAGTACCTTGTACGAAAAACGCCAAAAGATTCCTTTCATATCTTTTACTAAAATCTCACCGAAGGGTAAAATTTGATATAAACTATTGTATAAGGATATAAATATTACATATTGGGGAAACATGGATGTGGATGATAAAATACACCCCAGTAAAAACCAAAGTATAAACAATCTCGGATAAAATGAGATTGTGACATTTCCCTTACCTTAGGTCTGATTTGCTTTGTATGTGTCCGAAGCTCCTGTATAATGGTTTAAATAATGTTATTGACTTATTCCAGAATCATACATATTGATATGATATCATATATGCTCATATTCATAGCTTCTTATTAGTAATATTTCATTGTTACTTGTTACTCGGGTCTTTATTGCCTTTTGTAAATATGCGTGCTTTGCCGAATAAATTCTTATTCTTCTTTTAAGGTTATAGATACCTTATATCCAGAATGTTATTAGTGTAACATATATCATATTTAGTCATTCAATTCATTTATATATTTACTATGTAATGATGATCATGTAGAACGAGTCGCATCACATCGTGGAGACGGAATTCCGTATGTACGCACGAGCGATGATATTGTTCCCATGATCGTGGAATTGTATTTAAGTGTATTTATACTATTTCAGTATCAATATCACTTTATAATAATCATATATAGTTACTCATTACACCATTATACCCATCCTTGTAAGGTGATGGTGGAAAATAGATTACACCACGGCGTGGAGACGGTATTCTGTACGTACGCACGCGCGGTGATTTTATTTTTCCGTAGGATGGATAGAAGGTGAATTAGGGTTGTTTCATATTTATAATAACATATCAGTATGTAAGTAATACTGATGTTATTACTTAATCATGAAACTACTAAATAAGAATAAGTTTAAGAAGAATGAAATTGAAAAGATCGGTAATGGATATTACCTCTTCTTTGAAACGCCTCTTTGAATCCTCCACATAGGGAACTAAGATTGGTCTTTTAAGAAGACAAGGACCTCTAGGATTACTCTAGGGGAGTGGAGAAGATATTTTTGCAGGGTTTGGACGAGCTTGAGTGCTCAAATTGGTGTGAGGATGAGGGGGAGGAGGTGCCCTTTTATAAGGGAGGAGAGGGGCACCTTAGGAATATCTCAAAATATTATTTTATATTAAAGTCAAAATCGGTTAATAATGCTTCCAAAGGGTCTTATTTAGAAGGTAAAGTGGGGATGGGTCGAAAGCCTATAAACCAATAGGATTTAGACAAGTTTAGGTTATTATTTTAACCTTATCAATTAGATTTAACTCTAAGTTAAATAATTTAACTTTTACCGTGACTTTTTGTTTTCTTACACTATATGGTTAATACACTTACTATAACATGCCAAAAGAACCACAAGTTGTTTATTATTAATATATATGTCCTTATCTAAGTCATTTGGAAGAACCTTAGATTTTTAAGAATAAAATAACAATTAATAATATAATATTTGATTTAAAAACTATTTTTTGTCAATTTTGACACTATTTGATATATGATTTTTGTGAAAGTCATAACAGAATTATATGTTCGAAACATATTGATTAAATCAACAAATATATATCATAGTAACCTAGAAAATTAGTGGAATTCATAAAAAGTCTCAAATTACATTTATTTGATCATTTATAACATCAATTATGTTAACATTTCCTTAAAAGGGTAATAACTGCATCATCGTTGTGCCATACATAAATTAATTTATTTAATGTCTAAAAGTTATAAATAAAATATCATTATGTAAGAAATCTTTTTATCTTTCTAATGAATATTTATAGTCGAATTTATCTTATGTATAACCCCATATTAAAAATGTTTTAGTTATTAAACTTTGATTTTAACTATTTTAACTATTCATTGAATAAAATAATATTAAATGTCATTATCTAATCCAAGTGGACCTAAATGGTCATATTATATTCATAAGGTTGTTTTTGGTCGAATTACACTTATCCAATAGAATTAGGACATGTTTTAGGGTAATAATAATATCATCTTTACCCTTAATTACCCTATTTACTTTTTACCGTGGTAAAAAAAAGAAAAAAGTTACTATTCACCAAAAATTATTTTCATCTCATTGAACCACATTTTAGTCCTTGATATTAACCGTGTCTCTCGGATTTTCGAAATTCCACTCATAGAAGCGGTAAAATTAAGTTTTATGAAAAATTCAGTTTTTTAACTACCACTTAGTGGTTTCACTATTCATCAAAAATTGAAAGTTTTCAGAAAAATACCAAAATTTCACCCTAGGCTAATTTTGGTATTCTGAATCCAAAAATGAGGTCCATTTTGAAAGGTAAAATTTCAAAAAGTGGTTATTACTATTCATAACGGCTATTTTAAATAATATTTTAATAGCATATCGTCGTTTAGTGAAACTCGGTATTGCGTACAACGCAAGTTATCGAGGAAGGTCATGATTGCGTGTAAAGTAAGTCAATCTAGTGTGTAGTGAAAGATTCCTTTGATGATATATATATAACATAAAAAAATATTACTCATAAAAATCTCGGGTGTTACATTCTACCCCCCTTAAAAAGAATTTCGCCCTCGAAATTCGTCACTTTGTAACAAACAGATGAGGATACTTCTCCCTCATCATATCCTCAAGCTCCCATGTAGCTTCTTCAAGTTGGTGGTTCCTCCATAAAACTTTCACCAATCGAGTGGCCTTGTTCCGTAGGACTTTTTCGCTACGATCTAGAATCTCTATCGGTTGTTCTTCATAAGAAATATCTTGCTCCAGCGGTACAACTTCTGAACTGAGTACATGTGAAAGATCAGGTATGTACTTTCTCAGGAGAGATACATGGAACACATCATGAACTTGAGAGAGATTCGGTGGAAGTGCCAATCGGTAAGCTACCTTTCCAACACGATCCAGTATTTCGAAAGGACCGATATATCTAGGGCTCAACTTTAACTTCTTTCCAATTCTCATAACCCTCTTCCAGGGAGATATTCGTAAGAACACTTTATCACGCACTTAAAACTCTAGGTCTTTTATTTGGTTGTCGGCATAACTTTTATGTCGACTGTGAGCTGCTCTTATGTGTTGTTGAATAGATCTGACCTTTTCTGCCATTTCATCAATGAGATCAGGTCCTAATAGCTTTCTTTCCCCAACTTCATCCCAGCAAGTTGGAGTCCTGCATTTCTTTCCATAGAGAGCTTCATAAGGATCCATCTGAATACTGGAGTGAAAGCTATTATTATAAGAAAATTCCACCAAAGGTATGTGTTGATCCCAACCTCCTTTGAAATCCTATAGAGAAAGCTCTCAACATATCTTCTAGGGTTTGAATTGTTCTTTCAGACTGACCGTCTTTCTAAGGATGATAAGCAGTGCTGAAACTCAACTCTGTATCCAGAGTATGCTCAAGACTTCGCCAGAACTTCGAGGTAAATATCGGATCCCGATCAGATATAATAGAAAGTGGTACTCCATGCAATCTTACCACTTCCTTTACATATATCCTGGCAAGCTGATCCAGAGAGAAATCCTCTCTAAGAGCAATGAAGTGTGCAGACTTTGTAAGACGATCAACTATGACCCAGATAACATTATTGCCTTTGGATGTTTTAGGAAGTCCTGTGACAAAGTCCATAGTGATGTTTTCCCATTTCCATTCGGGTATGGGTAATGGTTGTAACATCCCCTTAGACTTCTGTCTCTCAGCTTTAACTTGCTGACAAACCAAGCATCGAGAGACATATTCAGCAACATCTCATTTCATGCCATCCAACCAGAAGTACTCTTTCAGGTCCCTATACATCTTCGTGCTTCCAGGATGAATAGAGAATGAAGAACTATGAGCCTCATCCAGCAGCTCCTTCTTTAATTCGGGTATGGGAGGAAAAAAAACCCGATTCCTGAACTTTATTATCCCATCACAATCAAGGTTGAATTCAGGAAAATTTCTCACCTTCTTTTGTAACTCGGCATCTTCTTTCTGTGCCTCTTTAATCTTCACATGTATAGATGGTTGAACATTCATTTGAGAAAGATAAGATTTTCCCCCTTCCATTATAATTCCAAGATCCATTCTTTGTAAATCCATAAATATTGGATCTTTTGTGATCCTCATCATGGATAAACTAGCATGGTCTTGTCGACTTAATGCATCTGCAACCTTGTTTTCTTTCCCAGGGTGGTAATGGATTGAGTAGTCATAATCCTTAATCATCTCCAACCATCTTCTTTGATGCATATTCAGCTCCTTTTGTGTGAAAATATACTTTAAACATTTATGATCAGTATAAATATCACACCTTTCACCATAAAGGTAATGCCTCGAAATCTTTAACGCAAAGATTACCGCAGCTAACTCCAAATCATGTGTTGGGTAATTTTGCTCATGGATTTTAAACTGTCGTGAGGCATAAGCTATCAGCATATCATTTTGCATAAGAACACACCCCAATCCCTTCTTGGATGCATCACTGTAGATCACAAACCTTTCTCCACTACAAGGCAGTGTGAGCACAGGTGCACTGGATAACCTTCTTTTCAACTCCTTGAAATTCTCTTCACATTCCTCTATCCAAACAAACTTAACTCCTTTCCGAGTCAACTTGGTGAGTGTATTAGATAATCATGAAAAATCTTTTACAAAACGTCGATAATATCCAGCCAAACCAAGAAAAATTCGGATCTCAGTTACTGTTGTTGGTCTCGACCATCTTTCGATAACCTCTGTTTTTTCTGGATCCACAGATATCCCCTCTTTTGAGATTATGTGACCCAAAAATGCAAATTTTTGAAGCCAAAATTCACACTTGGTAAATTTGGCATAAAGCTTCTCCTTTATCAGGGACTTCAATATAATTCTCAAGTGATCTTCATGCTCTTCCTTGCTCTTTGAATAGACAAGAATATCGTCTATAAAGACTACCAAAAATTGATCAAGATATTCTCTAAAGACTCTATTCATTAGATCCATGAAGATAGCAGGGGCATTAGTAAGACCAAATGGCATCACTATAAATTCATAGTGTCCATACCTTGTACGGAAATCCGTCTTTGGTATATCCTCCATTTTGACCCTTAATTGATGATACCCTGAACGAAGATCAATCTTGGAAAAGTATTGAGCTCCTCGTAGTTGGTCAAATAAGTCATCAATGCGTGGGAGAGGATATTTGTTCTTGATAGTGATCTTGTTAAGTTCTCAATAATAAATGCAGAGTCTCATTGATCCATCTTTATTCTTAACAAATAGAACAGTTGCTCCCCAAGGTGACGCACTAGGGCGTATGAATCCCTTATCAAGATTCTCTTGGAGTTGCTTCTTCAATTCCTTCAACTCAGTTGGGGCCATTCTATAAGGTGTCTTTGAAATAGGTAAAGCACCCGGTACGAGTTCTATTGAAAACTCGACCTCACAATTTGGTAGAAGACCCGGTAATTCCTCTGGAAAGACATCATCAAACTCCCGTACGATGGGAATATTCTTAATCGCGAGTTTCTCACCAACCATTTGAGATAAATAACCTTCATTTAGTGGAATCAATACCCATAAAATGGAAGAAATTTCCACTGGAAGGTTATGTTCATCCTTGCATTGATAGACGATCATAGATTGATCTGGAATATCAAATGTGACTTCCCTTATTTGGAAATTGATATGAGCTCCGTATAAAGAAAGCCAATCCATGCCAAGAATCACATCGAATTCCACTAAAGGAAGGATCACAAGATTTGTAGGAATAAATTTCCCACAAACGTCAATTGGAGAAGAATTATAAACTTTTGATGCGATTGATGTGCCATTAGGTGTTGTCACAGCTAACTCAACATCTAATTGTTGAGGTAATACGGTGATACCCTTAGAAAATTCTTCATAAATAAAAGAGTTGGTGGATCCAAAATCAAATAAAAAATTTTCTACTTTAGAGTGGATGGTAAGTGTACCTTTCACCACTTCGTTATCGTACTCCACATCGTTGATAGAAATTGCATGTGACTTTCCTTTGTCTTTAGCCTCAAGAGTTTGTTGACGTCGACCATCATCATCAACCCTTGGATTTTAGCATTGATTGGCATAATGCCCCATCTCCTTGCACTTGAAACATTGAAGTGTAGTAGGTTTATTCTGTGTATCCCTTCCTTTGTTTGCATCATTAGACATCTTCTTCCCATTATCGTGGAATTCAAATGCCCGATGACCTTCCTTTGCAAATTTGAAACATTTACTTGTCCCTTTAAGACAACTTCCGCCATGTTTCTTTCCACACTTTGAGCATAATGGAAAGCTCATCTTCTTTTCAGTGTTCTCTTTAGATTTTACTTTGAATTCCATTTTCCTCTTCTTATCAAACCCATATGACTGATGGGTTACTCCAATCTCCATCTCGACTTTGAGATCACATCGAACGATTTCCTCGTAGCTATTGAAGTCCCTTATGGCTAACACCCTTCGAAGACTTGGTTTTAAGCCACTAATGAATCGATCGATATTACTCTCAGGTTGGATAATAATACCAGAAGCGTACCTTGCAAGTCTTGTAAAATTTTCTTCATAGGTACCAACAGATTCATCATCCCTTTACTTCAGTTCAAGAAACTCTTTCTCCATCTTTGTTCGGAGAATACGAGGGAAGTACTTATTGAGAAATAAGTTCTTGAACTCGTCCCATTCCATGGACTCAATTTCATCCCTTTACCTCGTATTCTTAATAAGATTCCACCATTGATCAGCATCACCTTCCAAACGATACACCGCTAAGATGAATTTATCATGCTCAGAACATTGAAGAACTGAAAATATCATTTCAGTAGTACTAATCCATTGTTCAGCAACTAATGGATCAGTAGACCCGCTGAATGAAGGTGGACGCTGTCTCATGAAGGATTCAATAGAATGATGCTCCTTCTTTTGCTCGTTTGGAAATCCTGCATGATTCATATCTTGATAAAGTTGTGTGAGCATGGCTACAAGATTTTTCATTCCATCTCCCATAATGTTTGGCTGATCAGGGGGACAATCATTGCATTGCCCGTCGCATTCCGTATTAACACGGTTCCTCCGGGTTCTAGCCATTGACTAAAACCGAGAAGAATAGTGTGAGAAACACTGATTATAATAGGAAAAAAACATAATCAAGAATATAATTTCACACTTAAGGTCTTATCCTAGGGTATTCATGGCCATTTCTAAAACACTAAGATTGTGTTCTATGCTTAGAATTATCCTTAGGGTTCTTACGAAGGCTTTCGCATCCTAGTTTCCAAAGGTTGACTATACCTTTCCTATGATACCAGCTATAATGACCCATACTTAACATACATTGTTAATACTTCAAAATTGAAGCACACTTATTACAACATATGACAAAACCACAAAGGACCGTATAGGTATAGTGTCTTTAGAAACTGGGAAACATAAACAACTGGTTCATAAATCTTCTAAAGTGTCTCCCATTTATTTCATCATATCTAGGGTCCCTTTTAGCATATCCTACTTAATATCCATCTTCCTGACCTGGGGAAAAGAAAACATACAAAAAGGGTGAGCTCAAATGCTCAGCAAGGGAAAATAAAGGAAATAAAAATCATATCATATCTTTTTAAAAATCATAACCTGCAAAAGAGATCATAATATCTTAACATGGAATAAATCATAGAAGTGAAAATGAGATCCCCATAATCATAACATAAAACTTGAAACTTTGTGGCATGCACACATAATCATGGAAAATCATTTCTTGTTAGTCATGACTCATTTCCAAGACTATCTTAGCAGACAAAGTCCATTTCTGAATCGAGTTCACTCCTCGTTTCAGTCCTGTATCACTGAACCGAAATAACCTTCCGTTCCATCCATGTCTATCTCATGAGATATAAATCTTTACCCAATGCATTGGAGAGAGATATAGGTCCCACCCATCTTATAATGAATCATTTCTTATGTGTGCCACATAATCATAAATCATACATCATCGCATAACACATGTAACAAAAATGGGATTCTTGAAACATCATGACATCATAAAACAAATCATATAAGGTAAATGACTTCATAAAAATAATTCCCTCAAGAAATAATCAAATCAATTTAATAATAGGGATAAAAACAGAACCCTATATTATCTTAGATGGAAAATAATTTTGATAAAACATATGAACTCCATTCTTGAAGAAAATATCCTTTCTACTTCAAATACATTTTTCCTCTCTTAACATGTCATACAATTTTAATATAAAAGAATTTGATTAAAAATAATCTTGAAAACTTTTAAAGGAAGCTTCTTGGAAATAATGTTTTAAAAATCCATTCATGTCGTATATGTTAATAAAAACATTCTTCTCATACTTTTGTCGGAAAAGTCAAAAAGTACCTCGTACGAAAAACGCCAAAAGATTCCTTTCATATCTTTTAATAAAATCTCACCAAAGGGTAAAATTTGATATAAAATATTGTATAAGGATATAAATATTACATATTGGGGAAACATGGATGTGGATGATAAAATACACCCCCAGTAAATACCAAAGTATAAACAATCTCGGATAAAATGAGATTGTGACATTTCCCTTACCTTAGGTCTGATTTGCTTTGTACGTGTCCGAAGATCCTGTATAATGGTTTAAATAATGTTATTGACTTATTCAAGAATCATACATATTGATATGATATCATATATGGTCATATTCTTAGCTTCTAATTAGTAATAATTCATTGTTACTTGTTACTCGGGTCTTTATTGCCTTTTGTTCTTATGCGTGTTTTGCCGAATAAATTCTTATTCTTCTTTTAAGGATATATATAACTTATATCCAGAATGGTATTATTGTAACATATATCATATTTATTCATTCAATTAATTTATATAATTACTATGTAATGATGATCATGTAGAACGAGTCGCATCACATCGTGGAGACTGTATTCCGTACGTACGCACGAGCGATGATATTGTTCCCATGATTGTGGAATTGTATTTAAGTGTATTTATACTATTTCAGTATCAATATCACTTTATAATAATCATATATAGTTACTGATTACACCATTATACCCATCCTTGTAAGGTGATGGTGGAAAATAGATTACACCACGGTGTGGAGACGGTATTCCGTACGTACGCACGCGCGGTGATTTCATTTTTCCGTAGGATGGATAGAAGGTGAATTAGGGTTGTTTCATATATATAATAACATATAACTATGTAATTAATACTGATTTTATCACTTTATCATGAAACAACTAAAGAAGAAGAAGTTGAAGAATAAAGAAATTGAAAAGATCGGTAATGGATATTACCTCTTCTTTGAAACGCCTCTTTGAATCCTCCACTTAGGGAACTAAGATTGGTCTTTTAAGAAGCCCAGGACCTCTAGGATTATTCTATGGAAGTGGAGAAGGGATTTTTTTCAGGGTTTGGCAGAGCTTGAGTGCTCAAATTGGTGTGAGGAGGAGGGGTAGGAGGTTCCCTTTTATAAGGGAGGAGAGGGTTGCCTTAGGAATTTCCCAAAATATTATTTTATATTAAAGTCAAAATCGGTTTATAATGGTTCCAAAGGGTCTTATTTCTAAGGTAAAGTGGGGATGGGTAGAAACCCTATCAACCAATTGGATTTAGACAACTTTGGGTTATTATTTTAACCTTATCAATTAGATTTAACTCTAAGTTAAATAATTTAACTTTTACCGTGATTTTTTGTTTTCGTACACTATATGGTTAATACACTTACTATAACATGCCAAACGAACCCCAAGTTGTTTATTATTAATATATATATCCTTAACTAAGTCATTTGGCCGAACCTTATATTTTTAGGAATAAAATAACAATTAATAATATAATATTTTATTTAAAAACTATTTTGTGTCAATTTTGACACTATTTGATATATGATTTTTGTGAAAGTCATAACAGAATTATATGTTCAATCCAAGTTGATTAAATCAACACTAATATATCATAGTAACCTAGAAAATTAGTTTAATTCATAAAAAGTCTCAAATTACAATTATTTGAGCATTTATAACATCAATTATTTTAACATTTTCTTTAAAAGGGTAATTACTGCATCATCGTTGTGTCATACATAAATTAATTTATTTAATGTCTAAAAATTATAAATAAAATATCATTATGTATAAAATCTTTTTATCTTTCTAATGAATATTTATAGTCGAATTTATAGTATGTATAACCCCATATTAAAAATTTTTTAGTTATTAAACCTTGATTTTAACTATTGTAACTATTGTTTAAATAAAATAATATTAAATGTCATAATCTAATCCAAGTGGACCTAAATGGTCATATTATATTCATAAGGTTTTTTTTGGTCGAATTACACTTATCCAATAGAATTAGGACATCTGTTAGGGTAATCATAATATCATCTTTACCCTTAATTACCCTATTTACTTTTTACCGTGGTAAAAAAAAGTAAAAAGTTACTATTCACCAAAAATTATTTTCATCTCATTGATCCACATTTTAGTCCTTGATATTAACCGTGTCTCTATGATTTTAGAAATTCCACTCACAGAAGCGTTAAAATTATGTTTTATGAAAAATTCAGTTTTTTAACTACCACTTTGTGTTTTCACTATTCATCAAAAATTGAAAGTTTTCAGAAAAATACCAAAATTTTACCCTAGGGTAATTTCGGTAATCCGAATCCAAAAATGAGGTCCATTTTGAAAGATAAAATTTCAAAAAGTGGTTATTACTAATCATAACGGCTATTTTAAATAATATTTTAATAGCATATCATCGTTTAGTGAAACTCGGTATTGCGTACAACGCAAGCTATCAAGGAAGGTCGCGATTGCGTGTAAAGTTAGTCAAGCTAGTGTGTAGTGAAAGATTCCTTTGATGATATATATATATAACATAAAAACAAAATATTACTCATAAAAATATCGGGTGTTACAATATATATCATATTTATTAGTTCAATTCATTTATATATTCCTTTTGCATTAAAGATCATTTAGAACGAGTCACATCACATCATGGAGACGGTAGGCCGTACGTACGCACGAGCAACGATATCATTCCCATGATCGTAGAATTGTATTGAAGTGTATGTATACTATTTAAGAATAAAAAAACACTCTAAAATAATCATATATAGTTATTATTTACACCATTATACCCATCCATGTAAGGTGGTGGTGGAAAATAGATTACACCACGATGTGAAAACGTTATTCCGTACGTACGCACTGGCGGTGATTTTGTTTTCCGTATAATGGATAGAACGTGAAATAGGGATGATTCATAATTATAATATAATATCAGTATATTAGTGATACTGATGTTATTACATTATAATGAAACAACTAATGAAGAGGAAGTAGAAGAAGAAATAAATTTGAAAGAATCGGTAACAGATATTACCTCTTCTTCGACAAGCCTCTTTGAATCCTCCTCTTAGGGAACTAATGTTTGTCTTTGAAGAAGACCAGGACCTCTATAATATTACTAGGGAAGTGGAGAAGATAAATTGGAAGGGTTTGGACAAGCGTGAAGGCTCAAAGTGGTGTGAGGAGGAGAGGGAGGAGGTGTCCTTTTATAAGGGAGGAGAGGGGCATTTTAGAAGAAACATAAAATATTATTTTATACTAAAGTCATATTCAGTTTTTAATAGCTCCCAACTTATTTATTTCCAAGATAACGTAGGGATGGGTCAAAATCCACTCAACCAATATATTTTATAAAATTTTAGGTTACAATTTTATCCTTATCATTTTGATTTAACTCTACGTTTAATAATTTAACTTTTACCGTGTCTTCTTGTTGTCTTGCACTATATGGTTAATAAACATACTATAACAAGCCAAAATAACCCCAAGTGGTTCATTATTAATATATGTAACCTTATCTTAGACATTTTTCCGATCCCTGGATTTTTTAGGAATAAAATAACAATTAATAATATAATATTTGTTATAAAAGCTATTTTATGTCAATTTTAACACTATTTGGTAATTGATTTTTGTGACAATCATAACAGCATGATTAGTTCGAACAAAGTTAATTAAATCAATACTAATATATCATATTCACCTCTAAACATATTTTAATTCACGAAAAGTCTCAAATTACATTTATTTGGGTATTTATAATATCAATTATGTTAATATTTCCTTAATATGGTAATTAGTGCATCATCATTGGATCATAAATAAATTAACTTATTTAAAGTCTAAAAATTATAAAATAAATACCATTATGTAGGAAATCGTTTTAGATTTCTAATAAATATTTATAGTCGAATTTATCTTATTTATAGCCCTATATTAAAAATGTTTTTTTTATTATATGTTGATTTTAACTATTTTAACTCTTCTTTAAATAAAATAATATTTAATGTCCTAATCTAATCCAACTAGACCTAAAGGGTACTATTTTCTCCCTATGGTTTTTTTGGTCGAATTACACTTATCCAATAGAATTAGGACATTTGGTAGGGTAATAATAATACCATGTTTACCATTAATTAACATATTTACTTTTTACCGTGGTAAATAAAAGTAAAATGATACTATTAACCAAAAATTATTTTTATCTTATTGAACCACATTTTACTCTTTGATAATAACCATGTCTCCTGGATTTTTTAAATTCCACTCATAGAAGCGGAAAAATTGAGTTTTATGTAAATTTTCAAACTCTCCTAGGAGGTGTGTAAATGACGGTGAAAATTTCAATAAACTTTTAATATATCTAAGATTATTATAAAATGAACCCAATGAATTGCATTTAACTTATATAGGTATTATGTATCAATTTTGACCTAAAATAAATTTAAATAAAAAAATAATTATTTAAAAAAAAGTTGGTTTTTAAATAGTAACCCAGTGTTTTCACTATTCATAAAAAATGGAATGTTTTCAAAAAAATTGCCACGAATTCAGAATAGGCTAATTTCGATATTCTTAATCAAAAAATGAAGTCCATTTTGAATGATAAATTTTATAAAATTTCAAAAAGTGGGTATTAATATTCATAATGGCTATTTTAATAATATTTTAATAGAATATCGTTGTTTGGTTAAACTCGGTATTGCGTACAATGCAAGCTAGTGTTTTGTGCAGTGAACGATTCCTTGGATGATGTATATAATATAAAAAAATATTTCTCATAAAAATCTCGGGTGTTACAGTGGTGGGGGTTACTTAATAGATAAAGGTAAAAACATCACATAAACATTCCTAAAAAATATTTTCTAGAATTATTTTGACCATTCCACTTATAAGGTTTTATAATGGTCCATTTTTACCATTTTGACATATTAGAATTGTGGTATCACTCAATTCATTTCAAAAATATCATGTTTGTCATATCCCCCCATTTATAAAATGACCCCCTCTCCTCTCTTCCTCACACATTGAAATCTCTATTGATCATCCAATACCTCCACAACTCAATTAACAGCTTCACTCTACTCGTCCTAGATGATTTATTTTTGATAGAAACCAATCATAAGAATGATTTAACACAAACATAAAGAGAATACATGTAACACCCTTACCCCAGTTACCAAGAGTCGATGCTTTATTACATAACATTGTAATGATAGAAGGAATCGTGTCCCAAAAGACCAATTAGTTTAGTATTATTGGAAACAAGATATACACAAAAGTTCAACATTACAACATGAAATGAAATACAACACTAATTTGTTCCATCAAAAAATTCCAAGTCTTCTAAATTATGCCTGCAAGTCACTCATAACTAACATCTTCATATCCTGGGAAAATGAAACATAAGAAATGGGTGAGCTCAAATTCTCAGTGGGGGTAAGCAATACAGCGGAAGATAACATAAACATTAGGCATGATTAATAATTAAAACCACATGTCTTTACAAATAATAAACATGAACAAATTATGGAAGGAATTTTAGATGAGTAAATAATTCCATAATAAAACATAATAATGGGTATTCTACTATTTTAATATACACATGAACCATCAAAATTATTTTCATAATTCGGGAATGTATAATGCCAGACATTCTGAAAAATCTTGTCAAGGCCTCAACTAAGACGTCTTAAAATGTTTTAGGCCTCGGCCAAAACCATATATAAAATTGGAAAAAGCCTCAGCCAATTCCACGTCTAATTGTCACATCAGACCTACCAATGCATCGAGGAGCTATTGTGGGATCCACCCGTCACATACAAAGTACAACACATTACTCATAAGAAAAGCATGAAACATAACATAAACCTTCATATTAAAACTAGCATAAGAAATGTCAATACTTTAACTATAAAAAATGAATGGTATAAAAATAACTCATATATAATCAAACATATAACAAAACCTTCAATACAATATGGAATATTGGAATCATAATAAATCAACTTTAAACAAGTTTAAAATTCATCAATGGATGTTGACATAGATAAAATGAAAACTATTTGAAAGAAATATCTTTTTCTATTTTGAAACCATTTATGATTCACATAATTATAAAAGAAAATGATTATTTTGAAAATATTATTATAAGCTTGTAAGGGGAGCTTTAATGATGTTATAACGGTGAAAAATAGCTGTACCGATCGTATATGTAAAAAAACATTCTTACCTTAATTTTGTCAAAAAGGTCATAAAGTAACTTGTTTGGAAAACAAAGGAAAGATTCATTTAAAATCATTTAAGGTCAAATAAGGGTATAAATTACTATAACCAATAATCTAGTAAATATTAAATTTTTTTAAATATTTTTTATGAAATCATTGATGTGGATGATAAAGAGGTCCGAGAAGATTCTTACGTAAAAACAACCTCTGATAATATAGAGATTGTGAAATTATCCCTTAACTGGAACTTTTCCTTAGTCGATGGTATGCTAACCTATTGTATAATAGTTAAAACATTTTTATTAAATTATACAAGAACTGTATACATAAATATGATATCATATATGATATTCTAATATTTCATTGTTAATAATATTTTAGTAGTATCATCATTTTGGGTGTTAACTGACTCGTTTTCTTTTATATACTAGGATACATAAACCATGTTTGTTATGGATATGATGTATTTGATTCATATTAATAATGATTTTTTGTTCATGAACATTATTTTTAATCAGTAAAGAAAATTATTTTTGAATTATTATGATGGGGAATGAATCTCATTGCGTTGGTGGAGACAGTAATTCGTACGTATGCACGTGCAAAAATATAATTATTTTGATGGTGAATTAGTATGTAATTGGATGGTATATCTTATATAAATATTCATTAAAATTTTATATTTATTATTTTCATCAGTTATAATAATTATTATACCCATCCAAACAATGAAGTGTGTGAATAATAAACTACACCATGATATGGAGATAGTAAGTCGTGCGTACGCACGTATGGTGACATTCTAATTTATAGGATGGGTAGAATAATGTATATGGTTGTAACATTTTAATGATAACATCACATTATATATAAGATACTCGAATTTTTATTTTATAATGGAAATAAAAAGAAAGAGGAAGTACAATAAGAAATGAACTTGAAAGATGTGGTCACATATTTACCTCTTCCTTAGGTTCTTCATTTTGATTTTATCAAAAGTGCTCTTTTGGATGGATTTATGACCAAAGTTAGTCCTCTAGGATGAAGGGAGGAATGTTGGGGGATATTTGGGTAGGTTTTGGCTGAGCCAAAATTCTTTGGAGGTGTGAAATTAAAAGAATGGGAAGTTCCTTTTTTTAAGAGAGTAGAGGGTCACTTTAAGAAATGTTTAAAATATTTTTTTAAAATAAAATAGTTTTCATTTTCTAATGGCTCCAAAAATAAATTTTTTATAGGATAAGGTGGGTATGGGACTAAAAACTCAAATCCAATAGGTTTTATACAGTTTTAGGTCAACATATTAACCTTATATATAAGATTTAACTCTTAGTGAAATTATTTGACATTTACCATGTTTCATTGTATTTTTATATTATATGGTTAATAAACATACTAAAACAAGTCCAAAGAATCCCATGTGGTTTATTATTAATATGTATAACCTTATCTATGTCGTTTTTATAATTCATATATTTTTAGGAATATTATATCAATTAATAATATAGAATTTTTTTTTAAAAACTCAATTATGTCAATTTTGAAACAATTTAGTATTTGATTTTTTTGAAAGCCATAAAAATATTATTACATCGAATAAAATTTATTTAACCAAGACTAACATGTCATATAAACCTATAAAATTTGTGTAATTTATCAACAGTCTCAATTTAAATTTATTTGGATTTTTATAATATCAATTTTTTAATATTTTATTACTAATGTAATTACTGGATCATCATTGTGTTAAAAATAAATTAAATTATATAGTGTCTAAAATTTATAAATGGAATACCATTATTTAGGAAATATTTTTATATTTATAATGAATATTCATAGTCTAAGAGATAAATTATATAACCCTTTATAAACAATTTTTACTGAAAGATACATGCTTTTGTTATTTTTGCCTTTACTTTAGATTAATTAATGTTAAATGTCATAATCACTCCAATGTGGCTCCATTGGGTCCTAAAATCTACCCAATGATGCCGATGGTCGGAAATGTATCATACAATAGGAATAGGACACATGTTAGAGTAATTTAATGTTAATATAATAATATTTTTTACCCTTATTTACCAGATTTACCCTTTATCCATGCAAAATAAAATATTTACCGAAGTAATTATTCATAATGTATAAAAATAAAAGATACTTATTTATAAAATTTCAACCTTCTATTTAAAAATATGCATTCCATTTTTCCAAATTCAAAACTCAGAACTTATGGAAATTAATTTAAAATTAATTCCCGTGGTCAAAACAAGAAGCATGTTTTTAAGAAATAATAACTATCAAAAGATCAACACTTTTTTATGTTCAATTTAAATGGGAAATTACACAAAATGACCTAAATTATATTAAATGGTAAAAAAATAATCCAATGATACTTTTAAACCACTCAAATATTTAATTTTAAACATTTAAATTATTTTAATTTAAAAAGTGGGTTTTTAATTAAAATTTAGTACTAATCATCAAAAATTGAATATTTTCAAAAAAGTACGAAACATTCACCCAATTCTAACTTTGATATTATGAATAAAAAAATTGAAGTCCATCTTGAAAAATAAAATTTACAAAATTTCAAAAAGTTTGTATTACTATTCATAATGGCTAGTTTTATTGGTGGCAGGGTGTTAGAATATAGATGTTTCATACAATGAAAGCTATTACATTATTCAAACGGAAACATACCCTAAAAACACAGGGTGTTACAGTCAACCCTCTTTAAAATAATTTCAACCTCAAAATTTTTAGAATACTACCTTACAAAAATATTCGGGTGCTTCTTCATCATATGTTCCTCTGGTTCCCACATTTCCTCTTGAATCTTATGGTTTCCCCAAAGAACTTTTACCAGAAGAGTCATCCGGTTTATCAAAAATTGATTTCTAGTATCATGAATTTTGGCAGGATCATCACAATAAGAAAAATCAGTTTCTAGTTCAATTTCCTCATAGGTGAGTACAAGCATTAGGTCAGCCATGTATTTTCTCAACAGCGATACTTGGAACACATCATGACCTTTAGAAAGACATGGTGGAATTTATAAATGGTAAGCTACAACTAAAATTTGTTATAGAATTTCAAAAGGTCTGATGTACTTGGGACTTAATTTAACCTTCATACTAAAATGTATAACTCCATTCCATAGAGACACCTTCAAGAAAACATTATCTCCTATATGAAATTCCAAATCCTTCCTTTGATTGTCAGCATACCTCTTATACCTACTTGGTGTGTCTTTGATGTGGGTTTAGATAACCTTAACTTTTTCCATCGTTTCCTCAATATGTTCTGGGCCTATGATTTTTCTTTCACAAACATCATCCCAACAAGTTGGTGTGTGACAGCTCTTTCCATAAAATGCTTCATATGCTGCCATATAAATTCTTGAATGGAAGCTATTAGTATAAGAAAATTTTGCCAAAGGTAAATATTGGTCATAGGTACCTTGAAAGTCAAGCGAGAAAGCTCTCAGTATTCATTTTATGGTTTGAATAGTTAGTTTTGATTTTCCATCAGTTTGTGGGTGGTTGGCAGTGCTCAACGAAGTTTAGTATCCAAGGCTTTCTATAGACTTTTCGGAAATCAAGATGTAAAATGGGGATCATGATCAGAAACAATCGATAGGGGAACTCCATGATGTCTTACAACTTCATTAATATACAGTCTTGTTAAACATTCAAGTGGTAAATATTCTCTTATAGAAAGAAAATTTGCTGACTTGGTAAGATAATCAACAATGACACATATTGCATCATTCCTTCTAGGAACCTTTGGTAGCACCCAGATAAAGCCCATTTTAATATTATCCAATTTACACTCAGGAATGGGAAGAGGTTCCATGACCCTTACATGTTGTTTCCTTCTAGATTTCACTTGTTTACAAACCATACACCGCGACACAAAATTAGTAATATCTCTCTTTATGATGTCCCACCAAAACCTTTCTTTCAAATATTTATACATATTGGTTCTCCAAGTGTGTATAGAAAATTTGGAGCTATGAGGATCATCCAATAATTCCCTTTTTATATCAGGTATGTTTGGAACACAAAGCCTCTTCTCGAATTTCAAAATTCCATCTTCTTATATGAATTAAGTCAATCTACCATCATTCACAACATTAACCTTATTTTGAAACTCTTCATCATCAGTCTGAGAACTCTTTATCCTTTCTATTCAAGAAGGTTTTTCATCCATTTGAAAATGTATTGATGTTTCACCTTCCATGGTTATTCTCGTATCCATCTTTATTAGATCCATGAAAATAGGATACCTTTCAACTCTCATCTTCTTCATAATGCCATGATCCATTATTCTCAAAGAATCTTCCTCCTTATTTACCTTCCCTATGTGGTTGGGTATAGTTCAATCATAATCCTGGAGTAGTACAAGCCATTATCGTTTCCTTATGTTGATTTCTTTTTGTGAGAAAATATACATAAAACTCTTGTGATCTGTATAAATATCATGTTTTTCATCATAGAGATAGTGTGCCCATATCATCAGAGTGAATATTATATTGGATAATGAAAGATCACTAGTGGGATAGTTTTTCTCATGACTTTTTAGCTACCGGGATGCATAGGAAATAACTCTATCATTTTTCATAAGAACATATCCAAGTCCTTTCTTTGAAGCATCACAATAAATAATAAATCCATCATTCCCTAATTGTAGATTCAAGATAGGAGTGTTGACTAATATTATCTTTAGTTCTTCAAAACATTATTCACACTCTTTTTTCTAAACAAATTTAACCCCATTACCTATGAGCTTGGTTAATGGGTTATCCTAAAAAGAAATGTTTTTGATGAAATGTTGATAATAACCTACTAAACCAATAAAACCGTTTACCTCAGTTATAATTGTCAGTGCTATCCATTCTTGGATTACCTTGGTTTTTGAAGTATCAATAGAGATTCCAACCTTAGAGACAATATGTCCAAAAAAATATCTTGTACCCATAATTCACACTTTATAAATTTCCCATATAATTCATTTCTTCTAAGAGTCCTTAAAACAATGCACAAGTAATTTTCATAATCTTCTTATGTTTTTTAGTATACCAATATATAATCAATAAATACCACTACCAAGTCATCAATATATTACTTTAAAACTCTATTAATTAGATCCATGAAGACAGAGGGTGCATTATTCAATCTAAAAGGCATTACTGTAAACTCGTAAAGCCCGTACCTAGTTCAAAATTATGTTTTTGGAATGTATTCCTTTATCACACACAACTGATGACATCCAAATCGAAGGTCAATATTTGAAAAATATTGAGCTACATGATGTTGTTTGATTAAATCATCAATGTGAGGAAGGGGATACTTGTACTTTATTATTATAGAATTGATCTCTTTATAGTGAATGCACAACCTCATATATCTGTCTTTCTTCTTAATAAAAAGGACAAGGGCTACCCATAGTGGAACATTAGGGTGAATAAATCCCTTATTACTCAATTCCACTAGTTTTTTCTTTAGTTCCACTAATTATACAGTGGATATTCTATAAGGGGCCAAAGATATGGGCCTTGAAGTATGAATTAAATCAACAGAAAACTCAATTTCTCATTCTAGAGGATGTCCTGGTAAATCCTCTGGAAAAACATATACATATAATTGCACAATAGGTACGTCCTCGGTTCGAACATTAATTTCCTCAACCATAATTATTTCATTATCATACTCCCCAATAATTGAATTTAGTAGGGCTAAAATGGTGTATCTAGATAAGAATCAAATGGAAATGTTTCTTATCTAAAGATAAGTTACTCCTTATCATCATCAAGAATTGTAACATCCTTCTTCATACATTAAATTTTCGCATCATGGTCCGAAATCCAATCCATACTAAGTAATATATCAAATTCAATCATGGGTATGGTGATTAGATAAACCAAAAAATATCGTTTATATGCCTAAATGGGGACTGATTCGCAAAACTGTATTGCAAGGATACTTCCCTTTAGAGTTTTGACTGACAACCCCCTTGTAATTTCAAATGGGAAATATCTAATTTTCTTAGTAAATTTGGAAGATATAAAACAATATGATAATCCAGAATCAAACAAAGCATTTCTTAAACATGAGGAAACCATTAAATTACCTTCTTCCAAGACTTTCAGAGCTTCAACCTCAGCAGTAGTGATCACATAAGATTAGCCATGATATGTTCGACTTTTCTAAGGTATGTTTCCCTGACACATAGGACAAAAATTTTCATAATGTTCTATCTCCCTGAAATTGTAGAATTTAACATTAGTAACTTTTTTACTTCCCTTACAATCACTAGAAATATGGCATTTCTTCCGATATTAGAAGAATACTCTTTTTTTCATTTAGATAGGCGCCAGGATGATTTCATCCACAATTATCACTGGGTGAAAATTCAACTCTTCCCTACTTCCATGTTTCTTAATTTCCTTTCCCAGAGTGTTAAACATATTTCTTCTTCTCTGACATTGCTTTATAGTCACAAGAATAAGAGAATTCCTTTTCTATATTGATAGCACATGAGATAATATCTTCATATGATGAGAAGGATTGCGAGACTGACGCTCAGTGGATAAATGGTTTTAAACCATCAATGAAATGATCAATCTTATTTCGTGGGTTATGTATATAATCTACAATATGCCTTGATAACCAGATAATGTTAGCATCATACATTATGAAATTATCATCCTACATTTGTCTCAGACTCATAAATTCCCTTTCCATATCTTCTTGATAGACACGGGGAATGTATTGTAGAAAAAACTCTATAAACTCCCTCCTTTCCATACATGATACATATACATCTTCCTTTTTGTTTTGAACTAATTACCACCATTGATCTCCATCTCAGGTGAGGCGATAAATGGCTATGACAAATTTTTCCCTATCACTACTCCACAAAGCATGAAATATTTTCTCTAAGGAATTTATCCATTGTACAGCTACAAATTGATTTTTAGACCAATTGAATGTTGGTGGATGTTTACTCATGAAGTGATATAACATTGATCCTCAACATTGTGGATTATGGTGGTTCATATGGGTAAGGTTATTATTCATAACCTATGTTAGTTTTCCCACTGTGGTGATAAGCTGATCAGCACCAATTGAATCACCAGCTCCACTATAATTATATTGAGCAAGAGGTTAATCCCTACATGGATTACACGAATTTATATGGTTCCATTCCTTCCTCTGTAATCCATTTCTAAACAATAGAATACAATAGATTAGTTTATGAACCTAAATACATAATTCCAAATATGTAAAACACATAATATAAATTGAACAGGTTATGGATATAATCCATAATCATAGAAAAAATTTTCATTGGGGATGTAAATACTCATAAACCCTTAATAATGGTTTGAAAATAAAATAAAAATTATCCTAATCATATCCCCCAGGAGTTTTGTAACAAACAGTGCTGTGAGGCCCATTGTCATGTACCAGTTCTCATTCGAGTCCAGCTCAAAGAATTTTTTTCGGGTTTTACCCATAGGTACATCTATTCTTGAGCTGCCTCTACATGCTCGTATCCAGACTGGAATGTATTTCTTAGAAAACTCAAAACATCTCTATAGAACCAAAATTCAAAGATGTTCTTCTATACTAATACAAAAAGTATATCTTACCGTAATGTTCTCTAATTAGAGTTTTTCTAAATCTCGTTTCCATGGTTTTCAATAAACTTCCTCTGATACCAACTTTAATTCCCTGAACCCAGTTTCCTAGATTCTGTGATTTCTTAAATTACATTGGCAGGATACAAGGAATCTTGTCCCAAAAGACCGATCAGTTTAGTGTTATTGGAAACAAGATACATACATATATTCAACATTACAACTTGAAAAGAAATACAAAAATAATTAGTTCTTTTAAAAACATCTATGTCTCCAAGATTATGACTAAAAGTCACTTATAACTAACTTTTTCATATCCTGGGAAAATGAAAAATAAGAATGGGGTGTGCTCAAATGCTCAGTAATGGTATGCAATATAGCGGGAGATAACATAAACATTGGGCATGATTAATAATTAAAAACACATGCCTTTACAAATAATAAACATGAAAACTTTACGGCAGGAATATGAACTGAGTAAATAAGGACATAATAAAACATAGTCATTGGTATTCTACTAGTAGAATAACCACATTAACCACCAATATTATTTTCATAATTTGGTAAAGTATAGTGTCGATCATTCTGAAATAGCTTTTCAAGGCCTCAGACAAAATATCTAAAAATGATTTAGGTTGTGGTCAAAACCATATATCAGATTGGGAAAGGCCTTGACCAATTCCGCATCTAATTTTCTCATGAGACCTATCTATGTACCAAGGAAATTTTGTGGGCTCCACTCATCACATACTAAGTACAATACATTCCTCATATAAAAGGTTAAAACATAATATAAACATTTGTATAAAAACTAGCATATGAAATGTAACTACATTAACCATAAACCATGAATGGTATAAAAATAACACATACAAAGTAAAAAATATAAAAATAAAATAAATAAAATATGGATTATTTGTATCATAATAAATCAACTTCAAACAAATTTGAAATCCATTAATGGATGTTGACATAGATGAAGTGAAAAATATTTGAAAGAAATTCCACATTATATTTTGAAACCATTTAAGAGTCACACAATTATAAAATAATTTTTTTTTAAAAAAATGAACTCATAATCATGTAAGGGATGATATGATGATGTTATAATGGTGAAAAATATCCAAACTCATCGTATATGTTAAAAAACATTCTTTCTTTAATTTTCCCAGAAAGTTCATAAAGTTCCTTGTTTGGAAAATGAAGGGAAGAATCATTTCAAAAAATATAAGGTGAAATAAGGGTATAAATGATATTAACCCACAGTCGAGTAAATAGTAAAAATGTTTTAAAATACATTTCAAAGAAAACATGGATGTGGATGATAAAGAGATCCCAGTAGATACTTAAGTAAAAACAACCTCAGATAATAAAGAGATTGTGAAATTAACCCCTAACTTTTACTTTTCCTTAGTCGATGGTATGTTAACCTCTTGTATAATAGTGAAAACATTGTTATTAAATTACATAATAACTATATATAGAAATATGAAATCATATATCATCTTCTAATATTTATTTGTTAATAATATTTTAGTAGTATCATCGTTTTGGGTGTTAACTGACTCGTTTTACTTTATATGATTTGTTACGTAATCCATGTTTGTCATGGATATGAGGTATTTGATTCATATAAAAGGATATATTATGATCATAAACATTATTTTTAATCATAAATTAAAATCTATTCATGATGGATTATGATGTGGAATGAATTTCATCGCGTTCGTGGAGACGGAAATCCGTACGTATGCCCGAGCGACAATATCATTATATTGTTATTGAAATCATATATAATTGGATGATATATCATATATACAGAATCTTTAGCATGTTATATTTATTATTTACATCAGTTAAACTCATTATTATACCCATCCCAATAATTCAGTGTTTGAATAACAAACTACACCACGACGTGGAGATGGTAAGTCATACTTACACACGTATAGTGACTTTGTTATATATAGGATGGATAGAATAATGAATATAATTGTACCATTTTTCTAATAACATAAAAGTATATAGAATATACTGGAGTTATTATTTTAGAATGGAAATAACAAATAAAGATGAAGTGGAATAAGAAAAGAACTTGAAAGAGCTGGTGAAAAATTTACCTCTTCTTAGAGTTCTTCATTTTGATTTGATCAAAAGGGATCCATAGGCTAGATTTATGAAAAAAATAAGGAATCTAGGATTACGGTATGTATGTTGGAAGGATATTTGGTTAGGTTTTTTCCGATCCAAAAGGCCATGGACGTGTGAAATTAAGAGAAGGGGTGGTTCCCTTTCATAAGAGAGGTGAGGGTCATTTTAGCAAAAGCTTGAAATATTATTTTATAGTTAAATCATTTTTAGATTCTAGTGGCACAAAAATAAATTATTTAGAGGATAAAATGGGTATTGATCGAAAACCTCTCATCCAGTAGGCTTTTGAAAAGTTTATGTCATCATATTAACCTTATCTTTTAGATTTAACTCTTAGTTAAATAGATTGACATTTACCATGTCTCATTGTATTTTAATATTATATGGTTAATAAAACTAATATAACTAGTCAAGAGAACCCCATGTGGTTCATTAATAATATATATACCCTTATATATGTCTTTTTACTGAACATTATATTTTTACTAATATTATATCAATTAATAATATAGAATTCGTTTTAAAAATACATTTATATCAATTTTAACACTATTTAGTATTGGATATTTTTGAAAGCCATAAAATATTTTTACATCGAATAAAATTTACTTAAACAACACTAAAATGTCATATTACAATAAAAAAATTAGTTTAATTTACCAGAATACTCTATATATTTTATTTGGAAATTTTTAATATCAATTATTTTAATAATGTATTAATAAGGTAATTAATTCATCGTCAATGTGTCATCAATAAATTAAAATATTTAATGTTGAAAATTTGTAAATAAAATACCATTGTGTAGGAAATATTTTTATATTTATCATTTATATTTATAATTGAAGATATTAATTATATAACCCCATATAAAAATGTTTTTCTAAAAGATACATGTTTTTGTTATTTTTGTCTTTAATTTAGATTATTTAATGTAAAATGTCATTTTCCCTCTCATGTGGCTCCATGGGGTCGTTAAATCGACCCAAGGATGACCATGTATGAAATGTATCAACCAATAGGAATTGGACACATGTTAGGGTTATTTAATATTATTATAATATTATATTTATACCCTTATTTACCGGATTTAACCTATACCCATGTTAAATAAAATATTTACCGAAGTAATTTTTCATAATGTCTAAAAATAAAAGATACCTATTTTAACAATTTGGACCTCCTCATTCCAAATATGGAATCCATTTTTTCCAAATTCAAAACACAAAAGTAGAAGAAATTAATTTAAAATTAAATCCTATTTTCTATACACAAAACGTGTTTTTAAGAAATAATAACTATCAAAAGATAGACACTTGTTTATGTTCAGTTTAATTGTGAAATTACACACAATAACCTAGATTATATTAAATTATTAAAACATAATGTAATTATACTTTAAAACCACTCAAATTTATAATTTTACACTATAACTTATTTTTATGAAAGAAGAATTTTTTAAATAAAATTTAGTACTAATCATAAAAAATTGAATGTTTTAAGAAAAATACTAAAAATTCAACCTAAGCTAATGTAAATAATCCAAATTCATAAATGAAGTCCAATTTGAAAAATAATATTTATAAAATTTAAAAAAGTGGGTATTACTATACATAACGACTATTTTTATTGGTCGTGGTGTGTTAGAATCTCGAAACAGCGTACAATGCAAGCTATTGCATTATTCAAAAGGAAACATACTGTGGCAGCTTGGGGTGTTACAATACCCCAATAAAAGTAAATATTATTCGACAAGTTTATTTATTTTATTTTATTACCGACCTCATTATATTATAATTATATTATTATAATATAATAACCACATTTTCATACATATACTATGATGTTTTTATTTTATGGGTGTGACCTATAACCATCATAACCATCATAAAATTTGTTAATGAATGTTTTTTCATTTGAATGGCAGACTACCACCTCACAAACTGATTTCATTCAGTTTTCCATTATCACTAATAATGAAAAATAAAATGAGGAATATATTTTTTATATATAATATATAGAGTATTTATGATTTTATTATGATTCTATAATTATTATATCACCCATAGCTTCATATTTACCGTTTTAGGATAATATGATAACATCGTTCGTGTGTAATGTGGACTACTACCTCTGATGCATAATGATTTATTAGTGCATTACATGGATGGTATTAAGGATCACTATATTTAAAATATGTGATATATATGGAATAACAATTATTTTCGAATGATATTATGTGTCACATAATTTTCATTCATTCAATTGATCAAAAAATTTGAAATATCATTAATGTGTACATACAGTCTACCACCTCCAGAAACGATGTATTTAATTTTCAATAACTAAATTTTATTGAATCATATAAATTTATATTTACTGAATATATTTAATATTTATATTTATTTTCTAAATAAGGAGATAATGGGGTCATCGTCAATGTAACATGGACAAATATATAAAAAATAAAAACTTATACAAAAAACAGTGTGGTTATTACGAAAAAATAACATTAATATCAAATAATTAACAAAAAATAACAAATTCATTAGAAAATTTAATATGGTATAATATATATTAATATAGTTTTATAATATACGTATAACAAACATATATTTCTAATACATGATGTTTGAATGTGGATGACGAGAGTCAAGACATAAGGTAAGAGACTTCTATCTCACTTTTTAATTTTTTGAGACACGTGCTTTATTCACCACCTCATCCTTCAGCGTGGTTTATATACATCACATAAATCTATTTTATAATTATTATACCAAATAAATTTGGGCGTTACATATCCATCTATGTATCTCTTTTTTATGGGGTTTATATTTCAGAAGCTACTAAAGTAGTAATGTTATTGATAGTGTATCATTTTTTTCTGAGGGACTTATGAAACATTCCTCACTTATGTATTTCGTGTTGGGAATATAATTCCATTTGACATGATATATCATGAATACCACCTTATTTAATGATTATGTTGAAGTTATTTTTCCATAAGACATACGATTTACACAAACAGTAAGGGGGTTTGTCTCAATTCTCCTTCTATGAGATGTATGTTATGTTATGATCCAATATTCTTTTAAGAGTTTTATTTACAACCCATTAATCATGTAATATTATGAATTTATTATCCTCATCATACTTTATGTTCTATTTTTTTATTACTTCTTGGGATTAAGATTCAATACTATCAATGTGGCAATGATTTTATATCACAATGTCATCCTTAATCAAGATTGTCTATGATTATGTTTTTGATGATAAAAATTTATGATCCATATATCAAGAAACACATGATTTTTAGTATACTTTGGTAATTAAATATACTTTAATGTAATAGTATAATTTTCTACTCTTTGATACTTAATATAGTTGATAAAATGTTTTTAAGAAAACCTAACATGATTTCACTATTCTGTCGAAAATAAGCTTTCTTCCATAAAAGTATTTTCAAAGATATTTAAAAAATGATTTATATTTATTCTATTATTATTAAAATAAACTTTAAACCCTACATAATTTAAATAAAACAAATGAAATATTTATTTCAATTTCTAAAACAGTGATCATTTTTTTTCCAAAAATGAAAATAGACATTATTTTTAACATAAATGAAATGAATAGTATTTCATACTATCATGAATGAAGAATTATTTCATGATTCGATTTAAATTTAAGAAATTAATTTTAAAATAAAATTATTTTTCTAAATAATTGAGAAATATATATATATATATATATATATTAAATAAAAAATTCAAAAGGTAAATGAATTTTAAAAATGTTAAGTATTTTAAAAATCATTTTTCAAAATAGAATATATACTTTATTCAATAAATTATTTAAACATATTTTTAAAGACCCAATAATATATTTTAAATTTTATTTTAAAATAAAAATATGTTCATAATGTTTCATGTTTTAAATGATTATTTTCAAAGAAAAGTAATTTTCCTCAAAAACATTCCCACATAGTCTTTCAAACATATATTCCATATAAAATGAAATTCCATGAGGTTACTTATGCTTCACTATGGATATGATCCAAGGATACCATTCATCTAATTTTATGAATGTGTTTTTTATGATTAAAAGTAATTTATGAAACTTGTTTAACTTCAACATTTTAAACTATGTTAAAATGATAATAAAACCTAGTAATTTTTCCAGTGGATATGCTTTGATGAAATTATTATGAATCCTATTTATTTTCTATTGATTAATTTATGAAGAAATAATTATCAAACACATTTCATTACCTGGGTTCTAATATGATTATGTTTTTATGATACTATGACATACATATCTATTATTTTTATTATACAACAACGGCTAGGATATAACTAAGGACGGTGGTTATGTTATATCCACTGATGAGTAGGAAATATATCTCCCACAAATCTATTGGGTAAATATTTTTATCTCTTATGTTAGATATGATTTGAATTGGGAGTGAACCCTGTTCCGTATGACAGGTTTGGAATAGGGAGTGAACCTGACATAGTTTTTCAAGGTTGTAATCGGGATTGAACATAGTTTATTATGACAGGGCTAGAACAGAGAGTAATCCCAGTTTTGTAAGGAATTTATCTACTATGAAAGACTGGGAAGTTTTCCTCAACTAATATGCAATTGATTGTCTATTCATATGTGCATGAGAAAAAAATTTGATATTATATTTCAATATTATGATATCATTTATCATGCTCCTTGATTTCATTATGATTCATGTTTTACAAGCATCAAATATTTATTCCATGATTCAATATTATTATTTTTTATAGATTAAGGTTTTCAAATTTTTTTTGCATGTTCTAAACCCTTGTTCTCAAGTTATGATTATATATCTCCCTTTTCACCCTTACTAAGCATATGTGGTCACCCTTTATTATGTTTCATTTCCCCATGATATGAAGAAATGTATTGTTTATATTATTTATAAAAATATTTCAAGTTGTAAATAATGTCATTGAAGATGATTTATCACACTTATATGATAGTGTTTATTATTTGACATTTCTAAAGGTAATAAAATATTACAGTCATTATGAAGTGTTTGTGTGATATAATGAGTATTTATAAAAAATAATATAATATATATGTATTATAAGCATATTATTATATAAATCCACATGTTATATCTAGGCTGGGATGTGGTTTTAGGAAAATCATAATCCCACATTTACAATAAAATAAGATATTCTCTTACCCATCAAATTATTCTAAGGGTTTGAACTAATGTTTTCTAAATCTAGTTTTAAAAAATAATTAAAACATACAATGATACCAACTATAGTGACCCATATTTTCATAAATAAATATTACATTTTATTAAATAGATATTCATTATATAACATTATGATCCAAACCATAACAATATTTTTTTATTTTCTTTGAATACATGTTTGAATAAATACTTATTTATATGAAATCTACATTATCACCCACCCAGTTCTCCTCAACTATCAATGTTCTTAGGATAACTATTATTAAAACATTTCCATAGATAAATAGAAAAATAAAACCTAATAATGGGAGAGATAATGATCAGTATGGGTAAACAAGGGAGATACCAATGGTCATTCAAATATAACATCACAATAATGGGTTGTATAAAATGATATTCACCAATGAAAATTATTCCCTACAATTCTCTTATCATAATAATGAGTCATGGAATAAATCAGGGTAGTTCATAAGACATGAATTATTTAGGGACCATTGAAAATGGGTAAGGGGGTCATTACATTAACACAAGATCAATTTATATATTAGTGTATTAATGTGTGTAATAATTGTTCTCATCAAAGTATTTTGTCAGGGATACACACCAAGACATTCATAACATGTTAGGCTTTGGATAACTACTTGTATCATTATTTGAGCTTCAAATAACCTCCCTTATACTATATTTCTATATTTTGATAACCACCCATATAACATAATTTTGGGGCTTGGGATAACCTCCCATGTACCATTTCATCTCATAGAAGATCAATGATATCCAATACATTTTAGAGATATATAATTTTAGTCCCAACCTTCACATAATTATAAATATAATCATATTTACTTGATAAAATAATAAAAATATTCATCCTAAGTTGACACAATTTAAATAAATAAAATCCATTGGTGTTTCATCATTATAGCAATAATGTATCCTGATAAATAATAAAAATGGGTATCATTGAATTATTTCCCCAATAAATCCTGAGTAACATCAAAGGATATTACCACCAATGAAAAAATTATATTTAAATAACATAATAATAATAATTGATGAAAATAAGTTATTCTATATCACACATTAAAATATATAAAATTAAAAAATAGTTAGGGAAAACATTCATTGAAAATATTCATGGAAACATTTAATGTAGTATTTAAATCTTTTACGGCTCACGATAGAGAGAATTTTTATTTATGTCTTGTACGTTAAACCAAATAATCCTTCCAAATTTATGGTAAAATGTAAAAATTACTTTTTTGGTAAATAATAAGAATATTCATTTAAAAACAGTATTGAAATAATCAAATATGGCTAAATATGATTTTAAAAAATTATAAGAGAATTTAAAATATATTCATGAAAACATTTTTGGAAATCATGGACATGTAAGAAAACCAACTTTCTACTAAAGAGAGAAGTATATATGATTTTACATGATAAATAATTTTTTTCACTTGTGAATATAAAGTGAAGAAATTGAATGGAAAATTTTAATATTGAGAAATAAATATAGCATAATAAAATTCATTAGAATATTCATGGAAGATCAAGATATTTTAATCAATTTAAAATTAATCATAATGAATCCTTATAAAAATGAGATTGTGACATAAAAACTATAACTTGTGTTCAGCTTTATTTAAAGATGGTATGAGGTCCTCTTATTTATGATACCCCCTCTAGATACTTTTCAGAATAAACCATGTAATATAATATTAATAACTCCATCACCTTAAATTTTTTTTCTAGGGAAGATGAGAGGATAATTTTATAGATATTGGTTAATATAGACTCCTTAAAGTGGTGTAAATAAAAAAGATAAGGGGTGTACCATTACAAGGTAAGGAAATAAGACACTTAAAACTTCTAAAAATATAAATAATGTATTAATAAATTATTTACATAGATAATTCCAAATGGTAAGGGAATTTAAAAAAACAATTCTATGGTCAAAATATCAGTAGTAAATGAATTGTTTTTTGTTTTAGTGTACTTTTAAAAATTAGATTTTGGTTTGACACCTTTGTAATCAAATTTTATTATTAACTATGAAAATACCTTTTTATTTTAATAGGATTAAATGTTATATATAATGTTAAAATTTTCACATAAATGACCAATTTATAGAATTGCCAACAATTTATCATCATATTTCCTCTCTTGCATGGTTTTTATGATTTTTATTTAATTTGATAGAATATTATTTAATATATGATATCATAAACATCATTTTTTTTGAAACTATCAAATTAATTTTATGTTATAGACATCTGTTTTACATCCAAATAATTTTATTATATTCAATTATAATCAATTTATAATCAATTAATTCGTTTTATACATGTTTAAACCATACATTTTTTAAAATTTTGTTAATCTTATACATACCCACTAATCCTACAATTTGGAAATAATTTCTACAATAAAAATTATTATTTTTACAGTATATCAATATTATATTAAACTCGATGTTGTGTGTAATGAAATAAATTATAGAAATAATAATTATTTATAGATATCTATATCATTAAATATTAGGTTATTATAGGAAAAGCATGTTTTTTTAGGACAATAAATTGATTAAACCTATAGAAATCCACATATAAACACAACACACCATCTTCATGCTAGGAAAAAAAGTATTACATGGGGAATGTACAGGTAAATAAAAAAACTCGAGATCCTCTAAAGTAGATATAGCACTTGATTCTCAAAATGATCCAACACATATAGAGGATTGGATGCATACTCTATATCTAGCATATTATAGATCCTGAAATTGAATTATATCTTATGTAAAAACCCCATGAAGTCTTCTAGAACAAGACATGTATATAATTTACCAAAGGAGAAAATATTATATAAAAAATATCCTCATAATTTAGAATATTATTGGAAACCTAGGATAGACTAATTCCCTACTATGGATGCTTAGTTCATGAATATTCTGCAAGAAAATCCTAATCCCCAACAATGGTATCCCTAACACTGTCAACTAATGTGAAATATACGATTTGGAAATAATAATAGAAGTGTTATTAATTGAAATTAATTCAATATATACATAGGATCACATCAAATATATGCATCTCTAAAACTAATAATTCCAATATATGCCTATACCCACTATCCATTAACACACACATGTAATATTGACAGATACACTTATATCACACCACTATGAGAGTATCAATGTACATCACCCCATAAATATACATGATGGTAATACCCTAATTAGTATCCTACTTATTAGATATAAATTCATTCTATGAACCTATATCAAATAATGAAAAATATATGGTAGATTCCACCATGTTCATATTTCAAATGGTTGGGGACCCTCACCTTGGTGTGGTGGTGTTATCTCAATGAAATATAGTTGGCCCAACCTCGATCATATACCATGTCATATTTGTGATGTTTTATACCCCCATATATATATTTGGTTCTAAAAATTCATTCTTTTTATTTCCTCACATGAATTACAATAAATACCCAAAATCAAAAGTTCAGCATCTTAGGGAAGTAGTTAAACATACAACTAACTCATTATATATTACATATTTCTTCCATATGGATTATAGAAACATGTAACTTCCTTATATGTATCCCTTTCATTTTTATTGTAAGTAAAAAGAGGATATATAATAAGATATGAGCTATAGTTCCTAGTAAGGTCTAAAAATGAAATATGAGAATAAACGAACATCAAGGGTGAAACATGAGTCATGGTACAATACGATTAATGTGAGGGAATAAATCCCAAAATAAATATAACAAATATTAATAACATGATCATAATGGTATAATAACCTGATAATAATAATTGAAAACCATACCCTACAAAATAATGATCATAACCACACTTCATGGCATAATGATTTGATGATTATAAGACATTAATCATATGGAAATCAATAAGCTTGATCCATAACAGAATAAAAATTAAATAAGACATATAACTATGAAATAAAAATAATCATAGAAAATAATATGTTATAAATATGTAATATTTCATTCATAACATTTTAGTTTTGGTTTAATCCCATGAGTGTCTGCTTTGTGTTCAGATTACCTCATGTGTACCTTCATATTTTGATAATGTGAAAGCCTCATGTTTACCTTATTTTTTCAATATTGGGATAACCTCCCATATACCCTCTTATTTTAGGCTTAGGAAAACATCTCGTGTACCCTCTTATTTCAATCATGGGATAACCTCCCCTATACTCTTCTATTTTGGTCTTGGATAACCTCCCATATACCCTATTATTTAGGGGTTAGGATAAACTCTCGTATACCCTCCTATTTGGGATTGGGATATCCTCCAATGTACCCTCTTCTTCGGGACTTAGGATAACATCCCAAGTAGCCTCTTATTTTAGGCCTGGGATAACCCACCATGTACCCTCTTGTTCATGTTTTGGGATAACCTCCCTGGTACCATCATATATTAGGCTTCAGATAATCTTCCATGTACCCCCTTGTTTGTGTCTTGGGATAACCTATGGTTTACCCTTTGATATCTTATACCATTAATCATTACCCAATGAATTAGAAGGATATATAGGTCGCAACCATCACCTAAATAATAATATACACATGTGTGCCACATGGTCAAAAAATGTCCATCATATCAAAACCAATAAAATGAAAGTGGGTCTCATAAAACATTAATCATATCATAAGCTATTAAAAATTGATAGGATTTATAATCATTTCACCATTTTAGTATAGCATGAATCATGAGAACAATTGGGTATCTAATGAATTTAAAAATCATCATAAATTTCAACCCATCAGGATATTGAGTTATATGACATTTACATTATATAAAAGAAATAGAATACAGTTAACTCAACAACTTCCCACATAAATTGACATATTAGAATATAGTTAATGAACCTAATATTAGAATAAACATTCATGGTTATTCACTTATAAAATAATGATTCCACATAACTAATGACAGGGAAAGACAATGGATGTGCAGAATCATTTCCTAATGTGAAACATTCTCTATCAGAACACATGTACATAAGTACTTGGACATGTATATGAAGGGTAAAATTAATGATAAATATGTTGAGTTAAATATAACATTTACATTATTTATAAATATGGGTGAGAAAGAAACAATTTTATTGGATAAATGTGGTTATCTTGGTGAATGTCCAATAATCAGCTTTGTAAATGATAGGATAATAACAATTCAAAGGGATGTTACCCAATATGAGGAATGATTAAAAGGAGGGGTGAAGTGTATATTTTTGTAACAAAGGTATCAGTTTAATTTTAATATAAATCCTTATTTTGAGAAAATTTATTATTGATTATAATTTTCATGTGAATTATTTAAGGAAAATACAATATTAAATTCAAACAAGGTGTCTAAAAAAGAATCATTTTCACACACTAGTTCCCGATCGATTCTATATCAATATAGTGATTTTAGGGTTGCTACCCTAAAGTACATATATACTAGAGCCAAATATACTTATAGTCTCTTTGATAGGATATATTTTCCAGGAAACCAACATACACTTTTTGTTAATAAATTTAAGATTGTTTTATGGATATGGGAAAGATTCAGTATTATAATACTGCATGAATCTAGAATAATGAGAGATAATGGCTATTTATAATTCATAATTTCGAAAATAATTTATAATAATGAAAATAAAAAATATTTTATATTCAAATAAAAATGAATTTGAAATTTCTTTATAGGGTAGTTATAAAAGATGGTTGGGGAACACTTGTATCGGCATGGTAAAGATGTTGAAAAAAGAAATAATGAGATAGAAATGATGTGTCTCATTAACATGTCATGAAATTAAAAATAATAGGGGTATTTAAGGTTAGATGAAGACTCAATAGATTTATAATAAAAGGACTATTCAAAATTAAAACATGAATTGAATGGATTTGAGGAAAATATCCATTACCTTGGGAGGAATCTTTATAAAGGGGGGATTCATAGAACCATGGAACCACATTAGAGAGCCTATTGGGAGAGGAATTGACAGATAATTCATAATTAATGTCTTTGGATTGTAATTTTAGGAGGAAATGGTTGAATTTAAACTTAAAAGGGGTGGTTTTATGTGATTAAAGAATTATTTTTATCATTTAAAGTTATACATTTTTTGTGGTAATTATTTCAACAAATTGTTTTGTTAATTAATGGTGTAATGTTTTGTTAAAAATGTTTCAAACCACAACAAGATATATATTTATTTCATTTTTAGTTGTATTAGTTCATTGAATTTTAAATTTTAACCTTTTACAATATTTTACCTAATACTGTGGTAAATCGTTTTAACCACAGTATCATTTTTATATCGAAAATTTTAAATTAACCATAGTATCTAATTAGAAACATATAAATATAAATATCAAATCAATTTTATTTGGATTAATTTATCAAATAGTTTAAAAATTATTCTAATTTTACAATCATATACTAAAAATATTAATTTTTCTAAAAAGGTAAAATCAATAATTTCTAAAATTCTAGACAAGAGATTCTATGTGTAACACCTTATATATTATAACATTAAAGAAATAAATTTTTATTAAGAATAAATTTTTAAAAATTTAAATCTTAATTATAAAATTATTATTTCATAATTGTTATGGTAATTCATAAAAACATTATTTTCACTATTTACTGAAAAATGATCATTTTAGAAAAGTAACATAAATTAAAACTAAGATAACTTTGATGTAATTATCCAAAAATGGTTTTTTTAAAAAATTATTAAAATACAAAAAATATAAATTTTATATGAAATCTTTATTTAAGGAAAATTAATATCTTTTATGACATTGTTTATAATCATATTGTTATAAAAGTTACTTAAGAATTCATTAATAAATATTATCTTTTAAAATTAGTTTTAGAATGTTAATTTTTTATTAATGTTTTAAAACATATATTTTTATCATAAAAAATACATTAAATTACATATATATAGTTTCTAAAAAAAATTGATAATTTGCCCAATCATCATGTTGTTTTACCAACAATAATAATAATGTGCAACTATCTTGTTTACTAATGGTCATAATACTAATCAGACATATTGGACAACATTATTTTTTCCAAATGTTTATATTTTCCTACAAATATATAATATTTCTTTCATTATCACATGCTACATTACATATAAAGGTTCTTTTAATTCCTTTAATAAAGTATATTATTTTACAAATTTTTCTTCTCATTTTTATAATCATCATTGAATGGGAAATATTCATAGTGGATTTTAAGCCTACAGAGTTTGTTTTAATGAATGTATAATTCTTCCATTAGTATATCATGTTATAGTTCATCATTGTATTATTACATATCAGCATATGAGGTGTAATTTTATTTTGAAATATAAAAGTATTATTATTTTATATTTATAAAAACATTCATTATAAAATAAGTGTTCTATTAATAACATAATTGAATATTTTTGGTGTCATATTATTTCACATTATATAAATTGAATCCTCATAGTTTTACTCATTCAATAACATTTACTAAACAAAAATGTTTATATAATTATTATATATATAATTGAAACATGAATAACTAATAGATGTTAAATATATGTGGTCATACAAGTATTACTTATTATAGATTTCTAGATTAAATTGTTATTTATCTTAGGCTCTATACCCAACTACTACATATAATAATTAAAAAAAAATTAAAAAACATGGATTTGATACCAAATTAGATGTTTAAGGCCAAAACATCTAGATTTGGTTCAAAACATAAATTATGTTTGTTACATCAAATGAATTACAACAAATTCCTATGATCAAAAGTTCAATTTATATGGATAGTAGTTATATTTACAACTAACTAGTTGTAGGATACACATTTCTTCTACAAGGATTCTATACGTATGTCACTTCCTTGTATAAAGCCCCTTCATTACTATTCTTAGTGAATGGGGGAAACATAATAACAGGTGTGTTATAATTCATAGTAAGGTATGAAGAATGAAAAGTTTCCATAATTAAATAACATAGGTAAAATGTATGGAATGGTATAAGAACAGGAATGTGAGAAAAAGAATAAATATGATCATAAGTATTAGAGGCATAAAAATATTTTAATAACATTAGGCATACCATAATGATAAGGTTATGAGAACATGAGAAAAACATTTTAAAATCATTCCATGAAAATTAATGACCATAATCATTAGTCTTCGCATAATGATTGGTAGTTTATAAGACACAAATCATAAAAAAATACCATGATACCTAAATGAATAACATTCACATAATACATAAAAATGTGGTATAAACATATGAATATAAAACATTATGTCAACTATCTCTACCAAGAAATTTAAAATATGTTAGACTAGGATGAATCACTCATGTACATACTTCTGGCTAAGGATAACCTTATTTATACCCTATTGTTTTTAACTTGTGAGAACCATTTGTGTACCTTATTGTTTTAGGATTGGTTTATCCATCTATGCACCCTCTTGTTTCAAGCTTTAGATCCCCTCCCATATAACCCAATATTTTAAATTAGTATAACCTCATGTCCACCCTCTAGTTTTCTAATTGGGAAAACCTCCCGGGTAACCTCGTGTATTAATATTTGAATAAAATTTCATGTACCCTCTTTTTTTAGGCTTGGGATACCCTATTGTGTACCATCTTGTTTCAGGCATGGTATAACCTTCCATGTAACCTCTTCTTTCAAGTATCATATAAACTCTTAGGTATCCTTTGAGCTCTTATAACATTGATAATTACCCAATGCCTTTAAGGTATATATTTTTTCCCACCCATCACCTAATGAAAATCATACATATGCATTCCACAAGATCATAAAAGATTCATCACAAAATAACCCATGAAATGAAAGTGGGTTTTATAGAAAATTAATCATATTGTAACCTGTTGAATAGTGATAGATATCATAATCATTTAATCATTTCACCATAGAATATCTCATGATAAAAGTGTGTATCCAATGAATGTAATAATCATTGTAAATAAAAGTCATTCACGATAATGAATTTTAGTATATTTACACTATATGAAATAAATGGTATATAATTTACTAAATAATTATCCTAGAAAATTTATATATGGTTATCTATGTGAATAAAATTCAATCAAAATAAACATGAATAATTATTCCCTTAGAATGAAATGATTATGCATAGGTGATGATAAGGAATAAAAATGGATGTGATGAATAGTTCACAAAAGATATCATATTTACACCATAAAAAAGGTACATATGAATATAGAAATATATTATAAGCTAAAAATCAATGTATTTGGGGTTTGGTTTAGTGGTAAGCACTCCATAATCCTACATGAAAAATGGGGGTTGAAAACCCATTGGGCATAGTGTACCGTAGCAGTACTGTAGTGGGAAAATAACAGTGGTGGTACTGTTGAACGATGGGTACTATAGCGGTGGTAGGAACTGTAGCGACGGTAGGGCACTGTAGCAGTGGCATGTACTGTCTAAATTGGGTTACTATTCACAGAATGGGCCTTAGGCCAAAAATTTGGGCTTATGGGCTATGTTATAGGCTACATTCCCACCGGGCCTTCGTGCTATGTCATGTGTCTCCCTCTACCTAGTTATAAGATTTCATTGATTTTCTTTAATACTAAAATGAGGCTTCGGCCCCTCACTTTCAAAAAAAGAATAAAATCAATGATAAATATTGAGAGTGGTAGATAACATGTACATTGGTTAAAATATTAGTGAGGAAGAAACACTTCCAATGTATTAATGCAGTTTTCTTTGTTAATATCAACCAATAATCATCATTAACAATAGGATATATACAATCCAAAGGGTAGTTACCTAATTGGAGGAATTATAAAAAATTGTGATGAAGGTTACATTTATGTAATAGAAATATCAATTGAATTTAAATATTAATATTTATTTTTTGATCTTTTTTATAGCTCATGAAGAGCATGTGAATTATCGAAAGAAACACCCTAAAGAGTGAACAACCATGTGTGAAACATGGCCCATTTTCATGGACCAAATCCTAATCGATTCATTATCAGTATGGTGTATATGAGGATGTTACCCCTAGATACATCTTTTCTAGATCCACATTAACATTAAGTATCTATATAGGGATATTATTTCGTGGATAACTACACACACTTTTCTTTGTAAATTTTGGATGGTTTTACAACTATGGGAAACCCAGAAAATTACAAAATTTTAAGATGTTAGTATAATGAGATGTAATGGTAATCTATAAGGGATATATTATAAATAATTAAAAATTATAAAAAAATCATTTTAAAATATTAATTAATATAAAATTACTTGATAAGGTAGCAGTAAATTATGGGTGGAGAACCCTTATTTTAGAAGAATAATGACTTTAAAAAATCATTATTGAGATAGAAATGAATTATATCATTGAAAATACATCAAATTCAGAGTTATGGAAGGTATTTAAAATAACATGAAAACATAATACATTTTGAATAAAATTCTTATAAAAAAGAATAATTTTAATCAATAGAATTTAAATAAAATATATCATGCATTGGGAGGATGAATCATAATACTATAGAGAGGCTTATTTGAAACTTGAAATTAATTTGGAGATATGCTATAAATAGGGTTTTAGGGGAAAGCCTTTTTAAATTTCTTTTTTTTGGATAGTGAGGAGGGAATGTGTATATTTATACTGGAGGAGGGTTGGTTTTCTATTATTAAATAATGTTTACTTTTTAGTTAAAGATAAACACTTAATTGTGGAATTAATTTTAAAAACACTTTTTAATAATTAATGCGGTAACATTTGATTAATGAAATTAAAAATATAGGCCTCTTTTTTAATATTTTCATTTTTAGTTTTAAAATGAATTTAACTTTTAATTATTTTTCTCTTCACATTATTTTACTTGTACTACGGTTACACTTTTTTACCACAATATCTATTGTAGGTATAAAAATTGAAATTAACATTATTCAATAATTTGCACATTCTAATTCTAAATATCTTAACCAATTTATTTGATTCAATTTATTAATTTGATACAAAAAATTATATTTTTATACTAGTATAACTCTTAAAATTGTGTTTTAAGAAAAAATAGGTTTCTTCAAAATTCAAGAAATTTGTTTCTAAGTGTAACACCATGTATAATATATCATTAAATAAATACACATTTATAAAGATTTAGGATTAATAAATTTTAAATCATGGTCATACAATGATTTCTTCATAAGATTTAGGGTAATTTTTAAAAATGGCATTTTCACAGTTTAACCAAAAAATCAGCCTTTTTGAAAATTGCCATAAATTCACCCTATGATAATAACAATGTACCAAATCAAAAATTAAATATTATTTTTCCAAAAGATTTTTAAAATATGAGAATTTTATCCTTCAATTAAAATCATACTTTAATGAAAATTAATGACATTTATGATATAGAAAACTATCATACCATTATATAAATTAATTATGTAATTATTAATTTATATTATTGTTTTAAATGTGTTTTCATAAGATAAATGAATATTTTTTTTAAAAAATATAAACTTATCATCAAACACAGTTTAAATTACATGTTTATATAATTTACAAAAATGAATTATTGTGTAATCGCAACAATAACATTATTGTGCCTAAATAATAATAATTTTCATCCATCATGTTGATTAACGGTCATACTACTCGTCACCCATATTATCCAATGTGTTTATCCCTATTGGTCAAATTTCCCTATAAATACACTAATGTTTTGGATTTATAATGAACTAAATTATTTTATAAAGGTTATTATAAATATTTTAATAATATCTATTGATTTCATAATTTTTCTATTCTTTATTATAATCTTCTTAGAAGGGGTGATCTGTTGGGGGGTTTTCAGCCTATGGAGTTTGTTTTAATTAATTTATTATTCATTCATGTCTATATCACATTAGAAATGATCTTTTTATTATTCTATATCAACACATGGGGTTTTATTATATTTTGAAATGTAAAATTATTTAAATGTGCTGATAAAAAACATATATTACAAAATAATCATTTTGTTAATTACAAAAAAGTATTTTTATGGTGCTACACTCTAGATACCTGACTACCCATAGATGTTATACATTATATCCTCTATTAATCCTTGTAAACTAAATCAACTCCATTTCTTAGCGGATATAATGAACTCTAACTAACACCCTATGTTATAAAACATAATATTAAAAATATTTGTTGAGCCATGCCATCAACAGTGACATTATCTGGGTGTGTATACCTCTAGAAAATGTGATTAAGATTCCCCATCTACCCATAAGAGTAAAGCTCCACTATAGGTTTTTTTAAATCATTAAAGTATTCACAAACCTATTAAACTAATATCATTGTAGCAGAGACCACCCATTCGGAGATATATAATATTCAAGGCCTTTGATGTACATCCCACAACTACTTTGGTGAGAATTTTTGGAACTCCATTCCCAGCTACCGAAATATCCCCTCCACAACATAACATAAGAACCTGAATTCTGAGAATTTATGTCTCTATATGGGTTCTTCTATATAATAATGTTATGATTAATGACATTTGATAATTATTTAAGATGAATGATGATCTCCAGATATTGATTTAGTGTCATATTCAATCTTAAAATTATAAAATTATGGGTTTGTCACCACCACATGTCAATAAAAGATAAAAATAATGACACATAAAAAAATGTTACATTCTATTTCACTGACATTCCACCCATTGAAATATGTATAAAATCTCTAGATTTTTTATCTCTTATTATTTTAGGAAATAAATACAAAAAATAAAACAATTCTAGATGTTCTTATAGAATATCATATTTTCTAATGTTACTAAATTAGGATATCCCACTTGTTTTTAGCCTTTCAATAATGAATATAGACTATAAGATTCCCCGCATCACTAGGGGTGTATCTAGAGGCTTGGATATATCTTATATAGACTCAGAACCATAAATTAGATCATTTCTAACAAATAAGAATGATATTATAACTCAAAATCATTATTACATTAGATATGGGAGGATCAACTCTCAAATATCCATTTCCAACCGACTAAAGAACATCACTAAGGACCACATAGATCTACTGATCAATAATAACTAAAGGTATAATTGGGGGATATATCCCAACAATTAGTCGATCATTCTCATTCCCTACCTCTTAAATCAGAGCAGGTGGGCATCATATTTTTATATCACTATATTTCTAACCACATGACTCGAAATCACATATATATTACATGTATAAATATAACTAATAAGATTATATGTGACATAAAAATATTCCCCCAATGATTTAAACACACCATTTCACACTATTTTTATTAGATTAGGTTATTATAGGTTGTGAAATTTATGAGGAATTAAAATATTTTGTCTCAGATCAAGAATTATTTTGAAAAAAATAGAACTAAATTAATATTTTGAGATTTTGAAAATCTAAATAAGATACATTTGTTGTAGATCATGTCTTGGGAATAATATTTTGTGATTGGTTTGATGTTATGTGTTTTGTGATGAAATTTTAAATTTTAATAGAGATATTCCATATCACATTGTTATCGTATGGTTATTAAAAATAATGTGAGTAAAACATATACGATGAGGTTATTTGGGTGTTAGCACATGGTTTTATAAATATCACAAAAACCAAATAATTCAGATTTAGGTGGATTTTCATGGTTAGTTCATGATTTAAAAAATGGAGAGGCCAAAAAACAATATTTAGTGTGGATTGAGATAATATATACTGCAAGGATATAGAATAGTTTGAAAAATCATGTCGTAACCACTAGATTTCCAAACATTTCTTAATAATAAAAAAATTAACATTTTTACCCTTAGAAATTGAGGTCACGTCTTATATCTTCCTCCGTTGAATATAACTGATATCTGGGTTTCCCATCCCCAAAGTCTCCTTTAATCCCCCTTAAATATGGGTTGTTATTGGTGATTTATTTAGCTATTATTCAAAGAGTGATCATCTCCTACTATATTAGTAATTTTATCTTTTTTATCCCTCTAATTTTGTGAAATTTGAATCACTTTTCTTGAGATTATTCCATTATAACATTATGGAACCACCCAATATAATGTGACTTTTAATTTATTTGGCTAAATAACGTCCCATATTGATTAATTCACACTGTCTTTTCAAATTTCATTGAATGTGCATTACATAGTGAATTTATGTATTTTATATAACTAATTTGAATGAAATTGATCATAGAATTGGATGAATGAATTATTTTTTGTATGGACTTGGATCATTTCTTTGTTAAGAGATAACCAAAACCAATTTCTTTATTTTTTAGTGACCAAATATTTCTGAGAAATTTTTTGAAAAACTATTTATATTTATGAAAATTGTAAAATTAATTATAACTTCTTATAAATATATAAATTTTATGTTACATATTGATATAGGGATTCAAGTTGAATCAAAGGGGAAAATAAGTCTGGGATGAGCCTACGTGATGATGGTCAAGCATCAATATAATGCGAATTACACCATATGAGGTAGGTGGTCCCTTTAACAAATTCCCATGGTTAATGAATTTTGATATATAGAATGTGATATTCATATTTTTTTAATTTATTTGACAAAAAATTAATTTAATAATTTTTAATGACACTATTTAGAACAGAAGATACAAGGGCCCCGATGGGCCCTTTTAAAATACCCTCACTCCTTAGTCGAAGATGATTGAGGTTGTGAGAAAAAAAATATGGAAAAGTGTTATTTGGATCCTAGTGAGGTGATAGTGAGATGATAATGAATGATGTAGATCCAAATATCAACACCCTTAGCTCCTTCTGTGTAACAGAGTTTGATTCTTCACATAGGATTTGTTATGGGTTGCAAAGTGACCCATGAACCCATGTAGGGTTCTTAGACTATAGTATATCCTAGGGGTCCTTGGTGGGTACCTTAGTTTTATGATTACTCATACATGTAATGGAGATTAGTGTATAATAATTATTGCATAGTACATGATTGGATGGGGTTTAGAATGGAATTTTGAGGCTTATATTAGGATGTAGATTTTGGTCTGAGTGAACACTACAAGTGTTAGATTTGGGCTAGCTCCTTGGATTTTGGGTTGGAATGGGTTAGTAGGAGACTAGTGGATACAAATGTCATCTAGATATGAATGTCTATGGTGTTTTAGAGATTTTGATAGTCAACCTAAAAATTGTTATAGAGATTCAATATGTAAGTATGTTAAGATAATGAGATATAGTTCAAGGAATGGATAGTCCTGGAGTGATGAGCCTTGGTTTAATTTCTAAGTTTCCACCACAGTATATGTGTGATTCATTGAGGTGTGTTTCCAATCAATGTGAGGATGATGTATGATTCTATTAATCATGGGGAACTAATTAATTAATATGTGATGTATTTTTCTAACAGAGTGATAGTACACCCTATGTATTGGATAAATAGATTCCTTGAAGGAGATATAAAAACCCTTGGGTTCATAGATAATGATATATGGTTTCATGTAAGGATATACACATGAAAATATGTCTCTAGATGATGTAATATGGTTTCCTAGTATGTGATAATTACAAACCAGAGTTCCCATGTGATGATATACATTTCATAGCAGGAAAAGTACTCCCCTAATTTACTATATGAATTGATTTTTTTCCCAATAAAGAGAGACATTCCTTAATTTTTGGAGGATCTATATATGTTTCATAGTTGGAGATTATTCCCATGAGTTTTTGGATGATCAGTATGTGTTCTTTATAGGAAGAGTTTTCACATTAGTTACCTGAAGACATATTTCATGTTTTCTGGTGGGGAGTGGCTCTATCCTAGGTACCCAGATGATGTTACATAAGGTTTTTAACATAGGTAAGTATGCTGATATAGTTTATATATTGATATTATTCTGATACTCAACTGACATTTTTGGATGTAAGTATAATCAAAATTTGGTGTAACTATAGAACATTAGGATTAATGGTGGTTAATTTATTACACATCTATATTTATTTCTATATTCGTTTAGAATATCAATTTTCTCTATATTGTATTTTCTTGTTACGTTATGTACAAAAATGGTGGTGTCTTACTAGGATTTATTCAAACTCTCATCTGGTATCCATAATTCTTATTTATTTGATCAGACCAATTTTTTTAATGATTTGATTTCACAATGGCCCGAGATTGGATTGTTCAACTAGATGACTTAGATGAGGACAATATATTAGAGAGTGATATGTCCTAGGTATGGTAGTACATCCTATTGTATTTTAATATTTATTTATTTAGTATATGTTTTCAACCATGTGGGAAAAAATTTTCAATGATTGAATGTATGAATCTATAATTTAATTTGATATAACTAGAAGAAAACACTATTCTTGTTGGTATTGATTTACATAGGAGGAGAAATATCTATTTCGTTGCATTATAAAATTACCCATGAATCCATTATTGAACTCTCCTAGATATAATTCACACACAGCGTTCAATCATGTATCAAATCATAATAATAAATAAAATGATCAATAGTGGCATGAATATTTCTCACACATGGCGCGAGGAGAATAAAGGAGTTGACTACCTTTCTTCCATGGCTCCACATGACCACATATTTACTTCCATTACTAGTTTAGTTTCATTTCATAATTAGATAGATAATATGTCTATTAGGATGCCCCTGGGATATATTATATTATCCCCCATGGATCATTTTCCCCCTATACTTGGGGGACATTTTTATTTTCTTTTAATAAAATTATATATATTAAATGTTTTTATATGACATGTTATTTTTTATTTCCTTTATATAATATGATTATTTTTATGGATTTTATTTGGTTATTTCCTTTATTTATTACATTTATTTCCATTATAATACAATAGATCAACAGTTTAATTCATTATCCTCTTGTATATATAGTGGTGTTCCTGAGGTCCTTTGAGTCCCCCTATACTAACAAATATTATGAAATGTAAGGCTGAGAAGGCCTTATAATTGGGGCATTAAATAACATTAATCTATCGATGTATCATTCATTAGAAAATCTCTAATAGTTGGAAGAATATGATATAAATAAGGTTTAATTCATCCATTTAAAATAAATTCAATTTTTTTTCATTAGTATAATTCCACCATAATGTTACATAGGGAAACACTAAAAACATTTGTTGACACATCAATTAATGGAACCCAATGTTATTACTATGATTCTCAATTATTGAAAAGAAAATGAATGTCATGTAAATCCTAAATGTTAAATCATGATGCATGAACACATAAAATATTAACACAGTAGGATTTGAGTAAAAAACAATCTATATGACTATATTTCAGATCATAATATACAACAAAATTAACCCAACTACAAAATTAAATACTAATAACAACAAACTCATAACTAGTGAATTGGATTTCTACATAAATGGCTAAGTTATGCTCCTCATAAATGTATTAATTGGTGCATAACCATTTCTTCTCTCTTATCTAACATATCCGAAATAGTAATAATATAGATAATTAATTAGGCTCTAATACCATTTAGTATCTTTATCAATCTACATCGCTTATTTTGTGACTGAAATTGGTTTAACATTCCTCAATTATTCCTCCACATATTCTAGAGGCATCTGACTAGTGGCAAGGTTCTTTTTACAGAGTAGAAATACTATACCCTATATGGGGTATATATATATATATTTATATATATATATATATCATATAAAAAGTAATATAATTATTTTAAATACATAAAAAAATTAAAAATTTTAAATAAATATAACTACATGCCATATATTTTAACATGATATTCCATGTCATACCAAAAAAAATTCTACAATTTTAGAATTCCATAAAGTTATAAAAAATATCTGGTATAGAAAAATATTGTATAAATAACGAAAAATTAAACAAAAGGGTTTAATATATTGTGAACTGGTCCCATGTTCATTGTTGATCCTGAAATATCTGCACTACACTAGTATCGAAGCACACCCTTTGAAAATAAATCTATTTCTCTGAATTAGATCTCGAAGAAAAAATTATTCTCAGCTATAAAGCCACCTATGATTGGTGTGATTACAACTCAGAAGGACACCACCATCAATGCCTACAATAAGTATAATATATACGGGTACATCTATATTGTGATATTTTTATGAAAAAATATTAATTCTAATGGAATTAATAATAATTATGGAACTATTATCAATTTCCAAAAAATGACATATTTTATATATTTTTAAAAAAAATCATTAAACACTTCATTATACTAAATTTCATATATTTTATAATTTTTTAACTCTATTTTATAAAGACTTATTTTTTGATACTAAATTTTCCACTAAGATGAAAATATATATCTAATTTCAAAAACACAATAATGTCAAATTGATCATCTCTAATAGTTCATATAGTTACATATTATATTTTTATAATTAAACCAAATGAGTTCTAGTGTTATTATTTTAGTTATAATAATGATGCATATAAATCAGGTCAATCTTTTAGGAATGGTACATATAATTCTACAATGAATCACATTATTTATAAATTTTTTACCTCAAATTTTTTAGAGTTTATTATTATTATTATTTTCAGTATTATTTTATTATAGGTTCATATTTTGTATGTTTTATTGTAAATTTATATGTTTTCATCTTATAATCACTAAATATGATCTCTATGATGAAAAATAATCCATGTGTGGAATTAATTTCTTCCAATAATTTTTTAGTGAATTTCGGGATGGACATATTATTAAAAATAGTTATGATGAAAGAGAATCTTAAGTATCCATCTTCTTACATGTTATAATAGAAGTTTTTTGTTAGAGAGTTTTATGTTTTTGTGGGTTTTTGATGTAGTTCATGTTGGAGAACTAATATACAATGGTTAATGTGTTTAAATAATATAATTATTTAAGATAAAAGGTATGAATTGGAATTATAAATAATAATATCTTTTATAGAAACATATTGAATTTTTTTGTTACTTCAATTGTTTGTTAGCTGAATTTTTTGTGTTTGTAATATGATTTTTTGTATCTCAATTTTAGTCTATTAACAACTGAGTGTTTATATCAATATTGTACATAAATTATTATAACATTATTTTTTAGAGATTTTTACTTTCATTAATCTTACATTCATGAGTGGTAAAACTTTTTTTGTCAGATTTATGACTTCAATTCACCCCCTCTTGAAGCTCCATAATTTTATTATGTGGGATAATTTTTGGAATCTGAACTAGCTTCAATTTCTTTAAGAAATTGTCTATTTATCTTTTAAATGTTTTATTTTCTCAAATACATTTATAATGAAGACCGTTCACTTTACCTTTGATTTCAGATATATTTCATATCAATATTCTATTCGATGGTATATTTAGAAAGGAAACATCTACTTATTTTTATATAATAGATCTAAATATATTTTTTTACTAATTTTGAATCTAATTTATGATATTTTCTATGTATAGATGACTATGAATACTAGAGATATAAAATGAATACCTTTATTATCAATACAAGATTATATTATTTTATATGATTTCTATATATGACAAAGATTATAGAAAAGTAAATATAAGTTTTTCATCATGAGTAAAAGTTAGTGTATCAAACTAAATACAATTCTTGGAACATGCTGTTATGTTATTTGACACGTAATAAATATAGTCAAGTTTTTTCTAGTGAGAATATGAATATAATTTGGATGAACTATAAATTATATATTTTAGAACATTTAAAGTACTAGAGACTTTAAGATATAAATTGGGAGTTTTTTATCATAATTTCTACTATCTACATAGCAAATTATTATTCTAAATGAATGGTGAATTTTTTGTGGTAGAGAATGGGTTGCAATCTCATGGAAAATAGAAACAAAAATGATATGAAAGTATTAGATAAATTCTTTTTATGTAATGAGAATATAGGCATACAATGATATATGATATAAAATACATCATTTTTAAATATGTGACCATCTATAATATATCAGATAAAAAATTTATTACTAATTATTAAAAATAACTTTTTGGATTAGAGAATTTTATAACAATGACAAATATTTGACATAAAAATCTAACGTTCTGTATATTATTTGGATATTTCTAAAACTATATAAGAAAATAGTTAGTACATAATATGTATTTAACATGTCCCACATATTCTATGTCTTGACCTGTCCCAGAGGGGCTCATGTCCTGACCACGCAAGGACTACCTTTAATAGGCTAGGGGCTAGTGACTAGTATTGAGTAGGAATATAAATAAATTGAAGTCATTAACATATGTACCTGTACACATGCACACATCTATAAGATACAAAGTGTTAAAATTCTAAAACCACTAAGTAGACAATGTGTGCATACCACTATGATATCACAATAGAGTATGATAGTAAATGCATTGGAAATTAAAAATGGCCAAACACATGCCCAACAAAAATAGTTTGTAAGACATGTCCAACCTATAAGTAATGGTATGAGGAATTATGTCAAAAATATATAAGAAAAAACTCAGTTTTCATGGTCTCACAAAGCATAGTCTAGTCCAGGTCTTCTTAGGATTCCATCAAAAGGTCGATCATTAGCAGAAGTCACAACAATTTTAGGAAAAGCTCGTGTAGGGGTGAGTATAAAAATACTGAGTATGACACCCCAAAATCACAATGAAATATCCCAAAGGAATACCATAAAATAATAAAACAAATGAATTTCTAGTTATATCAACACGGGTATATTTCTAAAATTCATTTAACAAGAATATAATGATATACTCATGAGAATTACCATGCTAATAGTTGATCATGACCCACTGCCAGCCACACGATTCTTCTTGAATTATGGGCAATTAGTTAGAGCTCACTCCTTGATCCATGATATCATCAGAGACACTCCATGAAGGGTTCTAGATCATTTTCCCCCCACCAAAAAATAATTCATTTTCAAAAAATAATATAAAAAAATGAAGGGGTCGCACCCAAAATTCCATGGCGGAAACAACAGGTTACACCCAGGCTCATTGGGGGATATTATGTACCCAATCTGGATTGGCTCACTACATAGGGGATTATTACCGGACACATTGGGGGATACCATAGAACCTACCAATGTGGCCCTTTAGATAGAGGATATTCACCCTACTCAAGGAGGTGAAACAATTCCATAGATTCTATAAGGGGTGATAGAGGATCATAATATAGTCTAAGGGGGGGATACCATACTCTATTTGAGACTCAAAAACTAGAAGAGATTTAAATAAAAAGATGTTTATATAATGATATACAAAACACTCAAGGAAAGGACTAAGGTAAATACTCTCAACCTATACTATTCTAACCTAAATACTCACCCCTTATCTTGATATGACTATATTAATTTTTGGGTCTCAATTCTATGATGTCTCATAATTTGGGAAATCCATTTTGGATTTATACTCATTTGAAGCTATAGGGATCAGAAATCTCATGGACTGACCACCACAGTTAATCCAGCTACCACATAGATTGAATTCTATAGTTAACCACCCATGTTCCGACTAACTACCATGATCGACTGACTATGTTCCAACCATGTGTCTGCTACTCCCTGAAGAAGATCAAGGTATCACAACTCATGGTCGATAGCCAAAGTTGATTACATCAAGTAGTAGTTGTACCCATTTTATATTGAGCTACTACATCATCCTGGATGACCGCTACAGTTTATCTCACTACCAATCACAAGAAGCACCACCAGGTAGCCCTGTATCCAACCTAGATTGACCTTCATGGCCCGCTCTACATCATATATTTTCATCTCATGTCCACTACTATGGTTCTCTACTGCACAATGCTCTATCATCCTCATTACGCCACTGACTTCCACCTGGAAGCACTACATTATCCACTTCAATGAGAAATCATGTCTCTTCAGATGCTTGAAACCTTAAACAATGGCATATATGGGCTCATCCCATCCTTACCATAATCGAAGAACATGTCCCGTTGTTAGATATCCTCAAAAAACAAGTCAAATAGTCATTCTTCATTATGTTCCAAAGGACTCTAATGAATAATAATTTTGGAATCATCCATCATCTGAATTTCTCTATCCATATCGTTTCACCTCCATTATACCATTTCAATAACAGATTTATGATATTGGATCGTTGTGAGAAGTAATGCATGAATAATGGTCTATTAATAAAAAAAGTGTCGAACCCCAAGACAATGAAGAACACCCATGGAGAAACACATAATTGGGGGAAAATGTCATCATCAATCAAGAGGAATGAACCTAAATCAATTTTCATGTCAATTTTGGTTCTCTTATATTAGAATAAAAAGTTAAAACCATCAATTGATTATACAAAATTAGTTTTCCCACTAAATCCCCTGAAAAGGCCTTCCCACAAAACCAAACATGTATGAATGAATCTATTCGTTGATTAATTCAAATCCATTATAGAAATTATGAATACAGAATTAAACAATTGAAACAAATGATATAGCATCCCTCCTTTTTATCACATAAACTTTCATTACATTATACAAAACTGAGGATCTTTCAGGTTTAGTGTCTTGGAAACCAGGAACTTAAAACATGAAAACATAAAAAATTCTTCTAAAACACTTTAAAGGATTCTCCTCATGTTCATTCTAGGTTCATTACTGCATCACATGACCTGGGACCATACATCAAAAGAAAGGGTGAGCAGAAGGCCCAGTAAGGGAAACAAGGGAAACATTTAACATGTGAACTTGAGATACATCAACTATGTCATGAACAAGAACTTTAAGGAATGATAAAAAAAATCATGTGGCATATCATAATAAAAATAACATTTTCATAACTTGAAGATGTGGCTACATCATTTAACATAGACAATCATGAACATATCACCAAGGTCCATCCCCAAGGTGTCATTTGAAAATTACCAAGGTTATTCACCAAGGTATCGTGAAAATTGTAATCTCTAGTGGTTACATCATTACCCAATGCATTGGAGTGCTATAAAGGCGCACCCTTAAATTTGCCTTTATTGTCATGTGAGCCACATATATCATCATCAAACATTTCATAAATAACCCATATAGAATAAAATAAATGGGTTTCATTTCATAATCATAATGTTTTAAAAACTTCTTTAAAGACATGATCTTTACGTCACTTTAAAACCCACAGAAAAGGAAGGTGGGTCTCATGTATGTAAATCCCAGAATTTAAAATAGAACATTTTGGTATATATGTGAATACCCCCTTAGAAAAAAGAGCATTCAGTATTCACTTAATAATATAAAATAACTTTATAAAAAGGGAGAGACATTTTGAGACGGAAAATTCTGTAGCATAACGGCTATGTTACGAGGTTTTAGAAGACATTAAAAAGAGTGGTAAAATGGGTCAAACATTCATAAATGACCCATAAAACAGTAGATGGACAGAATAAGTAGAATACATGATCATGGTAATGAAATTTCAAGGACATACCATTTGAAATGAAAAACATGGAAGACAAAAATTAGATTTCTCTTATGAATGTTCGGCAGCCTAACGGCGTTACATAAACTTCAACAAAAAATGATTTGAAAAGATCAAATAAGATCTCTCATCATGTGAACATAAGAGTTAAGTAGGATATATATAGAGATAATTCCCCAACATAATTAAAAATGAACTTGAAAGACTCGACATGAAAGTAGACTTTGAAAAGAATGAGAAGGGTGAAAGAATCCCCTAAAAATTCAGCAGCCTAACGGCGCCACTTAAAACTTCGAAATACTGAATTGAAGAGATAAAATGGGGTCTCTAATCATATGAAAATAAGAGTCCTGTATGATAGATATAGAGATCATACCCCAATATAACAGAAAGGAACATGAAATAATTTACATGAAAGTAGAACTTCAAAACGAGAAGGGTGAAGAACCACTTAAAAATTCGGCAGCCTAACAGCGCCACTTAAAACATCAAAATACTGAATTGAAGAGATCAAATGGGGTCTCTCATCATATGAACATAAGTGTCCAGTATGATAGATATAGATATCATACCCCAACATAACAAAAAGGAACTTGAAATAATTGACATGAAAGTAGAACTTCAAAATGAGAAGGGTGAAGAACCACTTAAAAATTTCGCAGCCTAACGGCGCCACTTAAAACATCAAAATACTGAATTGAAGAGATCAAATGGGGTCTCTCATCATATGAACATAAGAGTCCAGTATGATAGATATAGGGATCATACCCCAACATAACAAAAAGTAACTTGAAATAATTGACATGAAAGTAGAACTTCAAAACGAGAAAGTGAAGAACCACTTAAAAATTTGGCAGCCTAACGGCGCCACTTAAAACTTCAAAATACTGAATTGAAGTGATCAAATGGGGTATCTCATAATATGATCATAAAATATCAGTATGATAAATTTATAGATCATACCCCAACATAATAAAAAGGAACTTGAAAAACTTTACATGAAAAAAGATCTTGAAAAATGAGAAGGGAGAAAGAATCTGTTACAAAAATTTCGGCAGCCTAACGACGCCACTTAAAACTTCATAAAACGAAATAATGGGTGCAAGAGGGGATCTCTCATTATATGAACATAAAAAGGGCAATAAGAGGAGTATAAAAGAACATACTCAAACATAAGAAAATGGAGCATAAAAGGAATGACATAAAAGAGATTACTTGAAATAAAAGAGAGAGGTCGGATCCCTTACCTTTAAACATAACTCTTAAAACTCAAAGGTTGGGACCTTGAGGGCTTGGGGGAACCATGGGAGGACTCATTGGGAGGTAATGAGACCAGAACTTCGTTGGGGGAGAGTGGGGAGTCGAATGGATGAGAGGATGGCATGGTATTAATAGGGAAAGTGAGGGGACAAGGCATTAATGGCAAAGGGACACCTCATTAGTGGTTTTGGCAAAACCATGGGCTTGCCCATGGTATTTGCCCATGGTATTGGACACTTGGGACACCTCATACCTTATCTTACTATTCATAATTCTACCATATTGAATATATACTTAATACATCATTTAATGATGTCATTAAACACCCGTAACTTAAAAACTAAACTTTCACTATTCATCAAAAATTCAACTTTCTCAGAATAATCCCAAAATTTCACCATAACCAAATATCAATGTTCTGATTTCAAAAATAAACTCCATTTTATAAAAATAATTTTCTAAATATTTTTAATTTAATTTTTAAATAAAAACACTATTCACCGAAAATTCATTTTTTTCAGAAGAAACCCCAAAAAATTACCATAGCATAATATCGGTGCTCTGAGTTCAAAAATGAAATCTGTTTTATAAAAATAATTATCTAAATATTTTTAATTAAATTTTTAAATAAAAAACACTATTCACCCGAAAAAACTAATACTTGAATAATAATTTATGAAACCGTTATTTAACCATTTTATTGAATCACATTACTTAAATCAAGGTTCCTAGATTATATTAATACTTTCTTTAAGTGAGATTACTAATCCATTTGGACACATTACTAATCCTAATCATAAAATAACTATTCATAATTTAATATTCATCAAAAATTATGTTGATCTTATTAGACTCTAAATTTTGTACTGAACATAATTGTAGAAGACTATTTTTCGAAAATCATTACACATTTTTAATTATTTAAGGTTTACACAACCATTTTTAAAATATCCTTTTTCTAAAATTCATCAAAAATATGCATACTATATTTATCCGGTCATTTGAAAATTCATAAACATCATCATAAGAAGAAATCCCAATTTTTATTTAAAACAAAGGATTACACAAGGCAGTTACGGTCTCCTTACATAGCCCCTTATCACACCAGCATAGGACCTAAGTGTAAGGTGTGCTAAGGTGAGAGAATCCGAGGGAGGCTAGGCCAACATCGCACGAGTAGTAATTTCTATCAGTTTGAACTTCTCGTGAAGGCGATCCCGTTCTAGCTTCACACGATGAAGTTCATCTTGGGTTTGGTCTAGAGCAAAGCCCAGTGGTGCTACCTCCTTCCCAAGTTCTGTTAGATGGGCTTCGATCGGTCCAAGACTACTGGGTGAGGCCATCGAATCTTCTTTCTATATTAATTAACCAAGATTGCTTGTATTTAGAGACAATAGTCAAATGTTTAGTTTCCAGTGGTCATATTGACCAATGATCAAATAACAATCAAAACCCAACAATCTCAATTTAATTATACTCATGTTATCAAATGAAACATTTTTGTTGAGTATAAAAATAAAATAAAATAACACATAAAATTAGGAAACAAGATTTATATAAAATTTCGGGTCATTACAATCTTCCCCCCTTAAGAAATTGCGTCCTCGCAATTTTTAAAATTAGGTTTTGAAATTTCATTAAAAGTACCACATCGAAAAAGGAGTCAGTAAAACTATTACTTTAAAAGAAAGAAAGGGAAGTACGAAGGTCACCCGAGTTAGCCCACACTAGGATTCCGTGTAGGAAAATATGGACATGGAGGAGAAAACAAAGGGTCATGTTCGGAGGGAGAGTGACAGAGAACATGATTAAGAGAAAGTTAACCATAAGAAAATCCCGAACTTATGATGTGTGTAAACGATCTTTGATTACCTAGTAGGAAACATAAACCAACAAAGTTTTTGTTTTACGTTCCTTTTCATAATTTTGAGGAATTCATTTACAACATAGAACAAGAACATAAGGAAATATATCTACCTTCATGTAGAGTTTCACCATTTAATAAGTTTCTACCAAAACTAATCTTTTCTCCCAAACGATGAGCACTCAAAACTACTTGGTCTCATCAAAACACAAGAATCATCTTCTAGAGAATCACATAATCCACAAAAGATTAACTATATATTTCTTCTATATTTAAACATTATTAAAAACAGAAAGGGGTAAGGTTAAACAACTCTTCAAAAATGAAGAATCCCATAGGAATAGAAACTACTTTTAAATATTCAAAGTTCCATGGTACTACCCAAAGTTCATCATAGACCATCCCATAAATAACGGTCCATAAAATTCCTACAAATAAAACAAACTAAGATTGAAACCCAAATACATGAAGGATTTGATAACATAGTCTTCCAAAATAAACTTCATTGTTCATCTCCAAACAACATCAACCACTCCTAAAATCTAAAATAAACATATTTTACCCAAGATAGGTTAGTCATTCCCATAAGTAGCCTAAATTACTATAAGTCCACTATAAATTTATCGATTCTTCAAAATATAAGTCAACCTTACTCCTTAATGAAAATACCATAGTAATCTATTTACCTCGATCATAAAGGGTCCCTAAAATAGTGAACGTATTCCAAAATAATAATCATCTTTTAATCCACTAATCACCTCTGACATATTAATATGACAATAGTCGCATTTCCTATCACATTGGTTTTTGGGACATGTTCTTCCATTTCCCGCCATTAACTAAGAAAAGAAACTATAATTAGGGGCTTATTTACTTAGCTAATAATCATGAAAAGGAAACTTTAAGAATAAAAGAATAAATATGTAGAATAAAAGTATATCCTAACTTGTGATCCCCTAGGTTCTAATCTAGGTTATCTATGATCATATATTCTTATGTGAATCCTTATTTTGTTTTATCCTTGTTCCTTTAATAATGGTTCATACTAAGCTTATGAATTTACCAAAGCATATCCCCCGGGAGTGTCGTAACCAAGAGTGCAGCAAGGCCTGTTGTCGTGTACCAGTTCCCGTTCGAGTCTAGCTCAAAGCGGTGTTTTCAGGTTTTACCCCTATGTACATCTGTGCCAGAGCCACCTCTACCTGCTCGTATCCAGACAGGGATGTATTTTCTTGGAAACCCCTTAATCAATACTCACCAAAATACCAGGAAGATTTCCTATATTAAAACTTTTCTATAGGGTTCTTCCTATATTTTTCATATCCTAATTTCCACAAATAACTAAACCATCCTTTGATACCAAATATAGCATCCCGCCTTTTTATCACATAAACTTTCATTACATTATACAAAACTGAGGATCTTTAAGGTTTAGTGTCTTGGAAACCAGGAACTTAAAACATGAAAACATAAAAAATTCTTCTAAAACACTTGAAAGGCTTCTCCTCATGTTCATCCTAGGTTCATTACTGCATCACATGACCTAGGAGCATACATCAAAAGAAATGGTGAGTAGAAGGCCCAGTAAGGGAAACAAGGGAAACATTTAACATGTGAACTTGAGATACATCAACTATGTCATGAACAAGAACTTTAAGGCATGATAAAAAAAATCATGTGGCATATCATAATAAAAATAACATTTTCATAACTTGAAGATGTGGCTACATCATTTAACATAGACAATCATGAACATATCACCAAGGTCCATCCCCAAGGTGTCATTTGAAAATTACCAAGGTTATTCACCAAGGTATCCTGAAAATTGTAATCTCTAGTGGTAACATCATTACCCAATGCATTGGAGCGCTATCAGGGCGCACCCTTAAATTTGCCTTTATTGTCATGTGAGCCACATATATCATCATCAAACATTTCATAAATAACCCATATAGCATAAAATAAATGGGTTTCATTTCATAATCATAATGTTTTAAAAACTTCTTTAAAGACATGATCTTTACGTCACTTTAAAACCCACAGAAAAGGAAGGTGGGTCTCATGTATGTAAATCCCAGAATTTAAAATAGAATATTTTGGTATATATGTGAATACCCCTTTAGAAAAAAGAGCTTTCAGTATTCACTTAATAATATAAAATAACTTTATAAAAAGGGATATACATTTTGAGACGGAAAATTCTGTAGCATAACGGCTATGTTACGAGGTTTTAGAAGACATTAAAAAGAGAGGGAAAATGGGTCAAACATTCATAAATGACCCATAAAACAGTAGATGGGCAGAATAAGAAGAATACATGATCATGGTAATGAAATTTCAAGGACATACCATTTGAAATGAAAAACATGGAAGACAAAAATTAGATTTCTCTTATGAAAGTTCGGCAGCCTAACGGCGTTACTTAAACTTCAACAAAAAATGATATGAAAAGATCAAATAAGATCTCTCATCATGTGAACATAAGAGTTAAGTAGGATAGATATAGAGATAATTCCCCAACATAATTAAAAATGAACTTGAATGACTTGACATGAAAGTAGACTTTGAAAAGAATGAGAAGGGTGAAAGAATCCCCAAAAAATTCAGCAGCCTAACGGCGCCACTTAAAACTTCGAAATACTGAATTGAAGAGATCAAAGGGGGTCTCTCATCATATGAAAATAAGAGTCCAGTATGATAGATATAGAGATCATACCCCAATATAACATAAAGGAACATGAAATAATTTACATGAAAGTGGAACTTCAAAACGAGAAGGGTGAAAAACCTCTTAAATATTCGGCAGCCTAACGGCGCCACTTAAAACTTCAAAATACTGAATTGAAGAGATAAAATGGGGTATCTCATCATATTAACATAATATTCCAGTATGATATATATAGATATCATACCCCAACATAACAAAAAGGAACTTGAAATAATTGACATGAAAGTAGAACTTCAAAATGAGAAGGGTGAAGAACCACTTAAAAATTTGGCAGCCTAACGGCGCCACTTAAAACTTCAAAATACTGAATTGAAGAGATCAAATGGTGTCTCTCATCATATGAACATAAGATTCCAGTATGATAGATATAGAGATCATACCCCAACATAACAAAAAGGAACTTGAAATAATTGACATGAAAGTAGAACTTCAAAACGAGAAGGGTGAAGAACCACTTAAAAATTTGGCAGCCTAACAGCGCCACTGAATACATCAAAATACTGAATTGAAGCGATCAAATGGGGTCTCTCATCATATGATCATAAAAGATCAGTATGATAAATTTAGAGATCATACCCCACCATAATAAAAAGGAACTTGAAATACTTTACATGAAAAAAGATCTTGAAAAATGAGAAGGGAGAAAGAATCCGTTACAAAAATTTCGGCAGCCTAACGGCGCCACTTAAAACTTCATAAAACGAAATAATGGGCGCAAGAGGGGATATCTCATTATATGAACATAAAAAGGGCAATAATAGGAGTATAAAAGAACATACTCAAACATAAGAACATGGAGCATAAAAGGAATGACATAAAAGAGATTACTTGAAATAAAAGAGAGAGGTCGGATCCCTTACCTTTAAACATAACTCTTAAAACTCAATGGTTGGGACCTTGAGGGCTTGGGGGAACCATGGGAGGACTCATTGGGAGGTAATGAGACCAGAACATCGTTGGGAGAGAGTGGGGAGTCGAATGGATGAGAGGATGGCATGGTATTTATAGGGAAAGTGAGGGGACAAGGCATTAATGGCAAAGGGACACCTCATTAGTGGTTTTGGCAAAACCATGGGCTTGCCCATGGTATTTGCCCATGGTATTGGACACTTGGGACACCTCATACCTTATCTTACTATTCATAATTCGACCATATTGAATATATACTTAATACATCGTTTAATGATATCATTAAACACCCGTAACTTAAAAGCTATACTTTCACTATTCATCAAAAATTCAACTTTCTCAGAATAATCACAAAATTTCACCATTACCAAATATCAATGTTCTGATTTCAAAAATGAACTCCATTTTATAAAAATAATTTTCTAAATATTTTTAATTTAATTTTTAAATAAAAACACTATTCACCGAAAATTCAATTTTTTCAGAAAAAACCCCAAAAATTACCATAGCATAATATCGGTGCTCTGAGTTCAAAAATGAAATCCGTTTTATAAAAATAATTATCTAAATATTTTTAATTAAATTTTTAAATAAAAAACACTATTCACCCGAAAAAACTAATACTTGAATAATAATTTATGAAACCATTATTTAACCATTTTATTGAATCACATTACTTAAATCAAGGTGCCTAGATTATATTAATACTTTCTTTAAGTGAGATTACTAATCCATTTGGACACATTACTAATCCTAATCATAAAATCACTATTCATAATTTACTATTCATCAAAAATTAAGTTGATCTTATTAGACTCTAAATTTTGTACTGAACATAATTGTAGAAGACTATTTCTCGAAAATCATTACACATTTTTAATTATTTATGGTTTACACAACCATTTTTAAAATATCCTTTTTCTAAAATTCATCAAAAATATGCATACTATATTTATCCTGTCATTTGAAAATTCATAAACATCATCATAAGAAAAAATCCCAATTTTTATTTAAAACAAAGGATTACACAAGGAAGTTACAGTCTCCTTACATAGCCCCTTATCACACCAGCATAGGACCTAAGTGTAAGGTGTGCTAAGGTGAGAGATTCCGAGGGAGGCTCGGCCAACATCACATGAGTAGTAATTTCTATCAGTTTGAACTGCTCGCGAAGGAGATCCCGTTCTAGCTTCACACGATGAAGTTCAGCTTGGGTTTGGTCCAGAGCAAAGCCCAGTGGTGCTACCTCCTTCCCACGTTCTGTTAGATGGGCTTCGATCGGTCCAAGACTACTGGGTGAGGCCATCAAATCTTCTTTCTATATTAATTAACCAAGATTGCTTGTATTTAGAGACAATAGTCAAAACGTTTAGTTTCCAGTGGTCATATTGACCAATGGTCAAATAACAATCAAAACCCAACAATCTCAATTTAATTATACTCATGTTATCAAATGAAACATTTTTGTGGAGTATAAAAATAAAATAACACATAAAATTAGGAAACAAGATTTATATAAAATTTCGGGTCATTACAAATGACTTGTCCCAATTTGGATCATTCGTAGATGAATAACGATTTGTCATTTCCATATTTTTCAAGATTCATCAAATAGGTGGTATGTTGTGTAACGACCCGAAATTTTGAATAAATCTTGTTTCCTAATTTTATGTGATATTTTATTTTATTTTTATACACAAAAAAAATGTTTCATTTGATAACATGAGTATAATTAAAATGAGACCGTTGGGTTTTGACTGTTATATGACCATTGGTCAATATGACCCCTGGAAACTAAACGTTTTGATTATTATCCCTAAATACAAGTAATCTTGGTTAATTATTATAGAAAGAAGATTCAATGGCCTCACCCAGTAGTCTTGGACTGATTGAAGCCCATCTAACAGAACTTGGGAAGGAGGTAGCACCACTGGGCTTTGCTCTAGACCAAAACCATGCCGAACTTCATCGTGTGAAACTAGAACGGAATCGCCTTTGCGAGAAGTTCAAACTAATAGAAATTACTACTCGTGCAATTTTGGTCGAGCCTCCCTCAGATTATCTCACCTTAGAACACCTTACACTTAGGTCCTATGCTGGTGTGATAAGGGGCTATATAAGGAGACCATAACTCCCTTGTGTAATCCTTTGTTTTAAATAAAAACTGGGATTTCATCTTATGATGTTTATAAATTTTCAAATGTCTGGATAAATATAGTATGAAAATTTTTGGTGAATTTCAGAGAGAGGATATTTTAAAAGACTGTTTATGTTAACCTTAAATAATGAAAAATGTTTAATGATTTTCAAAAAATGGTCTTCTACAATTATGTTCAGTATGAAATTTAGAGTCTAATAAGATCAACTTGATTTTTGATGAATAGTAAATTATGAATACTGATTTTACGCTTAGGATTAGTAATGTGACCAAATGGATTAGTAATCTCACTTAAATAATGTTTTAAAATAATCTAGGCACCTTGATTAAGTAATGTGATTCAATAAAATGGTTAAATAACGGTTTCATAAATTATTATACAAGTATTAGTTTTTTTCAGGTGAATAGTGTTTTTTTAATTAAAAATTAATTTAAAAATATTTAGAAAATTATTTTTATAAAATGGATTTCATTTTTGAACTCAGAGCATCGATATTATGTTAAGGTAATTTTAGGGGTTTTTTCTGAAAAAATGAATTTTTGGTGAATAGTGTATTTATTTAAAAATTAAATTAAAAATATTTAGAAAATTATTTTTATTAAATGGAGTTCATTTTTGAAATCAGAGCATTGATATTTGGTTAATATGATATTTTGGGATTTTTCTGAGAAAGTTGAATTTTTAGTGAATAGTAAAAATACAGTTTTAGGGTTTCGGTATGTTTAATGACATCATAACTGTGTCATGGTGATTTCATTAGATATTTTAAGGGTTGGCTGACCTAAGGTGAGGGATATTTGTACTGGGGGGACCATGTGGCCAAACTTAATGGGAAATATCATGGGAGAGCACATGGTTTTGAGAAAAACGCATGCGAGGTGTCCCTTGGCCATTAATGCCTTGTCCCCACACTTTCCCTATAAATACCAAGCCCTCCTCTCATCCTTTCGACTCCAAAACCATCCACAATGAATTTCTGGTCTTCTTTAACTCCCAAGGAGTCCTCCCAAGGTTCCCCCAAGCCCTCAAGGTCCAAACTGTTGAGTTTTAAGAGTTACGTTTTAAGGTAAGGGATCCGACCTCTCTCTTTCTTTTCAAGTAATCTCATTTATGTCATTTCTTTTATGCTCCATGTTTCTATGTTAAAGGATTTTTTTTTATTCCTCTTCCTTCCCTTTTCATGTTCATATAATGAGATATCCCCTCTTAATTTCATTATTTAGTTTTACGAATGTTTAAATGGCACCGTTAGGCTGTTGAAAGTTTTGTAACGGATTCTTTCTCCCTTCTCATTTTTCAAGATCTATTTTCATTTAAGTCTTTCAAGTAATTTTTATTATGTTTGGGTATGATATCTAAATCTATCATACTGATATTTTATGTTTATAATATGAGAGACCCCATTTTATCTTTTCAATTTAGTATTTTTGATGTTTTATGTGACGCCGTTAGGCTGCCGAATTTTTAAGTAGTTCTTTCACCTTTCTCCTTTTTCAAAGTTCTTATTCCATGTAAAGTCTTGAATGTTACTTTTTATTATGTTGGGTTATGATCTCTAAATCTATCATACTTATATTTTATGTTCATATGATGAGAGACCCTATTTGATCTCATCAATTCATTTTTGTTGAAGTTTAAGTGGCGTCGTTAGGCTGCCTAATTTCTAAGGGGTTCTTTCACCCTTCTCATTTTCAAGATCTACTATCATGTCAAGTCTTTCAAGTTACTTTCTATTTTGTTGGGGTATGATATTTATATCTATCATACTGATCATTTATTTTCATATGATGAGAGACCCTATTTGGTCTCATCAATCCATTTTTTGGATATTTTAAGTGACGTCGTTAGGCTTCCGAATTCTCATAAGAGAAATATTATTTTTGTATTCCTTTCACGTTCTTCGTTTCATATGGTATATCATTCAAATTTCATTACCATGTTCATAAATACTATATATTCGGTTCCCCTACTGTTTTATGTATCATTTTATAGTGGGTGACTCATGTCCCCTATCTTTTGAATGTTTTCTAAAACCATGTATCGTAGACGTTATGCTGCATAGTTTTCATCTCAAAATGCATCCCTCTTTCTCTCAAAATTATTTTATGTTATTAAGTGAATACTCAAAGATCTTATTTCCACAGGGGTATTCACAAATATATCAAAATGTTCTATTTTAAATTCTGGTATTTACGTACATAAAACCCGCTTTCCCTTTTCTGTGGGTTTATAGTGACAAAAAGATCATGTATTTAAAGCAGTTTTTAAAACTTTATGATTATGAAATGAAACCCATTTATTTTATACTATACGGGTTGTTTATGAAATGATTGATGATGATATATGTGGCTCACATGAAAATAAATACATTTCAAGGGTGCACCCAGATAGCGCTCCAATGCATTGGGTGATGACTTAATCTCTAGAGATGACTTTTTAGACTGATACCTTGGTGAATAACCTTGGTAATTTTTAATGACACCTTGGGGATAGACCTTGGTAAAATGAAATGATTGTCAATATTTATTGTTGCAGCCACATCATCAAGTTATGAAAAATGTTATTTTTATTATGATGTATCTCATGATTTCTCTCTCATGCCTTAAAGTTCTTTTCATGACCTTATTGAAGTATCTCAAGTTCACATGTAAAATGTTTCTCTTGTTTCCCTTGCTGGGCCTTATCCTCACCCTTTCTTTTGATGTATGTCCCCAGGTTATGAGATGTAGTAATGAACCTGCGATGAACATGAGGAGAAGCCTTTCAAGTGTTTAAGAAGAATGTTTTATGTTTTCACATTTTATGTCCCTGGTTTGAAATACACTAAACCTTAAAGATCCTCAGTTTTGTGTAATGTAATGAAAGATGATGTTATAAAAAGGAGGAATGTTATAGTTGTTATCAAAGGATGGTTTAGTTATTTTTGGAAATTAGGATACGAAAACTTTAGGAAGAATCCTATAGAAAAGTTTATATATAGGAAATATTCCTGGTATTTTGGTGAGTATTGAGTAATGGGTTGCCAAGAAAATACATCTCTGTCTGGATACGAGCAGGTAGAGGTGGCTCTAGCAGAGATGTACATAGGGGTAAAACCCAAAAACACCACTTTGAGCTAGACTCAAACGGGAATTGGTACACGACAACGGGCCTTTCTACACTCTTGGTTACGACACTCCCAGGGGATATGCTTTGGTATATTCATAAGCTTAGTATGAACCATTATTAAAAGAACAAAGATAAAATAAAATAAATATTCACATAAGAATATATAATCATGGATAACATAGATTGGAACCTATGAAATCACAAATTAGGATATACTTTATTCTACAAGTTTATCCTTTTATGCTTAAAGTTTCCTTTTCATGATTATTGGCTAAGTATTTAAGCCCCTAATTATAGTTTCTTTTCTTAGTTAATGGTGGGAAATGGAAGAACATGTCCCAACAACCAATATGATAGGAAATGTGACTATTTCAGTATTAATATGACAGAAATGATTAGGGGATTAAAAGATGATTATTATTTTGGAAGATGTTCACTATTTTGGGGACCCTATATGATCAAGGTAAATATATTACAACAGTATTTTCATTGAGGAGTAAGGTTGAATTATAGAATTTTTGAATTTAAGGTGGACTAATAGTAATTTAGGTTACTTATGGAAATGATTAACCTATCTTGGGTAAAATATGTTTAGGTCAACTACTTTTGTTATAAGATGTTAGGAGTGGTTAATGTGTTTTGGAGATGAACAATGAGGTTTATTTTTGAACACTATGTTATCAAATTCTTCTTGTATTTGGGTTTCAATCTTAGTTTGGTTTATTTTGAGGAATTTTAAGAACAGTTATTTATGGAATGGTCTATGATGAACTTTGGGTAGTACCATGGAACATTGAAGATTTAAAAGTAGTTTCCATTCCTATGGGGTTATTTCTTTTTGAAGAGTTGTTTTACCTTACCCTTTCTATTTTTGGGATAATGTTTAATGATAGAAGAAATAGATAGATAAGCTTTTGTGGATTATGTGATTCTCTAGAAGATGATTCGTGAGCTTTTGATGAGACCAAGTGTTTTTGAATTCTCATAATTTGGAGAAAAGATTAGTTTTGGTAGAGACTTATTAAAGGATGAAACTCTACATGAAGGTAGGTCTATTTTCTTATGTTTTTGTTCTATGTAGTAAATGAATTCCTAAAAATTATGAAATGGAACGTAAAACAAAAATGTTGTTGATTTACATTTCCTACTAGGTAATAAAAGACCGTTTACACACATCATAATTTTGGGATTTTCTTATGGTTAACTTTCTCCTAATCATGTTTTATATCACTCTCCCTCATAACTTGACCCTTTGTTTTCTCCTCCATGTCCATGTTTTCCTACATGGAATCCTAGTGTGGGATAACTCAGGTGACCTTTGTACTTCCCTTTCATTCTTTTAAAGTAATAGTTTTACTGACTCCTTTTCCGATGTGGGACTTTCAATGAAATTTCAAAACCCAATTTTAAAAATTGCGAAGATGAAATTTCTTAAGGGGGAATATTGTAACGACCCGAAATTTTGAATAAATCTTGTTTCCTAATTTTATGTGTTATTTTATTTTATTTTTATACTCAAAAAAAATGTTTTATTTGATAACAAGAGTATAATTAAAATGGGACCGTTGGGTTTTGACGGTTATATGACCATTGGTCAATATGACCCCTGGAAACTAAACTTTTTGATTATTGTCTCTAAATACAAGCAATCTTGGTTAATTATTATAGAAAGAAGATTTGATGGCCTCACCCAATAGTCTTGGACCGATCGAAGCCCATCTAACAGAATTTGGGAAGGAGGTAGCACCACTGGGCTTTGCTCTAGACCAAACCCAAGCCGAACTTCATCGTGTGAAACTAGAACGGAATTTCCTTTGCGAGAAGTTCAAACTAGTAGAAATTACTACTCATGTGATGTTGGCCGAGCCTCCCTCAGATTCTCTCACCTTAGCACACCTTACACTTAGGTCCTATGCTGGTGTGATAAGGGGCTATGTAAGGAGACCATAACTTCCTTGTGTAATCCTTTGTTTTAAATAAAAATTGGGATTTCTTCTTATAATGTTTATGAATTTTTAAATGTACGGATAAATATAGTATGCATATTTTTGGTGAATTTTAGAGAAAGGAAATATAAAAAAAAATGTTTTTGTAATCCTTAAATAATTAAATATGTGTAATGAATTTCATAAAATGGTCTTCAACAATTATGTTCAGTATGAAATTTAGAGTCTAATAAGATCATCATGATTTTTGATGAATAGTAAATTTTGAATAGTGATTTTACGATTAGGATTAGTAATGTGACCAAATGGATTAGTAATCTCACTTAAATAAAGTTATAAAATAATCTAGGCACCTTGATTAAGTAATGTGATTCAATAAAATGGTTAAATAAAGGTTTCATAAATTATTATTCAAGTATGAGTTTTTTTTTCTGGTGAATAGTGGTTTTTAAATAAAAATTAATATAAAAATATTTAGAAAATTATTTTTATAAAATGGATTTCATTTTTGAACTCAGAGCATCGATATTATGTTAAGGTAATTTTTTGGGTTTTTTTCTGAAAAAATGAATTTTTAGTGAATAGTGTATTTATTTAAAAATTAAATTAAAAATATTTGGAATATTATTTTTATAAAATGGAGTTCATTTTTCATATTAGAGCATTGATATTTGGTTAATGTGATATTTTAGGATTTTTCTGAGAAAGTTGAATTTTCAGTGAATAGTAAAAATATAGTTTTAGGGTATTGGCATGTTTAATGACATCATAACTGTGTCATGGTGATGTCATGAGATATTTTAAGGGTTGCCCGACCTAAGGTGATGGATATTTGTATTGGGGAGCCCATGTGGACAAACATAATGGGAAATATCATGGGAGATCACATGGTTTTGAGAAAAGCACACGTGGGGTGTCCCTTGGCCATTAATGCCTTGTCCCCTCACTTTCCCTATAAATACCAAGCCCTCCTCTCATCCTTTCGACGCCAAAACCATCCTCAACGAATTTATGGTCTCTTTACCTCCCGAGGAGTCCTCCCAAGGTTCCCCCAAGCCCTCAAGGTCCAAACCTTTGAGTTTTAAGAGTTACGTTTTAAGGTAAGGGATCCGACCTCTCTCTTTTTTTTCAAGTAATCTCTATAATGTAATTTCATTTATGCTCCATGTTTTTATGTTAAAGTATGTTTTTCATATTCCAATTACTGCCCTTTTCATTTTCATATAATGATAGATCCCCTATTAATCTCATTATTTCGTTTTATGAATGTTTAAGTGGCGCCGTTAGGCTGCCAAAATTACTGTAACGGATTCTTTCTCCCATCTCATTTTTCAAGATCTATTTTCATGTAAAGTCTTTGAAGTTATTTTTATTATGGTGGGGGATGATCTCTATACCTATCATACTGATATTTTATGTTTATATGATGATAGACCCCATTTTATCTCTTCAATTTAGTATTTTTGAAGTTTTATGTGACGCCGTTAGGCTGCCGAATTTTTAAGTGGTTCTTTCACCTTTCTTCTTTTTCAAAGTTCTTATTCCATGTAAAGTCCTGAATGTTCCTTTTTATTATGTTAGGTTATGATCTATAAATCTATAATACTGATATTTTATGTTCATGTGATGAGAGACCCTATTTGATCTCATCAATTCATTTTTGTTGAAGTTTAAGTGGCGCCGTTAGGCTGCCGAATTTCTAAGGGGTTCTTTCACCCTTCTCGTTTTCAAGATCTAATTTCATGTCGTCTTTAAAGTTCCTTTTTATTATTTTGGGGTATGATATTTATATCTATCATACTGATCATTTATGTTCATATGATGAGATACCTTATTTGATCTCATCAATCCATTTTTGGAAGTTTTAAGTGACGCCGTTAGGCTTCCGAATTCTCATAAGAGAAATCCTATTTTTGTATTCCTTTCATGTTCTTCGTTTCATATGGTATATCATTCAAATTTCATTACAATGTTCTTAAATACTATATATTCTATTCCCCTACTGTTTTATATATCATGTTTTAGTGGGAGACCCATGTACACTCTCTTTTCAATGATTTCTAAAACCATGTATCGTAGACATTATGCTGCATAGTTTTTATCTCAAAATGCCTCCCTCTTTATCTCAAAATTATTTTATGTTGTTAAGTGAATACTCAAATCTATTATTTCTACAAGGTTATTCACATATATATCAAAATTTTCTATTTTAAAATCTGGTATTTACATACATGAAACCCACTTTCCCTTTTCTGTGGGCTTATAGTGACATAAAGATCATGTCTTTAAAGCAGTTTTTAAAACGTTATGATTATGAAATGAAACCCATTTATTTTATGCTATACTGGTTGTATATGAAATGATTGATGATGATATATGTGTCTCACTTGATAATAAATACATTTCAAGGGTGTGCCCAGATAGTGCTCCAATGCATTGGGTAAAGACTTAATATCTAGAGATGACTTTTTAGACTGATACCTTGGTGAATAACCTTGGTAATTTTTAATGACACCTTGGGGATGGACCTTGGTGAAATGAAATGATTGTAAATATTGAATGTTGTAGCCACATCATCAAGTTATGAAAAATTTTATTTTTATTATGATGTATATCATGATTTGTTTCTCATGCCTTAAAGTTCTTTTCATGATCTTATTGAAGTATCTCAAGTTCACATGTAAAATGTTTCCCTTGTTTCCCTTGCTGGGCCTTCTGCTCACCCTTTCTTTTGATGTATTTCCCCAGGTTATGAGATGTAGTAATGAACCTAGTATGAACATGAGGATAAGCCTTTCAAGTGTTTAAGAAGAATTTTTTATGTTTTAACGTTTTATGTTTCTGGTTTCCAAGACACTAAACCTTAATGATCCTCAGTTTTGTGTAATGTAATGAATGTTGATGTTATAAAAAGACGGAATGCTATAGTTGGTATCAATGTATGGTTTAGTTATTTGTGGAAATTAGGATATGAAAACTTTAGGAAGAATCCTATAGAAAAGTTTATATATAGGAAATTTTCCTGGTATTTTGGTGAGTATTGAGTAATGGGTTGCCAAGAAAATACATCTCTGTCTGGATACAAGCCGGTAGAGGTGGCTCCGACACAGATGTACATAGGGGTAATACCCGAAAACCCCGCTTTGAGATAGACTCAAACGGGAACTGGTACACGACAACGGGACTTGCTACACTCTTGGTTACGACACTCCCGGGGGATATGCTTTGGTAAATTCATAAGCTTAGTATGAACCATTATTAAAGGAACAAAGATAAAATAAAATAATGATTCACATAAGAATATGTAATCATGGATAACCTAGATTGGAACCCAGGGGATCACAAGTTAGGATATAATTTTATTCTACAAGTTTATCCTTTTATTCTTAAATTTTCCTTTTTATGATTATTGGCTAAGTATTTAAGCCCCTAATTATAGTTTCTTCTCTTAGTTAATGGCGGGAAATGGAAGAACATGTCCCAATATCCAATGTGATAGGAAATGCGACTATTTCCGTATTAATATGACATAGATGATTAGGGGATTAAAATATTATTATTATTTTGGAAGACGTTCACTATTTTGGGGACCCTATATGATCAAGGTAAATAGATTACTATGGTATTTTCATTGAGGAATAAGGTTGACTTATAGAATTGATGAATTTAAGGTGGACTTATAGTAATTTAGGTTACTTATGGGAATGATTAACCTATCTTGGGTAAAATATGTTTAGGTTAGATACTTTTGTTATAAGATGTTTGGAGTGGTTGATGTGTTTTAGAGATGAACAATGAAGTTTATTTTGGAAGACTATGTTATCAAATTCTTCTTGTATTTGGGTTTCAATCTTAGTTTGGTTTATTTTGAGGAATTTTAAGAACAGTTATTTGTGGAATGGTCTACGATGAACTTTGGGTTGAACCATGGAACTTTTACGATTTAAAAGTAGTTTCCATTCATATGGGATTATTTCTTTTTGAAGAGTTATTTTACCTTACCCTTTCTATTTTGGGTAAAATGTTTAAAGATAGAAGAAATAGATAGTTAATCTTTTGTGGATTATGTGATTCTCTAGAAGATGATTCGTGAGCTTTTGATGAGACCAAGTTTTTTTGAATTCTCATAATTTGGAGAAAAGATTAGTTTTGGTAGAGACTTATTAAAGGATGAAACTATACATGAAGGTAGGTATATTTTCTTATGTTTTTATTATATGTAGTAAATGAATTACTCAAAATTATGAAATGGAACGTAAAACAAAAATGTTGTTGATTTATGTTTCCTACTAGGTAATCAAAGACCATTTACACACATCATAAGTTTGTGGTTTTCTTATGGTTAACTATCTCCTAATCATGTTTTATATCACTCTCCCTCAGAACATGACCCTTTGTTTTCTCCTCCATGTCCATGTTTTCCTACATGGAATCCTAGTGTGGGATAACTCAGGTGACCTTTTTACTTCCCTTTCTCTCTTTTAAAGTAATAGTTTTACTGACTCTTTTTCCGATGTGGTACTTTCAATGAAATTTCAAAACCTAATTTTAAAAATTGTGAAGATGAAATTTCTTAAGGGGGGAAGATTGTAACGACCCGAAATTTTGAATAAATCGTGTTTCTTAATTTTATCTGTTATGTTATTTTATTTTTATACTCAACAAAAATGATTAATTTGATAACATGAGTATAATTAAAATGAGACCATTGGGTTTTGATTGTTATATGACCATTGGTCAATATGACCCCTGGAAACTAAACGTTTTGATTATTGTCTCTAAATACATGTAATCATGGTTAATTATTATAGAAAGAAGATTTGATGGCCTCACCCAGTAGTATTGGACCGATCGAAGCCCATCTAACAGAACTTGGGAAGGAGGTAGAACCACTGGGCTTTGCTCTAGACCAAACCCAATCCGAACTTCATCATGTGAAACTAGAACAGAATCACCTTTGTGAGAAGTTCAAACTAATAGAAATTACTACTCATGCGATGTTGGCCTAGCCTCCCTCAGATTCTCTCACCTTAGCACACCTTACACATAGGTCCTATGCTGGTGTGATAAGGGGATATGTAAGGAGACCATAACTGCCTTGTGTAATCCATTGTTTTAAATAAAAATTGGGATTTCTTCATATGAAGTTTATGAATTTTCAAATGTCCGGATAAATATAGTATGCATATTTTTGGTGAATTTTAGAGAAAGGATATTTAAAAAAATATGTTTATGTAAACCTTAAATAATTAAAAATGTGTAATGATTTTCAAAAAATGCTCTTCTACAATTATGTTCAGTACGAAATATAGAGTATAATAAGATCAACTTGATTTTTGATGAATAGTAAATTATAAATAGTGATTTTACGCTTAGGATTAGTAATGTGACCAAATGGATTAGTAATCTCACTTAAAGAAAGTTTTAAAATAATCTAGGCACCTTGATTAAGTAATGTGATTCAATAAAATGGTTAAATAACTGTTTCATAAATTATTATTCAAGTATTAGTTTTTTCAGGTAAATAGTGTGTTTTATTTAAAAATTAATTTAAAAATATTTAGAAAATTATTTTTATAAAATGGATTTCATTTTTGAACTCAGAGCATCGATACTATGTTAAGGTAATTTTTGGGGTTTTTTCTGAAAAAATGATTTTTTGGGGAATAGTGTATTTATTTAAAGATTAAATTTAAAATATTTAGAAAATTATTTTTATAAAATGGAGTTCATTTTTGAAATCAGAGCATTGATATTTTGTTAATGTGATATTTTGGGATTTTTCTGAGAAAGTTCAATTTTCAGTGAATAGTAAAAATACAGTTTTAGGGTTTCGGTATGTTTAGTGACATCATAACTGTGTCATGATGATGTCATGAGATATTTTAAGGGTTGGCCGACCTAAGGTTATGGATATTTGTATTGGGGGGCCCATGTCTCCAAAAATAATGGGAAATATCATCGGAGAGCACATGGTTTTGAGAAAAGCACATTAGAGGTGTCCCTTGGCCATTAATGCCTTGTCCCCTCACTTTCCCTGTAAATACCAAGCCCTCCTCTCATCCTTTCGACTCCAAAACCATCCTCAACGATGTTCTCGTCTCCTTACCTTCAGAGGAGTCCTCCCAAGGTGCCCCCAAGCCCTCAAGGTCCAATCCTATGAGTTTTAAGAGTTACGTTTTAAGGTAAGGGATCCGACCTCTCTTTTTCTTTTCAAGTAACCGATTTTATGTCATCTATTTTATGCTCCATGTTTTTTAGTTGAAGGATGTTCTTTTATATTACTCTTACTGAACTTTTATTGTTCATATAATGAGATATCCTCTCTTAATCTCATTTTTTTCGTTTTATGAATGTTTAAGTGGCGCCGTTAGGCTGCTGAAATTTTTGTAACAGATTTTTTCTCCCTTCTCATTTGTCAAGATCTATTTTCATGTAAAGTCTTTCAAGTTCCTTTTTATTATGTTGGAGTATGATCTATATATCTATCATACTTATCTTTTATGTTTATATGATGAGAGTCCCCATTTTATCTCTTTAATTCAGTATTTTGAAGTTTTATGTGACGCTGTTAGGCTACCGAATTTTTAAGTGGTTCTTTCAGCTTTCTCAGTTTTCAAAGATCTTATTCCATGTAAAGTCTTTCAAGTTTTTTTTATTATGTTGGGTTATGATCTCTAAATCTATCATACTGATCTTTTATGTTCATATTATTAGATACCCTATTTGATCTCATCAATTCATTTTTGTTGAAGTTTAAGTGGCGCAATTAGGCTGCCGAATTTCTAAGGGGTTCTTTCACCTTTCTGGTTTTCAAGATCTACTTTCATGTCAAGTCTTTCAAGTTCCTTTTTATTATGTTGGGTATGATCTTTATATCTATCATACTTATCATTTATGTTCATATTATGAGAGACCCTAATTGATCTCGTCAATCCATTTTTGGAAGTTTTATGTGATGCCGTTAGGCTTCCGAATTCTCATAAGAGAAATCTTATTTTTGTATTCCTTTCATGTTCTTCGTTTCATATGGTATATCATTAAAATTTTATTACCATGTTCTTAAATACTATATATTTTGTTCCCCTACTGTTTTATGTATCATTTTTTAGTTGGAGACCCATGCCCCCTCTCTTTTCAATGTTTTCTAAAACCATGTATTGTAGACGTTATGCTGCATAGTTTTCATCTCAAAATGCCTCCCTCTTTATCTCAAAATTATTTTATGTTATTAAGTGAATACTCAAAGCTCTTATTTCTACAGGGGTATTAAAATATATATCAAAATGTTCTATTTTAAATTCTAGGATTTACATACATGAAACCCACTTTCCCTTTTCTGTGGGTTTAAAGTGACATAAAGATCATGTCTTTAAAGAAGTTTTTAAAACGTTATGATTATGAAATGAAACCCATTTATTTTATTCTATACGGGTTGTTTATGAAATGATTGATGATGATATATGTGGATCACATGATAATAAAGACATTTCAAGGGCACGCCCAGATAGCGCTCTAATGCATTGGGTAAAGACTTAATCTCTAGAGATAACTTTTTAGAATGATACCTTGGTGAATAACCTTGGTAATTTTTAATGACACCTTGGGGATGGACCTTGGTGAAATGAAATGATTGTCAATATTGAATATTGCAGCCACATCTTCATGTTATGAAAAATGTTATTTTTATTATGATGTATCTCATGATTTCTTTCTCATGCCTTAACGTTATTTTCATGACCTTATGGAAGTATCTCAAGTTCACATGTAAAATGTTTCTCTTATGTCCCTTGCTGGGCCTTCTGCTCACCCTTTCTTTTGATGTATGTCCCCAGGTTATGAGATGCAGCATTGAACCTAGGATGAACATGAGGATAATCATTTCAAGTGTTTAAGAAGAATGTTTTATGTTTTCATGTTTTATATTCCTGGTTTCCAAGACACTAAACCTTAAAGATCCTCAGTTTTGTGTAATGTCATGAAAGTTTATGTTATAAAAAGGCGGAATGCTATACGTTGATCGTCGATCCACGATCAATCAAAATTATCCTATGATGATTCTTTATATCCCTCTCTCTCAAATGTTCCTCCGATGTCTCTAGGGTCATCCAGATAATCCTCGGATTTCGCCATAATCATCTATTTAATAATGAGTCAATCATAGTATTGGAAAAACAAACCAAATAATTTTATTTGAATTATTTTATCTATTTTCTACCCTATGGTAGATTTTCCATAAACACCTTGTGATGATAAAATTTATGTCATTCTGAAGGAAAACATCACATTAAAAATCAATGTTGGTCTCATATTTCCAATATAAGTCCTCATTCATGAGTTATTATTATTTAAAATAAAATAATTTTATTTAATAATTCTATTTATGGCTACATCCTTGGCGACATTTTCTATAAATGATATACAAGGAGAAAATTTAATTCATTCCTAGGGTAATGATGATGTTATGAAATTAATGGATGCCAAGCATTTATGATCTGAGAAAGTGATTAAAAGTTTTATCACTTTTTTTAGAAAACTGATCTCACTTGCTATTAAATATTTTAATATTTTCAAACAATTGTTTTGAGCACACATGGCCTCCGAATCACATGTCATAATTGATCCTGGAATAAAAATAAATTCATATAATATAAAAAAATTGTCTATTGAAAATCCAATATTTTACATTCTCCCTGATTTGGTGCTTTACATCCCTTAAAATCCAAAACAAGGCTTTAAAAACGGATGATGTCAATGAGCATGAATCTGAGCCTTTTTCTCCCATGTTCTCTCCTTGAAATTCTTATCTTACCACCAGACATGAACATATGGAATCAATTTCCCATGACGTATTCTCTCATATGGATCATAAATCTCTACTAGTTACTCAACAAAATATTCTCCATCCTCGATGTCATGCTTTCCCCAATTGATAATGTGTTATGGATCATGAATTTCCCTCCTCATCCACAAAACATGGAAGACATCGTATACCTGATCTAACTATGGTGGTAGATAAAAGTGGTATTCCACCTCACCACCTCGACATAGTATCGGGAATGGGCCATTGGACCTTAGATATCACTAAACACCACAACGAAATTTTTATAATCCACGTCGAGGTGAAACCAATTGATACACATTGTATCCTTCATCAAACATAAAAGGCCATCATCGCTTATTAGAATAAGACATATGATAGCTCTATGTAGTCTTCATCTGCTCCATTTTGATTTTCACCCTTTATGTAGTAGCTTGCACCAAATCTAGGACCATGAGTGCAAACTCCCATGGGTCAGTCCAGAAAAGTGGTGACCTACGTGGTCACCTATACAAAGCCTCAAATTATGCCATAACAATGGTGGAATGGTAGATTTTTTTGTACACCAACTCTAACATTGGTAGGTTAACCGACCAACTAGAGCCAAAATCAAAAATGAAATACTACAACATGACCTCCAGAACCTTAATGGTGTACTCAGTCTGGCCACCAGTCTATGGGTGAAATGATGTGTTCAAGCATAATTTGGACCCAAACACCATCTATAATCCATTCCACGGCCAGGATTTAAAGAGACAAACATGATGTGAAAATAATTTCAATGGAACACTATGGAGTAGAACTACCTTCATTGTAGAGAGGTTTCACATGAACCCTATTATATCATCTCTCAGATTTCTAGGAAGAGGCTTCACTTTGTGATTTGTTAAACGATCACCTATATGGAATCATGTCCCTTAGTAGTGCACGGTAACTACATCACTGTGTCCAATGAGATCCCACCCGACATCCATTATGAAACTATAGAGACACCAACCCCTGGTACTTATCATTGGATTATTTAAAGCATTATTAAACCTCATATTACAAGACAATGATTATAAATTCTAGCATCTTGGAAGATTATGTACATAAAATTGAAACCATGGGACTAAATTAAACATTTATTTATTTAATCATCATAAATATGTCATTAATTCCATAGTGCCTATACATCATCATAGGATAACTTGGGGATAACATGAACAATGTGATGAGATAAAAATCCCAATAAGGGAAAAACATAATAATAGAGCTTTAGAACATTACATAGAAATAATTTCATAATGATATGAAAAGGCATGGAATGTATAGATTTATGACATATAAACATCAGATCATATAATAATGGATTAATATTAATGTGGAATCAACATAAAACAATAATCTAGAAAGATTTATGGATCGTTGAATATATAGGAGCACAAGTTATGGTTAACAACAAAGACTATTGCACAATGTATCACGATTGAAGGCTATCCACCAACACTATTGCACATAAAATCTCATGAGAATCAACATTAAAAAATGAATAATATTTCTATCTAGGTTCACCCAAAATAATATATATAGTAATAATTTTTCCACATTTATAATCATACATAATCAATCATATATAAATATAAGGGTTACCCATAGTATGATTTGGGTGTCATAATCATGTCATAGTGCCTAATAAATGGGAGTATTATAAAAATGTCCATAAAGGAAATTAATTATATCATGATTGGATAATAATAGGTTATAATAGGAATATATCATGAAAATTGTTGTTAACTTGAAGTAGTAACATCTAAAAAGTGTACTAAAGAATTTTGAGAATGAAAACATTTTAGTGACGTTAAAAGAAAATATAAAAGGAATTTTAGAACATGAAATGAAATAATATTTTATATGAAACCAAATTGAAACAAGAAGGTTTTCATAATAAAAATTCTTGTTTTATAAAAATAATATTTTCTTAAAAAAGATTATATATTGTACATAAGAATGGGTAGAAATTCAGGAAGTTATGATAAAACGGGCTTTCTTATCAGGAATAATTGAGGAGGGAATCATTTAATAACATCTATATCTGTGAAATATAATGATGAATGGAAACTATAAATGAGTTCAGATAATATAAAAAACATTTATAATATGTTCATAAAACTAATATATAACTTTATTAGGGTAAAAATAAAGATAGAGAAACCCAAATGAATAATGGAGGTTCAGGTAGAATCTATCACCTTAAGTCTGAAGGTGTTCTTCCCTAGATCTTAATGAATTGAATAATTAATTTAGTTTTGTTGATTATTATTTCTATAATTTCATTTATAATAATTTTATTCATTAAAACCTTATTATATTCAATTAGGGCATTTTTATTGGTTTAGAGGTTTAATTTTTTTGTTTGGGATTGTTTGTTTCTTTGATTTTCATGATTCCCTTTTATATATACATTAAAATAAAATGTTTATGATAAAAATGTACATCCATAATTTAAGTTTCATGCTATTAGTGAACACCCATAAGATTCCTTTATTATAAAATTTCTTTGGTCATTTAATGTGATGATGAACCACGATATAATACTTTATTGATATCAACCTTGGTTAATTGGCTGGTTTTTTTTATCAAAAAAAACACATTTTTCTTTATAAGTTAATATCATTTTTACAAAGAGATTCCATAACCTTACATAATACCTAATTAATATATGATAGTTCGGTCCAACCATAATAATGGTTTCATGAACAGAATTGAAGATGGTAAAAGAAATTGAAGACACATCATCCAAGAATGTGATAAATTAACACATCTTGGGTAGTGTTTTCATTTCTATTATAAAAAGATGGAAATGCTAAAATAATGATGAATTATTAAAATATAATAAAAGATTAATAGTACATGTAAGGTATTGGAGTTATCATATCATTTGGAAGAATGGTGGAGATGAAATAAAAAAAGAAAGAGACTAGAAAGATAATAAAAGAAGTGAAAAGAGGGATTTACCACTTGAATTTATCTTCCTTAACAGCATATTTAGGGGAGATTATTTGGAATTTTGAGGAGACCATGGGATCCTGGTCATGGGGAAGACAATTCGAAGATATTATAGTATAATTTATGCAATGAAAAAGGCTTCAGAAAAGTAAAGAGTAGTGGTAAAGAGGGATGGTATTTATAGTGGAGGATAGGAGGGGGTTCCCATTAATTTAATCATTAGTATAATAATTGTTCTCTAGACTATGAATATTATTGATTCCTGTGACCAAAAATAGTTAATGTATCATGTGAGTTGAAACCAATTTTCTGGTTTACTATTCATAAGGCTTATATTACTATTCCAATGTTAATGATACTATTTCATCATTATACATTCCTTAACTTATAGAGATACCTTTTCTTTCACTCATTATTAATTTATATGGTATGTATTATGTTTAATATGTAATATTATATGATTATACTATATGACCTAATTATAAGAAGATAATTTCATTGATAAAACATTTGTTCGTCACATGCACATCAAGGGGTAGAGTTAAACCCACTAGAACCTAGCACTCAGTCTTCACCTACAAATAAGCAAGATATCAATAAACAAAATCTACAACTCCTTTCTTCATCCCTAACCACAAAAAATATCATAGAAATTTCTGGTACATCTTCATCAAGCTGGGATATACCACCAAAGGGGATGTATGAAACTCCCCAAAAACCTCATCCCACAATTCCACTAACAACACAGTGCATCCTATGAAAAAATTACTCACTCCACAACTTTTGTGTGTCTATTAGAAGCATGAACCATGGATATCTAATAATATAAGGTCTCATATTTAGTATCCCCATGTTGTGAATCTCTGAATTATTGTAAGAGTGGAGGGGTGACAACCATCGACTAGAGGTAAGCTACTCAATGTTCATTCACAAAGGTTATCTGCAATGAGGAAAACTTCATGGATACCTCATTCAGAAACCATGAACTAGATCTTTTACTAATAGAATTTTCCTCCACATTCCCCTTCTTAGTAGTATAGACAATCTCAAATTCATAGAATTTGTGGAACTCTAGCCAGCGTCTCTGTCTCATGTTCATATCCTTCAAGGAGAAAACCAACCTAAGACTCTTCTGATTAGAGTAGATGATTAATCAATCGCACAACTAGTTGTGTCACCACATCTTCAATAGGAAGACTTTAACTTCTATGTCTTTATCATGGGTCACACAATTATTATCATGCAATCTCAATTGCTGTGAACCATTGGAAATACCCACTTTCCCTTACATCCAAACACAACTATGATCAGTTCATGAATCAACACTAAACTCCATGTACTTGACACCTTCCTCTGGTAACATTAAGATGGTTGAACTCATCATCCTCTACATTAGCTCATGAAAACTTTTAATACACAAAACAATATTCCCCTTTACTATAAATATTATCTTGGGTGATTATACGTTAGAAAAGTTGAGTGAAAACCTCTGTTAATACCCTACCATTATTAGGAAACTCGGCACCTTGGCAAAACAATTGGGAAGATCCCAATCCAGTACTACCTAATCCTTCTATTAGATCCACTAAAACTCTACCACCAATACATTAAACTGATGACTCGAATTATCCACAACACCAATGTTGAGCCTATCTACTTGATATGTAATTGGCGGCACCCACCTATGTTTGAGTCAATCCGGTACTGCATGCATTTCCTTTTCACTAAAAAATAAAAATCTGGTTCCATGACTTCAGAAAAACTGCACACTACCCCAAAAATAGTCAATTTATGCATAGATTCTGGATAAACAGTCCATACTATGAATGGAATCATAAACCCCCAATAATGCTACCATGTGATACCAAAATAAACTACCACATCCAAGATTTTGGTTTCACTTTCAGTACATGTTTATGATTATCGAGTCTCCGCCCATATAAGTCTCTATGGGAAAGGGTCATGTTAATAGTTCAACAGGAATCTATGAGTCTCTAATAATGTTCTTGGAATAAATGTAATTCATAAAACATGTGTCTAATTAAAAAATATTTATGTTGGAACTGACATAGAGTTTACCTTGTATCATCGAATATCTCTAGGGTCATAAACTCTCATCTCCTATAGTTGGCCTCATCCATATACCACAAATCTATGAGCATCACATGGACTTCCCAGGTGTGGTGACTAAAATAGGTTGAAAATATGACCACCTATTAGTGCCATACATTCCCCTATTCTATATCCATAGCCATAAGAACCACCAAGCTCCAATCTCAGCCTCTACGTCGGTTGTCCCTTGACTGTCTCCCGATTAGTTGTACGACAGGTCAGGAAATCGGGTGCCATATGTGCAAGAACACCGCTTGAGTAACACTGTCTATCCATAGGATTAATCGAGCCACATTGGGAGCCATGCACCATTGATCATGAGTCCTTTTAAATCCCCATAATGATCCTAACCCACATGGATCCCTATGATTATCATCAGATTCCTTCTATAGAGGTCTTAACAACCCATTGACCACTACTAGCTCCCTCTACTGATTTTTTCTATGCTATAAAACTCTTCAAGAGTAGGGATTGATCAAGTACCATAAGATAGATATGATTGATTAGGGATACCACTGATTCCATGATTTCATAGAATAATTCCTTCTTGATGGTGCATTCCCAAAATAACTAGTCTTGTACCATGTCCAAGGAGTAGCGTGAAAGATTAGTGAACATCCCATAATAATCTTTAATGGTTATACTACCTAGCCTCTGATGTATAGTTTCTTTTATGTGTACCTATCACACTATTTATGGATAGAACACATATAGGAAGAGATTCTCAAATTCTATCTTGGAGACAGATGTATCTTCATGTGACTAAGTCACCAAGCACAACCATCACCTTGTGGGGTCCTAAATAAGAATCCCATCGAGGGATACCAATTGGTTATTTTGAATCCTAAAAAGGTGGAAAACATGGGTGAATACCTATAGCCAATCCTCAAACAACTAGGGGTCTGGTTTACCAAAAAAATTGGAGGAAAATTCTTCTAAAACTCATGCAACACACTCACCATGCATCCATCCTCAGTTGGTAGTGCTGGTAATAGATGATGGTCGTCATGATGGGGTATAGCTGGTAAACCACTCATAGGTGATATATGTAGTACATACCCCTATATCAATTCCACATCACAAAGTGGATCATCCTAAGGATCATAAGGTGTAATTCAGGATAACTATCAACATAGAGGCATCATAAAATAAAAAAATATATACCATGATAAATAGGGTATATATATATAGATCACTCAAGAATGACATGGAAAACAAAACAATTTCTATATGATTCATGTTCCATTGTTTTCCCAACAACTAGTTTTTTAAAATATAGAGTCAAAAATATGTATCCAGAGCCTTGATGTAGGGATATGTCTACTGTCACTCAAACATTGTTCTCCTTGGCCTGATAGCTGAACTCAAAACACTATAAATGGTTTCCCCAAACCAACCTCATAGACTCTCAGTACTAATGTAGAACTGAACTCCCTCTGATACCACTCTTTCATAACCCATGACAATGGGTCCCATGTCATGATTCTCCGAAGTCTGCCTCTAATTGGCCATGGATTGGTGTCCATCACTGAGTATAAATATCCCTCAAATGGGACACATTATCCAAACTAATAGTAAAAATGCACACATCCCCAATCCAAAAAATGATGAAATATAAAAACCACTAATTAAATAATTAATGCATACCACTAATATCTCATAAGAGTGTGTGATAGTAAAACCCATTGAAATTAAATAGGGCCAAATACTATTCCACGACAAATATTTTGTAACACAAGTCCAACCTACATGTAATGATAACTAGACAGTAGTTTGAATGCTCCATAAACACACCTTGGTCTTTCTATTATTACTAACCACAATATGGTCGTAGTCCTCCTTGGACACCATCAAAAGGTAGAACCTCTACAGAAGACATGATAGGTGTGGGAAAAGTCAATGCATGAAAAAATATAACAATAATCAGTAGAACACCCCAAAACCATAAAGGAATACCACAAAGGAATGTAATGTCACTTATACATAGGTATATGTCTACAACATATATAATAATAATATAAACATATACTATTGAGAAACACAATGCCATTATGTGGACATGACCTACTACTAGCGATAAGATTTTTCTTAAATCATGCGCATTCCAGGATAACACACTAATGAAGCCATTATATCATCATAGAAACACAATGAAGTGGTCTAGCTCATTTGGGCCCCACCTAAAGAGAAGGCATTGATCAAGAATGGCTATGACACATAGAGATTGGGTCGTGCACAGAACTGCCCAGGGGACAACATTGATCATTCCTAGACTAAATAGTGGATACCATATACCCAATATGGATCTACCCACTGTGTACGAGATCATGCCTAGACACACTAGGGCATACCAAGAACCCTACCAATGCGGCCATCTAGAAGGAGGATTAACTACATGTTAAAGAATGTCTGATGATTCCACATGCTCCACTAGGGTTTATAAAGGGTCAAAATCCATCCTCGAGGTTGGATACCATACTCTATCTAATATTCAGCCTCTAGAGGGGATTAGAATCTAGTGATGTGGATGTAATGACGTAATAAACCCTTCAAAGGAATACTAAGGAAAACACTCTCAAGCAATAGTTGTCTCATGTAAAAGCTCACCACATGTTCCAATATGGATATCTAAACATTAGGTTATCAAAACCATGGATGACTCATCAATTGGATCCTTAGTTTGGGATTTATAATCATTTGAATCTATAAGGGTACAAATTCCAATAGACCAACCGCCAAGGAAGGTCCACCTATCATGTCGACTGACAACCTGTAGTCCGACTGTGTAGCTATTTCACCCCATGGAAACTTGTGTTTCCACAAATCACAATCAACTACCATAATGGATTAGGTCACACTATCATTCTAGTTGTTGTAGCTTGAGAAATCAGGACACCATTGTCGATATCCAAAGTCAACTGCTTTCATCTCCTCTTGATTACCCTAGATCTGAATCGGGTCTAACCCTAGTCTAGCTCAGACCACCTGGCCTGACCAGACCTCGTCTACCTATCATGGAACAACCCACCCAACTGGCCCATCCCAGTCTTCCTGGCCCACTCGGCGTATGTCACCTTTGTTCCATGTCTTCCACCAGGGTCTTCTACCGCACACGGCTATACCATCCTCACTACACCATCGAGCACCACCATACAACACCACCAAAATCGTATTCCATGTACTCCACTTCTTTGAGCCACCATAACCCCTCTGATGCCATAAACCTTAAATGATCATAGATATGTTCTCATCCATGCCTTTTCCATCATCTAACAATGTGTATCATCCTTACATCTACTCGCAAAAAAGATCAAACAGTTTTCATCATTACAAACCAACAAACACTAAATAATGAGAATTTTGGATTCATTCATTGTATTAATCACTCAGTCTCCATCATTGCTCCTACATCATGTCGTACCGATCCTAAATCTACGATATCATATCTTCATGACATGAAATGTGGGTGAAACTATCAACCAATTGGTAAGTGTCAAACCCAAGACCAAAGGATAATTCCAATAGTGAAAAGCCGAATTGGGGGAGAAATGTATCATCAATCAAGAGGAAATAACCTTGGTCAATGAATGTGTCTATCATGGTTCAATTAAATTTGAATAAAAAGTTGAATCCAATAATAGATTAACTGAAATAAATTCTCTGACTAAATCCCTGTAAAATAAACCCCTTTACACAATAACAATGATCCGTAAATCAATCTGTTCATCGATTAATTAACGTTTGTTGTATAAATTATGAATGGAGAGTTAAACAATTGAAACACTTACCTATTATTGATTTGAAACATTAATTTATGAATAATGATGATTTGTTTCCATCATAGGAATTATCCGTTGAGTCTGAGGTATGTTGATCATGGATCAATGATTTTTAACCATTCAGTCAAGAGGATTCTTTGGTGCTCTCTATCTAATGGTACATTGACATCTCATGGGTTATAAGGCTAACCCTGTGAATTTCCCTAATAATCTATTTATTGTTGATTAAATCGAAGTTCTAGAAAAACAAAACAAAACCATTTATTTATATTATTTTATCTATTTCCATACCTGTAATGGATTTTTTATAAATGCCTCATGCTGAAAAAATGTTATGTCACCCCTAAAAAACAATCCCTTAAGAAACAAAAATTGTAATAATATTTTCAAATTGAATCCTCGTTAATTTAATGTTAGGATTTAAAATTAAAATAATTATATATAATTATATTATTTCTAGTTATGTCTTTGGTGAATTTTTATATAGATGACATGCATCGACCAATGTTAGGTTATGCTTATGGTAAATATAATGTTATAAAATAAACGTTTACCTTAAATTTCTCATCTGGGCACCCATTTAATATTTTTAAACCTTTTTATGAAAACTAATCACAACTTATATTTTATATTTTTCAAAAAACTGTTCCACCGCACTGGAGCTCAAAATCGAATTCCATCTCAGCACCTTTTCCCAAAATCAACCCATATAATGTTAAAAAAATTATACTCATTAAATCATAGATGTTACATTCTATATGTAGAAAACTCATCTATATATTTAATACTTTTCCAATCCCCATAACATAGTTAAATGGAAACATAAAAATGTGGTTCATTCAGATTTGATGTATGTGTAAGCATAAAAGATTATTATAATATATCATAAGTTACCATATGATGTGTATATTTGTATAATCATGGTACACAATTTAATTCATACCCAAAAAATCAATGATCATAAAATTAGTCACAAAGATCAGTTTAAAATAATACATTAGTCAAAATAGGGAATTAATAAACATAATATATGATAGTGACAGCCTAAAACTGTGTCATATTTCATTAGTGTTGAAAATATTACCATAATAAAACATTAATTTCATGTGTCTCACACTTTCACACAGGATTAATTGAAAATAGTATTATAATTTTGTATACATCACCTTCATGATTAACACACTTCCACCCACACTTATAAACAACTAAAATGTTCCCTTTTATAGATTATCTTCAGGAGTCACACACTAAAACACCTGACTATGGACAACTAAATTGTTCTCATGTATACATAACCATTATATTTCAAAGATTTTAACCCATTGTTATAGTAAACTGAACTATTATCACCTATAAAATAACATTATAAATCACACACATTCACCTACACTTGAATTATATATATATATATATATATATGTCATTATATTTAAACATTTCGCAAATGTATGAGAGTGTTATATCAGACCTGAATAGTTATTATCCATACTTATCACTTCAACTTGAGAAGTAGTCACATATCACATCCTAAAAAACCCAAAAAAAAAATAAATTAGGATTTATAAAATTCTAATTAAAAATTATTCAATATGTATATCATAAATAACCCAGGAAAATAAAATGGGATTAATTCAACACATTATAAAGAACCCTTGTAGAGAAAATGGGATTTATATCATTCTCAAATGAATTCAAATTGGGATGCAATTCCAAATTCCATCAATAATCATTACATGATAAAACAATGGAAAATAAATGGGTATCTAGTGACATCAAGTGAATTTCTAGGTATCTAACATTCAATCATGATAAAAAAGGATAAGGGATTTTCATAATATAGATAACAACTATATAATATTGAAAATAATTTCCCAAATATTGTTTTATATAAAATATATTTGAACACTTTATAATCCAAGGATAAAAATAGGGTATACATATAGGAAAGTCATTGGAAGAGAAAATATGGTTATGTCTAGAGAAAAATTAGTGTAAAAAAGGATGTCATGTTTCATTTCTTAAAAATATAAGGATAGAAAATTTTAATGATTTAGGCATAAAGAAATTTATTAGATTTTAAAAAGATCCTCTATTAATCATATGATATTACAAAGGACAATAGCTTAAAGGGAAAATAAATTTTACTATTTTTTAAAATATTTAATTGGAGATAAGAAATAAACATGGGAATTTGAAATTATTTAAAATAAGTATTTTATAAATCATGGATATAAATAATTTGTTTTATATTCCAGGAAAATTTAAAAAAAATCTTATAAAATGATAAAGGGAAGAAAAATTTGTGTGAACACATAAACATTAAAAAGAATGTTTTTTCTTATTTAGTTGAATATTTCTCCCAAATGAATCATTATTTTTTTTAAAAGTTCAAAAATTAGGTCACATAGTAAATATAACCTCATTAAATTATTTGATCATATAAAAGTAGTCAGGAAAGTAATTCAATGAAAAAATACATGGAAAAAGGAAGGTTTTTAACTAAGAAGAAGAGATGGGTTCAGTTTCATTTATAAGAATCACTTTTGTTAAATTTGTGTAATGGGGAAATAAAATTTTTAAGGACCATGTAATGTCCCACGAATATAAAAAACGTTTAATGGATTTTTAAATAAAATAGTTTCCCCATATGTATTATCTTTAAAAAACTATCTTTATTCTAAACTAATATTAGAAATGAATCTCTAAATATTTGAGTATGTTTTTAATCAAAGAAACATTTCTAATTTTTCAACATTCAAATAAAAATAAATTTGAAATAAAATATTATATAGATATGAAAACCCCAAAAATAAGGTAAAATTAATTAATTTGGTAGTAGGTACTTTGTTCCAATGAAAAAAAGGTTGTATAATAAGAAATATTTTTCTATGGTGAAAATTTGAGACAAGAATCGCTTACATTAATTGATGTGCAGTCAAAATGATCCCTAACTTCCTATATAAAAAAATTAAATATCTTATTCACCCATTTAATGATATATTTTAATTTCTATAATTTAAAAAAAATTATTTTGTAACTCTTATCTATAATTATATTGGTTAGTTATTAACTACATTTGTTATCGGGTGTCAGTAATCCAAATAAATTTGACATATATTCATAATATTGTGTTTTTATTAATTATTCCTCCATCATTAATCGTTAAAATACCTAACAATGTAACAGAATTGTTTTTTTTACAATTATTTATTATGTTTTATATTAATTTTTTATAGCATCAGTTACTATCTTAAAAGATGAATTGGGTGATGAGAATATTTTTATGATTCAAAGCCAATGACGGGATTTTTTCATAAATAAAGAATTGAATTTTAATATTACAATTGTATAACTAATAAAACATAATTTAATTATTTATATCATATATTCCCAAAAAAATATATTCCCTTATACATCAATGATATAAATTTAGTGTATTGTTCATATATGTTGATAAACCAAAAAAAAGAACATATCATAATTAATAGATGATTATGATGTGATTTAGTTCCAATATCATTTCACTAAAAGAATGATGGTATTATTTTTTAGTGTTATATAAAAGTTTAAAGTAGTATTGTTATAATATAACCTATAAAAGGTTATTTCAAATTTTGAATAAATCATTTCCTTCCACTTTGAATTCACTTTTGGATTGTAGAATTTACCAGGGTTAATTAATACTCTTCTTATAAACAGGCTATCCAATAAGACTTTCTAGAATATATATTAATTCATAAAATCCATATTTATCCATTTGACACATTCCCTTAAAAAACACTGTAAAATGATGATTAAATAAAAAATAGAAATTGATTTTTTGATAGAGGCAAAATTCCAATTTTAGGTAAGGATATTTTGGCCCTACAGTATGAAAATGTTATTAATATGGTTTATTATTCTGGAATATAATATGTCTCAAAAAGTTTACAATTATATATAAAATTCAGTATTACTACAGTCCTTGTATGGTGGCTAATGTAAAAAAATGGTTGTGTGTTGGAGGTGGTAATCCACAAAACACATGAATGGTTGTTTTTTATTAAAAGAACATAGGAAGGTGGTTAATTATTATTCAATCATTATAATAACATACCTTTACGATAATGAAAATAACATTATTTTTTTAAATTTAGTGTAGTTTAATTTTTGGATGAAGGACTGCATATAAATAAATAGGAATTAGAATAGAGAAATTAGAAATTAATACCTCAACTATGGATTATCTCATTAGCAAATTGGGTTAATCCATTTAGGGGTTATATTTTGAGAAGAAAAGAAAAACATTAAATAAAATAATATTGTTTATAATACATTTGGTTTTATTTTGGGATGAACTATTTGGTTTTCGGTGTGACGGTATGTTAGAAGAAGAGTGCCTCAATTATAAGTGAAATATGATGGAATTTTATTAAATAGTAAAATCATTATTAATAAATGTAAGTTTAACTTAATGAAAGTGGTTCTAAAATTGATATATAATAGAGAAAATAAGTGATGTGTTTGAGAATAACCTCTTCCTCCTATTCCTACACATTTTTAAATATTATTTTGGTCTCACTCTTTTAGTTAAACCCTTTCGACACATTGTAATTTTACTGAGATAACAAGATTTTACCAATGAAATATTTCATTTCTGTTTCAAAGAAAATTGTCCCATATTACATACATTGAACATAATTATATAAAAATAAAAATAAAAAAATATTATATTAATTTTATTAATAATTTTTTATGTTAATTTTATAATACTTTTTGTATAATGTATTGAAATATTATTTTTGAGAAAGATAACTGATGTTCTAAAATATTTAATATGTTTTTTTAAATTTAATTCATCATTTTGTAAATTAAAATATCTCTTATGAAATAAATATTTTTCATTTATAACATGTTTTAAAAATTTTAAATATATATCTTTATACTAATAATATTATAATATTTATATTATTTTCAAACATAGTATTTTAACTATTAACCTTAAATATTTTTTATAAAAAACTAGAAAAGTTATCCTAATCTTATATTATTAATATGAATAAAAAATGATGTTTATTTTTTAATTTTACATTCTGAAATATTGAAATTCAATTTTTAAATAACTATATAAACAGTAGAGTAATACAGTTATTATTGGAAATTAACTTTTCAAAATACTAGTTTTTCTTATTCTTAACATCTATAATACAATAAGAAAATAATTAATCATTAAATATTATACTTTATTAATATCTAAATTTAAATTTAATATACTTAGTTTTATTTTATAAAAATTTATGCACATAAGAAATCATATTCTTACATACAATAATGAATTTTTTAAAATTATATAAAAAAAATTACACACACACATATATTAATATATTTTTTAATTAGTTTACACTTATTCATACATTAAAATTTAACAACTAATTTTAGTGTCCATGTTATATATTTATAATATATATATATATATATATATATATATATATTATAGTTTTTTTGTCCATGTATCATATAGAGAAAACTATTGATCATATTTTACTTTATTATATGGAAATATATATTAAAATATTGGGTTTTCAAATTATCAGAATAAATAAATTATGTCCTAAGAAATTTAATTATTTCTAATAAATAAAAGTTAGCAGGGTAATTCTTAACATATTAATTATTCAATATTTAACTTTAAATATGACATCCACCTCACTCTCTTAGACTATATTATGTCTCTTATATATCCTCAGTCAATATTTTCTGTTCATTAAATCTTGAACACTGATATGTGTATATCATAATCATTTTTTCTCCATAAAAACCCACTACCCAAACCATATTTATATATAAGACATTAAAAAACGTCAAGATTATATATTCCTCTAAAAATTAACTATGTATGTATACCTTAAATGAATTTATCAATAGTTCATAATGTCATAATATAATAAATATATATCATAATTTAAAAAATTGTATAAAAATTAAAAAAAATATCATATATCTTTTTTTCATTAAATAAATAATAAATTTCAAGGATATAAATAATATGTACCTTATTTTTTTAAAAACCAATCAACCGTTAATTACATCTTATTTAAGAATACATCCGTCTTTTATTTTTTCATGCCTCAAAAAAATTTCTCTAATAGTTTTTAAATAATTAAAAGCATAGGATGAAATATAATTTTTCAATTTTTTATAAAATTAAAAGTAATGTTCTAATGTTTTAAATTAAAAATAATTTGATAATAGTCCTTACATGTTTCACATAATTATTATAAATGAAACAATATACTAGAATATTATAAATAAACATAAGTAACTAGTGATAATATCTATGAGTGTCATGAATTAATTTCTCAAATGATTTTAACATCACTTAAATGGGTAAGACTATGATAATTGTTGTTTTCCATTATAATAGAAATACAAAAATATTCTCAATATTTTTTGTATTTTCCATTCTTGGGTTATAGGACGTAGTGGTTTTTGGATTCATAATGTTCTCAAATATGTTTCCATAATCATTTTTCTACAAAATACAAAAACCAAAAAATAATTTAAATTGGTTTAAATCACCATATGAATATGGAAAATAAATACTAAATTATATTCTATAATTAAAAAATCATTTATTTCGTTAATATATTTAGTTTAATATAATTTTTCTAAATTTTTTGGCATATTTAACATTTTAAAATAATACCTCAATGTAATTAGGATATAAATCCTTCATGATGATTTTTCAAGAGATTGTAATTAACCAATGTATACCCATATGAGTGTCAAGATGATTGTTCCATTATAAATCTCTTTCAAGCACCCGGTGATGATTAAGTTAATAACCAATATCAAATTATAAGAGTTATTAATCCTAGTTCAATATGTACTAGATCTTGTAGCCACTAATGTTATCCTGAAAGAGATGTTATTTCTCGGAAAACCACCCAATATTCACATTACCCAAATTAGAAATGTTTCCCTACACTTATTCAAATCCATTACATGTATCTCTATCATTTTCACTAAAATTATTTTATCCTAATCCCATGAATATTACTTCAACTAGAATAATTCTTTTAATACATTTTTAATTATAATCAATAGTAATATATCAATTTTTATGACATCTATGTCTCCCAATTTATCCTCAACTGATATCATCATAATACATATAGTTATCTAAACCCTTGTATAATACCAACTATAACATCCATATGATGTGACCACATAAATTACATTACATAAATAAGATTTATCATTACAATACATTACAAACCACAATTAGGATTATAGTTTAGATAATTATGATAAAAATTATATAATAAAAACCCATGTTCTTTTTATTAATTTATCATTCCCCCACATTATAAGAAACTAAATAATCCATAATAAGTAATAATAGTCTTATAAAAACTGACCACATAAAGTTATCATCTATATATTTAATATTTTTCAGATCTTCATAACCTAGGGAAATATAAAATTGTGAAAATGGTGAGCTCGGATTCTTAGTAACGGTAACATAAGTGATAATAATGAAATATCATAATTGAAAATTAAACGAATATATTAGTAAAATGAATATATATAATAAAATACATATCCAATTAATCATTGATCATAAAATGTGGTATAATTTATGGTATAAAATAAGACACAAAAATAGTGAGTTATTAAACATTATCCATGAGAGAGTAAGAATAATACCAGAACATATTTTAGTAGTGTAAAAATCATTTTCAAAGTGGAAAATTACATTCAAAAGTCATACAAATACACCCATAACTATGTGAAAAAACAATCATAAATGTATATAAAATACATTCATGTGTCACATGATTGAAAAAATTAATTCAATAAACTATATTATGGTCATATATACATCACTTTCATGGGACATGCACGTGAACCCACACTTGTGAAAAAATAAATTGTTTCTTTGTATAAATAACTGTTGTAACTGAAAAAATTTCACACATTCATGAAAAAATCTAATTCGTACCCATGTATAGGTAACATTCATTAGTGACACAATTTTACCTAGATTTGTGAATAGATAAATATTTCCCATAAATACATATCTCATGATATTTTAACATTTATTTAATTTATTATAGGGTGATATAGAAAACCATATATTATTATAAATACATATGAATTCCATCTGATAACCATTCACTTATCACATAACAAAATAATCATGTTCATCATTTTCATTTCATAAAACAATCAAATGAAAATTATTCAATGTTTTTATATATAAAACCTATGAAAGGAAGACAATTTTCATTAAACTAGTCATAAAGAACCCATAGAAAGAAGATTGTTTTCAAAGGGATTTTCAAAATTAAATCATTCATAATTCTAGGAATACCCTTGATATGATAACCCAATGAAAAAAATGGGTATGCAATGACATCAAGATACTTTCTAGAAAAAAGTTATTCAATCATGATATTAAAGCATATAATATTCACACTGTATAGATATATGGTATATGATTAGGATATATATTTTCTCAATAAGACAATGTATAAAATCTAGTTGAACAACATTCAATCAAAAAAGGAAAAAAGTGGTTATTGAAAATAACGAGTTATAGGAATAAAAATTGCATCTATTCATCAAATTTTATTAACAAGATAAATAAATTCTAGGATAATTTCTTTTAGACAAAGGGAATTTACATTATCAACTCAATGAAATATACTGGATAGTTAAAATTATAAAAATAATCAATTATTCAAATGAAATACCAAAGGATGCTGATATAGTTGAAAAGTTTTTTAAGAGTTTTGGAATAATCATTATTGAAATAAGAAATATCATTAAACATTTGATATCATTTTAAAAGAGGTATTTTATAATTATATGAGAAATGAATTTCTTTTAGACGTTAATAAAATGTATATGAGAATATTTATATAAATAGATAAATGTTTTTTAATAATGTGTTCACATGTAAACATTAGAAAGACATCATTTTCACATTTTGATAAAAATAACCCACATGGAAAACAAAAATTATTTCTTTTTAAATTTTAATATAAGCTAATGTAGAATAAAATAAATATAATAAATTATTTTATAATATATGTGAACATTATAAAAATAATAATATGAATACATACATGGAAATGATAATTTTATTAGTCGTGAAGAATATATGGGGTCTATTTCACTTAAAAAATCACATTGGCTAAAATATGAGTAAATGGGAAAATATATTTTGATGTATCATTTAAAACGACATGAATATACAATAAAATTATTAGATGTGTTATAAATAAAAAACCCAAATAAATTATCATTTAAAAATATTCATTATTTGAAAAATATTATTCAATGAAACCCTTATTATCTGATAAATGATTTAATGAAAACCCCCTTTTATAGATTTTCAAAATATAAATGAAAGTAAATTTAAAATATAACTTTATATGGATCCTAAAACCACATGAATATATTAAAATTAATCAATTAGTAAGTAACTACACCATTATAAATAAAACTTTTTCTACAATTAGAAATATGTCTCAAGGTGAAACATTTTGAGATTAGAACCCCTTACCATACATCCTGCTCAGTCAAAATGTGTTCTATACTCCTTTAAGAAAAATTTAATAATATCAATATCCACTTTTAAAAAAATATCCTTCTCTATTTCCTTTTATAAAATATATTTACAATTATTATCTACATGTATTTTATTTATATATTATATACTTTCGATATCATATTTGAGTAGTCCATATTGTTTTGAACTAGCTTCCTAAACATGTTTTTTTATTCATTTTTACCTCAAATATTTTTATTAAAAAATCATAAAAGGTATTGGAATGTTGGTTATATGTGTATTTATAATGTTATAATATCATTATATTTGTTCTCTAGTTACTATCCTTAAAGATGAATTTGGGGATGATCATGTTTCTATGATTGATATAGAACCAAAACTATTTTATTAAATAAATTTCCATTTTTTACTAATATAGAAGAAAAAATGCGTAATTTACTTTTTTATATCATATATTACATGAAATTAAATTACTATATAAATCCATGACATGGAATTAAGATATGTTTCAAGTAGGTTATTAAACTATCCAAAAAAACATAGAATATGTAATGGATTCGTATTAATTAATTTAGTTGTATTATATTTCTAATATAAGAATAATATTATTATTTATTATTATTTAGTTTTTTATATCATAATTTTAATGTATTATATGTATAATATGACCTAAAAAATTCCATAGTAAAGAGATATCATTATTTTCACATATAATTCACTTTTAGATAGATAAATTTACCAGTGTTCTTAAATTATCAAAATGTCAATTGGTTTTTTAAAATTTCATTATAGAATTATAATAATATATGAAAAATAAATTTATCCATTAAATCAATTTTCATAACAAAACATTCAAGGAAGTTATGAAAATAAAAATGGAAATTGATAATTCAATGGAGGTGGTAGTCAACACGTGTAAAGGGTTGATGTTTTCATTTCAATAGAATGGGGAAAATGAGAAATACATTTTATCATTAATGAGTATAATATATGTAATAAATTAAATAATTTTATATTAAATTCTCTATTATTTCCATCCTTATGATATTGTGAAGAAAAATGTTACTTATTGCATCATCGGGGTGGTAGTCCTCACAACACATGAATGTCATATTTATTTTTTATAAATGAAAAGTTAATGGTGGTAAATGATTATAAATTAATTTTCATAACATATTAGAGTAATATTTATACTTATTATATCATTTTATGATGGTTCCATTTATTTTTGGATGAATATCTGTATATAAATGAATTGGAATTTCATAAGGGCATGTATATACCCACACACCACTTTTTTGATTATGTCATTAACAAATGGGTTAAACTATTGAGATATGGTATTCAAATAATAATAAAATATCATTAATGTTTCAAGGAATGTTTATGAGATCATCTTGTATATTTTTACCTAAATTATGTGGGATGTTGTCTGAGGGGAAGTGAGGAGAGGAGTGCCTTATTTATAAGAGAAAATGAATCCCATTTTAATTAAAACCTAATGTTTTTTAATAAAGGTTATTCCATGTCAATGAATATAAAATAGTATTTGAAAATAATGGATCGAGGAAAAGATTTAGTAATGAAAGGATCCAACCATCCCTTCACACACTTTATTTAATATGATTTTGGAATTTCCCTCTTTTCAAAACCTTTTCCCCCTTTTGTTTGTTTTTTATGTAACTAGTTTTTACAATTAAAATTTATCATTTATAATTAAAAATAAATTGATCATAATTACATTATTTAAACCAATTTATTATATATTTGAAATTTTCATTATTATTTTAGTTTTTAATATGGGGTGTGAAATAATTTTCAAATACTAGATGTATTATGTATTAAAATAATTAATTAAAAATTATAAATCATGTTCTAAATGGTAAAATATGAGTTTTTAAATTAAAATAATATTTTTAAAATTTTATAAAATTACGTATAATAAATATAAATATATATATATGGTATTATAAAAATTTTTCATTAATATATAATTCAAACTGGTATACTAATAATGTCATAAAAGTCATTCTATTTTTAAAAACAGTATTTGTCAGTATTCACCTAAAAAATCAATCATTTCTGAAAAATAATAAACTTTTATCCCATGATAATATATTTTTGATGAATCCAAAATTTTTTATATATATTCTATTTCAAATTCCAAAATATATAAATTTACAATTAAATATATTTTTATAACATAGTGAAAAATGTTCTTCTATGAAAATAACTATTTCAAATAATATTTTTTCTTATTATTCATTTCAATGAAATAATAATAAAGATATAATTAATAAATTAATATAATATTTTTATAACCTCATAAATTATCAATCATATACATAGTTTTATTTCTTAAATAAAATAATGAATAAAAATATATATTCCTAAAAAATAATAAACTATTTAAAATTGCATAAAATAACTATTTTTCAGAAATATAGATTAATATATTTCATAAATATGTTAATTTCATTCATATATAATAATTTATAAAATAGTTTTAAAGGATATTTTTAATATATATAATATATATATTTAGATCAAAATTTTGTTTTAGATCTGTTTTCTGTGTTTGAAAATCTATCAACCTAATATAGGTTAATTAGGAGAAAACATTTTTTAAAATCACAGGACATTACCCAAATCAAATTAAAATTTCTAATTTCAAGGATATTATTAATAATCTCATGAAATGTTAAAATAGTTTGATGATATATTTTAAGTAATTGAAGAGTGAAATCAATATTGTTTTTCATCAATATTTAGTAATTTAACATCTTAAGCTAATTCCATAATGAAGAGTGTTTATAAAAAAGGTAAATTATAATAATCATTTAGATAGATTTTATTCAAAAGTTATTGTATGTGAAATTTATATACTTATACATTCTATAATTAGGCTTATCAAGAATATGGACATTTGAAATGATCATCAGAAAGGGAAACAAGTTCACATATGATAAGAAAGACTCATCTTGTGTTATTTTCTACAAATGCATAAACCTAATCACATTAGTCATTATTGTTATAGATTTACAATGGGTTATTTACATTCAATGACATTAAAGGTAATGGGATGAAAATTTTGATATATATGGACACCTTGATAACTAGTGAAACCACACATTCTTCCTATAGTTCATTGAAAGTGAACAATGATATATAGGCGATTTATATATTTTATGATAAGAATTACTGGGGAGATAAAACACCTGAAAACCATATAAATTGATATTTTGACACAAAATTAGATTTTATTCTTAATGATAAAGTTTATATTCAATTATTTTTAGAAATGGATATATATGTGACTTTATTGGAGAAGTAAAATAAAATTTTGGATAACTATGGTTCTGTTTTGAAAAAACATACTAAATAGTGATGATATAATTTCTATACCAACATTCATGTTAAATGATAAATATTGTTTTCAACTAGTGATTCTCTTAATTGTATTTATAAAACTACTTGTTATAGATAGTAGTTTGAAAAATATTTTTTAAAACTTTTATTTCTTTCGGGGTTTAATTAGTTATATTTTTATATATTTTAAACCTTCTATCAATTATTCAATTTTTTACTTCAGGAAAGTTAAATTTCTATCAAATTATTTCCTTCAAAAATGTATAAATTTTTTATTAAATTTTATGGGGGTCACTAGAAAAATAGATAATCTATTAATATAGTTTGATCATTCATAACATGTGGGGATAACAATATAAAATAATTGTTATTAGTTCAACCTTATTGATAAAGGATATATAACAATTTTAATGGTTTTATTCACTAAAAATCCAAGACAAAAGAGTATTTGGGTGCTCATATTTTATTTACATTTGCATTAGGTGAATTGGATGATTACTAGAAGTCGAAAAACTTTGTAGAAAAAAAATTAATCTCGACAGCTGATATGAAACTGGTCAAACTTCTAAAATATTTAAATTGTTAACGGTGTACTTGATACATTTTGGTAAAATGAACAATGATATATTATCAATATTATTGATCTATCCATTCTTTACATGAAATTTTTCCCTATGTAATTAATTATTTTTGACTTAAGAATACACTTATTTTTAGATTATAATTATGTGATGATAGTAACTCTATAAAAGTTGGGAGTGATAAATATATCATCACATATTTGAAAAAACTTTAGATTTCATCAGACAATAGGAATGATATTATTTACACTATCATCCTAGAAGATAATTCTTTTTGGAAGGTGATTTTTATTTATTCAAATGAAGTTATGTTTTGGCATTGACATATGAGGTAAGAACACTTCAATGTTCTTACCATAGCTAAAAATTCTAGAATATGACTCATGAAAGAAGATTTAGAATATAAGTTTAAATCTTCAACAGTTTATGAAAATTTCTAATATAGTTAGAATCATAATTTGATTATTAGATGTACTAGGAAAAAATCAACAATTATTGCATTACAGTTAGTGAACCTGAACATTTCTAGACCTAAAATAACTTGATGTATCATTATCAAACAATACATGTATGTTTATTTTTATGATTAAACCATGTTTACTTGGGATTATTTTTTCCATATTAATACCAGTATACATTTTTGATTTAATTTTCTTCTTGATAATAATTTATAAAATCTAACTATTATCAACATATAGAGTGATAATGGTGGTGAGTTTGTAATTTATTTTTTTGAATATATTTTTTTTGTAAAATTAAAATGAATATTATTTCTCTAAATAAATAACTATATAATTCAATAGTATAGTTGAATATTTGAATTTACCACTCCTTGGTATTTCTAATTAAATGTTATGCGAGTTTTGGTATGAAGCTATTATTACATGATTTTATACAATAAATCATGTTTTATGTCACCTGGTCATAAGTAGAATACAATAAAATTTAAATAATCATAGGAGAAAAAAATTGGCTAATTTTTAGATTTTAGATGCAAATTGATCATCAAGAATACTAATGTTAATGTATATAAATTTGACCAAAAATCTGAAGAATTAATTTTTATTGGTCTCCCTGCCACTAATGAGGCATATTATGTTTTCAAATAGATATCATAAACAATTAAAGACACTTTAGATGTTATATTTGATGATAATAATCCATATATGATGAAAAAATTTCCATGATATGAAATTTACATGGATTTTATTTTCAATGTTATTTCTAATTTACTTAAAAATAATTAACCACATTCATTGGAAGTTATCTTTCTATATGTTAGCCTATCTAAAGATACCCATTTTGTATATGAGGAATAAATTTCCTTTTACCATTAAACTATATGATCAGAAGGAATCATCATACTAATAGTATTATTAGTGATGTAGGGAAAACTATTATAGCAAGAATTTATTTATGAAATTAATGTGAGAACATTACATTTGTATTAAAATTTGAAACTAAAATAGATGATAATTCATTTTTTAATGAGTTTTATAAAATATCTTTTCAAGGATAGGATAGCCACTTTTAACCAAACATGATTTAGTGTTTTGATGAATATATAGCATTCTTCTGGTTATAGGATTTTACTAGTTTTCAAAAATAATTGAATGTGAAAGAAATTTTTTTTAGAAGGGTAGTTTGGTTGATAAGGTTTATAATTAAATAGATGTAATATACTATAGAAAAACTATTTTTTATATTAACTAGAGTTGAACCTATCAGTATTATAGCCATCAAAAAAGCATCTAATTTTTACTCTATTTCAAATGGATGTTAAAATTTATATACTTATATGTTAATTTTTAAGAGTAATTTAATGTTGAAAATCCTCCTAGATTAGAGGTGATTTATTTTCTAGAATATGTTTTACGAATTACCAAGGTTCTTTATAGACATAAAAAAATAAGATAATAGTATGATATTATATATATATATATATTCTTTAAATGAAAATAAATTTTCTAAATACAAGTCAAATATGAATATATTAATTAATAAATATTTTAATAAAACCATAATAATAAAGATCTATGTTGATTAAATTACATTTGGTTCAATCCAATTAATTTTTTCAAATAGTTTTTTAGAACGAATGAAAAGTGATTTTGGGGGTGAGTTTGATGGGTAAAAATAATTATTTTCTTGTATTTTATGAAATTAAATCATTATACAGAACAATCATAACACAAAAAAGTATATATGTGATTTATCTAAGTGTTTTGGATTTGATAATTCCTCTAGTATTATTAATATGTTAAGCATTTCGTGTAAAATTGATCTTCATAAATCCATGAATCTAGTGGATCATTATTTTTTTAGAGGGATGATCAAAGTTTTAATGTAATTGATGGATAGTCGAATAGACATTATGTACTATGTTTTAATATGTGACTAATTCAAACAAAAATAATAGAATACCATCATAGGGTTGATAAAAATATATTTTATTATTATAGAGTAACTTCATAACTTTAATTATTTAATTCTACTAAATCGTATTTATACTTAATAGTTTTTATAAAACTAATTTTAGAGGTTGTAAAATGGATTGAATGTGTACTTCTTAAACATTTCATTTTGATAATGAATATTTTATGTCGTGGTCCAACAAGAAGAAATAATAAATAGTAAAATCAACTTCGGAAAATGAATATATGAAAGGTGGAAGTTATTAGGATGAATTATTGTGGGTGCAGCACAATACCACTAATTTTGATGATATTTTTTCTCAAACAAAAAATATCCATGATAGAATCAATGCTATTTATTTCTATATAAAATGATAAAATCATTCATGGGGTAAATAAATATATGTAATACATCACTTTTATAGGACCACCCACTTAATGGAGATATTATTCATGATTTTATAAAAATAGAACATCAATTATCATATATATTTGGTAAAATTTTACATTCTGAGGGATTTATGTAAATTTGAAAGAATATGATAATTATTAGTGTAAACTGATAATATGATTTTTTTTGATTTATATCATCTTTAAATCAAAAATATACTGAAGATAGGGGAAAATACTTATATATATAATTAATCTAACATTATATATGGGCCCATTAATATTTTTCGAATAATATAGAATTAATAATACATGATATTTATTAAAAAAATAAAAACTAAACCTTTTGTTTTTATATTATTTTCGGAACAGAATGATAATTATATACTAGATATTATATTTTTTTGTTCACTAATATTTATCTTATAAATATATCTTATACAGTTTAAATTTATTCTAAATTATTTTAAACTAATTAATATATTTAATTTAGTTGACTTTCATTTAAACTAAATGTTACAGATACATATTAATAGTTATTCTGAATAGTAATTTTATATATGATGTTAACATTTCATATATCCTTATGTATCTTATTATGCATTCAAATTTTATTGTTATTTTTTGATTGAATCCATTAGAAAAGAGTTATTTCGTTTTTTATAACTCCCATTAAGAAATAATATATTTTCCAATTGAATACTTGAATATTAAGAAGATATTGTTCAATACATCATCCAAATCCATCTTCAATAAACGAAGAATATTTGTAGCTATTATAAGATAAATTTTGAAAGGGTGTTTTCACTGTTTTACTTAAATTCTTATATTTCTCTTAAATTTTTTGTTTTTATTTGTTTTGAAATATTTTTAAAAAGGGGGGAATGGTAGTGTGTTTGTTTATTTTTTGGGGAAGTTTTTTGTTTTTTAGATACATAAAGTGGTAGAAGTTGAAATTTCAAATAAATAATTTAGGGGATAAAACATCAGAAAATAAAGAAGGTGATAATAAAAGAACTAAATTTATCCCAATATTTGTTACATACATCAAGGGAGAGTAAAGTTTACATAAGTTTCATGATGTTTTCACCTTTGTTTTATGAATAATTATTTTACACTTTTAGTTTATTACATGATTTTTTTTCACATATTAAATAACACGATGAGGGTTTTTAAGAATTTTATGTTTTATTTTTTTATTAATGGGGAGATTTTTTTACTGATTCTATTCTTTGTGTTTCTTTTAAAATGTGGGTATATTGGTTTATATATATGAAATACTCTAACAGAGATTCATTAAAATTTATAGGATTCTAATTTTAAATTTAGTAAGATATTTATTACTTTATGTCTTATGATATTCTAAAATAATGATATTATTGATTCAAATAACTACTTTTGTAACTCTTTTAAACCACAATAAAAATTATTCTACTAAATTTATATTGAAAAGATGTTTTTATATTCTTTTTTAATGAAAACATAATTCTTATTCTATATGTTCTAGTTATTTGTATTGATTCATCTTATTTTTAAAACATAGAAAATCCACGTAAATCCATTCATGAAAAAATAAGTGTTACTTCTGATTCTATTATAATTGAACATAAAAAATCATATATTTCCAGTAGTTTTTATATCAAAAATAAAATAAATTAGACCAGGATTTTAGGAATGGTACTTAAAGAAGTAATATCAAGTCGCATTACATTGATCTTGACTACCTTTTGGTTTTTGAATTTTTTTTTTAAAATTTTTTGTTTGATTTAATTCAATTCATTTACTATGAGACGTTTTTTATAAAAGGTATATGTTTTTTACTTTTAACAATTTATATCTATCATTATTATTGACGATATTATGTGTGTATAATTTTTTTCTTCCTAATATTGGTGTTTGATGAGTTTTGGTTTAAGAATTGTTACTACAAATTTTTCTGATCTAAGAGAAACATGGGGGAAAATTATAAAGGATACTAGTAGGTTTTCATAGATATTCATCGTTCAAGACTTGTGTCAAATAATGGTCCTTGGATTAATTTCCATATAGAAATAATTTATAATATTATTATTTTTACTGGAACCCATAAAACACATGGATAAAAGAGAGGTGTTCATATGAATTCGAAGTGAAGGAAATAATATCGTAAAAAATATAATTTGTATTTGTATATAATACATTTTGTTTTTATTTGTTTTAAATTTTTTTCTTATCATTAAATTCTTTTTATCTCAATTTAATTGTGTTTATATATAGGAATTATATTTTAATAGTTTACGTACATTTTTATACTCCTATTTTTATGAAGGTTGTAATATTTAGCTTCCATAAATTCAATAGTTGGTGAAAATTGTAATATAGATTCAGGAATTTAACTAATCTCTCACCCGTCGTGAATATCGCATAGGTAGAAAGTGTACCTACTACCTAAATTTTTTTTTGTAGATAGGAAAACTGGTCATGAGTAAATTTTTGGTCCCCAAATATAATATCCTACCAAGTTCTATAACTTACACATTGATCAAAGGTAATTTTTCTAACCTAGAACACAAACTGTAATGTATATATGGTTTATATGGAACCCATGTCATGTGTGAGTTAAAATTTTTAGGCCACCACCGACTATGTACCTAACAAGTTAGCATTATATGTTTCATGTACAGTGTGATATAATGATGAATAATTGTATTATAAAATTATAGTAATAATAAATATGTCACAAATACTAGTTCTACATAGTTACATTGTGTGACAAATTCCTAAATTGTATAATATCAGGGTCACATTGACAAAATCACATAATCATTTATTAGGTGTAACATCCAAATCCACTATCAAATTGAATAATTATTCATCATTATATAATCACAAACCCATTGTCATTACATCCTAGTAAACATGTATAATGTCAATAAGGAAGAGTTTCACTATTCTTGGTCCCCATCACATAAGTTGGGAAATAATATTCTTCAATTAAAAATCTTATACGGGATTCACATTACATTCCACAAAAGTATCTCATCATGGGAATTATATCCCATCTCCAAGTGTAATATCATAAAAATATGTATAAGAATTAATCCCAACAAGATTGGGTCCATATGGGAATTTTTTTCTCCAATTTTCTACGGAATAACATCCCAAATAAGAAAATAAATCACAATGGTAATTGAATCCCAAACTATAACCAATAATATATATGAGGGACTTATGTCATATAATGATAGGCACAACATATTGATCTTAGATAGTCAAAATAATGGCATAACATACATCATCATAAACAACATATTACTAGTGGTAATAAAATCTAATGATTATCCAACATGAGAACAATCATAATACCCTACCATTAATATAACATACTTCCTAATATGGAATGATAATTATTTTAACATTTTTATAGAAATAAACAACTTTACATTTTGTAGTCTCTCAACACTTGATAGGATTTCATTAGACTAACTAATGTATAACCCACTGAGTTCCACGAGATTATAGAGGTGGAATATTGACACCATTCTAATTTTACTAGCCAAAAGATAAAGGTAACCTCACTAGGTCTGGATAGGCATATATCAAAGTATCTCATAAAATATTTATATGAATCAGAAGTCATAATAGGCAAAAGTAACTAAACCATGGTCACAAGAACATTATAATAACAAAGAGAATTCCACTAATGGGTCCCATGTATAAATTTATTCTCACATTGTTACAGTATTGTATCCTTTAATGACTATATTTCCATGGTATATAAACCAAAGTTTATATCATGGACCTTAACAGACTTACTTTACTTAATATGGTTAAATTTTTACCATTTTAACTTCTTTAAAGTTTAATTTTTTGTTTACATCAATAATATGTATCCCACGCCTCATGAAGTAATTGAAACCCATACAAATTAGTTACGGACCACCTAAATTAGTCTAATGGTATCCCTTTAATCTGGTATTAGTGGATGATTCGGCTATACCTAGCTGAAATCATAAACAATAACTATTCAAAATCATGATTTTGTCAATTTGTCTTATGTGGCCTCAATAAACTAGATCTATAATGAATAATAAAGATCCATATATCATAATCGCTACTTGGAAAACCCTTTATGAATAAAAATTTTGTTTATATTCCTTTCCTAACTCTAGAAAGAGTTAATAAATTTCATATGTCTACATACCCTTCAACTTCAAGAAATATCTATTGTATGGGTTAGACTATTCAATCATTTCACCATTATCTATTAGAGTCATTTTCGGCACTGTTAATCGGTATATGTATTTAAGGAATCAATTTTAGTATCCAACAAAAAATGGATAGATAAATATATTAAAAATAGACATAGTATTCATCTAAGATACCCCAATATCATGATTGTTCTATTTTTATGATATATCTACCATTGAGATCATGTTAATTAAGAAGGGGACCCCACTAATCGAGAATTGAATCAGTGAATGAAGATTATAAGGGAAATGATATTTATTTTTATCAAAATGATATCCATGTACAAAATGTGGTCCTACCAAGACTAGATGTACATGAAAATATTTTCAATAAATACCTCTAAAATGATTAAAATAGGTGGAATCCCTAATTCATCTGGTTTATAAAAACATTTTTAATGTTAATCAATATGAATGGAACCACAAGATATATATGCATGACATAACGACGCCTAAAATAAATATGTGGAATATTAGTTGGAATCACATGTAGCTGATGTTTATATAACCTTCAGTCGATAATGGAGAACCACTTGGATCCCAGAGGTGGTAAAATGGGCTACAAATACAAGGAAGAGTATAAAATTTATTGACTACAACTTGGTTCAACCAATATTAATCCAAATAAGAATACAAATATCCGTCCTCCATCTTAGAGAAAAAAATAAAGGTATCCAAGGGGATATTCTCGAGAGATTAAAACTATTGTACTATTGGTGGACTTATTGGACCATTACCACTTAAAAGTCTATAGGATCCATCTCCTCAATAATAATTGATATGGACACTATTTTTTAAATATGTTCGATTGTAAACTCAACCTCACTCTTTGGTGGATACCCCATGAATAATTCATGAAAATCCTCATCGAACTACTCAACTGTGGTAATAATGATCATATAATTCATGTCCTTATAATCCAAAACACATTAGAAACTAGGATAAAATCAGCCCCAACTATCCATGGCCATGTCTCAAATGGACGTCCTATAAATCTTACCCTCAAACATGGGTATAAAAATCACCATCAACATATGTAAAATAAATATTTAATGAAAAAAATCCATATTTTCTTGACATTGTGTCAACTAATCAATACATAAGATCACAATTTTCCTATATATATCAAATTAAAAAAAATAATAGTGACACTAATATCCCCTAATCATGAGGTTACACTTGAAATATTGATTTATAACCTCTTATCACACTCTTTATAGGGTATTAGTAGACATACAATCGATATTTCAGGAATTATCTATATTAGTATGGGTACATATAAATAAATCTGATGATCCCATATGAAATAAGAAAAATTCTAATGTAGATTCCACTAAGATCGTACCTGAATAATAAATGACCTCTCATCATTGTGAGTAGGTGTAATCTCAATGACATGAAGGGGGAATGACTCGGATCCTCTGACATAACCTCCTAATCAATGAATACCATGAATAAAAAAACATTTCCTTGGAAAACCTATGATCCTAGACCACCTCAATGTCATTATTTGATAGAAGATCTAAAAAACAAATCTATAGTACTACACCTTATCCTGCTAATGATTCCTGAGTGGAGCCATCACTATGAATAGTAATTTTCAAAGACAATCTATATTATAAGTGTAAATGATTCCAAATATTCTCAAAATATAAAGACTCAACTATAGTTCAGTGGCACTGATGTCAATTATTCCATCTTCATGTAACATTGTCAGTATACTGGGGGAGATTTCCCATGCTAAAAGGAAGAATTGTTAAAGACCATATTTTATTTATTATCACCACTCTAGTAGGAATCCTTGAAAGTCTATTTCCATATTCATAATGACCCACCCATAAAACAATATAAGAATCTCTGTATTTAAGGAGTCTTTTTCACACTCATTCCATATATTTAATAAGGGAACGATTGATGTCCTTGGAAAAAAACATAACCCTAAATATGTTCATGTATGAAATATTCATTCTTAGTCCATCCTCAAATCAACAAACCATGTAGGGATCATTACTCATATGTTAAGGATTAAAACAAAACAACATAGTAAAATATGATTTCTAGTCCATCCTTAACATGCAACCTTATGTTAGAGTAATAAACTCTCATGATTTTTCATCACTCAATATCTGTAGAAAATATAATTGAAAATAAAATCCTTAAGGTACTTCAATGAAAAACCTAGATATTGATCTACTTGTATAAGGACATCCCCCAATAACCTAGATTATACTAAAAAATAGACCCAAAAAGGTTCACCAATATATCATAGGTTGTCAATAAATGATCAAAGATAGTATGTATAGAGTCCATGCACATCTTATTAGACTAAGGAAAACCTTTTCTATTAAATAATTGTTATCGTGAAAATTGAAACTCCCTAGTCAGATCAGAATGTTATGGCTCAAATAATAGTACTATATTTCACTCTGATTGGAAAACATAAAATAGAATCTCAAAGAGTTACTAATAAAATTGTTATGATCTGAAACATGTTACTCCAATAAAACAATCTGTTAGATATTCTCTTCGCTAACATCCATGTTTGTAATATTAAATAATCATGATCTCATTTCACTATAATTCCAAAAAAATATGTTTTAATGACATATATAATTGCTTTAAATATAATAGATTGGATTAAAAATAATAACAAATTGATATGGTATTCTATAAGCACACCCTATGTTTCTAGGGGTCTCACATAATGATTAGTCTTCTCTCTAAACCTAGAAACCCACCATCACTTTTGGGGTGGAATTGGATACAAATAAAATTCAATTCATATGTTAAATAACAAAAGAACAAAATTATTTTTAGGTTAAGTAGACTGATTTCATAAAGTTATACAGGTAAAACTATATATGTCGTTTCTAAAACATTAAATTATTTTATCATATATTAAAACAAAAATTGTTAATAATAAGAAAGTGCATTAATTTTACAATTATCTTATATTCCATAATTTGATACATGAACTCACAAACTCTTAGCAAATCATAACATGAGTGAAACCCAATAAACAATAAATCAATATCCTATGGCATCAAATTAAGTAAAAGTAACAAAACAATAAAATTGAATAATTGAACAAAAATAATATCTTTGATAACCTAGACATTAAACATATATGGGTTATTTACACCCATACATAATATTCATATTAGGTTTTCACCATGTCCAACATTTTACCCACCATATCAGAAATAGTAACAGAAAATAAAGGAAACCTGACTCTAATTCCACATTCTAAAGTCCCCGATTTAACTTACCTCCGCTGTGGATTTACAGTGTGTTACACACCAAATGTGTCCCTCCCTGTATACCAGATACTACAAACCAGTTATGAGATTTTATGTATAGAGTGGGGATAATATACCCTCAAGGGTGAAAATATACCTAAATCAATGAAAATAAAATAAAATATTGATTTTCAAATGTATAATTTTATAATAATAAAGACCTTAAAACTATAGTACATTTATATTAATAACATTATACATACTATAATCAATAATTAGCTTAAATTCTATGAACTTATATAAGTACAATCACAATCTCTTATAACTTGACCATGTATAGATAACCCACTACTAAACAAAAAGCATGATTACAAATTAAATGTTGTCTCGACTGTGTCATTATCCCTTGACTCCCAACAACTACTGAGCTCTATAGCACACACATCGATAATAGGGTCTTTTCCCTTACCATAAACATGAAACAAAAATTATTCTTAGGTTCATAAAATTCTAATTAGAGTGTGATTATAAATCATTAGTCCACCCTCAATAGTATCCTTAACATGTATAATATAAGAATGTTAATATATAGTTTGATATGATCATAAATAAATATATAAATACATGGTCATAATAATTAATATATTTCAACCATGGGTGATACATGGTTACATAGTGTGCCAAATTCTATCTCCATATTGTACATGGGTATCTTAGAAGATAGCATAAATATTGACTTAGTATCACATATCAATAAATTCTAAATGAAAATAATTTAACATCATAATATATTGAAGTAACATCTAAAAAGAGAAACCAATAAATATTTAATGCTAGTGTAATTATATACTTGGGATAACATAATCACTCATATGTGGGAAACAAGTCATTCGTGAGAAATCAAAATAATGAGAATGGAATCCCTTTATTTACCTTAACAAATAACAATGTGTCCTGGTCACATCATCAAGAGAGTTCATAATACCCATTTCCATGGTTAAATCCATGTAATTAAGAGTGTACCTACAGATTGTCCACATAACATGATAGGGGACATCAAGTCACATCATTACTATTATGATAGGAGTATTACATCCCCTTCCCTTGAAGTATCTCATCATGTTTATTATATTAAATTCCCCATGGTAGTAATGGATAATTGGTTTTAATGCCCAATTACCATAATTAGTAAGTTCTTGTTGGAATTTCACTCATTTTTCATGGTTATAAGGTCTTGAATATGAAAAATAATTACAATGGTTATAGAATCCTTAATCTTATAAAACACTATATAACTAGGGATTAGATCAAATTACCATGAGGATAACATCCATATATCAAATGGTAAAATAATAGTATAATGACCCTCATTATAAACATTATATTACAAGTGGGAATATTATCCCAACTATATAAATAATACGGAAAAGGGTTATACACGCCCATCAAAAAATTCAACATCACAATAAGACATGATACAATATTTAACATCATTATTAAAACAGTTCTATTAATTGTTGGAATATGATTCATTATGATTTAAATGATATCAAGTTCGGTTTCTCCACACATCAATAGATTCAATAGGGTAAATAGAGACATAGCCCACAAATTTCACCTATGTAGTGGAGGATGTTCACTCAAATCATTATTATTTAACAATAAAAATCCTAAAAAATGTTTAATGAGTGTAAATAAGTTATTAACAAACCACATATTAACAATTCCATACCACTCTTATATACCAAGAAGAAAAATGGCACAAAAACGTTATAAAAGACAACTTAATATATATCATAGGACGTCCCAATTGGTCTTCATTATAAAATTACACTCATTTTGTGACATGATAATTCCAACAAGTAGCCATATCATCAAATTATTATAACTAAGTAGACCATTATGTCCATAAAAATCTTTATCATACTCAATCAATGTTAATGGAAACAATTTTAGATTATTCCTAGGCCAATCGCACTTAGGAAGTCACACTGTGAGTCACAAATCATAATAAATATGTCAAAACCATATGTATAATTTAGGGACCACCTGTATAATTATATTGGATGCATTATCATTTAGTATCCCTAAAATGATTGACCAAACCATTAGAAATCAAAAAACTTGAAAATTTTGACAATTTATGGATATATGGTAGAACACATAGATTCAATGGAAGAATGATAGAATATATCAATGATGAGTCATATCCATATGTAATAAGCCTCCTATGATAGATGAAAATTGATTAAAGATATAAATAAAATAGGTACAAAATACTATGAGAAGATAACCATGGATAAGAGATGTTATAAGCTTAACTATTGAAGAAATAATAAACCCTCATTTATTATGATTATTAGTTTTTATATGTAAATTGATCATTAATTATAGTGTGACTATATAATCCTGTGAGGACTGATAATCTAGACCCCCCTAAAGGCATTCCCCCTTTTTCTATAGTGATATTCAATACTCCAGGGAAGAACCTATAAATCTGACCTTTCCATTCTATGTCATGATGGAATGTGATACTCCCCATCACAATGTAGTAGCCTCCCATTGGCCAAGGATTCATGGTGGAACCGTACAATATTTCTAGGTTTTTATTTCCAATAGAGTAGGCCATCATGGATTTATGATACAATGTGACTTGCCTCTTATAGAATGGTTTAATTTCACTATGACATGATGAGTTATTTTGTTTAGTTATTTTATCTAGATTTGAGAAAATGTAATCTCATGTATACTTCAACACATATTAATTCTAAAAGACCATGGTGTATTGAACCATCAATGATAGAGGTTAATCATATACAAATTACTCACAATGGTACAACATCCTGGGATATGGTGTTTTCTTTGATCTATAAATGTTTATTAGCATGAAACTGTGGAAAACATGATCCTTATGTCCATATCCACCATATCCAATATATAAAAAACACTAAAATTCACGATTTTAGGTAAATATTAAATAAAATTCATACCTCAAAAGTATATGAGTATTTATAAAATTTTAGCTACAATGATTATTATATATACACTAAAAGGATCTTTAGGTTGATCAAAATAGAAATTGAATCCTGGGATAATTAATTTTTCATTTTTATATAATATTTCAATGATATCTGTATTCCATGTAAAATAAATTTGTTTAATAAATAAAAAATATTCATTGGTCATATAGTTATTAATGACTAATTGTGAAATAGTATTTCACTATGACTAATTTTTTTTGAAATAATATCTATGCAACAAATATACAAAGAGAGAATGATAGAATTTATTATAATATGTCATAATAAATATTTTTAAAATGATTTTGAATCGATAAGATTCAATAATTAAAGATAATTCTTTTCTATTTCATGGAAAACTAATATCTCTAAAATTATGTTATTAGACACAGGGGGAGAAAAAATGATTAGTGAAACTATCTATTAATTTTTTATTGGATTTATCATTTATTACTTGATATATATTGACATTAAATTCTTATATGTGTATAAAATTAAAATAAAATTAATCTTTTAATTGAGATATACTATGATCTATAACTAAACCCATCTAACAAAACTTTTGAAATTACAAGAGATAATTTAATGTTACTTCGAGAAAAATTATTTCTAGTTGTGTTTTTATCATAAAATGCATCAAAATACTTGTCTATATTTTAAAAAGAAACCAATTTTGTAAGGTGTGGGAACTATGAAAAAATTATCAAGTATAACAGACACAAATCAAAACAAACCATTCAATGAAAAAGTAACCATAAACAATTGTAGTAGAAAAACAAAATCAACATGTACAAGTTCTAGTCACGTTACACCACTAAACAAATTAAGCCTATTAACTGAGGGTTAATGTCACTATTCTTATGCATGGTTATGTGTAATATTCATATTCTTTAGTTGTTTATAGTAGTGTTGATGGAAGGAGAAAACACATGAATATCATCCTTTAGGGGACACCTAATATTATTTATTAGACAGCACCAGGCCCTCCGAAGAATCTATTTAGCTAGTAGAGGAGTCTTTTTTGTCTATTGATCCATTTTACACAATTTCAGAGGAAAATAGAGGAGTAATAGAGGAATATTTTCTCTCAGAAAAAAATTGTCCTGATGTAACCATCAGCTCGAACTGCTAATCTAAATCCTCTCACCATCCCCATTGAGATCCCATTAACCTATTCAATGTGAAATAATTATTGCTCTTTTTTCAATGTAGAATGAGAATATTTTATTACATTTTTCTTAGATTTATCATGGTGTAGAATGTTTTATTTTTCATGGGAATCTAATACTATGAGACCTGGTTACTAGTGTTCTTGGTATAGTCGATTAGTCTTATTGATTTAATTACCTCATCACATTTTGGGTGATGCCCTATGAGTCCATAATGGCCTTATTTTCCCTCATGGTAGTGGACTAATTATAAAATTTTTATTGGTCCACTTTCTTTCTTATGTTAGGTAGTGTAGAAGTGTCAAAATCCATCTCAATATTGAATCCAGCCTTATTTCCTCCCTAATAACTAATACTGTCATAGCATGTATCCTCACCATTACCTCCTCTAGGAGGAATTATCTCACCATTTCCTCAACACTAAAAACTAGTTCAGTATACCTCCAGTGGAGGTTCCCATGAATTTCTTGTTGGAATTTCACATGTCTATCTTTGAATAATAACAAATAATAATATCATTGTTTCAATATTTCTTACCATAGGAAAAATCAAAGCTGGAAACTGCGATAATATCCATCAACCGTTGAGGTCTTATCTCATCTAAATTGATTCCATGTCTCATAAAATTTGGAAGCGATTGAATCGCTACTTCCACATAACATAGAAGATTGAAATAAATTCTATCCTTTACATGATGCACCAGGATCTATGAAAAAAATATATTCATTCCCTTGGATTCAACATTTTTATATGTGCAAACCTTATTCAAAATATTCAAATCCTAAAGAACAGGTCCCATATGAGAACATATTTTCACTAAATTACTTTTTAGGAAGCCTGAGAAGAAACAATGAGTCCCAAAATAATAGATAATCATAAATTTATCTCTAAACTACACCTCAATCTTGATTGATATGAATCAATGATGGTTTCAATATATCAACCTGACACATATTTGGGACTCCATAGTTTGGTAGGCCACTTGGGTTCTAAGATCTACAAACCCAAATTCACCTAAAAAAATTTCTAACGTCTGAAAATTTGAGGGATTTTAGAAAGATAATGTAAAATATAGAAGATGATTCCAAATCACCATTTTCTTCAAGTCAAGATTCTAGTGAAATAATGGACCATTATAATATGATAAAATGAATGTTTTGATGGAGAATGATACATTTGAACAAGCGAGAGCATTGTATTCTTCGGTATAAGGGTGAAATATTATTTTCTGATAATCATAAAATCCATGCACTACTTATTGAGGGAGAACCCAGTGTGTGTTGACTACTATATCTAAGAAAACTATAAAATACCTTCTGTGACCTATAGGAGAAACAATATTGATATTTTCCAATGAAGAAGAATCAATAAATTACATGGAGAAAATCATAAGAGACATACTCTTATTTTAAAAACAAGGGACCTTTTTGGAAAACACGATACTAGGGAAAGTAGGGAGTTCCCATGGTTGGTAAAAGATGAAAAATAATTTATATGACCATAAAAAATATTTACTAGATCTAGGGTTCAAATAAACTGAAAATTTTAGTATAAAATATCAATATATTTTTCAAATTCCAGGAATTATACTAAAAAAGATAAATACTATTAATACATCTATTGGAATAATTTTATAGCAGTGGTTTTACCAATGATTTGGAGTTTATGATAGTAGAAAGAATGAAATATTCTCAAGAGTATCATCTATGGAGATCAAAGTGATGAAATCTCAATTGGTAATGGACTCATAAGAATAAATGTGGTAGTCCTAATAACTAAAACAATAACTTAATGGATGAATTAAAATTATGGTAGAAATAACTATGTGATAAATGATTAATGATTATTCTAGTTTAAGATAAATTATTTTAGATTTGATTTCATAAAACCAATAAATATTATAATTTCTAAAACTAGAATATATATATTATTATTATTAAAAAATTACTTTTTATCATTTAATTGATAATGTTCTAGGTATATTTATCTCATCAATGGTATATAGTAGCTCCCCACTATAATGAGATAATATAGATGCTATGAAAATATTCTTAAATCAATATTTCATAAGTTTTAGGTATATATATTCTATTAATACATACATCATTTTTAATTATTAGGTGTTGGGAAATCATATTAATTATGACTTCCTGTCATGAAGTTCTCGCGTTATGATCTCCATGAAAGAATATTATGAGGATAAATTAGTTAGAAACAATTCAATTTTTTCATATGTCATTGGATAATCCTATATTTGAACATTTTTATAACTCCTTAGACTTAATATTATATTTAATTCTTACTATAAATAAATATCATTGATGTATATATGAAAAACATGGTGATTCATACTCATATCAAGGTATCATACGTCATGTGCCTCATAAATCTATGGAATTAATAGAATAGTTATGGATGGATTTTCATATTCCATATTAATGTAATAGGTTATATTTGTCCATAAATTTAAATACATATATCTAAAAAATCTATGGACGCGGTAGTTTATAATTAAGTTTGTTTGATAATTTCAATAAATTATAAATCTCGTATATATTGTAATAACTGGAATATGTATCTTTCTTAATGAGATATATCTAAACAATATAATTATAGTATATAGTAACATTCATAAGAAGGTAGTTGTAGTTCTTACATTGACTTATTTCTCTATGGGTACCTTGATGTGTTTCAATACATTAATCTGCTAATTTAGGTAAATTTAACTTATTTTCATTAATAAATAAGCCAATTGGGTCACATACAATCTATATCAACCAACTTGTTAAATTATAATGAAATTTAGTGGAGGAATAAATTCTAATTAATTTATCTTTAAGAATAAATTAATTCATAACAAAGCGAATATTATCTATTTGAGATATATTTATAGTAAAATTGTGACATGTAAAATTTTAATATAGAATATACTAGTTCAATTTACATTCATGTATAATTTTTTACAATATTACAATTAATAATTCTGTATTTACTAGATTAGTGAATATGGTAATATAAATATTTATTCAAGTCATGTGAATATTTAAATAAATATTTATTCACTAATAATGTGTATATAATATTTATTTTATACAATAGATATTTTACTATTCAAGGTTATACAAGGTTATTCAATGACTCAATGTGATATAACTATCTAATAAACAAATTTCTATATTATTAAAATAAATTATTATTTAAGGAATTATAATTATTATGAAAAATTTAATATTTTCTATTATAAATAATGTTGAGAAAAAAGATCAGAATCTTGGGGGCCTAATTTATTATAGATTAAGGGAATTCATATCAAGTTTTTAATTACTATGTAGCATAATATATCCAATATTGGAATAAATTATCAATTTCTTAGGCTTCCCTCCATTTTAGGTAAACTCTAATTCCATGTTTCCTTAATGTTAAGTATACCAATTTTCCAAATTTTAAAATAGAATATTTTTATGAGATATAATGAAATTATAAATTGTACAGTGGTTAGGGCGGTACAATAAAAAATATATGTTCAGTTTTGTGGAGTCTTAATCAACCATAGAGGGAGATATATTCATTAATTATCTTAGTGGGCCCTATTTTGAATGGAATTTTCTCAACCAAGAGACATATTACTTCCCCAAAATGAGGAGATAAACTACTGGTAATATAAAATTTATAATCATGTATAATAAAACCTTCGTGCATGATTCATGAACACACTATCCATCCATGTTTTTAATAAAACCCTTCCTGTGAACCATCTTACTCACTCACCTTCCTCATGCTTCACTATCACACTTAATCTATATTTGAATAATATATGGGATTTAGTACCAAATAAATTGTAGAGGGTACCTTTAATTTTTGATAAATTATATATTGGAGACCAGTAAAAGGAATATTAATTTGAAGAAAGCATTTGTGGAGGGTATACCTCGATGATGATGTAACATCCCAGGTAAATAAAGAATAAAGAATTTTCATAATTATTAATATTTACGAATTAAATATTAATTTTATTTTAAAGGGGTTGCTATGTTCGATAGCGTACCCGATACGCAACGATGAGTTTCTTTGAAACTTATGTAGCACACTAGTAATAAAATAATATTATTTTAAATGTTAGTTAACAAGTAGTCATTGTACTGGCGGGAATGGATATAAATAACTAAAATATGATTATATATGTTTTTAAATGTTTATACATTTACCCAATAAAAGATAAAAGCTTAAAATACGGAAAGAGTTCAATTTTACGGGTATATTTACTCTAATTTTCACTAAAGGTTCACTTATCACCTTTTAATGGTGAACCGTCATTAAATATAGTTTTGATCACTCTTATACATTATTTTTGACCAAATATAACTCTTCTTTAGAATTGGGACATCAAAATTTACTTTGTGTAAATTTTTGGTACCTTTCTGATAAAGTTCATTTTTTATGAATAGTGGAAAATGTTGTATTTTAATTCTAAACCTCTTTTTAATCTAATTTATTTATATGATTAGATTATTATTTTAATTGGTTTTAAAGTTAAATTATAAAATATTTTTACCAGTTAATCCAATGGTGGTCATTGGAATCAATTTCACTTTGAAATTGGACTTAAACTGGTGTCAATCTTTTGATACTTATTGTTTCTCAAAAACACGCTATTTGTCATGACAGCGGGAATTAATTATTAAATTAATTAATTTGACTTATATGTTTTGAATTTTGTAAAATGGACTTCATTTTTTAATTCGGAATATCAAATATAGCTTAGGGTGAATTTTTGGTAATTTTCTGAAAAACTTCAATTTTTGATGAATAGTGAAACCACTAAGTGGTAATCAAGCAAACTGATTTTTCAGTTAAATGAAAGTTTACCACTAATGTGTATTGAATTTTGAAAATCCGACATACATGGTTGTCATTAAGAAGTAAAATGTGGTTCAATGAGAATAAAATAATTTTTTGGTGAATAGTAATTTTTTTTTCATTAATCGCGATTAGAGGTAATTAGTGTAATTTAAGGTAAAAATGATATTATAAGAATGTGAAAAACACCATGACACTTGTCCTACACCTATTGGGTGAGTCATGGCCGACCAAAAAAATCCATGGGCCAACTTGGGGACCCCATGGAGACACTTTGGTTGGGAAATGACATAAATAACTTTTTATTTAATGTTAAAATTAAATTGACACAAACATGAGTTGTTTTACTAAAACAATTTTTAAGTAGGGTTACACAGGTCCAAATTTTTATTATAAATAGTAATTGGAAAGATAAAAAGATTTCCTACATCATAGTATTTTTGTTATAATTTTTAGACATTAAATAAATTAAATTATTTATGACATAATAATGATGCAGCGGTGACATCATTATTTGACAATTTAAATAAAATGGAAAGATAATGAAAAATATAAAACCTACACATGGCCAAAACCAATTGGATGAGTGGATTGCGAACCCTTATCACCTTATCCACGAATTATAGCAATTTGGGACCTTTTAAAACCGAAACACATTTTCAAATAAAGTAATATTCCTTTACTTTCCAAAGGTGCCCCTCCTCTCCTCTTATAAAAGGCCCCCACCTCTACCTCATTTCACACACTTCTCAAGCCTTTGGCTCGGCCAACCCCTACCGAATTACTCTCTCCACATCCCTATCCTTATCATAGAGGACTCCCTTTGGGCAGAATCCTTTCAAAGGAAGCCTTTAGGCTCAAATCAAAAGAGAGTTACACTTTTAATGGTAATTCATTCTCTCTTGTTCATTTGTTTTATTTTTCTTCTCCAACCCTCTAAACTCTTTTTATTTACTTCTTTTGTAACAACACCAGTATCTTCAATATAATAGGATGTTGTTATAATATTTATTTGAGCTACACTCTCCCACAACTACATCAAATGGTAAAAGAACATACGGTTTCCGTGGATGGCGAAATTCTGCCTCCCGAAACGATGATTGTTCAATACTCATTTAACACCTTCAACGGTGGCCATTATGATGTCACTATTTTTATATATGATATATAATAGGTTTATGTTTTCTTTAAGCTTATGTATTTTTCATTTTTGGCATACCTTTATGGCTTCCATTATGGGTAAACACGATATCTTCATTTAAGGAAGTGAGGACTACCGCCCCCTCAAAGTGATGTGATTCGTTAATGCCATATGTGGGACGTGTAAAGGACGGATTTAAAGTTATTATATATGATGTTATACTGGAATTATAATATACCTCTATATCATTATTATTTCTTCTATTAAAGTATGAGATATAAATGAAAGTAGCGTTCATGCGTACGTACGGCTTACCGTCTCCATGAACGGTGCATTTCATTTCTTATCCCCAAATGTAATGTACTATGAAAAGTACATGTATATAATGGAAATATATAATGAATGATATATCTAAATGATGAATATAATTCTGGAATTAAAATATACATACCTCTCATTTAGTTTTAATTCCACTAATATGACAAAGAAATGAAAGTAGCGTTCATGCGTACGTACAGCTTACCGTCTCCATGAACGGTGCATTTCATTTCTTACCTCTAAATGATTATGTAATATTATAAATACATGTATATGCTGGATATATAAGATACATATTATATCCAAATCGGCAATTTCATTCTGGATATAAAGAACTTTTGACCACATGAACAACATGTAATTGTAAGAAGTCAACTTTTGACTTAGGAACCAAATATTGATAAAACAAACATTATTAACTTAAATGGTTACATAATGTTTATAACATGGAAATAAGTGATATAAAAATAATAATGAACTTTAAAAAGGTTCTTAATCAAGTATAAATTAACTCAAGTTTATTATTCAGGATTTTAAAGAACGATCGAGTCAAGTCGGACCCAAGGTAAGGGAACTTCTTAACCCAACTTCATTCTTTGGGTTAATCTCCTACTTTCAAATTATGTCATGATATTATTAGGTCTTATTTTGTATTTTTACTTTCTTTATTTGCAGCTATAGTGAATACACATAATATATCTATTTTATTTTAAAATGATCTTTGTAAAGGACTTCGTCTCAATCTCCTTTCATTGAGGCATATTTCGTTTTATACACAAATTTCTTTTATACGGTGTATAAACTTCTTTGACTTTTACTTTTATACAAAAGGAATCTTTTTCTACGAAGAATTTTACTAAACGACAAAAAGGAATGTTTTTTTAACGTACGCGGTGACAACGACCTTTTCCGCCGCCGTGAGTATTATTTGATCTTTGGCTTCCTCAACAAGCCGTATTGTTTTTAGAATAAAATAAATACGATATACTCTTTTATGTATTTTGGTATTGAAAATGGTTTTGAAAAAGGATTCTGTTATGTCAATATATTTATGATATACTGTGATTGAAATGTGGAAATTTTATCATTCCATTATATTGGTTTTATGTTTTATGATTTTATATTGGTACTTGGACATTTAACGGGTGGTTACGTTATAAACCATATGACGGGTGGTGTCGTGAATACCAGGATGGGTGGTTACGTTATAACCTCCAATGTATTGGGTATGGAAGTCGTCCGTATGGATATTCCATTAAGTATGTATGGAAATTGGCCGTATGGCTATTCCATTAAGTGATATGTGTGGAAGTAAACCGTATGGTTATTCCACTTAAGTATGTTTATGTCCTAAGTTACCTTTATATATTCTATGTGTTCTTTATATGGGTTGTATGGTAATCCTTTGGTTACAAAAAGGTAAGTAATGATACTTTATTCAGTGAAGATTTTTTTTACTACTTCATGAAGGTGAAGGTATTACTTTGATAGAATATATATGTTTTACTTGATGTTTGAAAAACTAACAGTTTTCATTCTTTCTGTATCCCTTACTGAGCTTTTTATGCTCACCCCAAGTTTTTCAAAATGTTTTTCACAGGACTTAAAGTGGAATAAGGTCAAGGATGGGATCAAGGGAATGTCACGCTTTATAAAACATGGAACTAGACATGTTTCTTTTTTTGAGTTTTTTTTATTATGGAAACTTAGTAGAAGTGACTACTTTGTAATCTTTTGAGATGTAATAGTTATGTTCTAATTCTCTAAAACTCTAATCCTAAAAAGATCCTCAACGTGAATTATTCTATTAATTCAATATTAAGTAAGGTTTAAGGCTGGGGCCTTATAGTTGGTATCAAAGGTCGGTTTAGACAACTTCAGAAGTTAGAAAAGTGTTAAATTATAATAAGATTGAAATGATATAGCATTTACGGATTACCATGTTGCTTCGCCTAAGATATTTCTGTGTTCAGAATGGTTTTCCGCAGAGGAAACAAAGCAGCTATGTTGGGACGACATCAGGAGGAAGACAACCTTCCAAATCAGCAACCTGAGATGGTCGGAATTGGAACTGAACAGTTTGTTGCAGTGATGGCACAGTTGACTCAGGCTATAAATGGTGGTGGTAACCATGCACGAGATCAGCCAGATCAACCGCAGAGGAACATGTCAGTGGTGGAACATTTCATGAGGCAACATCCCCCATCATATAGAGGATCATCTGACCCTGTGCTAGCTGAAGGGTGGATTAAAGCACTGGAGAAGATTTTCGACGTCATGGGGTGTTCAGAATATCAAAAGGTTAGTCTTGCTGTTTACCGTTTTGAAGGTGAAGCTGATCAGTGGTGGTCGATGGTGAAAAATATAAGGGATTGTGATGAGATTGAGGATCTTCACTGGGACTAATTCAAAGGTATGTTTCTTGAGAAATATTTTCCTAAGGTGGTTCGTCTTAGGATGGAAAAACAGTTCCTAGAATTTAGGCAGGAGGATGATTCAGTGGCTGCTTATGAAGAAAAGTTCACTCGATTGGAAAGGTATGCTCCAAACATCATACGAGATCTTGATAGTAAAATAAACTGTTTTTACTCAGGGTTAAATCCAAAGTATCAAAGGGCTTTAGCTTCTCGTGAGTTCAAAAGTTATGAAAAACTTGTTCGATGTGCGGAGAAGGTGGAAATGGAGTTTGCCGATGATCAGGTGTTCTATGAAAAACAACATAATAAGAGATCTAGTTGGCAGGAAAAGGGGAAGAATTCATCAAAGAAGCAAGGAGGTAAGAAAACCAAATATCCATCCTGTGAGAAGTGTGGTAAAATGCATCCTGGAGAATGTTTATCCAAGTCTAGTAAGTGCTTTCGGTGTGGTAAGTCTGGTCATATTGCTCGTAACTGTAAGGAAGATGATCAAGCAAGCACAGAAGCAAGACAGTGAGTTACAGAAAAAGGTAGAGCTGGTTCAGAAAGGTAAGTTTCCTGAAATCAATATTGATAATGATTGTGTTTTGAGATTTGGGAAGAGATTGTGTGTGCCTTGTGATTCAGAGTTGAAGAATGAGTTGTTATGTGAGGCTCATAGTTCTCCGTTTTCAGTTCATCCTGGTAGTACTAAGATGTACAGAGATCTGCGGGAGTATTACTGGTGGGATGGAATGAAAAGAGACATTGCTGATTTTACTATGAAGTGTTTGACATGTCAACAGGTTAAAGCAGAGCGGCAGTTACCGAAACGGATGCTTCAGCCTTTACCAATGCCAGATTGGAAATGGGAGAATATATCCATGGACTTTGTTGTTGGATTACCGAAGACATCTCGAGGTAATAATGAAATCTGGGTTATTGTTGATCGCTTGACTAAATCTGCTCATTTCTTTTCTATACGAGATATTATCTCTCTTGATCAACTTTCCCGTCTGTATCTTAAAGAGATAGTCAGTTTACATGGAATTCCTCTCTCCATTGTATCAGATCGTGATCCCAGGTTTACTTTTAAATTTTGGAAAGGCCTTCAGAAGTCGTTGGGTACTGAATTAAATTTTAGTACAGCTTTTCATCCTCAATCATATGGGCAGTCAGAACGAACAATTCATACCTTGGAGGATATGCTACGAGCTTGTTCTATGGATTATCAGGGAAGTTGGGACCAACATCATTCTTTGGTTGAGTTTTCTTATAATAACAGTTTTCATTCCAGTATACAGATGGCACCATTTGAGGCATTATATGGGAAGCGGTGTCGAACTCCAGCATTTTGGAATGAAGTGGGTGAAAGGAAGCTGATGGGACCATAATTGGTAGAAGAGATGGAAGAAAAAGTTCAGTTGATTCAGAAGCACATGAGAACAGCTCAGAGCAGGCAGAAGAGTTATGCGGATAACCGGAGGAAGGATCTATCTTTCGAGGTGGGTGATCATGTTTTTCTCAAGGTTTCTCCTTGGAAAAGTGTGATGAGATTTGGTAAGAAAGGAAAGATGATTCCAATGTTTATTGGACCATATGAAATTATGGAGAGAGTTGTATCAGTTGCATACCGGGTGGCTTTACCTCCGAGTTTATCTCAGGTACACAATGTTTTTCATGTTTCAATGTTGAGAAAGTATATGCCAGATCCATCTCATGTTTTGAGTCCAGAGGTAGTTCAGCTGGAAGAGAACATATCATATAAAGAACAACCAGTCCAGATTCTTGACCACAGGGAGCAACTGTTACAGAATAATGTGATTCATCAGGTAAAGGTTTTGTGGAAAAACCATGTGATTGAAGAGGCAACGTGGGAATCTGAAAATGCTATGAGGGATAAATACCCCCACTTATTTTGATAAGTGAATAAAATTGCAAGGACGCAATTCCCAAAAGGGGGGAAGGATGTAACATACCAGGTAAATAAAGAATAAAGAATTTTCATAATTATTAATATTTACGAAATAAATATTGATTTTATTTTAAAGGGGTTGCTATGTTCGATAGCATACCCGATATGCAACGATGAGTTTCTTTGAAACTTACGTAGCACACTAGTAATAAAATAATATTATTTTAAATGTTAGTTAAGAAGTAGCTGTTGTACTGGAGGGAATGGATATAAATAACTAAAATATGATTAGATATATTTTTAAATGTTTATACATTTACCCAATAAAAGATAAAAGCTTAAAATACGGAAAGAGTTCAATTTTACGGGTATATATACTCTAATTTTCACTAAAGGTTCACTTATCACCTTTTAATGGTGAACCGTCATTAAATATAGTTTTGATCACTCTTATACTTTATTTTGGACCAAATATAACTCTTCTTTAGAATTGGGACATCAAAATTTACTTTGTGTAAATTTTTGTACCATTCTGATAAAGTTCATTTTTTTATGAATAGTGTAAAATGTTGTATTTTAATTCAAAACCTCTTTTTAATATAATTTATTTATATGATTAGATTATTATTTTAATTGGTTTTAAAGTGAAATTAGAAAATATTTTTACCAGTTAATCCAATGGTGGTCATTGGAATCAATTTCACTTTGAAATTGGACTTAAACTGGTGTCAATCTTTTGATACTTATTGTTTCGCAAAAACACGTTATTTGTCATGACAGTGGGAATTAATTATTAAATTAATTAATTTGACTTATATGTTTTGAATTTTGTAAAATGTACTTCATTTTTGAATTTGGAATATCAAATATAGCTTAGGGTGAATTTTTGGTAATTTTCTGAAAAACTTCAATTTTTGATGAATAGTGAATCCACTAAGTGGTAATCAAGCAAACTGATTTTTCAGTTAAATGAAAGTTTACCACTAATGTGTATTGAATTTTGAAAATCCGACATACATGGTTGTCATTAAGAATTAAAATGTGGTTCAATGAGATTAAAATAATTTTTTGGTGAATAGTAATTTTTTTCATTAATCGCGATTAGAGGTAATTAGTGTAATTTAAGGTAACAATGATATTATATGAATGTGAAAAACACCATGACACTTGTCCTACACCTATTGGGTGAGTCATGGACGACCAAGACAAGCCATGGGCCAACTTGGGGACCCCATGGAGACACTTTGGTTGGGAAATGACATAAATAACTTTTTATTTAATGTTAAAATTAAATTGACACAAACATGAGTTGTTTTACTAAAACAATTTTTAAGTAGGGTGACACAGGTCCATATTTTGATTATAAATAGTAATTGGAAATCTAAAATGATTTTCTACATCATAGTATTTTTTTTATAATTTTTAGACATTAAATAAATTAAATTTTTTATGACATAATAATGATGCAGCGATGACATCATTATTTGACAATTTAAATAAAATGGAATGATAATGAAAAATCTAAAACCTACACATGGCCAAAACCAATTGGATGAGTGGATTTCGAACCCTTATCACCTGATCCACGAATTATAGCAATGTGGGACCTTTTAAAACCGAAATACATTTTCAAATAAAGTAATATTCCTTTACTTTCCAAAAGTGCCCCTCCTCTCCTCTTATAAAAGGCCCCCACCTCTACCTCATTTCACACACTTCTCAAGCCTTTGGCTCGGCCAACCCCTTCCCAATTACTCTCTCCACATCCCTCTCCTCATCCTAGAGGATTCCCTTTGGGCAGAATCCTTTCAAAGGAAGCCTTTAGGCTCAAATCAAAAGGGAGTTACACTTTTAAAGGTAATTCATTCTCTCTTGTTCATTTGTTTTATTTTGCTTCTCCAACCCTCTAAACTCTTTTTATTTACTTCTTTTGTAACAACACCAGTATCTTCAATATACTAGGATGTTGTTATAATATTTATTTGATCTACACTCTCCCAAAACTACATCAAATGGTTAAAGAACATACGGTTTCCGTGGATGGCGAAATTCTGCCTCCCGAAACGATGATTGTTCAATACTCATTTAACACCTTCAAGGGTGGCCATTATGATGTCACTATTTTTATATATGATATATAATATGTTTATGTTTTCTTTAAACTTCTGTATTTTTCATTTTTGGCATACCTTTATGGTTTCCATTATGGGTAAACACGATATCTTCATTTAAGGAAGTGTGGACTACCGCCCCCTCAAAGTGATGTGATTCGTTAATGCCATATGTGGGACGTGTAAAGGATGGATTTAAAGTTATTATATATTATTTTATACTGGAATTATAATATACCTCAATATCATTATTATTACTTCTATTAAAGTATGAGATAGAAATGAAAGTAGCGTTCATGTGTACGTACGGCTTACCGTCTCCATGAACGGTGCATTTCATTTCTTATCCCCAAATGTAATGTACTATTAAAAGTACATGTATATAATGGATATATATAATGAATGATATATCTAAATGATGAATATAATTCTTGAATTAAAATATACATACCTCTCATTTAGTTTTAATTCCACTAATATGACAAAGAAATGAAAGTAGCGTTCATGCGTACGTACGGCTTACCGTCTCCATGAACAGTGCATTTCATTTCTTACCTCTAAATGATTATGTAATATTATAAATACATGTATATGCTGGATATATATGATACATATTATATCAAAATCGGGAATTTCATTCTGGATATAAAGAACTTTTGACCACATGAACAACATGTAATTGTAAGAAGTCAACTTTCGACTTAAGAACCAAATATTGACAAAACAAACATTATTAACTTAAATGGTTACATAATGTTTATAACATGGAAATAAGTGATATAAAAAGAACAATGAACTTTAAAAAGGTTCTTAATCAAGTATAAATTAACTCAAGTTTATTATTCAGGACGTTAAAGAACGATCGAGTCAAGTCGGACCCAAGGTAAGGGAACTTCTTAACCCAACTTCCATTCTTTGGGTTAATCTCCTACTTTCAAATTATGTCATGATATTATTATGTATTATTTTGTATTTTTACTTTCTTTATATGTAGCTATAGTGAATACACATAATATATCTATTTTATTTTAAAAATAATCTTTGTAATGGACTTCGTCTCAATCTCCTTTCATTGAGGCATATTTCGTTTTATACACAAATTTCTTTTATACGGTGTATAAACTCCTTTGACTTTTACTTTTATACAAAAGGAATCTTTTTCTACGAAGCATTTTACTAAACGACAAAAAGGAATGTTTTTTTAACGTACGCGGTGATAACGACCTTTTCCGCCGCCGCGAGTATTATATGATCTTTGGCTTCCTCAACAAGCTGTATTGTTTTTAGAATAAAATAAATACCATATACTCTTTTATGTATTTTGGTATTGAAAATGGTTTTGAAAAAGGATTCTATTATGTCAATATATTTATGATATATTGTGATTGAAATGTGGAAATTTTATCATTCCTTTATATTGGTTTTATGTTTTATGATTTTATATTGGTACTTGGACATTTAACGGGTGGTTACGTTATAAACCATATGACGGGTGGTGCCGTGAATACCAGGACGGGTGGTTACGTTATAACCTCCAATGCATTGGGTATGGAAGTCGGTCGTATGTCTATTCCATTAAGTATGTATGGAAATTGGCCGTATATCTATTCCATTAAGTGATATGTGTGGAAGTCAACCGTATGGTTATTCCACTTAAGTATGTTTATGTCCCAAGTTACCTTTATATATTCTATGTGTTCTTTATATGGGTTTTATGGTAATCCTTTGGTTACAAAAAGGTAAGTAATGATACTTTTTTCAGTGAAGATTTTTTTTACTACTTCATGAAGGTGAGGTTATTACTTTTATAGAGTATATCTGTTTCACTTGATGTTTGAAAAACTAACAGTTTTCATTCTTTCTGTATCCCTTACTGTGCTTTTTATGCTCACCCCATGTTTTTCAAAATGTTTTTCACAGGACTTAAAGTGGAATAAGGTCAAGGATGGGATCAAGCGAATGTCACGCTTTATAAAACATGGTACTATACATGTTTCTTTTTAAGAGTTTTTTTTATTATGGAAACTTATTAGAAGTGACTACTTTGTAATCTTTTGAGATGTAATAGTTATGTTCTAATTCTCTAAAACTCTAAACATGAAAAGATCCTCAACGTGAATTATTCTATTAATTCAATATTAAGTAAGGTTTAAGGCTGGGGCCTTATAGATGATCTCTATTAAATTCCTCCAAATGACCTAATATGTAACTATAATAAAAATAATATGAACATGATAATCCACAAGAATACATATATTATTTATTAAGTGAGTAGAGGAAAAATATAAAATAAATAGGTACTAAACACCACCTATTATTAATCTTCTTATATTGTAATAGATGTAGAGATATACCCCCCCCCACCCCTCGATAAATAGGTAGAGAAATTACTTCAACCAGGAATTTTTGCAATAATTTCATTTTGATATAAGACAAATAAAATTCTTCAAAATATCAGAGTCTGTTTAAAAATCAAATCTCTAAATGATCCAAATAACAAAATTAAACTTCACTGGAAGGTATTTTCAACAACATATAATAACCGAGGTAACGATATATTTTTTGACATGGATGGTCCAATATAAATCCTATATAGTTCCCTAAAATAATAAATATTATTATATAAGTTTTTTTAGAGTGTAATGAGTCTTCTTATTTAAATAAATATTTTTTTTATGAAATTATAATTAAATTTTTTATGGAACATTAAAATAATAATACCCATTTATAAATCTATGTGTAAGGTGACATGTGTTATATTTTCAATGTCAATTAAAATAATCATTATTATTATCATTTAAAAGAATGGTTAAAATGGAATATTTCAATTATGATTAAATTAAAAGAGTAAAATTTATTTTTATGTATTTTAATGTTAACTTAATCAATAATACTAATATATGTTTCTTGGTATAATCATTATATCCTTTCGTGATCACTCTATATAAGATTATCTTCTCCTATTATAGAGAGTGAATAAGAGAAAATACTCTTTATGTATCCTAAGAGTTGAGAGAGAAAAATGAGATCTGTTAATACAATCAATGTTAATTATGAAAATATGTTTTACATATTCTGATAGTACACATTAGATCAAGAATATCATTCAGGTTTGGTGGTTCATATGTGGATAATTCTTACAAGATCATCAGTTGTATTATACAATGCAATGATTGCATGATATTAGTGGTGAAATGATAATTAAAAAGAAAAATACCATAGAAGAGGAAATTAAATATTAAAATTTATTATAATTTAAATTATCATGAACCATTATATGTTATTTTGAGGTTTATTAGTCTATTTATTTGAATTATCCACTGATTTTGTTAAAAAATGAAAAAAATTCAATGTCTTGACACTTAAATTGAACCCTTGAAACTTAAATAAGAAAAATTAAATTGTATTTAGAAGAAATATATAGAACATTAAACATTTAGTAAAACCCTAAAAAGTTTTTATTGGAAAAAATATTTATATAGGCCATATAAAATATTTTATGGATTTAGTATGCGAGTATTATACTATACATTTTATATAGTTAAAAGGGGTAATGATTCTATTTTTTGATAAAACAAGGATTACTATCCTTTTTTATTCCTATATATCCTTAATATGATGATAATTCACGGGATATTTTTAGGGATAGAATTATAGAATTATTTAGAAATTTTGAGTGATTTGTAGGGCTAGAAGAGTTTCAAATTATTGGGTCTTGAATGATACTATGTTAGTGATCATGAAAAATAAGATTCATATAAATCTTGATATCTATATATATATATACATGAAAGTGATGATATTTTTATAGATTTTACAATTTTTGTTTAGGAATGACCTTGACAGGGTAATATAATGTAAAATAAATTTTAAATATATTAAAAATCTAAGTATTTGGTGGCTCTATGATCCATATTGGTATAAAGGGGTATGTTTCACTATAAAATCATAATTTTAAGATAATAATATTTTAGTATTTGTGATGCATTTGGAGGATGAAAATGGTATATGAGTATTTTTTTAAAATATAATGTTTCTACACACAATTTATTATCACATGAACCTAATTCTCTATATATGTGACTTTTTATGTGATCTAGTTTTAATTCCCTGACATGGTCAAATATGAAAAAAAAATTGATAAATTTTTTAAAAAGAGTGTTTATTAAATAATAGAAGTTTTCTTGGGAATATATGAAGAAAATATAATTAGAATTACAAAAAGTGTGATTCTATGAAATTTAGAAAGATCAATATAATGCAATGTGATAATAGTTTCAATAGTTTCAATTTTGATGAGTGTTTGGTTTGGGCTCAAAAACTTATCTAAAATGGAAACCATGATCCTAATCTTAATACATTAGAGAATGATAATACTTGATTATATTAATATAAATAGTTGATCAAAAAATCATGAGGTATGAATTTTATATGGTGGATAAAATTGTTATACATAAATTTTTTTTATATAAGTAAATATTATTAATTAATTTTCTCATCATGATGTATTTTTTGGATTAAATATATGTATTTTACAATTAATGGTTTTTATTTAGAAACATATCAAAATAACCTTGAAAATAGTTTATCTTTGCAATATATGTGTTGTATGGTAATGTTAATAAATTTATAAATCATGCATAGTAACCATTAATTATCCATTTTTTCTGAACATCCCTATTTTTTGTTGTGATTCTCATGATTTGTACTAAATTATAAACTAAATTTAATAGGTGATGGTTACATAAAATTTGTTATTATAAGATAATTTTAGGTTTATAATAGCTGTTTTAGTTGAAACTGTATTACTTTGAGATTTTATGATATATTTCCTTAAAATTAAATTTATTTTTTTGAAACCATGAGATGCATGAAAACATGAGTCTAAATTAACTATAATTTTGTATAATATTATAACATATTTAATAAATTGTTCATATGAGTATGAATGAAGACGTTTTTAAATTTTTTAATGATTTTTTTAGATAAATAAAATATATGGATAAATAAGTTCTGAATTTTTATTGAAGTCACAATATGTGTTAAGAATAAATTTTTCATCAAAAACATTTTTTATTTTTTGTTAGAAGAAAATATTATTAATTTTTAATAATTTTTTAAATAGAAATTTGAATAAATTTAATTATTTTTTTAAATAAATTTGATAATATTCTATGATTTTATTTCTTAAAATTATCTTAAAAGATTGGGTTTTCATTGAAAACTAAATAATAATGATTTCGGTTGAAATTGGATTCTCGTTTCAGGAATTTACCATATTTATTTATTTTTAATTATATAAATGTAGAATTATTCATTTTATATTATTAAAAATAAAATTAGGTTTCTTAGAAATAATTTTATTTAGTTTTTCCATATTTAAAATTTTTATACAGAAGGAAACAATTTTTTTGGAACACTTCTTTTCAATACATTATATGGGACTCATTTTAAATTAAACTCATCTAAGTATATGAATTTATTTTGATAAAAAAAATATTTATTTTTAATTGTTTTAATTAATATTATTTAATATGTTCACCATGGTTTTTTCTCAATATTAATAGTAAAAATAGTAAAAATGTGACATTGTGGTTATAGTTAAAATGAGTTTATCACAGTTTTAAACAAGATATAATGATAATTTTTCCATAAAAACGTCTAAATATATTTATATGGACATATATTGATAACATAATATAAAAATATTAACCTTATATTAATTTAAAAGAGTTCTTATTTGGTAAAACATTGTAATAATAAAATATTTCAAAAAAAACCCATGTCTTCCATATCCTCCACTCCTAAAAAGTGACCCCTTATTTCTCTTATTACAACTCCTTGGTCCATATATGTCAAAAAATAGCATGACATATTCTATTATCATCTTTCATATTAGTGAAATATATGTTATTTTCTCCTTAAAAAACAATTATTACTATATTTTAGAATTGATCTACTCAAGGGAATCCAATGGAGAGGTAATCATCTTACATGACCTCTTTTAAATAATTAGTTCTTTAATCTACTATAAATCAACGTTATTCATCCTAAAATTATATGTTCAGTACCTTATATATATTAAAATGTTATTATTATTATATAACCTCATTTATTAACCCTCTTTTCCATCAAATTGGTAGTGAAAGTATCTCTCATTTGAAAGTATGGACAACCTTCCCAATATAGTGATAAAATTCAGTTTCATTAAATATTTTTCATGGGTGGTTATTATGATGATTTTAAGTTTTATATATGGTTTAATTGGCATAAATATTTTTTTGTTATATAATCATGTATACTTTCTTACAATCTGATCTATTTAAAATCATTAACTTCACCCGTGTCTATGTCGGGACTACCACCTCTATGAAGCAGTCGTGCACAATTTTTCTTTTTTTTACATGTATGGTAATAACATAGATTGAATTTTTTTATTTATTATTCATTACATAATTATATTTCATTAATTATAATTAATTTTTATTATTCTTTCTTTGTTTCATTGTAATAAAATGAAAATAGTGTTCATGCTTACATAAGTCTTTCCATTTGCATGAGTGGGGTAAATAATTTCTCTATCCCTACCTATTATAAATAATTATAAATATATATATAAATATAGTGAATATATATATTATATTTATAATATTATGTACATTTTTATATGGTGGACCAGAAATTACTCTATAATGGCCAGAACATCTGAACTGAAACTCCGATGAAAAATAAAATATTTAACAAATAAAAAATTTATTTTAAGAAAACAATATTAATAATTGGATATTTAAATGTTATATGTGAAAATATATGATATTATAAACATTTAAATGACATTTTAATGTAATTATAATAAATTTAAATATATTACACACGAGTTTAAAGAAATTTTAAGCATGATGAACTTGAGGTATAATATTGAGGTTGTAATCTCATTGTCGACCAGAATTCACTATGATGTCATTTTTCAGGATTAAATTTTATGACCTATATCTATAGAATCACCTAAATATTCTTGTAGAATATTAATTCATAGATATTATAATTCTTCAATAATTTTTCACTTATAATTAACTCAATATAATGAATGAATAAATTTTAAGAAAACCAAACATTATTTATCTCTTTGGTTGAAAATCAGTTTTCTTTATTTTCCATGGTTTCAAAAAATATTTTCAGTGCTAATTTTTTTAATATCAAATGTTTATAATGTATGTTTTACCAATTATTTATTTTTTATAATTTTTTTAAAATATATGATATTTTTAATTTATTGAATGAGGATATTTTGATGTTTATCCAAAATGTGGAATGTATATTTATTTTAATGTACTCTAAATGAGTTAAATTTATTTCTGTCATGACCAATCAATATATTTAAGGTTAAATTAAATAATTCCAATTTTATTTTTAATGATAATATATTCCATAATAATTTGGAAAATTATAGATAATATATATTTTATTTTAATGTGAAACATCAATTTTTCTTATAATATCATAATATGACCTTATGAAGGAATTTTTCAACATTGATAACATCCCTTATGGTAATTATGATTTCATGGAGATATTATCAAATGATTATATAAAAATTCATTATATGGAGAGATTATGATGACTATGATTTAAGGATAAATCAATGAAAAACGTTTTTCCTATGTGTTACTTAATTTATGATAAAAATGTTACGAAAAGCATTTCATTCTCTTTGTGTAAGGTGATGATTAACTGAAACAAAAATTTATCAACCCAATTTCCTTCTTATGAGTTATTTTGTTATGATTGTTTTATGATTCTGTAGTGCACATATAGTAATTTTCATAATTGTATGGGTGGGACCACAATTAAAAATCCCTCTGATTTCATGCAAAAATATGGATATGTCAAGAGATAATAAGGACTGGAATATGGATTGAACCTAGTTTAGAAAGGGTTAATGTTAACTATGACAGCCTTGGGAGCAAACCTTGTAAAATGATATGATGGAATGGGGAGTAAACCAAACTAACTATGATAGTATTGGATGTGATCCTTGACAAAGAAAATGATTTTCTATACATAACTTCATTCCACAAAATTATGTATTATGCAAATTTTATGTTCTCAAAGAATATGTTGTATAATTATATTATGCTTCATGCCTTATGAGAATCTATCCTTCATTCCATGACTCAAAATTATGATGTATGATATATTTTTTAATTTTTAAAATGTTATTCTCTCTTTATCATACCGTTATACCCATGTTATGTTTATATTATCACTATTCTATCTATTATTTAAACTTAATTATATTATAATCTCACCCTTTATTAGGTTTAATTTCCCCAACATATGATTATTTTTTTAGGATATGACTTGGAACAATGCTACTTATGATGAACTTAGTAAGAGATTATGTAAATCTATTATGAACAAGTTGTTAATGTGTCTGTGTTATGAATGAAACTAAACATATTTTATTATTATGTGGATAACAATGTTATTCAATGAATATTTATATAATAATATGTAATAATTATGTATAAAGATTATGGGGTACTAAATTTTGAATAATTGTTAGTATTAGTAAAAATTAATATATTAGGATCAGAAAAAATTATTGAAAACTCTAGGGATAATGACACATATACGATAACATCACAATGTTTTACTAAGGTGGGTATTATGTGGTTTTCCAAAAAATAAATCCTTTTATAGATACTACAAGTGGACTTGGTTTTGGAACACCTGTATTTTGGGGTAAAAATACTAAAAAAGATTTGGCCTTATAAATCTTGACCATCATTCTAGTCCATGAGGAGTATTCTTTATATAGAACCAAGTTTGAAACTCTTTGAGGATATGCATAGGTTAATTAAAATTTTTTATGAATCATTATGATTAATTTTAATGGAGAATTATTATAGTAGGAATTTATAAAACCTATGTTTTCAAAATATTGAAGATAAGGTTCCATTATTTGGACACTATATAAATGATTTTTCCTGATTATGTGGTTTCTAATCATGATTATTGATTCACATAGAATTATTTTTGTTTTTTAATAGATAAAAAACAATTGAACTATTTTTATTCGAAATCTAATATAAAATGAAATGATAGTCATCCTAAGAAAAAAAAATTTATAAGATACATGAATAAAAAATAATATAGTTTGATTTTAAAAATTAAACTATCTATAAATATTTTAGATATTATAATTGAAAAATAGAGATAACTATATTTTGTTAAGTCCTTCTTGAAGAATTATCCACCATATTTTACTTGGTCTACTTATGCACTAGTTTCTAAGTAATTTATTAGATACATTAAAAAGATAATTTTTATTCTTTAGTTTTTAGAACATGAAAAATGTATTTTTGTTATTTATAATTTGGATAGTGTCGTAGAACAATGGTGGAATCCTATGATGAACATGATTGAATAAGAATAAATTGACTCAATGGGTTCAGATGAGCTTAGGTGATTATTTTTCAATATTTTTATTCATTGAATATTTTTATGATAATAGATATGGAATTAATTAATATATAACATAATGAATATAAATCAATTAGTCCTAATGAGGATAATTTAACAAACCATGTGATGTATACTTCTTTTATAATGGTTCATCCTCAAAGTAAGAGAAATTGAATATTTAATTTCTTAAAAAAACTTTTATTGATTAGGTTTTTCTATAATATACTTCAGTTGATATGAAGAATTTTTTTAATTTGTTATAAAGGAGGAGATGGAGATTAGAGTTATTTATCAGTCTCGTGGTTAAGATAACAACTAAATGATGGGATTAAAAGAAAATTCTCATAATAAAAAGTATGTGGAGAAGAAGATGATATTTTATTCATGATTAATCAATATAATAAAACATGGATGAAATTTTATTTAGTGTTATAGTTAATGTTTTAGTGTAGAAATAATGTTATTCGGGTAACTGAATAATAAACTTATGTGTCAAACAAGTTAGCTAATAATGAAATGAATTAACAAAAAATGATCCAGTAAAAAATTCATTCAAATATAAGGAATATAGAAATTATGCTAAATGGTAAAAAATATTTAAGGTTAATGATGACGATTGATGTCAAAATCCTTTTAATCGTAGAGAAAAATCAAAACTACACCACCACTAAATATTATCATATAATAATCATATCTGATAGCATTCCAGACATGTGACACCAATAATGGAAAAGAACATAAAATCCTGATAAATTATAATATATTTATTTTGTAATAATTTTTATAGTATTTAATGCTTGTAAGGATGATTTTGGCTTGTGTTACACAAAACAACATGTTTCTTTGATGGCTTGTGTAACAAGCATGGACGAGTTTTAACAAAGAATAATATACTATAAATATTATTACATAATATAATTTTTATTACCAAACCATTAGAATATTACTAATAAATAGGATTAACTATATTTTGAAAATATACAATTTACACTCATTTATTGGGAATCTATTTATTATAAAAAATAATAATAATAATTTAAAATAAAATTGAATTTTTTTTATACTCTATTATCCTAAAATAAAGTTTAATCATGTAAATAGAAAATGACATAATATTATAAGTTTTAAAAATTTAAAATTTTATATGTAAAAATAATAAAAATTTGAACATGGAAGAAGAAAATTATCTTAGGATATATTTTTTTTATTTTTTTGTGAAGATTAAATTTTTTGATAAAGAGTGAAAATACTGAATTTTAATTGAAAATAGTCATTTAAAACAAAACATTTATAATGTTAAATTATATTTTGATTTGGTTTTAAAGAAAAAATAGTTCAATTAAAAAAAATTTGTCTAATTTTTTCATTTTAATTTTTTTCAAAATGATTGTTGGCAAAACAAATTGATCCTTTTTACATGGTCACTTTACAACCCCTTTATCTCATCCTATTTGGGGGTTTAATTTTCAATTAAATTTTACACATAATTGAATTAAATAGAAAAAATAGAATTAATATAATTAATCATAATAATTTCTAATTTATAATTAGTTCAAAATTATATATAACTAAATTTATTAGTGATAACATCTATAAATAATTATAATGATGAATGAGAAAACTATTTTTCTTTGTTGTTAAACATAAAAAATTAAGCAGTTAAAATTAACCAATACTTGTTTAAGACCCAATAATGGCCATATTAAGACCTTATTACTTATATTATGAAACATTTAGCATTATTTTTCCATAGTTACATGAAAAAACAATTGTGTAATTCACAGATCCAAAACAATTACAAATATTCCACTTACCGCACTTATAAAAAGGCACCCCCTCTCCTATCCACTTCATGCCTTCAAACCATTTTAGTTTAGACAAACTAGAACAACTATCTTTATAAAATTACTCACATTATAAAATAAGACTTATATTTTGTTATAGAGTAAACCTTTCAAGGTTTTAATGAAATCAAATCAATGATAACTGATGATGAGGTAATGTTCTTCTATATTTTTTATTATATTTCTTTATTCACCTCATTGAATTACTATTATACCATTATTATATAATATAGTCAATATCTTCCATATACATGGTTTTTTATGTCATGTTTATGACCTAAAACGTCACAAAATTTCATCACATGGTTTATAAATTCAACATGGATGTGCTTGGCGGACCACAACCTCATGAACTGATGTCCTTGTTTTTCCATTACCACATTTAATGGTTAGAAATAATGATTGATTTATATTTTATATATATTATATATTATATTTATAAAGTAATTATATTTCATTGTTTAGTATATCAAACACGCATTCATGATTCCTTTTTTTGGGAATATGATATCATCGCTCTTGTGTACGGTGGACTACCACCTCATTAAGGGATGTGATTTGTTCACACCTTAAATGTAATGTGTTAATAACTCGTTTAATAAAAATATTTGATATATAAGACATAAAAATTACACCATAATATATATGTATATATATCTATTAATTTTCTATTTTTCAATATGATATAAAATTTAAAAAACATTCATGCGTAGTATTACCCACCATCTCGATGAACATCATATTTCATTTAATATTACTCAAATTTTATGGATTAATCATAATAAATATATAATAAATATATTTTCATCATGGAATAAATTGTTTACATAATAAAATAATTACCTATGTAAGATTAACAAAAAAATAAAGTCAAAACTTACTCAAACAAACATAGTTATTAGTCGAAATAATGAAAATAAAAAATTATTATTAAAACATTAATCATCATAGTTTATAAAATATTCATATAAGCTACCATAAATGTTAATATATATATATATATTACAAACTTTAATAATATGTTTGTATCCACTATATAGTAGGATAATGAATGTTTGACGAAAAGGAAAGTGTGATGTAGGGTATTTCTTCTCAATTTCATCACATTGAAGAATATTGTCATGTTATGAACCTAATTACATTTTTATTGTGTATATAATTACCCTTGACATGTTATATGATAAATAATTATTTATTTATTACATTTAAATTTCAAATTTTAATTAATTTATCTATGGGTTTTTTAAAAAAAAATTGATGTCGTAATGAAATTTGTAAATAAATTCATTTTCATTAGGTTATATTACTTATTTTTTATTGTAAATATTTATAATTATTTTTATAATATATTTTGACACTATATGAAATTATTTCCACCTTATTATTTTTATTTAATTTTTATTCACATAATCGATTTATTGATTAATTGTCACTTTAACATTATGATCATCTTAAGGGTTTAATTCATAATCTCATTCTAATTGAGATCATTTTTCATATAAATTACAATAATTTAAATTACATGAAAATTGTTTAATAAAACCATAAATTTTAGTCTCATAAATTTAATCATAGTCATCATCATGTTATTAAACTATTTTTTGATTCACTAGTGCAAAAAATGATTTTGATTTTTTTAATATAATCCGACTTTATTTCTCTCTTCAGTCAGAAATATATTTAAATATAATATCATCTATAAAGAAAAATTCATTATCCTTTTAGAAATGATTTATTAAATCTAGTTTATACAAATTTTGAATTTTAAAAAATAATTCAAAAGAATATTCTTATCACTTTCTAAAGAGGGTATTGTAATAACTATTTCACAATTAAAAAGGAATGATCCTTTTACCTCTTATGGAATTAACTGACACCATTTATTTGAGGATTCTTTTGAAATTTTAAGATCATTATAATGAAAAAATTTATAATTTATGTTCAAAAAAATAATATTTTTCCAAATGAAATTGTTATTTCCCTCAATAGGGGTTTTAATGATGTTTTTATTGTATTTATTTTTATCAAAAACAATATCCCATCATTCTTAATCTAGTGGTTAAACATTGTATTGAAACCATCATTATTATTTCTCAGGATGGTTTAAGATCAATTTATCAAATGATGTTATCTATATTCACATCTTTGTTTCAATTTGTTGATCAATAAATTTTACCCAAATATTTATAGTATTTATCATGAATATGATAATATCCTAAACTGTATTCCATATTTACATATATTTTATACATTGAATAATAATTGATTAACTAGGGAAAATATAGATAAATCTATATCCTTTACTCAATACAGATATTTGATAATGAACATTGGTTATTAATTATTATATTTAAATATATGAAGTATTCATTGGATAGGTAAAAAATCGGTGGGGATTGCTTATATTCTGGATCTCGACATGTTGATAGTCTCATGGGACAAATTTGTTTTATTACCTTAGGTATGTGGGGTTTTACCCAATATGGTTTCAACCATCTTGTAAATGGTCCAAATAGAAAACATACAATTATCTAGGGAATCATTTTATCCAATAATTAAGGAATGCCTTCATTTATTATTATGTTATCTATATCATGGATATTTTCATTATGACAATATCTCTACATAAATTTCATTATTAGTTTTTTAAATATAGTGTTTTTTGTTAGTTATTTTTCTATATTGATTATTACTTATCAAGTTATTATCATAGTTTTATTTATTTAATTTAACGTATTTTTTAGTTATTTTCCTTTATATATTATTTACATGATTCCTTCCTAGTTTATTTATTTCATTCCATGTATTTTCAATTATTCTCTTTTCTATATTGATTGTGCTGAATGATTCATTATTTATTCAAATAAATTTTTCCAATACTATGAATTTGATCTGACACATATTAGTTTCTATTGAATATCATTCCATTCTGGTTACTATGAGAGATATGAAATAATATTCTATAGGGAATAATGATATTATCAAAATAAATGAATATATGTTGTAATTTTTGTATTGAAATAGAATGTATGATTTATATTGGTATCTAGTTTAAAACTACTAGTAAAATTATTGATCATTTGGTACATGATTACCTATATATTATTCTACTTTATTGGTACAACACACTTACTCTAGGATTATTAGAGTATGGTTTGATACTCTTCATTTTACAGGACGTTTAGCAGTGATATTCAGAACTAGATTTTGGAAAACATAAATTAGGTAAAATAGACCTATTATTAAATTTGAAGATGTTTATATAAGAACACCCCAATTTTTTAATGTATATATTTTGTTTTATTTTTGAAAATAAATATGTGTCTAGATATTATAAGTCAATATATCTCTAAAACATATGTACATATAGTAATAACTCATGGAATGTTTTGCTTGACATGATTGTAACCTTATACACAACAATGTCATTACTACACACCTCTTTTGAAATACCTAGGGGATATTCTTATGATAATTCAAAATTTCATTAGAAATCAGTATGAGGGAGTGGAATAGATGATGGCACTAAATGACATAGGTTAGAACCTAGACCAAAGGAGAACCTATATTGATGTAAAATGGTTTATGAATTTATTTGGAGTACAAAATTATATTATAGAAGTATATTACCAATGGTATTTTGGTTACATTAGTCATGAAATATCTATTGACTTTGTTAAATTTTTAAATAACACATTTCTTCATTAACTAAAAAGTTATGAAAACCATAATGGTTTTGAGTTTAAGGTTGATCGTAATGTCAAAATCATAAACACCATTTTAAAAAATTATGGTAGGAATTTCAAAATATAAAGTAAATATTAGGGTAAATTTATTACTTGTGTTTGTTGGACTGGAAAATTTATTTTTAGAATAATTCCATTTTATTTCATATAAATTAGTTAAATGAATTGATATCCATTCGGTGGAATTAATTAAATTGAAAAAGTAGTCAAATAATATTATTAGACATTTAGAAAATTGGATTGTTATTAAAACCAAAAAAAATGTTAATTAGGTAAAAATTTTTTTCCAAAGATGTCCTTTCAGTTATTGGGACCATTATCTGACTTATATTAATATATTTTATAACATAAAAAATCCCACATAAATTGTGACAACCTATTTCATATTTCAAGGTGGTGGGTCTTGTACTCATGACTAAAGGATGATAAGGGTTTAGCTCCTACAACTATTTTACATGAGCTCTTGGATAATTTTTCATTGTTTAATGTGAACTATTTGAAATCTAAATATTAATGATGAACTAGTGGTGTTATAGTTGAGGTTTTGATATTCATTAATTTGTTAGACAATATATGGAAACCATTTTGGATTAATAAAATTACTAAGGATAAATAAAATGGGGTTTACTCTTTTATGGAACCTACGATCCATTAAAATTCACTTTTAGTGATTTGGGAAAAAAATTTAAAGATATTTTTTATTGGAGGAAGTTATATATGAACAAAAAAAGGATAAAATTATTCTTTTTAACATGAAATTTTTCATGTATGTATATGTCCTCATAATAATTTATAGTAAATGAGTTCTTTAATGCTAGAAAAAGGACCTCAAAATAAACTTTTATCCTATTACCATCATTCCTGATGATCTAAATAACCTGTACACATATATTATATATAATTTTTTGATCAACTCAACATTTTATTGATCATTAAATTGTTTGAAATTAATTAACTCATCCACTCTATGTAAATATTTATAATTTTTCTCTATTTTCATTTCTTCACTTTCAACCAACATTCTCCTATATAGAAACCTATATATGTATTACTCCATATGATCTTTGTATTTCCCTTTGTCTCCTATTAAGTGGAAATTTTACCAACCCTACTCATGATTTGGGTTTTAAAGAAATGAATTTCTCTGATATCATCCCCTAGATTACCAACAACATTTTTAAATTGTGAGGATGTAATTTCTTTAAGGTGAGGAAAATGCAACACCCTGGAAGATTAAAATGAGAACATCATACTTGATATTGTCCGTGACATATAACCCCAAGGGAAGAATGGAATATAAAATCCCAAAAAAATTATGATATTTTTATATTTGAATAAGTTCAATATCATGCAATTCATGAAATTACATGTTTATATTTCATTAAATGAAAAAAAAAATTCTTCCATGGCTTGCATTACACATAAAGTCGATATTTATCAAATAACAATATATTATTATTATTTATTATAACAATTATGACATATCCTTTTTAAAGAATAGTGTGAATATTATTAATTATATTATGAAAATATATAGTTCACACATATTTACTAGTAATCTATTGTTTATAAAAAATAATACAGACTGTTTAATAAAAATAAAATATTTTTAAGAAATCTGTAATATCCTAAAATATTCTAGTCATTCTTGGCACACATAATTTAAAAATAATTAATAAACCATTGAAAAAAAATTATGTAATATTAACATCATTTTTGGAATGATAACTCCAATGTTTTATTATTGTTTAGTTTTTTGTATTTCTCTAAAAAGTTTCATTTTTTATAATTAATACCGAAAAATAATGAATTTCATTTGAAAACTTATTTTCAATATAAATATTTTATAATGACGAATTATATTTTATGTTCATTTTAAAGTCATAATAGTTAAATTATATATATATGTATATCATATATATTTCAATAGATTCATTATCATATAGAATTTTGATATAAAAACATTATGAATGGTTGAACATTTTTTGTATAAAAACACACTTTCTCATCTGGTTGTGAGATGAATTCTAAATTAAGGTTTTGTAATTATATGAAATCAATTGTAATAAAATTATTTCGATATTTCAAATAATTATAATTTATATTTTATAATTAGGTCATGTTAATATTTTACCAAAATTATTAGGGAAAACAGTTAATACTAATTAAAGAGATTTAGAAGGAAATGAGATTTCATAGAGGTAAAATAAATAAAATAATGTGTAAATATTACCGAAAACCACTCCAAAAACAATTTAGGGACATATTTAGAACTAATAAATTATTTTTATTGTAAATTTATAATTATAGGGGATTTTTGAGAGGAATACAATATGATTGGAATTCAATCATTCAAAAAAATTACAAGTGTGACACTCACTCTACTATAATACAAGCACCCACTTTCCTATCCACTTAACACCATAAAATAACTTTACTTTAGAAAACCCATTTAAAATCACTTCCACAATTACATCCCATAATCCTATAATAATATTTTTTTTTAAAATGAAATCCTTTTTTTTGTTATTGTGTAATCTTTTATAGGATACCCAAAGAAGAGGTAATGTGCTTCTATAAGAATTTTTATTTTATATTATTTTCTAGATCATTAAATTACTACTATAACATACATATATAATAAACTTATCCCCTTAAATATAATTATTCGTTGATATGAAAATGGTACTACAAAAAAATTCTTACCCTTCCATCAAATTTGTTACGAAATCATTGTTTGTGTATACATCAAACTGTCTCAATAAGGAAATAAATCACTTTTCTCCATTACCACTATTCAAGGTTTAGAATAATGATGTATTTATAGATTATATTTATGAATTTTTTAATTTGGGAAATTAATTTGTTTCTATAATTATTATATCACACACAATTTCATTATATGAATATTTTGGGAATATGATAGATGCACGTATGTATACTTCATACTACCACCTTATGAAGTGATGAGATTCATTCACACATTAAATGAAATATAATAAATATGGTTTAAATAAAAATATGTGATATATATGAAATAAATTCAATTGTAATTGTATATATAAATATATCATTTACCTTTCTTTTATTCAATATGATTATTAAATGGGAAAACGTTCATCTGTATATACGACCTACTATCTCCATGAATGTTATTTTCATGTTTCTATAGCCAAATATTATGGATTAATATAAATAAATATATTATGAATATAATTTATATTTAAATTATGCATTAAATTTTCAATTTCATTAAATCGTGATCAAAGTAATGGGAACAATAAATAACACCCCAAAACTAAATCAAAAATCAAAAACTTATTACATAAAACAATTAAAATAATAAAATATTGTTAAAAAATGGATGATGAGATGTTATAAAAGAATCATATATAATACCATAAATATTAATATTTTTCTAAAATAATTTAATAACATATTTAAAGCCACTATAAAGGAGGTTAAATAAATAAGGACAAAATTGAACATGTGAGGTATGTAATTTCAACACAATTTTATTTTATTGGGTATTGTTGTACTTTTGTGAACATAATTACATTTATATGGTATATATAATACCCATTTAAATTTAATATCATTAATACATCTTTATTAATGATATTTTGATTTTCTATTATTTATATATCATCAAATTGGATTTCAATTAAATATTTCCATGTAGTAAAAAATATCATATGTCAATTTCATTTTATTGGGCTATATTAATTAATAATTATCACTAATATTCAATGATTATGTGTTTAATTAATTTTGAAATTGTAGTTATTATTTCTAAAGATTTTTTATTTGGATTTATAGTTTATAAATTAAATAGAATCATTAATTAATTATCACCTTAGCTTTATGATAATTTCACGGTTTATTTCATAATATAATTTGTATCATGATTATTTTTCCTTTAATTTTGATTAAAAATATCATGTGGCTAATGTTTTATAAACCAATTTATTTTATTCTCGTATTTTGTTTCCTGATTTTCTTCTAGTGATAGTACCATTTTCAACTCTTGTTCGCTTAAAATGATTTAATATGATATGGCACCATTTGTCTCTATAATCGGATATTAATTTTCCTACAGAATTGTGTTTCCTAAAACAAGTCAAATAATTTTTTTATCCTTTTATAAATGTGTTAAAAAATATTGGATTACATATTTTTTCTATTTATAGAATTTTTTTAAAATGAATATTCTTTTCTCATTCCAAAACAAATTAATTTTATCACCTTTTCATAATAAAAAAGGTATGTTTTATAAACCATGTATGGAATTGCCTCAAATAATTTTGTTGAATAATCCAATGAAATATTATTAAAAAATATCTAAAGAAACTATTTTTATAATTCAGTTTCTAATAAATTATATCCTATTGTTATTTCAAAATGAGAAGGATATTTTACATTGAAATGTCATCCAATATCTTATTATTATATTTTTATTCATCAACAACAACAAACCTTCATTGGTAATATATTGGTGAATGTTGCATTGACACTATCCTTTTTTTCTATTGATTGTTAATGATCATTTTGACAAATGAGAGTATCGTTATTCACTTTTTTATTTCATTATTAGTGTATTTAAATTTAACCAAAATATCATCTTTAATTATCATGGATATGATTATTTTCTAAAACATAAAACATTTTTACATATAGTGGTTAATTTTAATGTTATTTGATTAACTATGGAAAATATAGATAAATCTATATAATATACTCAATATTGATATTTGATAGTGTAAATTGGTAATTAATTAAATAAATTATTCAATATATAATTAATTCACTAGACAGGTTTGACATGGGTGTGGATTGATTTTAGATATCTCCATAACACATCAGTATTCTAAAGAGACAAATATTTTTGTTATCCTTAATTAAGTGGTGTTTTACGTAGTATGATTCAAATCATCGCTTGAATGGTCTTGAAGTAATGTTAAAATGTACATGGGAAACATGTAATCCAATAAATAATCATTTTTCATTTGGAATTCAGTTATTTATTTCGAGGATATTTTTACAATAACATTTTTTCTCGATTAATTTAATTCTCAGTTATTTAAATGTCATGTGTTTTATTTAGGTACCTTTATATATTTATTGGTTTTTACTTAATTAAGATATTAATTTTATTGAGTAAATGGTATGTATTTTAATTATTTATCTTTCCATGTTATTTATTCACTTCCATTTAAGTATATTAATTTCCTCTCATTTGTTTTAACTAATTTAGCTAATCATATTTTTAATTCTAATTGATTCATATTTATTCATTGTACTTAAACTATACTAGGAATTTGGGATCCCCCTTTTTTTATTCCCTAGTATTCCATGAGGATAACTACATTAGATATGTAAAAAATGAGCTTGATGGAATTTTAATATTATCAATATAAATAATAATGTTGTAATTATTGTATTCAAATTTAATGTAAGAGTCATGTTGTTATCTAGTTACCAATATTACTAAATTTTTCAGTCCTTTAGAATGAAATTCCATGTATCTTATGAAAATATAATTTTAGTAGATATTTGAACTAGGATTTGTTGGTTCTAGGTCATTAATGAAATATCACATGATCACTCTTACTAATATGGGGTACAATAATGAAGTGGTGAATGAATCACATTCTATAGATAATATAAGAAGTAATTTCTTATTTTAATTTTGATCTACCTACTTTTTATAACTAATTTTATGAAAATGGGTATCATAATAACATCCCAATAAAAAGATATTAAATTAGTTCTGAAAACTCGTAATGTTATTACAAGGACCCGACCTTATAAAATTAGATAATAATGAATTAAATGAATAATTCACATAGAGGATCTTTTCAGATTTAGAGTTTTAGCGAATTAAGACATAACTATTACATCTCAAAAGATTACAATGTAGACACTTCTAATAAGTTTCCATAAAATAAAAAATCTTAAAAAGAAACATTTCTAGTTCCATGTTTTAGATAGCATGTCTTTCCTTGATCCCATCCTTGATCCTATTCATCTTTATGTCATGTGGAAAACATTTCAGAAACATGGGATGAGCATAAAAAACCCAGTAAAGGATACACAAAGAAGGAAAACTGTTAGTTTTTCAAAACAATTAGTAAACCATGAATACTTCATCAATGAAATACATTAAACCTTTACGAAGTAGTAAATACTCTCCACTGAATAAAATATCACCACTTATCCTTTTTAACCAAAATATTACCATAAACCCATATAAGGAACACATAACATATAAAGGTAACTTGGGAAGTAAACATACTTAAATGGAATAACCATACAGTCGACTTCCACACATATCACTAAATGGAATAGCCATATGGCCGACTTCCATACCCAATCCATTGGAGGTTATAACGTAACCACCTGTCCTGGTATTCATGGAACCACCCATCATATGGTTTATCATTTAACCACCCGTCAAATTTCCAAGAAACATTATAAAATTATAAGACATAAAACAAATATAATGGAAATAAAACATTTCCACATTTCGATCAAAATATATCAATTAAATATATTGACATAAAAAATACATTATAAAAACAATTTTCAATACGAAAATACATAAATGATTATATGGTATTTATTTCATTTTAAAAACATTATGGCATGTTGAGGAAGCAAAAGACCAAATAATACTCACGGCAGTGGAAAAGGTCATTGTCACCGCATACATTAAAATAAACATTCTTTTTTTCTTTTAAGAAAATGCTTCGTAGAAAAATATTCCCTTTGAGTGAAATGAAAATTCAATGGTGTTTTATACAGTGTATAAAAGAAAGTCTTGTATTAGAACAAAATATGCCTCAATGAAAGGAGATTCAGACGGAGTCCCTTACAAAGTCGGTAACCTTAGATTAAGGATAAATCAATTACATAATTATGTGTTAAAAATATAAATACACCGAATATAAGAAGATATTAAGTGTAAAACAATCAAAGGTCATCCACACATATTTATAGTATGACATAATCATGAATTATAGGTTTAACCCAAAGAATTGAAATTGGGTTAAGATGTTCCATTACAGAAATTCGACAGCCTAACAACATCATTTTAAAATTCATAAATTGAAGGATGAGAGATAAAAAGGGTATATAATCACTTGTAGAAATCAATTACATCAATAATTATATATATAAAAGAACATATCCCTTTATAAGAAGATGTAAATTAAAATACCTACTAAAAATAAGTCTTTTAAAAAGAGGAGGGTGAAAGGTTCCCTTACCGATTTGGGTAACTTTCAAAATGTACACCCAATGAAAGAAGGGTCATACAATGAAGATGTAAATACCCATAAATTAAATTGTATTACACAAATAATACAATCATGGGCAGTACATACGCCACACAGAAGGAAATAGTGGCACATGTAGCATGAATCTCACGGGAAAAAAAAGTGTGATAAAAACCCCTTACCTCGTTGTGATCAATCGAGTCATATGACCAAAAGATAATAAACACAAAATGAATCACATAATACCATGAATATAAATATAATCATTATAATATATATGAAAGGTCAGTACGCAATAAACTGCATGCAATAAATAAGTTGTGAACAATGGATATCTCACAGAATTAAAAGTGAGATAAGAAATCCCTTACGAAAATTCGGCAGCATAACGGTGCCACTTAAAACATCCAAAAATTAATTTATGAGATCAAATATGGTATCTCATCAAATGAACATAAAAATTACATAATGGGTAATATAAAATAACTTCCCCAGACATAATAAAGATGAGTTTAAAAGAAATGATATAAAAGAGAGTACTTAAAAAGAAATTGAGACGTTGGATCCCTTACCTCATGTCCGACTTGACTCAATCATTTATTAATCTCATGAATAATAAACTAGTGTAAATTTATCCTGGATTAAGAACCTATTTTAATTTCATTATTCCTTTTATATCATTTATTACCATTTTATGAACATTATGTAATTATTTATGTTAATAACGGTCGTTTTGTCGATCATTGGTACTTGAGTCAAAAATAAACTTCTGATAATTACAAGTTGTTCATGTGGTAAAATATCAATTATATCCAGAAATATATTCATGATTTAGATATCATATATATCATATATATTCATTATATACATTCATTTATAATATTACATAACATTTAGATGTATGAAATTAAATGCACTGTTCATTGAGACGGTAAGTTGTACTTACACATGAACACTACTTTCATTTCTATTTCATATTTAATGGAATTAAATCATAATTATATAGAGTTATATTATAATTCAAGTATAATATAATATATAATATCATTAAATAAATACTTTATATGTCCCACATATGGGATTAACGAATCAAGTCACTTTGAGGGGGCGGTAGTCCACACTTCATAAAATGAAGATATCACGTTTACCCATAATGCAAACCATAAAGGTATGTCATAAATAAAAAATAAAAAGTCATAAGGAAAACATAATCATAATATATATCATATATAAATAGAGTAACATCTTGATGGACACCATGAAGGTGTTCATAGAAGATTGAACAATCATTGTTTCGTGAGGTAGAAATTCACCATCCACAGAAATTGTATGTTCTTTAACCATTAGACAATGGTGTGTGTAAGTGTAGCTCGAATAAGTCATATAAATACATCATAGTATATTTATGATACTGGGTTTGTTACAAAAAAAATGGATAAAAAGAGTTTAGGGGTTGGAGAAGAAAAATAAAACAAAAGAACACAAGTGAAGACATTACCTTTAAATCGGGTAACTCCTCTTGGTTTGAACCAAAAGGGTTTCTTGAAGATCTTTCTTCCGATGGTAAGGCTTATAGGATGAAGAGAGTGATGTGGAGAGATAAAATGATCATATTTTGACTAAGAAAAAGTCTTGAGAGGTGTGGGTAAGAAGGTAAAGGTGGGGCCTTTTATAAGAGGGAGGAGGGGCACTCTTGGAATGTCGTGAAAAGTTACTTTATTATAAAATTATTTTCGGATACTAAAGGTCCCACAATTATATATTTTAAGTTTAATGTGATAAGGCTTAGAAATACACCAATCCAATAGGTGTTTGACAAGTGTTTGTCTTAGATTTTACCTTATCTTCTCATTTTATTTAAATCGTTCATTATTGAGGTAATCACTACATCATTATGGTGTCCTAAATAAATTTATTCATTTAATGTCTAAAAATTATAAAAAAACTATCATCATGTAGGAAATAGTTTTATCTTTATAATGAATATTTATAGTCAAAATTATGACTTGTATAACCCCATGTAAAAATTGTTTTGGTAAAACAATACATGTTTGTGACATTTTTATTTTAACATTAAATAAAAAGTTATGAATGTCATTTTCCTACCAATGTGGCTCCATGGGGACCCCATGTTGACCCTTGGATTTTCCTGGTCAGAAATTACTTATCCAATAAGGGTAGTACATGTTTCAAGGTCATTTCATGTTATTATAACATTATCTTTACCTTAAATTACACTAATTATCTTTAATCACGATTAATAAAACATAAAAGTTACTATTCACCAAAAAAATATTTTAATCCCATTGAACAACATTTTACATCCTAATGACAACCATGTATGTCGGATTTTTGAAATTCAACTCACAGTAGTGGAAAAGTTTCATTTAAGAAAAAAATCAGTTTTTTAACTACCACTTAGTGGTTTCACTATTCATCAGAAATTGATGTTTTTCAGAAAAATACCAAAAATTCACCCTAAGCTATATTTGATATTATGAATTCAAAAATAATTTCTATTTTATGAAATTAAAAAAATATAAGTTGCATTAATTAATTTAATAATTAATTCCCACTGTCAAAACAAATAGCGTGTTTTTAAGAAACAATATCTATTAAAAGATTGACACTAGTTTATATCCAATTTCAAAATGAAATTAATTCCAATGACCACCATTGGATTAAATTATAAAAATTTATTCTAATTTCACTTTAAAATTAATTCAAAATATGATATAATCATATAAATAAATTTTATTAAAAATATGTTTCGAATTAAAATACATCATTATTCACTTATTCATTAAGAATAGACTTTATCAAAAAAAATAACAAAAACCTACAAAAAGTATATTTTGATATCCCGATTCTCAAGAAAGATTTCATTTGGTCCAATATAAAATATAAAATTGTCAAAAAGTGGATTAAAAAATGGTTCGCCATCAAAAGGTGGTTAATCGACTTTTTAAAGAATAATATAATGTTTACGCTTAAAATTGGATGCATTCTCATTTTAATACACTAACAATTATTGGAGAAAAGTAAAAATATTTGGAAAAAATATATAATCATTTTGTAGTTAGTTCTGTTCATTCCTGCCATTAAAACGGCTAGGCGTTAACTACCATTTAAAATAATATTATTTTATTATTAGGGTGCAACATAAGATTTCCAAGAAACTCGTTGTTGTGTATTGGGTATGCCATCAAGCATAGCGTTCAATTTAAATTAATATTAACATTTTATTCAAAAATATGGATAAATATAAAAATTTCATATTTTGTATTTACATGGGGTGTTACATCCTTCCTCCCTTTTGGGAATTGCGTCCTCGCAATTTTAAAATTGGGCTCGGAAGCTTCATTGAAATACCCACTTCGAAAAAGGAGTAAATTAAAATGTCACTTTAAATGAAAGAAAGGGAAGTACAAAGGTCACCCTAGTTAACCCATACTATGATTCCATGTAGAAAAACATGGACATGGAAGAGAAAAAAAAGGGTCATTTTCTGATGTAGATTGATAGAAAACATGATTAAGAGAAAGATAACCATAAGAAAATCAAAAATATGTGATGGGTTAAATGGTATTTGATTCCCCAGTAGGAAACGTTCACGGAAAACATTTTTGTTTTAAGTAACTTTTCATTGAGGAATTTATTTATTAGCTTCACCAAATCCTAAGGAAACATACTTACTTGTCATGTAGACTTTCATCTCTTACTAGATTTTTTACAGAAACTCATATTTTCTCGAAAAGACGAGTATTTAGGATTACTTGTTCGCATTAAGAGTACTATAATCAACATCTTGAGAATCACCTAATCCACAAAAGAGAACTATATATTTCTCATGTATTTAAACCATAACCAAAACCAAAACCAAAAAGGATAGTACAAGATCAGATAATCCCCAAAACAGATAATCCTTATAAAAAAAATCTATTCTTAATCTCTAAAATTTTTCCAACAAAACCCAAATTTCAACAAAGACCATTCAATAAACAATTTTCCATAAAATTAATCAATGTAATCCACACTAAGATTGAAACCCAAATCATTGAATGATTTATTAACATAGACTTCCAAGGTAAAAATTAACATTTATCTCCAAATAACATCAGAATCTCTTAAAGTCTCATATTGAAAAGTAATTCACCTAATCATATATTATCCATGATAGGTCAATATTTTCCTCGATAACCCAAAATCAACATATTCCTGATTCATAAAATTATATAACTAAAAAGAATTTGTTGTACTAACCAGGGAATTCACGTAGTCTAGTGGTAAGAGATAAATACGAGTCGCACTTTGGTTGTGGGTTCAATTCCCATAACATTGTCTGACGCGACGGGTTGTCACACAGTCTGTGTGTTTTCCTTTTTCCAAAACTATATAATTATCAATACATTCCCCAAAAACAGATAAAATCATCAAAAAAATTACCATAATATAAGTTAACCTCAATTTTATCTCATGCCTTTCATTTTCCATCATAACATATAGTAACCCATAATTACCTCAAAAGTAATGATCATATAAAACCGAATGGTTACCTTTTTAATTATTACCATAACATCCACATCGAGTTGGTTCTCTTGTACATGATGCATCAGAGAACTCAACGAGGTTCAAGTGGTTAATCATGACTCTTTGATAGTTGGTTTAGAATAACCACAAGATTCCTCATTGAATCCCCCATTTCATCAAGTCTCTTAATCAGAGAACCATCACAGTTTCCTTCAAACCCATTGTCACTTTGGTGCCTGCTAGATCCATCCATTTACAAAATCCAAAAGGTTAGTGTGAGTATATCAACAAAATCATCATGTACTAAAGAAGAAGATAAACACTAAGATATACATACTCATTCACATTATCTAAAAACTATGAATCTTTCTGAAATCATAGCCATTATGGTAGTGTCACTTATACTTAGAGTATACCCTAACCTCTAAAGTTATCTAAACCGACATCTGATACAAACTATAAGGACCTAGCCTTATAATATTACATAATCACGAATTAAATGAATAATTCACATAGAGGATCTTTTCAGGTTTACAGTTTTAGAGAATTAGGACATAACTATTACATCTCAAAAGATTACAAAGTAGGCACTTCTACTGAGTTTCCATAAAATAAAAACTCATAAAAAGAACACATGTCTAGTTCCATATTTTATATAGAATGTCTTTCCTTGATCCCATACGTGATCCTATTCATCTTTAAGTCATGTGGAAAACATTTCAAAAACTTGGGATGAGCATAAAAATCCCAGTAAAGGATACACAAAGAAGGAAAACTGCTAGTTTTTTCAATACAATAAGTAAACCATGAATACTTTATCAAAGTAATACTTTTCACCTTTACAAAGTATTAAATACTCTTCACTGAATAAAAGGTAACCACTTATAATTTGTAACCAAAAGATTACCATAAACCAATATAAATAACACATAACATATAAAGGTAACTTGGGACATAAACATACTTAAATGGAATAATCATACGGTCGACTTCCACACATATCACTACATGGAATAGCCATACAGCCGACTTCCATACCCAATGAATTGGAGGTTATAATGTAACCACCCATCTTGGTATTCATGACACCACCCATCATATGGTTTATTATGTAAGAACTTGTAAAATGTCCAAGTACAATTATAAAATCATATGACATAAAACAAATATAATGGAAAGAATAAATTTCCAAATATCGATCACAATATATCACTTAAATATATTGACATAAAAAATCCATTATAAATACCATTTTCAATAACGAAATACATAAAAGAGTATATGTTATTTATTTCATTTTAAAAACATTACGTCTTGTTGAGGAATCCAAAGACCAAATAATTCTCACGGCAACAGAAAAGGGTGTTGTCACTGCGTACGTTAAAATAAACATTACTTTTTGTCGTTTAGTAAAACGCTTCGTAGAAAAATATTCCCTTTGAATGAAATGAAAAGTCGGTGGTTTTTTATACATCCTATAAAATAAAGTCTTGTATTCGAAAAAAAATATGCCTCAATGAAATGAGATTGATACAAAGTCCCTTATAAAGTCAGTTACCTTAGATTAAGGATAAATCAATTACATAATTTTGTGTGAAAAATATAAATACACCCAATATAAATGGATATTAAGTGTAAAACAATCAAAGGTCATCCACACATATTCATTGTATGACGTAATCAAGAAGTAGATATTTAACCCAAGGAATTGAAATTGGGTTAAGAAGTTCCCTTATAAAAATTCAACAGCCTAGCGGCGTAATTTTAAAATTAATAAAATGAGATGATGAGAGATAAAAAGAGTATCTAATAACTTGTAAATATCATTTACAGCAATAAAGATTTATATAATAACATATCCCGACATAAGAAGATGTAGATTAAAGACTTAACAAAAGGAAGTCTTTTAAAAAGAGGAGGGTGAAGGGTTCCCTTACCGATTTGGGAAACATTCAAAACGTACACCCCATGAAAGAAGGGTCATACAATGAAGATGTAGATACCCATAAATTAAATTATATTACTAAAATAATACAATCATGGGAAGTACATATTCCACACAAAAGGAAATAGTGGCACATGTAGCGTGAATCTCACGGGAACAAAAAGTGAGATAAAAACCCCTTACCTCGTTGTGATCAATCGATTCATATGACCAAAAGATAATAAACACAAAATGAATCACATAATACCATGAATATAAATATAATCATTATAATATATATGAAGGGTCAGTACAAAATTCACCACATGCAATAAACAAGTGGTGAACAATGGAAATCTCACAGAATTAAAAGGTAGATAAGAAATCCCTTATGAAAATTTGGCTGCCTAACGACGCCACATCAAACTTCTAAAAATGGATTTATGAGATCTAATAGGCTCTATCATAATATTAAAATAAAAATTACATAATTAGTAATATAAAATAACTTCCCCAAACATAAGAAATATGAGCTTAAAAGAAATGAAATAAAAGAGAGTACTTAAAAAGAAAGAGAGAGGTTGGATCACTTACCTCGTGTCCGACTTGACTCGGTCATTCATTAATCTCATGAATAATAAACTAGAGTTAATTTATAATTTCGTAAGATACTATTTTATGTTAATTATTCCTTTTATACCATTTATTACCATTTTATGAACATTATGTAATTATTTATGTTAATAACGGTTATTTTGTCGATCATTGGGTCTTGAGTCAAAAATAAACTTCTTATAATTAAAAGTTGTTCATGTGGTAAAATATGAATTATATCCATAATTATATTCATGATTTAGATATCATATATATCATATATATCCATTATATACTTGTATATATAATATTACATAACATTTAGAGGTAAGAAATGAAATGCACCGTTCATAGAGACGGTAAGCCATATGTACGCATAAACGCTACTTTCATTTCTATTTCATATTTAATGGAATGAAATAATAATTATATAGAGGTATATTATAATTCCAGTAAATTATCTTATATAATATCATTAACTCGATCCTTTATACGTCCCACATATGGCATTAACGAATCAAATCACTTTGAGGGGGCGGTAGTCCGTACTTCCAAAATTGAAAATATCGTGTTTACCCATAATGGAAACCGTAATGGTATTCCATAAATGAAAAATAAAGAAACATAAGGAAAACATAAACAAAATATATATCATATATAAATAGAGTGACATCGTAATGTCTACCATGAAGGTGTTAAAAGAAGATTGACCTATCATCGTTTCATGAGGCAGAAATTCACCATCCACAGAAACAGTATGTTTTTTAACCATTAGACGATGGTTTGTGTAAGTGTAGCTCTAATATGTCATATAACAACATCCTAGTATATTTTATATACTTTTTTTGTTAAAACAATGTGATAAAAAGAGTTTAGCGGGTTGGAGAGGCAAAATAAAACAAAAGAACACAAGTGAAGACATTACCATTAAATCGGGTAACACCTCTTGGTTTGAACCAAAAGGGTTTCTTGAAGAGATTTATGCCTAGGGTAGGGATTCTAGGATGAAGAGAGAGATGTGGAGAGATAAAATGAGCATATTTTGTCTGATACAAAGGATTAAGAGGTGTCAGTAAGGTGGTATAGGTGGGGGCCTTTTATAAGAGGGAGGAGGGGCACTCTTGGAATGTCTTGAAAAGTTACTTTATTATAAAATTCTTTTCAGATATTAAAGGTCCCAAAATTATATATTTATAGGGTAAGGTGAAAATAAATTGAAATACACCAGTATAATAGGTGTTTGAAAATTTTAAGTCTTATATTTTACCTTATTTTATCATTTTACTTAAATCATTCCTTAATGAGGTAATCACTGCATCATCATGGTGTCGTAAATAAATTTATTTATTTAATGTCTAAAAATTATAAAAAAATATCATGATGTATAAAATCTTTTTTGATTTCTAATGAATATTTATAGTCAAATATATGACTTGTATAACCCAATGTAATAATTGTTTGGGTAAAACAATACATGTTTGTGACATTTTTATTTTAACTTTAAATAAAAAGTTATTAATGTCATTTTCCTACCAATGTTGTTCCATGGGGTCCCCAAGTTGACCCATGGATTGTATTGGTCGGCCATGACTCATCCAATATTGGTAGGAAATGTGTCAAAGTCATTTCAAATTATTATAACATTATCTTTACCATAAATTACACTAATTACCTTTAATCGCCCAAAAAAACATAAAAGTTACTATTCACCAAAAAATTATTTTAATCCCATTGAACCACATTTTACATCCTAATGAAAACCATGTATATTGGATTTTTGAAATTCAATTCACATATGTGGTAACGTTTCATTTAATCGAAAAATCTGTTTTTTAACTACCACTTAATGGTTTCTCTATTCATCAAAAATTGAAGTTTTTCAGAAAAATAGCAAAAATTCACTCTAAGCTTTATTTGATATTCTGAATTAAAAAATGATGTCTATTTTACAAAATTCACAACATATAAGTTACATTAATTAATTTAATAATTAATTCCCGCTGTCAAAACAAATAGCGTGTTTTTAAGAAACAATATCTATTACAAGATTGACACTCGTTTAAGTCCAACTTCAAAGTGAAATTAATTCCAATGACTACCATTGAATTAAATGGTAAAAATATATTCTAATTTAACTTTAAAACTAATTAAAAAGATGATATAATCATATAAATTAATTAGTTTAAAAAGTGGTTTTGAATTAAAATACAAAATTTTTCACTTATTCATTAAAAATGGACTTTATTAAAAAAATAACAAAAACCTTCAAAAAGTAAATTTTGATATCCCGATTCTAAAGAAGGATTTTATTTGGTCCAATATAACATATAAAATTGTCAATAAGTGGATTTAATAAGGGTTCTCCATCAAAAGCTGGTTAATCGACCTTTTAAAAAATATTAGAATATTTACGCTTAAAATTGGATTGATTCGCATTTCAAGCCACTAACATTTATTGGATAAAAGTAAAAATATTTGACAAACATATATAATCATTTTTTAGTTAGTTCTGTTCATTCCCGCTATTCCAACGGGTAGGCGTTCACTACCATTTAAAATAATATTATTTTATTATTAGTGTGCAACGTATGATTTCCAAGAAACTCATTATTGCGTATTGGGTATGCCATCGAGCATACCAATGCATTTAAATTAATATTAATATATTATTCACAAATATGGATAAATATAAAAATGTCATATTCTTTATTTACGTGGGGTGTTATAGTTATGATGATAGAATCTCATGTCATTAATTTTTATCTAATTAATGTTTTTTGGGAATGTTATTAATGAAAATTTCATTATACTTCCACTTATTGAATTTTATAGTATCTTATTCAAGGAATAGTTTTCTATACATTAACCCTACATGAATTCCAACATAAGAGTAGTCACATATTTTAAAGTAACCTATTATTGTTTATCATTGTAATGGTAAATTCGAACATTTGATGGAAATTTCATATAGTATATGGGTCTTGATTCTAATTTCAAAGACACCATATAGTGTGTCCCTAATTTAGTTTTATTAATTAATTAAGTATGAAAAAGAAAATATTGGTGAGGGATTCATTTTGATAGGTACATCACCATGGGAAAACATTTTTTTTCTTAAAAAGAAGGATGGATCAATGAGACTCTGAATTTATCATTGAGACTAAATAAGATCACAATAGAGAATATGTTTCCTCTTCCTTATATTGTTGACTTCTTCAATAATTTTTGAGTAGATCCATATTTGTTTTAAGATTTATCTTCAATCTCGATATTATCAGTTGAGGGCAAAAAGTTAATGAATTCCTAACATAACTTTATACATGTTTTGATAGATTCTATGACTTTATAAGGTTGTAATATGGTCTAACTAATTCTCATGATATCTTCATGGAGTTAATGAAAATGATCAATAGAGATTAAATTTATCACTTTGTGGTAGTCCTTACAAAAATATTAATATATATTCCAATAGTATACAAGTGAATGATGATCACATGAGTATTGTACTAAAGATTTTATTAAAGGTGTAGCTGCAGGTAAAATTACCAAGTGTGATTTTTGGCTAAAATGTTATTCATCGTTCGGATTATATATTCTCATGTGAGTGAATTTATAGGGACTAATCAATAATAAATTTATTTACAATTCTTCCAATCAAACCATTAGGGATAAGATATATACTTTTTGTGGTTCGACAATATATTATCAATTCATTGTGAATGATTTAACAAAAAACCAAGTTAATTTTAAATAGATCCATGTTTCATTAGATATATGAAAGTTGGGAAAATTTTAATTAATTAGAGAGAATATTATTGATAACAATTGTTATTACACTACCCTATAGTGGAGAACATTTGATAATATATATTTATATATCATTAAAGGTAATATGATACATATACTTTCATAATGATATGGTTATAGATTATTCGTCACAAAAAAATGATGTATTGTGTGAAAAAATTACAAAATTATGATTTGGACTTTAATTTGGTAATTTTTGTATTAAATATATAGAAGAATTATTATTAATGAAAGTTTGTTATATAAGCGGATCACATTAATTTAAAGAATATATTATCTAAAAAAAGTCTTGAATATTAACTAGAGAATATTGTTGGAGTAGATTATATATTATTACTGCCTAATAAATTTCCACCCCGAGAAAGTGAAAAAGGTTTGAAATGCTTTGGGTAGAATTGATCATAGTGGCTTATCTATAAGGATGATCACAAAAGATATAATATTTTAAAATTCTCAACGGTTTCATTTAATAATCTTGAAGGAAGGGAAGAAATATTATCTTTTTTAAATTATTGTTCAACTATATATCAAATTGAATATTAAAGAAGAGTAGGAGGACGATATAGAGTTACAAAATAAGGTAATATATATTCCTAAGTTCAACCATGGTTAAGATATAATGATAAAGTTTTGGAACCATGTATTTGTTCCATCCATACCAGATTTGATGAAGGGTCTATTTGATAAAGATCAAACATTTTTATTTTATATTCATCCTAGAAGTATGATGATGTATACATATCTAAAATAATATTTGTTTTTAGAAAACATGAAAAGATGTACATAAAGAATGTATCTTGGTACATGGTGTGTTAGTAATTTCCACCTATAAAATAGAATTTAAAGGGAAGGTTACAACCATGACCCCTACAAGTATGGAAATATGAAATAATAAAAAGGTATTTTTTCATTATACTACTCAAAATGTCTAAATCCCAGAATGATATAAGGGTTTTATTCAATCACCTTATGTAGATATCACACTTAATTACTATTAGAGAAAAACATTATAATGAAAATAATCATAGAATATACCTTTAAAAATTCAAAAGTTTTTATAGAGTACTGCAATTTATTATATGGGAAAATGATATGAGGTTTACCTTGATGTTATGGGGAAGTCTTCATAAGCTCTTGATACATAGTTTAATTTTAGTACTTCATATCATCGACATATAGATTGTTAATATAAGTGAACCATTAAAATCGTAGAGGATATGTTGATACCTTATTTAAATATTTGAAACATTGTTTTGATCTCCACCTTCCTTTAGTTAATTTTTCTAAAAAAAATATCTTTCAATCATGTATTTAGGTGGATACTTAAGAATCTATATATGGAAATAAATGAATAAATCCAATCTACTGAGATTAATTTGATGAATTAAACCTATTGGGTAATGAGATAGATGATGAAATAGTAGTCAATGTATGGTCCATTTAGTAGTGCAAGAAGGGAGCTCATAATCAATTGAAAATTTATGTTGATAATCATTGATGGAATCAAATATTTTAAATTTGTAAGAATAAATTCATGTGAATTTATACATAAAATAAATTTATGACATTCGAGAATAATTGAATGATAAACTCTATGTATATTTACCCCTTCACAATTCATGATTATGGATGGATGTTATATTCTCTCTTGGAATATACTCTGAAACTCTCTCCAATTTAGGATTTGTTCCACATATCTCTCCTAAAGAATTATATACCTGATTTTAATGACCCCAAGTCTAGTAACCCGTAAGTGGTTTCCACATTAATAAATTCACATTAGATGCATGTTATATCATCTTAATTAATAAAATAGTTTTTTAATATTAAAGAACCTGGACATACATTATACCCCTTTTATATTGGGAAATAAAATACATAGAATTTTAATGGAAATCATTTGGTATCCTTTAACTCATTCAGTAAATTCTTCTTCATATCTTGTTGAATGGGGAAAATGTTAAATAAAATACTCAATAACATTTATATATAGATGAAGATATAATTGGTAACTAAATAATATTCAATATGTAATGTTAATTAACCATAACATCATACCATTTAATAAATAATATAAGCATGAAATAATGTTTAATCAACATTCCATGTTCGATAACTAAACACCCATGCCATTTAATAAATACAAGGAAAATGAAATTAAAGTAGATATAATATAAATGTGAAGATATTATGGACATTAATAATGGATAAATTCGAAATCAATGAGATTATTAGTTATTTGATTTCATGATCTCATTCATTATGATACCTCTACTATTAATACCATTGACAAGAATATTTAAGACTAAAAAGAATGACACATAATTTTTGGCCAAAAGATTATCTCCTTGAGACCTGTCACTAAAGTGAGGTGATATATATAACCAATTAACCCTCATAAATACATTTCCAAAACATTCCCTATATATCAAATAATCAATTTAAATCATGAATCAATATGTATTATCACTAAATATCTATTTTCAGTAAAGGATAAAAATTTATAAATATTTCTCCAAATGACATACTAAATTATAAAGTTTAAAATATATAAAAAATGGTTTATTATTAATTAAAAATAATATAAATCATATAATAATATGGATATATAATATAAATTTAATTTCTAAAAAAATGATCATAAGAAATTAATTGTTTCAAGAGAAGGTAAACAAAAAATAATGTGAAACTGCCCAATATTTTTCCCCTCATTGGTAAAGTATAAAATATAACCCCTTGAAGAATAAAAATGAAATTGAATATTAATATTCATGGAAAAATATTTATCCATTTTAAAATAATAAAATTGGTTATATATACACCAAATAAATTTAAATAGGTGTATATTCTCAAATATGACCTAATGAAATATAAATTCAGAGCAAATCCCATGAGTAATTTTTTTCCTTAGTTGAACAAGATTCATCATTAGTGATAATGGTTTCAATAATGGTATTAATTCATTAATTAACCAATATCATATTTATAATATTATTTATTATCCTCTTATAATATTTTAACACATATTTCTTAATAATATTTCATTATAATCATTGTTTCATGTGTTGATTACCTTCAATTCCCAAGTGTGTTTTTTATGAAAGTTATGGATCATTAACATAAGATAAAAATAAAAAATATAAATAATAATTATTTTTTATAAGGATAAAATTTACCTATTAGATTCATTATTATAACCATTCTTGAATATTGGGGATTGAAAATTAGTTTCATCGCTTCGTGGAGATATTAAGTCCTACATACACACGAGGGAAGACATCATTCTATTAGAAGGTGAAAGGATAAAGGTGTATATGATATATAAATTTAAAAATTATATATAAATTCATATATATAACATATATTTTTAAAATTTATCCTTATTACCTTCCATGTAAATAATAAGTGAAAAATGAATCACATCGCATCATGAGGCGGTAATCCATTGTAGACACAAAAGACAGGATCAAATTTTAAAAAGAATATAATGAATTAAAGTATACGGGGGTATTATAATACCGTAATTATAATTATATCAAAAATTTAATATATAAATATTAAATACATAAATATATCCTACTATTATTGGTGTTGATTAAAAGAGAGTTACATCAATTTGTGAGGTAGTTGTCCTCCATACACATGATTGATGATTTTATTTCCCATTTTATGGAAGCAGTTTTTGATAAAGGTTATTTAATTAAAAAATTAATATATCAATATATGGTAAATACTATTTTTCTTAAATTATCGTTAGTGAATAATATTTAATGTATGTGGAAGAAGACATAAAATATAAATGACTCTTTAATAATGAAACCTAGAATTTGGAAGACAACTTTAGGATTGCATCAACAACCTTCCTATGATATATTACAGATAAAACTAATGGTTCTAGTATGTTTATATATATGAAGAAGTAATTCATAAATATGGGAAGAGGATTTCTGTTCTAACTATACCTGAGCTAAAAAAAGAGTTATTGTGTGATTCATAAAGTTCAAATTTCTATACACATCTTAGTAGAAATTTGATGTACTTGCATTTTAAAGAACATTTTTTTGTGGAATATTATGATGAGAGAAATTGCATATTATGTATCACTATGTTTATTTATTCAAAAAGTGAATTCCAAACAACAACATCCCAGAGAAGTCATGCAACCCCTGCCTTTTCCTACATGGAAATGGGATGACATCACTATGGATTTTTTCACTAGATTCCCCAAAACTCAAAGAAAAAGAGTTGAAATATCGGTAATTGTTGATCAATATAAAAATATGATCATTTTTTGTTATAATGGTGGATTTTCCACTGGAGAACCTTGAAAGGATCTACATCAATGGAGTTATAGGACTTCAAGGAGAACCTCTTTAAATAGTGTCTGATAGTGATAAATGATTTACATTGAATGTTCGGAAATTTACTAAGATTTATTTGGTTACTAAGATTCATTTGTGTGTAGCTTAACACGCAAAAACTGAAGGGAAATCAGAAAGGACGATCCGTGCTTTAAAAGAAAATTTGAGATCATTCCCAAATTATTTTCATGGTATGTGGGATCAGTATTTACCTTTAGTGGAGTTTTCTAAAAAATAGTTCACATCATAGAATTAAAATGGAACAGTATGATGAATTGTATAGAAATAGATGATGTACACCAACATGTTGGAATATTGATCATGAAAGGAAGCTTGTGGGTTCATAGCTAGTGGAGGAAAAAAAGTGATGGTAAAGACTATTCAAACCCATATCAAAGTAGCTCAATGAAGGAAAATGATCTCTGCAGATAATTAGAAGATGTATTTCTAATTTCAAGTGGGAGATCATGTTTCCTTTAAATTATATACATAGAAGGGTGTGATAAGATTTGAGAAGAAATTAAAACTGATCCCTAGGTACATTGGAATTTTTGAGAATTTGTAGATAATTGGAGCTGTGGATTATAATTAGGCAATGTAGCCTAGCCTATCTAAAGTACATAATGTTTTCCATGTCTCATTTTTGAGAAAGTACATTCTAGACCCAACACATGTCCTCACTTTTGAAGATATAGAATTGGAAATTAACATATCTTACTATGAGGAGAATATGTGGATAATAGAAACTAAAGAACATGTGTTGAAGAATTTGATGACATAATTATTAAAGGTGCTGTAGGAAATTCATAAAATTAAAGAAGTAATTTGGGATCCTAAGGGTCTTATGAAGAAGATCTACCCAAACCATTTAATGCGGTATCATTCTAGAATTCTGAGGACAATATTTCTCTAAGGGGGGTGGGAGAAATATAACACCCCAAGGATTTATTAAAAAATTTAATATTGAATTCAGAAAACACTGAGTCTCTACAAAACAGCACTTTGTTATGACAAAACCAGTAAATAAAATTTTTTCACCTCAATGAATTGAATTTCAAATAACTGACATACATAGTTTCATTCTGAAAGATATGTATAGTCTGATAGCATCAAATTTTATTTTTGGTGAATAGTAACTTGAACCGTATAAATACTAGTGTTTCTTTATTAATAGTAATATTATCATTATGAATAGTAACCTCACCCGTAAACATATAATTAAAATTAGAACACCGTATAAATGAAATAGTGTAATATATAAATTAATGCTTATGTGTTGTTATTTTTTAGAGTAATAAATATTCAATTACAATATTAAATTAATATATTAATTCATAATATTTTCTCCTACAATAATATATTTTCTTTTAATATAGTTAGGATAATTTAATAAGACCTTAGTTAAATTTTCAATGTATTATAAAATCAGTTTTAGTTTTAAAAAATTTACTTTTGAAGTAAATGTTGAAATTATTAAAAAATTAAATTTCACATATTTATAAAGTTATTTTGATAAAATTTAGTACATATATTAATTTTACACCTCAAAAAATGGTTAGGGATAATTTTTTGGGAGTTTTTTAAAATACTTGAATTTTTTAGTGAATAGTTCAAAAAAGTAATTTATGATAAATGCTAAATACATTTTTTATTGAATCATATGTGATGTAAGGATTGTATAAGAACACATGGTTAAAACTCAAATGAACGTATTACTATTTTTTGTCACACTAATGAACATAATTTATTGTCTTGATAAAAATAATAATATCATGGATAAGATAATCAAAAATCACTCATCTCCTCCACTATAAAAACCACCTCTCACTCCCTCTTCTCCTCACTACTATAATCTGTAAATCTCATAGAATTTCTGCCCAAATACTCTTACCTAGTCTCTTCTCACATCAAGGAGATCTTTTCAATTATAAAAGGCCAAAAAACTTCCCTTAAATAGATTTTCAAGGAGGTGTATTCAAGAGGTAAATGAACATATTCATTCTTTTAATGTCATTTCATGTTCCTTTATTTTTTATCCTCTAATCACTTCATCTATCCAATTGATATTAAAACCAATAGTATTATCTATGTACTAAAATTATATCTTGGGTCCAGCTTGAGTTCAGCAAGTTCACCTCTCTGGTCCTGCCTTCAGGACCCCGACCACGGGACCGTGTGGCGTAGTGTAGGACCACGTCCTCATTCACGTCGGGTTTGCAATAGCTGCACCACGCACACCCCGTTCTGAGAGTTAGCCCTCCTATTACTTGTCCTGCATGACATTAAAAGTAATCCTTCAGAACTACGTGTGGCTAGATTCCCATCTTCATAGGATACATAGGACCAACTGAATGTCTAAGATTCGGGTCCAGCCCCACCTCCTAGTGATCTCCTGATCTCCCGGTCACCTGGTCCACTCGGTCTATCCCACTCCTGGAGGGGGATGTGTAGGTATGATACAAGGTTTTGGGCACCGTGCCCCCCTTCCCCTGGGAATCTTCCATCTCTCGATCACCCTCCAGGTTGAGTCCCTCGACTCCTTGCAGTGGTTCACCCATGTATTAAGAGTACTCTTGTCTAGGACCAAGAGTGTCTGATTCAACTTGATCAAGTTCCTTCCACTTGTCAAGCTTCGTGTTCCCCTCCATTCAGGCTTCCATCACATTGTACACCCAGAGGGACCCCCAAGAACGGCCTGGATACTAGGCCCAAGGGATCTCCTACCGTTACGGGCCAACGCCCCCGAGGGTTTTGGACAACAAATCGATAAAATCTTGCATTGCGAATATGGCCAGCGGTCGATGCTCATTTGTTTGTCCTCATCTCAGGCTAACGCGACAGGATGCTGTGTTGCGAACATGGTCAGCAGTAATCCTCTGTCGTCACGCCAGCCCCTTCATTCCTCGAATGTTGGTTTCATGATTCACATCATTTTCCACCCCATCATGTCCAGGTGGAATCTCGACACTTTTGGCACTATCCCTCAGTGCACCTTTGCATGTCAGGGGGACAAAGATGCAATCTGGAATCCTTCGGGGCCCCCATGGTCTGAGCTCTAAGACCATAAACTAAGATCCATTCAGAACTACGTGAGGCTTGATTCCCATCCTCATGGGATACGTAGGACCGCCCGGACACCCTGTCTTCGGGTATAGCCCATTTAGAGAGCCAGTCTCTCCCCCAGCATCACCTCTTACCTCTATATAGGCCCCTCGGCCTAAGGTTTCCCACTTCTAATGGCGTACAATCTGATGTGGGATCATCTCTCCGTCAATTGTGTTTTATAACACTGTGCACATTTCCCGCCTAGCATCGTCTCTGCTACGTCTGCACTGCATGATGATAAAATGCATGCTTGGTCCTATCATACGACCCTAAAATGTGACATTATCGTCCTGGACGCACGATGAAAAACAGCACTGCATTGTGGTGACCTCGTTGTAGAGGACATCACATTGGGTATTGGTCACGTGCCATTCCAATTGTCAACGCCCATCACGGCTTGATCCTTGTGGTGACATCACAGCCTACTATTCTGGGCCTGTCGCTTCACAAAAAAACCATTCACCTTAAAGAACAAACAAGATACATCAAATTACGCTTCTTTTAGTGCAAGGGCCACGCCCGCACTCCCCTTTTCCCCTGGCACTGGTATCCTACCATGTCATTTCCAGAACTACGTGTGGGTTGATTCTCATCCTTATGAGATACGTAGGAGCGCCCGGGCACTTACCCGCGGGCCCAGCCTAACCTTTGTGTTCGGTCCCTCGACTCGAACATTTCCCCAGAGAACGCATGGTAAGTAGGGCTTAGGTCCTCCTTCACGTCGGGTCTTGACGCCATGCGTCCACTTCTCCCTTTACCCATTTATGGTCAAAGGCACCCTTCAGAACTACGTATGGATTGATTCTCATCCTTATGAGATACGTAGGAGCGGCCAGACACTTCCCCGCGGGCCCAGCCTAACTTTCCCTTTCGGTCCCTTGGCCAAAAACCTCTCCCAAGGAGGTTGCGCGGTGTGATATGGGGTTGTGCCCTCATTCACGTCAAGTTGTTCATCGCGCCGTACAGTCCTCCTATTCCCATTCACGCCAGGTGTTTGAGTTACTCCACCATGTGCCTCTTATTTTTCCTCTCACCCATGGTCCGAATTCTACGACCCTAAACTAAGATCCCCCAAGGGAAAGGAATCTTCTCCCTCTCTCTAATACGTTTCGTTGTCGTATTCAGATGTGTTTTGACAAAGAGCCCGAAGTGTGGAATTTTCACAGGGACATTCCCCTCGTCCCATGACCAAGCTTCTTGAGCTCGCTTTTTGGATCCTCATCCTCTTCCACATCCAAAAGGACCCTCGGACGACATGGATACTAGGCTTAAGGGCTCTCCATGAATGCTGGACCTAAGGGCCCTTCAATCGTTTCGGGCCAACGTCCCTACGGATTTTGGACAACAAATCGATAAAATCCCGCATTGCGAATACGGTCAGCGGTTGATGCTCATTTGTCTGTCCCCATTCTAGGATAACGCGACAGGATGCTATGTTGCGAACATGGTCAGCAGTTATCCTCCATCGTCACGCCGCCATCATCGTGATCTGAATCTCGAGCACCATGATTCACACATTTCCACTTCCTCATGTTCAAGTGGAATTCCATCATACTCGGCTCTTTATATTCGCGCATCTAGGTGCGCTAAATGATCGTGTTAGTGTCATTGGGCCGGTACTCACCGAGCATCCCTTTTCCCTAACCTGCCCCTCTCTATGTTGGGAAATTCCCACCACCACTACTTGTTTCCCACACCGAGCATGACTCACGTGGGATTGGTAGTTTTGGCGGGATGTGTACCAACGCGGTCAGGCTGCTCCTCATCCTGCATGATGTTAAAATGCGCTTTCAGAACTACGAATGGCTTGATTCCCATCCGCATGGGGTACGTAGGAATGCCCAGTAGATTCGCTTCGGGCCCAGCCCAATCCTCACTCTTGGTCCCTCGACCTGAAGAGTTTCCTCCGGGGTATGTGGTATGAGTTGGACTCCAAGTCCTCATTCACGTCGGTTTCATATCTACCGCGCCACATGCTTCCTTCCCTCTTTTTCCACGTCCCATCGTATGACGTTAAACTACAGGAGTCTATGTGTCCTCAACACATGACATTAAACTGCGGTTCTACCCTGAACAAGTTCAGGATGCCCCAAGATCCCACTGGGAAGTGACGGATCCCCTCGCCAGAGAGGCCCTATCTGAATAAAGGAATGATCCATGATCAAACTGATGCGCCTATCTGGCGTTCTCCCACCAAGGTGTTCTAACTACCTAAGTGTTGGATTCTGTTCGGACAGACCATCACTCCATATTCCACGCTTTGCGTGCCCCGTATTCGGACCCTCGTCCCCTTTCATGTCTCACGGGACCCCCTAACGGCCTGGTCTCATGCCGCACCAGCTCACCTACCGTCCTGGGCCAACGTTCCGTAAGACGGGTCATATCTGGAAGGACCCCCTAATAGTATGGATTTTTGACATATGGTCCGCCAACTGTCATGGGCCAACATCCCAAAGGATTTATCAACAACATTTGTGACATGGTCCCGTGTTTCGAACATGGTCAATGGTCGACCCTCATTTGTTGTCCCCATTACATGCTATCGTAGTAAGGATACCCCTTCTCCTCCAAGGTTAACGGTTGTCCCTTATTGTCATTCCATCCCCACAGTGTTCCGAATCTTGGGTATCGTAATTCACGCTTCCCATTTTCATCTGTGTGGACCGATTTCAGTGCCCCTGGTGTTACCCCGTTCGTGCATAAGAGCACATTGAAGAAATAGTAATTCGGTCATCCTGAAAGTTCCTTCCCCCATCAAGCCCCTCTCACCTTTCAGAAATCTGGACTGGTAATCTGAATCCCAAACATCGGGCTCGACCCATGTGGGCCTAGGGAATTGTCGCAAGGAAATTGGACAGTGGAAATCGTTCCTGCTACGGCATTCAGAACAAAGGTAAAATTTGGAAGCACGAAAGTACCAATAAAGGGTTTTGAGTTTGTTACAATACTCGGGGGGTCGACTTCCTCCATGGATGGGTTGACCCCATCAAAAGAGCGTTGCAGCTCCGCCACCCGTTGACTTGCGGCATCCAAGGCTTGCTGCCGCTGAATCAGATCCCGCTCTTCCCCAGCAGCGGCGGGGCACAGTTCGTCAGTCCTGGCTTTGGCTCTCTCCACGCCAGCTTGAACGACAGCCATATCTCTAGAGGTCTGCCTCATATGCTCTTCTGCCTCTTCCAGCTGGGCCTTCAACCGTGAGACCAGCTCAGATTCTGCGTCAAGAGAGGCTGAAAGCTCATCTGCCCGGGTCTTCATCTATTGAACCTCGCCTTCAGCCTCCTGGAGCTTCTTGATGCTGGTTGCTTTCCTCCGCTGCCAGCCCACGCTGAGCCCGCGATCATGCTCCCGGATCTTCTCAGCCATAAGATCTTGGATGAGTGCGTAAGGACTTTGGGAATCCACTCCCCCAGCACACAGTTCGCGCAACCGCGAGCGAAGCCTATCCATTTCGGCCAGCCATTGTGCTTGGGGAGTGTCCTTGATTAAGCGCGCGATCAGCTTCCACGACCGGCGGTAGACTATGCTGCTGTCTTCCTCGTCGGAGGCCGTTTCGTCCCAGTCTGTGCGATTGGCAGGCTCGTACGCGGGGTACGCTCGCAGGAAATCCTCGGCAAGATCAACATCGGGTGTTGAATCTAGTGCGACACCTGGTGCCGAAGCGGGCACGACAGAACTGGGACCGACCTGTTGATCCTCTTCCTCGGAGTCCACCTCGATGACATCGGGTACGGCCCTGCTGGTAGACCCGCCAGTGATGATGTGCGTCGCATCTTGAGGAGATGGAGGGAATATTGCCACCATCACTGGAATGCCCCTAGGAGGGACGCCACCAGACATCCCGACCAGTCTTACCGCAGAGGCCCACGCCAGTCGAAGAACTGTACGACAGAGAGGGACAAACGTTAGTTGGCATGGTCTACATGTGACAACGAGGAGACCGGTAGAGGAGACATACGAAGATCAACCTCCGAGTGCTGCTCTTGAGCCGGTACTGACGGGACCCCGAGGCGAGGCCCCCCGTATACTGTTGGAAGGTCTGGAGATTCCGGAGGAGCCACCTCGGGCGCCCTGGTCCCACCAGACGCAGAACTGGACGCATCCATAGGCGCAGGTTCTGAAGGTCCCGCATCTTCACCCGCCAACGAGCGAGAACGAGGCCTGCGAACAAGTTCCTCCTACATGGCTCAAACATTGGTGAGAAGTCCATAGGGACCCGAGAACAGATCGTAAGGATAGAAGTTTGGGATGCTACCTCGAGAGCCTCCGTGAAATCTTCGGATTATGATCCTCGGTCTCCGACCTCGCCCTCCTCCAGGGGGCTCCCTCCTCTAGCCTCATCCTCCCGAGAGGAGTCCTCTGATTCCTCCGGCAAGGGGAAGCGCTCCCTCAGATCGTCTGCCGATAACTGTGGGGGGACCGTCTGATTCAACAGTACCCTCACCCGGTCTGTCATTGGGTGAGGGACACCGCTGGAGTGGACGTAATCCTCCAGTTCATCCAGGTACTGTGCTGCCTCTTCCGGAGATGCCATGAATCCAGCCCGGACTGGGCCTATGCCCGGTAATTCCATCCCGAGGCGATTCAGGTGGGCCCATATCTCGGGTGGGCTGAGGAATTGCCGGTTGACATCCCAAATGTCCCAAGCTTCCGGGAAGACGGCATCCTCTTCCATGACAATGTGACGTAGGCGTTTCCCCGGAGCCTGGGTGGATATCCTATGAAATCCCCTCGGTGGCCGCCCCTCCGGATGATCCTGCTCTTCCGGAATCACCGGATCCACTGCTGCTGCCATACCCTCGGCCGGTGCGGTTCTCGCCGCCATGGCAGCCCCGTTACTGCGAGCGGCCCTAGCTGCCCTCCGAACCCGACCTCGAGATAGAGGAGGCCCACCGTCACCGAACAAGATAGTTGGTTGCTTCAGCATCTCTCCCGGGTAAGCAGCCTCCCAACTGATGGCGTACTGTTTCACTAATCCGAAGGCGGCGGTGGATGGAGGCAATGCAATACACATCTTTCCATCTTCCCGTGTGAACATGATCCACAACTACCTCATCACACACGGGTGCTCCTCGTGACACACCTCCCAGTAGACCTGCGGGGTCAGCCGCTGGAGGCCCCAGAACTGCCTCGCAAACCGATGTGGAGTGTAGGGTTCACAGAGCGGCTGACGATCTATTCGTGCCACCAAAACTCCACCTCGGATGGCAAGGAGGTAAGCCCGATGTTCTTCCGTTCCCTGTCTGTCATTAGTAAGCATCCCCGTAGGCAATGGGAAAGGGTGGAAATTGATCTCATCCTCCCTCCACACCCGATTCAGCACCATCGGCACGTCTAATTTGAATGGGATGCTCCCAACCGCGTTCAGGATGGAGGGGTGGAAGTTCGATCCTGGCGGCGAAATGGGGTTTGGGTACTCATAAATCCCCCTGATATGCGCTGTGATCCACCCAAACAGGAGGTGGAAGGGCCCGCATATCCTTGGCGGATTCTTGCCCTCGCTAATATGCCGCAACATTCTGTACAGTTTGGTGAGCATCAGGATCCCCAGGTTGATCCGCTGCCCCATGGCCAACATCGACGCCATGATAAATGAGCTGGGTCGTACCCCCATGCTTGTATCCCTCACCGGTAGGATCCAGCCATAGAGGAGAACCGCGATGAACGCCGCCAGCCTGACTATCGGCTGTTGTTCAGTGCTGACGTTGAAACCCCAAGTCTTCCATTGGTTGTCCTCCAAGTACCTCCAATACGAGTGCCCCTTGCCCCGTTGGGCTGCCCTTGGACATGTTCGAGGCCTCGAAGGGAACTCTCGATTCTCTGGGAAATTCAGGAAGCATTTGAACCACCTCCTGAAGTGGACGTCCCTCACGGCCTCCTTGTCCTCTCCAGGGACGATGCCATCAGCGCCGATGCCAGTCGCGGCATTTTCTCCGCATCTCCCCACGCGTTTACAATGGGGAGGAATTCATCATACATGGCCCCCAAGATTGGGGCCCCAGAAATCTGGTGGACATCCCACAGTCTGATGCCCACCTCCCTGTGATGCAGGTGAAAAGTGTTGGTCCTAGATGACCATCTACTCAGCAACTCCGGCATTAGCTGCTTCGGTAGGTAAATGTGGAATTGGGAGGCCCATGCCGCCTCATACAACCCCACTCTCCTCAGCTCGGCCCCAAACTCCTCGCATGAGGCGCCTACCCAGTAGGCCCAGGCCCAGTCATCAGTAAAGTTGCCGCCCTGGCGCAAGTCCCACTCATCCGACCATCCCTTCTTCGAATCCTGCAAAGCCGCCTTCAGCATGGTACAGTCGAGGGGAGGGGAAGTCTCCGGTTGCAATGGCTTCCCGTCAATTTCGTTCACATGGTTCTAGAGACAGTCAGCGGTAATGGGTGTGAAGTCCTCCCACGCATGACCATCGGCCGCCCTGAACCATTGGTGCTGGCACGGTGTGCTCCTGAACCAGCAAGCTGGTTCATCCCTATTCGCCTCATGGATAAAGACATCATCCCTCAGCCCGAAGCCGTACAACGGCAGTTTCTTGCACTGTGGATAATCTTTCTGACCCTCCCAGAGCAGATCTGTCAAAGAAGTGTGGTCCGAGTGGCTCCGGATCATCTCCCCCAGGCCTGGACAGTTGGCCATCCCATCCCAGAGAGCAGCATCTGCAAGGACCCCCAATACAGCCTCTTGATGGGCCATTTTAACTCTGGCCCTCAGAAAAGAATTCTTTCAGCTGGATCGCGAAGCTCAACCGCGAAGCTGAATCGCAAAGCCGGATCGCGAAGATCGGTTGCGAGACCAAGCCGCGAAGTCCGGACAATGCCGACAAGCAGAGATTCTCTTGGCGCGGACGTGGAGTTGGAGACCCGCGGTTCGCCGCGAAGCTCGATTCACGGAGGGCTGTCGTGGAGTACGCGGAGCTTCGCGAAGTCGAGAGCACAAAAAGACAAGGAAGGAACGTGAAGACAAAAGAGTTCGGCCCCCTATTTATAGGCGCCGAACCCAGAGCATCGCGGCATGCCTCACCCGTGCGGAATATCGCGGCGCGTCCGGATCTGTGGCCGCGGTCAGCACCGCGGGCCCCCTTCGCGAAGCCGCTTCACGAACCACCGACAATTTTGGTGATTTTCCCTCAGACTTCGACCCTTCGCCCTCCGTGGCTCCAAGTCTAAGGGGGGGCATTTGTTGGCACCAAAAATATGGCCCGAAAGAAAGGAATGAAAATGAAGGTCGGCGCGCTGCCTCGCGAAGCTCCGCCGCAAAGCACCCATGCGAAGTGCCCCGACCATGGCGGCCTCGCGAAGCTCCTGAGGCGGTAATGCTCCGCGAACGCATTTGACGTTCGTGAGCCGCCGCGAAGCTCCGGAGGCGGTAATGCTCCGCGAATGCATTTGACGTTCGCGAGCCGCTGCGAAGCTCCCGAGGCCGTAATCCTCCGCGAACGCATTTGACGTTCGCCAGCCGCCGCGAAGCTCCAGAGGCGGTAATCCTCTGTGAACTCATTTGACGTTCATGAGCCGCCGTAAAGCTCCTAAGGCGGTAATGCTCCACGGACGACGTTGACGTTCACGAGCGCGCCGCGAAGCACCGAAGGCGGCACGCGAGTTCTGCTTCGCGGCACCCCTTCCCTATAAATACTGGACTCCCCCTGAGTCCCCAAAAGAAAAAAAAGGACGACGTACAATCCGACCATTCAGCTTCTCCTCTCCCGAATCGCGAAGCACGCTTTGCCCCGAGAATCATGAGCTCCGCGAGGTACTTCTACTTCACAAGACTCCTCTGCATTGTCTCGTTTTGAGCCCCTCTTCTGAGAGGTATGCCCTTCGCAAAGCTCAAGGGAATTCGCAAAGGATGGGGATTCCCAAGGGAACCCGGGAAGCCGCGGAGCGTTTATGCTTCGCGAAACACCCAACCCATGCTAGTGATCCTTATGCTAAGGCAGGATCGCTGCACATCGCGAAGCACACTGCTTCGCAGGACCCTTCTCCGCGAGTCACCTCTTCTTCGCGAGGCAGTGCTCTGCGAATACTGTTCCACTTCGCGAAGCACCTCCCACTCACACCTATGCCCCATGCTAAGTCCAAGGCACTCCACTTCGCGAAGCACACTCCTTTGCTTAGAAATTACTCTTCCCGTGCTACCCTCCTGGTTTGCATGATGTGATTTCAAAGTCCCATGGACAATACCACCCGTAGCGTTGCTTTGCCTAATGCTTCTTCACATAGGCACGCTAACGGCTATTGCTTCTTCGCATATCCACGCTAATGTGGACCCCTCGACGGTTCATTCCACGACCCCCCTTAACCATGGCCTTACTGGTACCTTCCCTTCCCCAAGGACCAGAGGGTACTGGTTATGTAAGTCCTAGGGGTGTGGAGTGAACCCACCTCGTCCGAGCTGCAGGACGTTAAACTGCCAAGCACCACATCCTTAACACATGACAATAAACTATGACCCGACCTCATGCCCCTCGCGAAGGGTCCCCCCAACTCGAACATTCTTTACACCACTCGTCTCCACGGGAATTGAATCACCCATTCACATGGGATGAGATCCTCCTTGTCGGAGTGGCGTATGTTCGTAGGAGAAGGGCGACCCTAGTTCCCCAACGGATGGCTGCACCTCTGCATCTCCATACTTCCCCACTACCAAGGTCAGTGGTGGGCGTGATAGGGAACGAGGCACCTCCCGTCGTCGGACCAAGTTCTATCTTTCCCGCACTTTTTCGCACTTTGGGCCTCCATCCTGGAGTAAGTCCCAGCACCGTGGGCCGCCTAACGCATGAGCCCCTCTTCGCTTCTCGCGGACGCTTCCTTCGCGACGTGATCGTCAGGTCCTTGCAACCTCTTGTTTCTCACACCGAGCATGACTCACGTGGGCTTAGAGTGAGCGCCGACCCTGACCCCCCACCCCTAGAGAACTACGAGGACTTTGATCCATGTCAAGGCATGGTACGTAGGAAGCCTCCATGAGGTTCAAGCCCACCCGTCATTTACTCACGTCGGGTCTCATTCCCTTCCAGCATGACGTTAAACTGCATTCCGGTCCAATGGCAGGCCATTGCGACCCATCTATGAACTACGAGGTCTTTGATCCATGTCATGGCGTGGTACGTAGGAAGCCTCCATGAGGTTCAAGCCCACCCGTCATTCATTCACGACGAGTTTTTCCCTCGTCCAGCATGATGTTAAACTGCATTCCCCTCTTGTCCCGCATGACATTAAACTGCACACCCATTCCCACCTGAACTACGAGGTCTTTGATCCATGTCAAGGAATGGTATGTAGGAAGCCTTCCAGAGGTTCAAGCCCAGCACTAATTGGACCAAGGACCACTTTTACGTCGGTCCACCAAAAAAGCCCCATATGAACTACGAGGTCTTTGATCCATTTCAAGGCGTGGTACGTAGGAAGCCTCCACGAGGTTCAAGCCCACCCATCATCCAATTCACGTCGTGTTCCACCTACGTCCAACATGACGTTAAACTGCATTTACCAATCCGAACTACGAGGACGTTGACCCATTTCAAGGCATGGTACGTAGGAAGCCTCGCCGAGGTTCAATCCCAACAAACATTGTCCCAAACCGTCTTCTTGTCGGTGTGCCAAGCCCCCAATTTTCAGCGAACTACAAGGACTTTGATCTGTGTCAAGGCATGGTACGTAGGAATCCTCCCAGAGGTTCAAGCCCATCTCCCATCGGACCAAGGTCCCTCATTTACATCGGTTCACAGACCCCCACTGCCCGTCGTTTATTCACGTCATGGTTCACTACTGTCCCACATGACGTTAAACTGTATTCCATCAATCAACCTGAACTACGAGGTCTTTGATCCATGTCAAGGCATGGTACGTCAGAAGCCTCCTCGAGGTTCAAGCCCATCTCTCATTGGACCAAGGTCCACCCTAACGTCGGTTCGCTGACGATGCCCATCGGACCAAGGTCCACCTTCACGTCGGTTCGCTGACGCATCGGACCAAGGTCTACCTTTACGTTGGTTCGCTGACGACATCCATCGGGCCAAGGACCACCTTCATGTCAGTTCACCGACACCATCCCGAACTACGCGGACTTTGATTCCCTGCCACGGGGATACGTAGGATGCCTCTTCAAGGCTCAAGCCCAACTTCACTATCGCCCCTGTGATGGTCCCATTTCACTCTCCCTCCACTCCATTCATCAACCTATCACCCGTCCCGATTCTCGCCCGGATCATCTTATCCCGGTGAGACCATGTCGGTACGCTCTTCTTCACAACTGCCCATGGGCTGGCCCCATTATTGATATCCCTTCAAGGAGGATCCCTCAATCCGATCTATCCTAGCTAATGCTCTGGTTGGTTGGTCCGTCTCTGCTGGATGTTAAAATTGCGGCATACCCTGTGTTAAACACGGGAAGCTGAGGAAGACCTCAGATATGTGTCTATGACATATAATTCCCCACGCTCGATGTGGGATGCCTCGGGCCTCCACGCCCTCGAGAAGCCTTGTGGCCAAGGATAACAGATAGACATGCCAGGTACTCCAGCATCCAGACACGCTACTGATGCCTCAACGTGTCTACTCCCCTGACTGAAGGTTGCTGCCCTGACTGGACCCCTTGAAATGTCCCGACAGAAGCAGTTTAATTAACCGGCGTCCATGGAAACATGGCACTGGGAAGAGTTTCACGAACTATGTATTAAATCTATGAGGGAGACCTGGACTAGGTGACGAGTTCTGAGGAGGAATCCACAGGAGGAATAACCGACATCCCATCATCCCATTTCGATCAAGGAGCAGACGTCCATGAATAAGGAGCGAATGCCGCCCGCCTTTGGAAAGCGGGAATGCAGGGCAACAAAAGCGCCGCGCGTCCTCCCACATGGACGGATCGGTGCGCGCCCCGGCGAAAGCGTCAGAAACACACATATTTACACAATTTTTTCCTCCCTATTCCAAAAATAGAATCCATTTTTTCATATTCAAAATATAGAAGTTGCAGAAATTTATTTAAAATTAATTAACATTTTCAAAACCAAAAAATGTGTTTTTATGAAATAATAACTATCAAAAGACTGACACTTGTTTATGATCAATTTAAAAATAAAATTACTTCCAATTAACAACATTGGATTAAATGATAAAAAATATAATATAATTAAAATTTTAAAAATTAAAAATAACAATATATAAATATAAATAAATTTAATTTAATTGAGGTTTTGAAATAAAATGCAGGGTCTTTCTGTATTCATCAAAAAAATTAATATTATCATAAAAATACAAAAAATTACCCAAATTAAATTTTCATGACCTGCTTATAAATAGAAATATTATTTTTCTCAAATGGAATATATAATAGTGAAAAAAACTATATTTAAACATGGTTTGCCATCAAAAGGAGGTAAATCTACCATTAAAAGATTGTTAGAGTATTTCTTTTTTAAAACTGAATCCATTCTTATTTTAAGACTCTAAAATTTATAGGATAAAAGTAGAAACATTTAACAAACATGTGTAATCATATTATAGTTAGTTATGTTCATTCTCGCCAATAGTATAGCAAGGCAATAACTACCATTTAAAATATTATTATATTATTATTATTTTTTGTTTTAATTCAATGTTGTGTGCAATGTAATATTTAAAAGAAACATGTTGTTACATATTGAGTAAGCTATTGGTCATAACATCCATATGAAAGTAAAATTAATATTTAATTCAAAAATATTAATAAATATGAAAAAGAAAATTCTTTATTTTCCTGGGAGGTTACATCCTTCCCACTTTTGGGAATTTCATCCTGACAATTATATAATTGGGCTTAGAAACATCATTAAACATCTCACATCGGAAAAGCGTTAATAAAAATATTACATTAAAAGAATGAAAGAGAATTTCAATAGTCATTTGAGATAACACATAAGAGGATTCCATTTATAAAAACATGTATTTGGAGAATAAACAAAGTTTTATGTTCTGATAGAGAGTGATAGAAAACATGACTATGAGATAGTTAACAGCAAAAAAGTCACAATCATGTAATAGGTTAAACGGTCTTTAATTCCCCTATAGAAAAAGTAATCAGAAAACATTTTTTATTTAAGTTTACTTTCCTAAGGTTGGAGAATTTATTTATGAGATTGACTAAGAACATAAATAAATATACTTAAATTTCAATTAGAGTTTCATCCATTAATATGTTACTACCAAAAAAACTCTTATTTTCTCTAAACGATGAGTATTCAAGTTGACTTAGTGACATCTGAAGTGCTATAATCAACTTTTAAATAATACCATAATCCACAAAAGTTGAACTATATATTTCCCATATCATTAGATATTAACCAAAACCAAAATGGTCAGCACACGATCAGAAAATTCCCCAAAATTATAATCTTTTATAAAAAGAATTACTACTCTTAATATCCAAAATTGCGGAATCAATTCCCACAGTTCAACAAATTCCATTCAATACAAAATTTTCCATAAAAAGTTATTCAAACTAATCCAACTACGATTGAAACCTATGACTCAGAAGGGTTTATGTCACACCCACGTTTATTTATTTATTTTTATTTTTATTTTTCAAGGTTTCGGGCATTCGCACCACAATCCGGGCTGATCCCGGATTAAATCTTTTTGTCCTTTTTTCATTTTTGGGTTTTGGACTCATGCGCTGTCACCGCGCAGTCAGTCCGGGTGTCGTTTAATTTGTGTTTTTAGGGTTTTTTTTACTTTTTTTATTGATGTTATTTGTTCCATTATTATTATTATTATAAATTTTATTATTATTATTAATATTATATTATTATTTTATGAGTATAATATTTTTATTTATTTTATTATTATTATTGTTATTATTAATTTTATTTTTAAAAAAAATTAAAACCCCAAACCCTAGCTCTACCCCCCCCCCACCTCCTTCCCTTTTGTGCGAGCCACCCCCCTCCCATCCCCTTATGCGTGCCACGCTGGCCACCCCCTCCCTACCTTGTCGTCATCCCGACCTCCCCGCCCGGCACTCCCTGCCGCGCCTCCCTGCTCCGACCTCTGTTCGCATGCCGAGCCACCCCCTCTACTCCATGTCCCAGGCGCTGCCCCTTCGGCCCCTTCTCCCGGTTCCACCGCTCCCCCAGGCCGCTGGCCTCTACTGTCCCGGTGTCCTTCACCACACTTCTTACTCGTCCTCAGCCCATTTGAACATCCCAACACTATTGCAGAAAACGTTTTTTTATGTTGGTTATTTTTCATTTTTTACGCTGGTTTCTAGCCGATGTTAATATGAACAACATTATAAATAACATTTTTTACGTCGATTATTTAAAAACCAACCTCAAAAACATGAAATCATGATGTTTATCACCTCGGTTAATTAAAACCAACGTGAAAAAACAAGGGGGGGGGGGTTATAACGTCGGTTATTATATAACCACCGTGATCAACCGGGGGGTTTATCACGTCGGTTATATAATAACCGATGTTATAAACCCCTCCCCCTGGTTCATCACGTCGGTTATTAATTAACTGACGTGATAAACTCATGGGAGATGGTTTATCACATCGGTTATATAATAACCGATGTGATTAACCAGTTGGGGGGGGGGGTTCTCATGTCGGTTATTACATAACTAACATGATAAACCATTTCCCAAGCCTTTTATCACATTAGTTATTTAATAACCGACCTGATAAACCATTTCCCATGCCTTTTATCACATCGGTTATGAAATAACTAACGTGATAAACCATGCCATGGGTGTTTATCACATCGGTTATTATAAAAACTGATGTGATAAAGCCTTCCTGGTTTCTTTATCTCGTCGGTTATAAAATAACAGATGTGGAAGCCAATTTTTTTTTAAAAAAAAATTGAATGCAATCATCTTCTCTCCCCCAGAATCAACCATAATTCAAATAAAGAAATCGTACCAAAAAAACAGAAGGTGATCAATACAAGAAATAAAGCAAATTTAATCATTTACATTGATAAAATATAAATCTTCGCCCCCTAGACAGCCCCCACCCTCATGTATACCCCTTGGACAGCCCTCCCCCACCCCATTGGAGCCCCCACCACACCCCTGGACTGCCCCCTAACCTCCTGGACAGCCCCAAACACCCCTCGACAACCCCCACCCTCCTGAACAGCACCCCCTCACCCCACTTGACATCCCCCTTCCCCATTAGAGCCCCAACCACAACCTTGGACTACCCCCTGACCCCCTGGACAACCCCAAACACCCCTCGACCACCCCTCACCCTCCTGAACAACACCCCCTCACCCCACTAGACATCCCCCACCCCATTGGAGCCCCCACCACACCCCTGGACTGCCCCCGACCCCCTCGACAGCCCCAAACACCCCTTGACAACCCCCACCCTCCTGAACAGCACCCCCTCACCCCACTTGACAACCCCCACCACACTCCTGGACTGACCCCAGACTCCCTAGAGATCCCCAAACACCCCTAGACAACCCCCACCCTCATGAACAACACCCCCTCACCCCACTTGATAGCCCCCACCCCATTGGATCCCCCCACACCCCTATATTGCCCCCCCCCAACCCCCTGGACAGCCCCAATCACCCCTCGACAACCCCCCCCCCCCACCCACCCTCCTGAACAACACCCCCTGACCCACTCACCCCACTTGACAGCCCCCACCACACCCCTAGACTGCCCCAAACACCCCTGGACAACCCCCACCCTTATGTATACCCCCACCCCCTAAACAGCCCTCCCCCACCCCATTGGAGCCCCCACCACACCCCTGGACAACCCCAAACACCCCTGTACAACCCCCACCCTCATGTATACCCCCCACCCCCTGGACATCACTCCCACACCCCTGGACATCCCTCCCACACCCCTAGACACCCCTCCCACCCCCATAAACTGCCCCCACCCCACAAGATAGCCCTTCTAGACCCCTAGACACCCCCTACCCCACTAGACACCCCCCCCACACCCTTGGATCCCCTCTCCCCAGACCAAAATCCATACCAGAAAAACCATCATAAGTAGACCAAAACAAGGAGAAGAGAAAAATTAATCATTCACATATATAACATTCAAAACTTTCACTATCAACTTAAAAAAACTAAATCCAACCTAAACAACTACCAAATACACATTTACAACGACAACATTCAAAATTACATTTTACATTACAAACAACTAAAATTCAATCAAACCTGTAAAATAATTTTACCACTCCACTTGTAATTGTTTGATGTCTTCAGCAGTATAGGGTTGAGGGTCATCAAAAAGATACAAATGAAAAGGAATGTAGTTAACATGTATAATGAATAAATAAAATTGATATATTATGGCAATGTTTAAGAGGAAATCATACCTGGTAAAAATTCACAACTATCCCAGTTGTTATTATTTCATACATAAATCTTAACATATAATATCCGTATTCGATGACACCTTGTTGTTCATGACAATTATGTTTGAATGAGTGTAAATTCAATATATTATCTTTGTTGTTGTATATATAGTATTTCTTTACCTTTAAAGTATTCTTGTAAAAATAAATTGAAAAATATATTAGTTTTTAAATGATAAAAAAAAATTAATAAAAAAAATAAAATAAAAGATAAAACATTCATACCTCTATGGTAATGAGTCAATGAAGTCTGGATGGCCAAATTAAAAATTGGCCGATACTCTGTCCAACTGTTTCCACCTTATCTGAAGGTAATGGTACCCTATCTGATCTATCTATAATATCATGTACAGTGACCCTCTAATTCTCTACCTCTAATTGTTGATGATGAACTGTTTCTCCTATACTATATATTAACCCATATGATACTATAATGTGTTGAGAATCATAAACATACAACTCACAATAAGTAAGAAGCTGCGGCGGAGGAGTAGGATAAAAAATGGGGTCCGCAGGCTGAGTTGGGGGAGTAGGAGCTACTGGCGGAGGTGGAGGATAAATAATGGGGTCTGTAGTGGGAGGTGGAGGAGTGGAAGATGCAGTCTGAAATTGTCATTTCATTTCTTCAAACAAAGACTACACCGACGCTCTAATCTTGTCCTCCATCGTCGCAATAATATTATGAACTTCAGCCTCCAAGGATTCTATTTTTTTATAGACCCCCTCAACATTAGAAGTTGAAGAACGTGGAAACACTTTTCTTACCAATACACCTTCAAGATATCCTCTTACACGATCAGGATGTTTGGGCCTTCCCAATGCTACAGATAAAATATCTTCCCTCCCAGTAGTTGTAAATGCCGCCTGTGAACTCTGCTCCTCAAGAGAGTCTTGTATTAATTAATTGAACATTTCTGTTATAATTGAAATTATATGAAGAAAATAGTTAAATTAAATAAATAAAATAGATATCTTAAAATCCTCTCAGCTATGATTCCCGATTCTTCCGAAAGATATTGCCCTTTTTTGCCCTTCTGAGTTCTCTTCCATTTTTCATGTCTAGATGGAGGGGATGGAGGGGCCACCTCTCCAGAGCTTGAAGACTCAGTTCTTAGTTGTTGAAATGTTTCTGCCATCATTGGTTCTTCCAATAATGCATACGCTTCCCGAGATAAACTATGAGGGTATAAATTTTTAGATTGGACCTGCTGATGAGATTTCCTTGTTTTCGGTAAATTAAGAATAAGAAATCATTAACAAAATATTAATAAAATCATTTATATAAGAATGTTTATAAAAGTTTACATTTCCCTTACCAAAAATGACTCTTTTTTTCTACTTTAAAAAAACTTTCTCCATGTGTCTTCATCCATAAGAAGATATATACGACATGGATTGTCATGACTCCTATGATCATAAATGAAATCAGATGAGAGAGTTGATTTGAAATCCCTCCATCTCAGGGCAGCCGACGATAAGCATTTCTTCCTAACTCCTCCAGTGTCAGGAATATCAAATGTCATCTGATAATGAAGATGTTAAACATATTATATATACAATAATCATTAAAATAATAGTCAAACAATTACAAAAGATCTTACCAAAATCGTCTCCCACAATTTAGTGATTATCGCTTTATCCACACTTCTCCAGTCCTCATAAAGAATGATTACTTTTCTCTTAGCCTGAGTTGCTACAAAACTCTTAAAATCTTTTGCATTCGGATCTCTAGGAATATCATCATCATCAAACTCAACGACTATCCTATGATCCTCCGTGCAGGTAAGTGATAATTTTGGTAAATGTGTACACCCGCGTTTACCAACCTTTGAACTCTTTGTCATACTAGGAGCATGAGAATGTTCATCCCCAGAGGTATGGCCAGTAATATGCTCATCTCCAGAATCATGTGGTTGATCAACTGAATGATCTGTCATTATCCTTCAAATAAAAAAACAAACGTTAGTTCACAAATATACAAATTCAAATATTTTAATACTACTGTAATCAGAAAATAGAAATGTGCACTAAGTTACGTAATAGTAAACATTGGTAATATGGTAATCATGTTAAACAATGGTAAAGATGGTCAAGATGGTAAACATGGTAAACATGGTAGACCTGGTAAACATTGTAAACATGGTAATGTAATTTTCACTGAACAAAAATAATAGATATATAATTCATGTAATGGTTATAAACATGATAAAGTAAACTAAAAAAACTTAAAAAAAACAAAAACATATACTTATTTTGTTTTAAAACATGTTTTAATAAATAAAAAACTTACAATATCTAACATTTATGAAAAAAATAAATGTAACCAAGAAATAAACATATGTTACCTATAATTTAAGGAATGTACAAATGGAATATTTTCCCAAATTCCTTTATCGTGATCATTCCTTATAGCACAAACCATGTCTTCAACATTCTCATCATTATGTTCTGTTAATAATTCCATGGAAGTAGGGATCTCACATAAATCAGAATCTTCATCAAGTTCATCCTTACTAACATATTATTTTTTCCCTTGTAAAACAACATCCCACTGCATATCTGATTGAACTACTACATAGAAATTTTTTTTGCATGTATTGCCATTATAAATGAATCAGTTGTGTCTTCCAATCTATTCAGATTAACAAGTGTCATTCAAAATTCATCGTGTCTGACACTGTTGTTACTGATAAACCATTTACAGTTAAAAACAAGAACTTTAATTTTATAGTAATCAACCTCCCATATGTCTTCAATCGCTCCATAATATGCACTTGATGTAGAAATTGGGTTTTTGTCCTTAGCACTCGAAAAATGCATTGCTTCTGCAAACACCAATGCACCACCATTCTGAATTGCACTTCTGTTGTCCTGAGCATTTGTATGAAATGTATAACCATTAATTCCATAACCAGACCATGTTTTCACATTTAAACATGGACCACCCACTATCCATTTTAATGTCTCTGATACTTCTGATCTACCAAGAAAAGTCTTTTTAATCCATGAAAAAAATGTTTTGTTGTGCTCATTAAAAATCCACATTTCTTTCTTCTTTGGATGAAATTGTTTCAACTCATTAATATGCAATATGATATACGGTTGAGCATCAGCTATGTTATTCAAGATGTATGATTCTAACTTCTTCATCTATTCAGCTGACAATGATTTGACTTTCAAGCCACAAATCCCCCTTCCCTCATTATTAACTCATTCATGGCTAGATGAAGGCAATCCTATGTGTTGCGCTGTAGCCAAGTAGCTCGTACAAAACTCTGCTACCTCCTCCGAAATATACTTTTCAATAATGGAGGCTTCAGGTGGATATGGATTTTTAAAATACCCCTTTTATCTTTTTATATACCTTTCAAAAGGATACATCCAACGAAGATATACTGGTCGACAAAGCATTATTTCTCGAACCATATGAATCATTAAATGCACCATTATATCAAGAAAAGTTGGAGGAAAATAAATTTCCAATTGACAAAGTATAAAAATTGAATCCTTTTCCAAAATGTTCAAAGCATTCACATCAATATCCTTGTTACAAATTGAATTGAAAAAATAACACAACATCATTATATTCATTCTGACACGAATGGGAAATATTCCACACAATTCAACCCGTAGAATTTGTTGCATCATGACATGACAATCCTGAGATTTCATACCTATCAACTTCAAGTCCTTCAATGAGACAAAATTTTTTACATTTGAAGAATAATCTTGAGGGACTTTGATATCCAGAAGACACTGACAGAAGCTAATTTTCTCTCTCTTCGATAATGTATGACAAGTTGGGGGAAGAAATGTTCATCTTCCATTAGGAGTGGGAGCCAGCTCCAAATGTATTCCCATTGATAGTAAGTCTAATCTTTCAGTCAACCCATATTTTGTCTTTCCTTTAATATCTAACAATGTTCCTATAAAAAAATCACAGATATTCTTCTCCACCTGCATGAAATCAATATTATGTTTAACTTAATGATACATCCAATATGGTAGCTCAAAAAATATTGATCTTTTCTTCCAAATATATCTATCATTACCAGATTTATGTATCTTTCCCAATGTCACATCAAGGTTTTTCACCCTCTCAAAATATAGATCAGGGGATAAAGGTTTTGGAGCAGTATCAATTTCTTGTGAGCCATTGAATGCCTTTTTTAGTCTTCTATAAGGGTGATCCATAAGAAAAAACTTTTGTTGACCCCTGTACAATGTTTTCCTCCCATGATGCAATTGACAATATGGCGTCTGTTGTTCATAAATTAGACATGCTTTATTCCCTTTAACACTGTATCAAGAAAAATTTCCATACAATGGGAAGTCATTTATAGTGAATTGAAGTACTGCATGTAGTTGAAAATATTCCATTTTATAAGAATCATACACCCTAATACCATCAACCCATAACAGTTTCAAATCATCAATCAACGGTGACAAGTAAACATCAATATCATTGTCGGGTTGCTTTGGACCAGAGATCATGATACTCAACATGACATATTTGCGCTTCATACAAACTTCAGGAGAGAGGTTGTAAATTACCAATAAAACAGGCCATGAACTATGTGTGCTACTGAGGGTTCGGTATGGATTTATTCCATCTGTGCACAACCCTAGTCTAAGATTTCTAATTTCATTTCCAAATATATAATACTACGCATCAATTTTCTTCCATTGTGGAAAATCAGCTGGATAATGTATTTTTCCATCACATACTCGCTCATCAGCATGCCATATGAACCTTTTTGCACCATGTGAATTAGCACATAAATGTTTGAAACGATGAATTATAGGAAGATACCAAAATACCTTTAAAGGGAGCTTTGTAATCTCTACATCAGCCTGTGATTTTTCTTTCACCTTATACCATGATGTCCCACATTTAGGACACTTTTACAGAAATTCATATTTTTTTCTATATATAATGTAGTCATTCGGACATGCATGTATTTTCTTGTATCCCAATCCCATTGGGCATTATATTTTCTTGTCCTTGTAATGTGAATCTATAAGATTGTTATCTTTTGGAAGAATGTCTTTCGTCAATTGTAGCAGCTTTGTAAAACTTATGTCACACCATCCATGTTTCGCCTTCAGGTTAATCAATCTTAACACCCCCGAAAAAACCGTAAAATATTTACAACTAGGATATAATGGTTTTTCAGCATCACCATATAGACGCGAAATTGTCAGTTCTATCTCAATTTGTTCTTCTACAATATCGTGAACCATTTCTTCAATTCCATCAGAGTTACCATCTTGCGAACCATCATCATCAGTGAAATTCGGTCCAGTTTCACCATGACAAATCCAAGGGCTCTAACTCGGATTAAAACCATGACAAATCAGATGATCTTGAATCTCTCTACTTTTCAACTTCTTCATATTCAAACATTTCAGGCATTGACAGAAAAAATGTCACTACATAGAACATTTCATTTAGAAAATTCCAAAAAGGCATCAACACCTTCCTCAAATTCATTTCTCATTCGATGTTTCGTAATACAACTTCGACTCATTATTACCTATAACAAATATCAAAAATATATATATTTGTAAGATAAGACAAATATATGTTTACATGAAAAAAAATCATAATTTGAATGTAAAAAAAAATTGAAATACAAAACAAATCTATGGGTATTTAAAAAAATATATTGAATATTATTTTTAAAACAAAATATAGTTAGATATAACAGTTTTAAATTCGATTGAATCAAACAAAACCATGGTTCCTACATGGTTGATAAAAAATTGGAGAAAATGAAGTAAACCTGAGAATCACCCCCACCCCACGGACAACCCCCAAAACCCTCTGGACAGGCCCCCACCCCCTGCGATAGTGCCCCACACCCACCCACCCACCCCTTGGACCCCCCTGCGATAGCGCCCCACACCCACCCATCCCTCTGGAAATCCCCCCACCCCCTGGACAGCCCCCCACCCCTCTAGACAGCACCCCCACCCCTCTTGGACACCACCCCCACCCCCTACCCCCTTGAACACACACCCCCTGGACACCCCCAACCCTCTGGACAGCCCCCCCCCCCCCCCCCCGTAAAACCCCCAAAACCCTCAGGATAGGCCCCCACCCTCGTGGACAGCCACCCACACCCACCCACCCCCTTGGACGCCCCCCGGACACCCCCAACATTCTGGACAGCCCCCACCCCCTAGGCAGCCCCCACCCCTCTCGAATGTACCTCCCACCCATCTTAGACACCACCCCCACCCCCAACCCCCATGGACACCCCCATGGAAACCCCCAACCCTCTAGACAACCCACACCATGCGGACAACCCCCAAAACCCTCTGGACAGGCCCCCACCCCCTTGGACAGCCCCGCACACCCACCCACCCCCTTGGACACCCCTAGACACCCCCAACCCTCTAGACAACCACCCCACCCCCTGGACATCCCCCAACCCTATAGATAGCACCCCACTGCTCCTGGACACCACCCCCCACCCCTTACCCCTTAGAAACCCCCCCTGGACACCCCCAACCCTCTGGACAGCCCCCCACCCCCTCGACAACCCCCCAAAAAAATTGTTTACATATAAAAACTAGGCATGGTGAACAAACTAAAAACACATGAATTTAATATATACTTCATCATGAAATAGATGGAATTAAATATTATAAATAATGGCTACTTAAATGATCATATGATAATTAAAAATAACCACGGATATTCAACTAGTCAAATGATCCAAGTTTTCTCAATAACTAATATCATAATGAGGTAATGGATAATTCTAGAAATCATAAACATATTGTCAAGGCCTTGGAAAAGGCCTCAAAAAATACTAGTGTAAGCCCTCAGCAGAAGCCATTTTTATTTGGAATCATGAGACATAGCGATGCATCGAAGGGACATAAAGGTCAACATCCATTACATTATATGTCTAATAGATTCTTATATAAAATATGATAAACATAAGCAGCAACAACAAATGAAATATCATTTTCAAATTCGTACATTTAATTAATAAGCATTCTATGCAGTAATATAGGTGAATGAGATCATTAGTTGTAAATGACGACAAAAATTACCACCAATGTTAGGCATTCGCGAAACAAAAACCAAATAAATAGATGTAGTTGAGGCTTACGTGAATATTGCAAGTCGATCTAATAGATCATGGGATGATAAATAAATTGATGATGGAAAAAAGAGGTAAGAGGGTTTGAAATGGAAGAATCTTACCTAGTTTAAATAGAAAAATCACAAAACATAAATATAGACTATTCCGGGAAAAAAATGAAGGAAATAAATTTGTGGAAGTCTTACTTGAGTGTTATAAGTTGAGATGATAGATCTGAGGAGAGTAAAGATGATAAATACGAAGGAAAAACGAGTTTAACAGAGCAAGATCGATGAGCCGATTAGGGTTTACCGCGCGAGAGAGACGAGCCACCGGACTGTCGATCGAAAAATCGTATATGACAATCCACAGGGCTTGTCAATTTTTTAAATGTTTTATAATGTCGGTTATTTAATAACTGACATTATAAACTGGTTTTTTACATTTATAAGGTCGGTTATTATAATAACCGACGTTATAAATGTTTCACATACATCTTTTTTTACGTCCATTATTTTATAACTGATGTAAAAAATCCACGTGTTGGTTATTTACGTTGGTTATGGAATAACCGACGTAAAAAATACATCAGAAATCACAGTTTTTTACGTCGGTTATTGTATAATTGAAGTAAAAAACTTCTGTGTATTGTTTTGTTACGTCGGTTATAAAATAAACGACGTCCAAAAGGCCTCAGAAGCCACATTTATTACATTGGTTATCAAATAATCGACATAAAAACCCCACGCTTTGGTTTTTTACATCTGTTAATTTATAACCGACCTAAAAAACGAACACGCTCGATTTGTAATGTCAGTTATTAATATAAATGACGTTAAAAATATACTCGCCGCATTTTTTACGTCGGTCATTATATAACCAATGTAAAAAATCACTTTTCACAGATTATCACATCGATTATATATAACCAACGTAAAAAATGATGATGTAAAAAACGTTTTCTACACTAGTGCTGGCAGCACCGTTGTCCTGCCAGCCCCTCTTCGACCGGCCCGTCTCCAGCCATCCCCGTCATCAGCCACCTCTACTCCAGCTAGCCCTGCTTCACCTTACACAATCCCGCCTCCGACAAACACCACCATGCTCATCATTCTCTGGTCATCATGGCTTAATCCTTACACTAGCACCCTTGCTCGAAACCCTCAATATAGTTCTGTTTGTTTCCCTTCCATTTTTTGGCCTGTCTCTTTGAGTTGGTAAAACAAAAACCTCTCATGTGTTAATTTGTGTGTTTTTCTTGTCGATTAAGGTGTGTGATTCGTCCATAAGGCATCGCTATTTATCTCGTTGAAGGTTCATCGCTTTCTCACAGCATTGAGGTAGGTGAATTCAAGTGTTTCCTTTTCGAGGCACTATGTTGATTCATGGATTATTTTAAATAAATTTTATTCCATGATTCACTTTTTTATGATAGCTTTGTGTAGCTTATTTTTTTGTTTTAGAATAGATAGTTTTTGTGAAAAATTATGTTTTGAAGCAATATATTTTATGCCTATGTAGTTGTACACTATATGTTGTTTTACACATTTTATTGTTTATATAGTGATCTACAGTAGTGTTTTTTTGGTGAAATATTTTATTAAAAATAAAATTTAGGATGCTCCTCTTTTTATGCACCTATTTATGCTTTTCCAGCTAGGTTGGAACTAAATCCCCATATTTTCAAATGTTATCATTGGTTGTCTTGAGTGGTGTCCATTTTTGTAAAAATCATTCTTGGATCTTATTATCCTGTGTTGGTTGGTTTTATAGAATTTAGTGTTTATTTGGAAATGATTTTCTGTCTCTTTGTAGGTTTGATGCACCATTAGATGTTGACATATCCATGGGTACACTAGGTGCACACATGGATGTGCCCTCAATTGAAGATGGTGTTTTAAATTGTTATTTTTCTTGAAATCTCGATTTTCTAAATGGTTCTTGGTTTCAAAATGTTTTGGTCTCTTCATGTGACACATTAAATTAGTTTAAAAATGAATCTACGAAGATATGCCCATTTGGATTTTTATTTTGAATACAAAAATGGGGTTTAGAGTTGTTTAAATAGATATTGTAAAATATTCGTGTAAATCCATTTGATTTTGTAAAACTGAGTGATCAGTTGACAACTCCAGGTATTTTATAAAGTGGTTTTGATAATTAAAATACGTGATGGCCCTGTTGGAACATTAGTGGATGTGGAATGACTATTTATATATATATGGGGCACTCCTATCTAGGGTAACCCTTATGGGTGAATGCATAGTAAGGGTCCGTGATTGGGGTAGGCCAGTGCGGTGAGATGAGTCATGCGTGCAAGGGCCTAAAAATTACACATTGATGTTACCACCATGGGTTCCTCGGCATTTTTAGTTGATTGAGTGACAGTTGCTTGCTAACCCCGATTAGACGGGTTGGTACCCACTGGTAGAGTTAGAGGCCAGATGGGAAGTGTCACCGATTTTTTAGTGAGGGCCATCCGTTGGTTATAGACTGTGGTGCTTTACCATACGCCGACAGTTGGTTCCGAACCAAGTATGTCCAGGGGTCTTCTAGGGATATTTAGGATCACCCATCATTACTTGTTTTCTTTTCTTGTTTACTTTTAGTTATCCTTTTTAGCTCATATTGTTACCTATGTCATTTAACACTACTTGTTCTCCTTGTTGGTTTATTCACTTTCTATTGTACTAGTTTGTTCCAGCCTATTTTGTTTACTTGCTTCCTTGTTAGAAAAATATATATCTTTTTAACTTGATATTGTTTATCAAATGACAAAAGGTTTTGGAAATGGTATTTAGAATGTGTTGGATTTCATTAAATGAAGGGAAAGTATATGGATTGTTTTAAAAAGTAAAAAGTCTACTTTTATAATTGTATGTCAAACTGGTTTCAATGGATTGCTTGGGAAAGGAAACATTTGGATTCAGTGGTTTACATTGGCTTACCTACTGAACATTTTTAATGATCATGCCTATTTTATCATTTCAGTTGCAGTTTTTACCTTTCTTAGGTTTTTCTAGTTTGATTCACTCAGTGTTGGAGCAAGGTTGCTCTCTAGTTGGGCGGTGACCTGCGAGGTCACATGGAGGTATGTCTGGTCGTGTGACATTTTTTTATTGCTGTCATTAGTATTTATTTTTTTGCTTTATTTTATATTCTTTATTTTGATCCTGGTATTTTTTGGGATGAAATCGTTCCTAATGATTAAAAAAAATTTATGCCTGGCACTAGTTGCCATCCCGGGGGGATCAGGAACGCCCCTCAGGACTTGTCGTGAGCCAGCTCGGGTGACCAGTTCAGGTTCACCTCGGCCTGTTTTGTGACAAAATGGTATCAGAAAAGGTTCTTGTTATTTGGGGATGTCCGATAGAAGGATATTAGGACTATCAGGACTCGAGAGGTAGGTGCGAGAAGAGTGCAACGAACTCTCGCTCGCACTGATCCTCCAGTTACCAGGGGTAGTCTGGGAATTGTGTCTTTTGACCTCATTTGGGTTTAGGAATGAAAAAGGAGGTGAGCCTGTGTCATGTTAAGATTTCACATGGAGTAGTGACCCATGTGGAGTCTTATTACACGGATTCAGTTCCCCCATAGTTGTTGATGCTTACATGGGGGGTGGCTCACTTCCATGTCGTCTGGTTAAGTGCAGCTGCTAGTTCCTCATTCTGGTGATTCATGGAAAGTTTTACTGTGCTTGGTTCTTTTTGGTGAAACCGTGTTTTTTAAAATTAAAGTTTAATTTTGAAATGGATGTTTTTTCTTTAAAATGGGTTTAAATTGGTAAAGGGATTTTTGAAATTAAAAATGTTATTTCTTTAAAGCCTGGAGTTTTCTTGGAATTGGTATGGAAATGGTTTGGGTGCAACCTTAGGTGTCCTTCATGAATGTTTTCACATGTGGGGGTATGTGCAAGGAATATGGGTGTTGACGTGCATAGAGGAATGTAGACGAAGACATGTGCAATAGTTCAAGGGATTACCTAGGTGTGTATTTGAAATAAAAGGCTTGGCCTTGTTTTCTGGATTGCTTTTTTAAGGGAAAATGGATTTGGGAAGTGATTTTGGTTTGAAAGTGGACTGATATTTTAACACTGGTCTTGAAATAAGGTGGTATTGAAATCTAAAATGAAAAGGTGATTTTGAAAACGGAAATTTGGGTAGTGTTTGAAATTATTTTGTTTTGAGCTAGTTATTTTGGATCAGGATGTTACTTTTAATCATACATTGATTTGACATTGGTCGTGCCTTTGTGTTTTATATGTTGCTCATGAAATGATGCCCAGAAAGGTCCCCAAGGATTCTGATAAGTCATGCCCATTTTTTCATCCTTCTCGGATTTTACCTATTCTTCATGGTGATCGGGGTCCGTTAGAGGCAGTGGAATGGCTAGAGGAAGTGGAGCGTATCTTCAGAATATTGGGAACTCCCAAGGCTGTTAGGGTTCGTGCTGTAATGGGATTGTTTGAGGGTCCAGCTTTGGACTAGTGGAAGATGGTTGCCCCACCGTCAATGCAAGTTGGGATGACGTGGGATGTCATTAAAACCATTTTCATCCAATGGTTTATACCTGAAGAAGTGAAGGCGAAGAAAAATGGAGAGCTCGTAGATATTCAATAAGGTCAACGGACGGTGGAGGATATGATGACCATTTCAAGGAACTGATTTCCTTTTCTCCGGATGTAGCGTCGCATGATCTCATGTAGAGCTCTCCTTTCACTGGAGGTCTTTGTCCAGAGGTTAAGGAGCAGGTCCTCCCACCTAAAGACCATCGTTTCGAGGAGCTGGTAGAGGAAACATTTTTAGCTGAGTTGGTTACTGGAGTGCCTATGGTTAGTAGTCCAACATACCCAGTTGTTCGTAAGGTTTCCCCATCTGGCGAGGAAAGGATTTCAGAGGAACATGTTCCTAAAGAGTTGTCCCTTTTGGCCTCAGCTCCTAGTTCATCAGATCGTTCAGTGGTATGATACCAGTGTGGTCGTTTTGGGCATTTAAATTTGTCATGCCACAACCCTTAGAATACGTGTCATTGTTGCGGCTATCTGGGTCATATGAATAAGTTTTTCAGGAAGTTGCGCTTGAAGAGGATGCCATGGTTGGCGAGTGTCAGTAACTAACTATGAGGCAGGAGATGCTTCTTCCATTAGAGCCCCAGCCATAGGTCTCGGGGTGAAGCTCACGCACAGTCAGGTGTTCCTAGGGGTGTGAAACCTTTATCTGGGTTTTGTGTTCCATGTTAGTGTTGGAACAATTAATATCTTCTTGTGCTTTTTTTTCTGCTGTTAAAGTTTGATGTTGTTGTATGTTCATTGTTTTATCATGAAGTTATGATGGACTTGTCCTGTTATAATTCAAATATCTTTGTTTGTCAGCTTATGGTTTTCTAAGTCATCTTTTTATTTTATTCTTAAAAGTGTGTTTGACCCTCCAGTACGTTGACCTCAATTTAACTATGCCTGTTGGATGTGGTTATGTTTCGTGGATTTCAATGGGTCATGTCTCCGACTTGATATCCGGGTTATGTCCTTTTTTTGGGTTTTCCTTATTGTGAAGGTTGTCGACTATGGTCGAGGGTTCAATGTTTTGATGGGGGTATTGTTTTCAACGTGCTATGAGAGTTGGTTTGGATGGGTTGAGAGTTCCCACGCAGGACCCGCCTCCCTGTAGTGGTATTTTGGGTGTTAAAGTCCCGCGCTAGTCTAGTTCTTGTGGTGGGGAGAACCCTCTCATGTTCTCCCATTCTCTTGTGCTGTGGTTTCTTTCGGTTTCAGTTGGTCATGAATTGATGTTCTGTTTATCATTCTACTAGGTGAATTTATGGGGGCAGAAAGCGTTTGTAATGGGGAGAATTCTCACACTCGCTTTATTTATTTATTTTTATTTATTTTTCTGGGATCCAGGAGTTCGTGCTGTGATCCGAGCTGAGCCTAGAATAAATATTTTTGTTATTGTTTTTCTTTTTTGGCTTTCAGGCCCGTGCGTGGTCATCGCATGGTTGGCAGTCATCGTGTAGTCAGCCCAGGTGTCATTTATTTTTTGTTTTTATGGTTTTTTTTACCATTTTAATGTTATTTGTGTTAGTATTAGTATTATTATATGTTTTATAATAATTATTATTAATATAGTATTTTTATTATTATTATTATAGTATATGTAATTATTTTTTATTATTGTTATTAATTTTATTTGTTAAAAAAAATTCAAATCCCCAAACCCTATCTCTACCTTGCACCCCCCCCCCCTCCACCCCTTTTGTGTGCCCCCCCCCCACTCCCCTGTCCCCTTCTGCGTGCCACACCGGCCACACCCTCCCTACCCCATCGTCATCCCGGCCTCCCCATCCGGCACTCCCTGCCTCGCCTCCTTGATCCTGCCTCCAGTCGCGCACCACGCCACCCCCTCTCATCCCTGACCCGCCCACTGCCCCGCTGGCCTCTTATCCTGGTTCCGCCACTCCCTCAGTCCACCAGCCTCCCCTGTCTTGGCATCCCTCACCACCTGTCCTGCTTGTCACTGGCCCACCTACGCATCCCTGGCAGCACCATTGTCTGTCCAACCTCGCTTCGACCGGCCCGTCTCCGGCCATCCCCATCTTCGGCCAGCTCTACACAGGCTTTCCCTGCTTCACCTTACACTATCCTACCTCCGGAAAGCACCACCCAGCTCAGCATTCTCTGGTCAGCGTGGCTTAATCCTGGCGCTCGCCCACTTACTCACAACACTCAATATAGGTTTGTTTATTTCCCTCCCATTTATGGGGATGTCTCTTCGAGTTAGTAAAACCCTAACATTTCAGGTGTTAATCTGTGCATTTTTCTTGTTGATTAAGGTGTGTGATTGGTCCGCAAGGAATCACTATTTCTCCCATTGAAGGTTCATCACTTTCACACACCCTTGAGGTAGGTGAATTCGCGTGTTTCCCTTTCGAATCACTCTATTGATGCTTCAATTATTTTAAATAAATTTTATTCCATGATTCGCGTGTTTATGATAGTTTTGTGTAGCTTATTTTAGTGTTTTAGAATTGATAGTTTTTGTTAAAAAATAAGTTTTGAAGAAATTATATTTTATGCCTATGTAGTTGTACACTAGATGTTGTTTTGCAAATTTTATTATTTATATAGTGACCTACGGTAGGGTTTTCTTGATTAAAGTTTTGATTAAAAATAATCTTCAGGATGCTCCTCTATTTATGCACCTGTTTATGCTTTTCCAGCTAGGTTGGAACTAAATTCCTATATTTTATAATGTTATTTTTGGTTTTCTTGAGTGGTGTTATTTATTTTAAAAATCATTTTTGGATCTTATTATCATGTGTTGGTTGGTTTTATGGAATTTAGTGTTTATTTGGAAATGATTTCATGTCCCTTTGCAGGTTCGATGCACCATTAGATGTTGACATGTCCATGGGTGCACTAGGTGCACACATGGATGTGCCGTCAAATGAAGATAGTCTTTTGAATTGTTATTTTTCTAGAAATCTCTATTTTCTAAATGGTTCTTGGTTTCAAAATGTTTTGGTCTCTTCTTATGACACAATAAATTTGTTTAAAAAGGTATATAAGAAGATATGCCTGTTTGGACTTTTATTTTGAATACAAAAATGGTGTTTAGAGTTATTTAAAAAGATAGTTTGAAATATTCGTGTAAAGCCATTTGATTTTGTAAAACTGAGTGCATAGTTGACAACTTTTGGATATTTTATAAAGTGGGTTTGATAACTAAATGACGTGAGGGACCAGTTGGAACTTTAGTAGATGTGGAATGACTATTTATATATATATATATGTGTGTGTGGGGGGGGGGTGCTCCTATCTTGGGTAACCCTTATGGGTGGACACATAGGAACTGTCCGTGTTTGGGGTAGGCAAGTGCGGTGAGATGAGTCACGCGTGGGAGGCCCTCCTACTTACACATCGATGTAACCACCATGGGTACCTGGGCATTCTTAGTTGATCGAGTTACAGTTGCTTACTAACCCCAACAAGACGGGTTGGTACCCACTGGTAGAGTTAGAGGCCAGATGGGAAGTGCCGCTGATTTTGTCACGAGGGTGATCAGTTGGTTATAGACTATGGGGCTTCACCATACACCAATAGGTGGTTCCAAACCGAGTACATGTAGAGGTCTTCTAGGGATTCTTAGGATCACCCATGGTTACTTGTTTTCCTTGCTTGTTTACTTTCACTTATCCTTTACAGATTATATTGTTACCTATGTCCTTTAGAACTACTTTTTCTCCTTGTTGGTTTATTCACTTTCTATTGTACTGGTTAGTTCCAGCCTATTTTTTTACTTGCTTCCTTGTTATAAAAATTTGGTTCTTTTTATCTTGATTTTTTTTATAAAATGACAAATCATTTTTGGAAATGGTATGTAGCGTGTGTCGGATTTCATTAAATGAAAGGAAAAGTATATGTCTTTTTAAAAAAAAGTAAAATGTCTACTTTTATAATTGTATTTCAAACTGGTGTCAACAAATTTTTTGGGAAAGGAAAGGTTTGGATTCACTGGTTTAGTTTGGAAATCCTAATGATCATTTTTAATGATCAGTCATATTTTATCATTTCAGTTGTTGGTTTTCCCTTGCTCAGGTTTTTGTGGTTTGAGTCACCCAACATTGGTGCGAGGTTTCTCTCTAGTTGGGTGGTGACCTGCGAGGTCACGTGGAGGTATGAGTGGTTGCGTGACTTTTTTTTATTGCTTTTATTAGTGTTTATTTGTTTTTTTAGTTTTCATTCTATTTTTTGTCCTCGTATTGTTTGGGTTGAAATCGTTTCCAATGATTAAAATTTTTTTATGCCCGACACTAGTTGCCATCCTAGGGGGATTGGGAACACCCCTCGGGACTTGCCGCGAGCTGGCTTAGGTGACCGGTTCAGGTTCGCCATGGGCTAGTTCATGACAAATTGGTATCAGAGGAGGTTCTTGTTATTTGGGGATGTCTGATAGAAGGAGATTAGGAATTTTGGGACTCGAGAGGTAGGTGCGGGAATAACATCACGAACTCTTGCTCGCACTGATCCTCAAGTGACCAGTAGTAGTCTAGGAATTGTGTCTTTTGAACTAGTTTTAGGTTGAGTAATGAAAAAGGAGGTGAGCCAGTGTCACGTCGCGATTTCACATGGAGTAGTGACCCATGTGGAGTCCGAGTACACTGTTTAAGTTCCCCATAACTTTTGATGCTTATATGGGGCGTGGCTCACTACCATGTTATCTGGTTAAGCACAACTGCTAGTTCCTCATTCTGGTGATTCATGGTAAGTTTTACTATGTTTGGTTCTGGTTGGTTTAACCGTGTTTTTGAAAATTAAATTTGGATTTTGAAATGGAAGTGTTTTCTTTAAAATGGGTTTAAATTGGTAAAGGGATTTTTGAAATTAAATGTGTTCTATCTTCAAATCCTAGATTTTTCTTAGAATTGGTAGGGAAATGGTTTGGGTGAAACCTTAGGTGTCCTTCATGAACATTCGCACATGTGGGGGTATGTGCAAGGAATGTGTGTGTTGACGTGCATAGAGGAAAGTGGATGAAGACATGTGCAATGGTTCATGGGATTAACTGGGTGTGTATTTGAAACAAAATGCTTGACCAGATTTTTTGGATTGTTTTTTTTATGGGGAAATGGTTTTGGAAAGTGATTTTGGTTTTTAAGTGGATTGATATTTGGAAAGTGTCCTTGAAAGAAAGTGGATTTGAAAGAAAGTGGTTTTGAAATCTAAAATGAAAAGGGGATTTTGAAAAGGGAAATTTGGGTAGTGTTTGAAATTGTTTGGTTTTGAGCTGGTTTTTTTGGATCAGGGTGTTATTTTTAATCATAAATTGATTTGATATTGGTATTGCCTTTCAGTTTTATATGTCGCTCAAGAAATGCTGCCCAGAAAGGTCCCAAAGGATTCTGATAAGTCTTGCCCAGTTTTTTGTCATTCTTGGATTTTACCTATTCTTCATGGTGATCAGGGCCTGTTAGAGGCAGTGGAATGTCTTGAGGAAGTGGAGCGTATCTTCAGAATGTTGGGAACTCCCGAGGTTTTTAGGGTTCGTGCGGTTATGGGATTGTTTGGAGGTCCATCTTTGGATAGTGGAAGATTGTTTCCCCACCATCAATGAAAGTTTGGATAACATGGGATGTATTTAAAACCATTTTTGTTCAATAGTTTATACCTAAAGAAGTGAAGGCGAAGAAAAAGAGAGAGCTCGTACATATTCAACAAGGTCAACAGACGGTGAAGGAATTTGTTGACCATTTCAAGGAACTGATTTCCTTTTCTCCGGCGGTAGCATCGCATGATCTCACAAAGAGCTCTATTTTCACCGGAGGTCTTCGTCCAGAGGTCAAGGAGCAGGTACTCCCTCCTAAAGACCATCATTTCGAGAAGTTGGTGGACGAATCATTTTTTGCTGAGTTTCTTAGTGGAGTACCTATGGTCAGTAGTCCAACGTACCCATTTGTTCGTAATGTTTCCCCATTTGGTGAGGAAAGTATGTCAGAGGAACTTGTTCCCAAAGAGTTGTACCATTTGGCCCTGGCTCTCGGTTCAACATATCGTTTAGCGGTGTGCTATCAGTGTGGTCGTTTCGGGCATTTAAAGCAGTCTTGTCATAACACTCCAAATACGTGTCATTGCTGCAGATGTCTGGGTCATCTGGAGATGTTTTCTAGAAAGCATTGCTACTAGAGGATACCATGATTAGAGATTTTCAGTACCTGACTGTGAGGCAGGAGATTCTTTAGCCATTAGATCCCTAGCCACAGGTCTCGAGGTGAAGCTCGCGCACAGTTAGGATTTCCCAGGGGTGTGAAGCCTTGGTTCATGTTTTGTGTTCCGTGTTGGTGGTTGAAAAATTAATATCTTTTCATGCTTGTTTTTTTTTCTATTATTTTTTTACATTGTTGTAATTTCATTGTTATATCATGAAGTTATGATGGACTTCTTCTGTTATAATTCAAATACCTTTGTTTATTGGCTTATGTTTTTCTGAGTCATCTTTTTTTTCTTCTTCTTAAAAATGTGTTTGACTATCATGTAGGTTGACCTCAATTTAGCTATGCTTGTTGGATATGGTTATGTTCCATGGATGTCAATGGGTTATGTCTCCGACTCGTTATCTGGGTTAAGTCCTTTTTGTGGGTTTTCCTTCGGGTGAAGGTTTTCACCTCTGGTCGAGGTTTCAACATTTCGATGAGGGTGTTGTTTTGAACGTGCTATGGGAGTTGGTTTGGATCGGTTGACAATTCTCGTGTAGGACCCGCCTCCCTGTGGTGGTCTGTTGGGTGTTAATGTCCCATGCTAATCAGGTTCTTTTGGTGGAGATAACCCTCTTGTGTTCTCCCATTCTCTTGTGTTGTGGTTTCATTCATCTTTAATTGGGCATGGATTCAAGTTCTTTTTATCATTCGACTGGGTGGCTTTCTGGGGGAAAAAGTATCTATAATGGGGAGAATTGTCAAACCCACTTTTATTTATTTATTTTTATTTTTATTTTTTTGGGTTCTAGGCATTTGCATCGCGATCTGGGCTGAGCCTGAATTAAATCTTTTTTTCATTGTTTTTCTTTTTTGGGTTTTGGACCCATGTGTGGTCATCACACAGTTGGCGTTCATCGTGCAGTCAGCTCGGGTGTTGTTTAATTTTTGTTTTTATGTTTTTTTTCTTTTTTTATTGATGTTATTTGTGGAATTATTATTATTGTTATAAATTTTATTATTATTAATATTATTAAAGTATTTTTATTATTATGATTATAGTATTTTTATTTATTTATTATTATTTTTATTATTAGTATTAATATTATTATTAATAATTTTATTAGTAATTTTATTTGTTAAAAAAAAATTAAAACCCCAAAACCTAGCTCTACCCGGCTCCCCCTCCTCCCCTTTTGCATGAGCCCCCCCCATCCCCTTCTGCATACCATGTCGGCCACCCCCTCTCTAACCCGTCACTGTCCCGTCCACCCCGTCTGGTGCTCCCCACAACGCCTCCCGGCTCCTGCCTCCGATCGCGCGCCACACTGTCCCCAATCCTCCATGTCCTTGCCGTTGCCCCGCCGACCACTTCTCATGGTTCCGCCGCTCCCTCAGGCCGCCGGCCTCCCCTATCTCGGAAGATAATATATATGATAACAAAATTAATTTCTCATGTATTCATAGAATGAAATAATGAAGATTTTGAATATCAACCTAAAGAATGGAAATTGGGTTACGAAGATCCCTTACCTTGAGTCAGACTCATCGTGCATGTTCCATGTTCTTCTTGAATAATAATCATAAGTTAATTTCTACTTCCATAAGATAATTTTTAAATTTTATTATTAATTTTATATCACATATTACCTTGATAAAACAAATATTTAACTATTTAAATTAATATTAGACATTTTTTCAATGATCGGAACTAAAGTAAAAAATGAACATGTTAAAATTAAAAATTGCCCATGTGGTCAAAATGACATTATATCCAGAATTGTATTCATGATTTAAATATCATATATATCATATATATCCATTATATATTTATTTATAATATTTCATATCATTTGGGTATTTGAAAATGAAATGCATTGTTCAGGGAGACGGCAAGTCGTACATACGCATGAACGCTACATTCATTTCATTTTTTTCATTTTCAAAGGAATGAAAACCATAGTATACAAAGGTATATTATTATTCCAGTATAATATAATATTTTATATATCTTACATATGTTCATTAACACTATCCTTTTTACATTCCATGTATGGTTTGAACATGTCATGACACTTTGAGGGGGCGGTAGTCCACACTTCCTCAAATGAAATTGTCGTTTTTATAAAACATAAAAAGAATAAAGGTTTATTATAAATGATAATTAAAGAATGATAGAGATAAAATAAATATCATAAATATCATATATAATTATATTTTCATAATAATTTCCACCGTGATAGGTGGTAGTGGAAAATAAAACAATCATCGTTTCATGAGGCAGCAGTTCATCGTATGCAGAAATAGTATGTTTGTATCCATTAGATAGAGGTGTCTATAGGTTTAATTTGAATAAATCTCATAAAAACCCTAGAATATTTGTTATAATTGTGTTTTTATATAAATAATGAATAATAAGAGCATAGGGAGTGGAGAAAGTAAATAATTGAAAGAAACTTGAAAGAAGATGTTACCTCAAATCAGGTAACTTCTTTTGATTTGAGCCAGAGGTCTCTCTTGAATTGTCTTCTTCATAGGGTAAGGATTTAATGTGGAACATTGGAATGATTTGAAATTATTTTGGAAAATATGGTAAGATACCAGGGGCTTTATAGGTGTGAGTAATGGGTTGGAGGTGATGTCCTTTTATTCGAGGGAGGAGGGGCTCTTTTGGAATGTTTGAAATTATTATTTTATTATAAATTGATTTTCTATTTCGAGAGGTCAAAACTCATTAAATTAAAAGATAGTATGTATATAAGTCAAAATAAATTCATCAAATAAAAATTGTATAGGTTTTGGATATTTTTTAATCATAATCATAATTTATTTAACCCTTTGTTAACTTGTTTAGCATTTACCTTGCCTTCTTGTATATTCGTACTATATGATTTAGATATTTCCTATAAAATTCCATGTGAACCAAAATGGATCATTAATGAAATTGGTAACATCTTATATTTACTTATTTAGAATAACATATTTTTAGGAATATTTATGTCCTTTCTTAAAATATTTATTGATTTAAAAACCTATTTTTGTCAATTATATACTATTCATATCATGAATTTTTACAAATCCCTAAGAAATTGATAAATTAAAAAATAACTTCATTAATTAAATTAAAACAAGTCATAATCATCCATAAAATTTGTTTCTAGAATAAAAAGATTCAAAATTAATTTATTTTAATATTATAATATAATTTATTTAAAACAGTCACTAATGAGGTAATCATTATATTATCATTGTGTTATAAATGAATTCATTTATTTTATGTCTAAAAATTATAAATAAAATATCATGATTTATTAAAAAAAATTATATTTATAATGATAATTTATAGTAGAAAATATAAGTTATATAACCCCATATACAAATTATATTACTGAAAGATACATGTTTATTTAATATTTTCCTTAACATTAAATTATATGTAAGTAAATGTCATTTTCACACCCAAGTGGCTCCATGGGGTCCCCAAATCTACCAAAGGACTCCTAGGTTCGTAAATGTATAATCAAATAGTATTATGACACATGTTAGGGTAATTTAATATTATTATAATATTATTTTTACCCTTATTTACTAGATTTACTCTTTAACTATGATTAATAAAATATTTACTAATGTTACAATTCATAATGTCTAAAAACAAACGTTTCCTATTTAAAAAATTTGTAACAACTAATTCCAAATATGCGATAAATTTTTACAAATTCAAAAAACTGATGTTTCAGAAATTATCTTAAAATTAATTCTGGTTGTCGAAAAAAAGCGTGTTTTTAAGTAACAAAAACTATCAAAAGATTGACACTTATTTATGTTCATTTTAAAAGTGAAATTATATATAATTACCAAAATTTGATTAAATGGTAAAAATATAATCCAATTAAACTTTAAAACCTATAAAATATCAATCTAACAATATAAATAAATTTAATTAATATGAAATTTTGAATTAAAATGGAGTATTTTTCATTATTGATTAAAAATGAACTTTATCAGAAAATACCAAAAAATTATCCCAAGTAATTTATTATTTCCCAATTCTAAATAAGATGTTTATTTTTTCAAATGTAACATATAAAAGTTTATAAATGTGATTTAATAAGGGTTCTCCATCAAATGGTGGTAAATCGACCTTCTAAAGAATATTAAAGTATTTCATGCTTAAAATTGGATCCATTCTTATTTTAAGCCTCTAAAATTTATGGGATAAAAGTAAAAATATTTAAAAAGCTTTTATAATAATATTTTAGTTAGTTATTTTCATTATAACCTCCACAATTTCTAGGTGTTAACTATCTTTTAAATTATTAATATTATTATATTATTTTTCTGTATTACTCAAAGTTGTGTGCAGCGTAATATTTCAAATAAAACTATTGATGTGTGTTGAGTATGCTATTAAATATAGCATCCCCATTAAAGTAAATTTAATATTTAATTAAAAAATATTAATAAATATGAAAATTTCATATTCTTTATTTACTTGGGATGTTATAGTTTCGGTACCTCATGCATGGATTATTTTCCCCCATGTTGTGAAACAGTTAATGTTTGAAATATTTATTAAAGATAAAATAAATGGATTCCCATTATAATTACCCATGGTGTATGTTCACATTTATGTTCTAATATATAAACTACTTGGCTAATGAAGACATGTGGTTGTGGAATTTTGAATCAGCTTTATAGATGGTAATTTGATGGCAGGTGAGAATTTTATAGTTTATGTCCCAATTGGGGGTGATGAATCATTCAATGATAATAGATAAGGGTTTAATACTTGATACCAAGGAGTCTAAAGATGGATATTTTATTTTTGGGACTCATGATAGGGGTATGTAGAGATTAATGTATTTTTCCAGAGTAATATCATGTCCTTGATCCAATGGAATGAGTAGCTAGAGGTGTCTTAGGTCTGGATGGTTGATATCGTTCGGTTGTAATATTGTGATGCATCAACATGATGACTTCCCCAAATATTGTGATGTTCCTTTATGTTGGTAAGGAATTTTAATTTTGTAAAGGTGGTCTTATTTTAGTTAGTATTCTATTTGGAGAAATTGAGTTTTGTTAAGAATTTATAATTTGTTTTTTTGAGATAGTATCATTCTTTATTCAACTAATAATGTTTTTTCTACTATCATTACAATTATTTATAAACAATATTTCATGAAATTTTATTTCTCAATGTATCATTAAAATGGTTTTCTATATTTAAATTTGACTAATTTGGGGATCATGTTTCCTTTAAAATAAATGATTTAATAAAGTAGTATGAGAGAATATTTCATTTTTTAATTAAGTGAATGAACATTTTTTAAACCAAAATTCAAGTTTGTTTATAGGATTTAATTCTTAAACATAATTTAACATTATGAAAGGAGTGAGGTATGTCCAAGGAGAATTATTTTGGAATTGGTTGATTGATATTTCCCGCTTTTATTCTCTTTTATGACTATCACTTTATGACGAAATTTATCTTTGATACCTATATAACATGGTTGTGAAGATTTACAGTTTTACCTATTCATGTATTGTTCGTGTTTTAGTAAAATTTCAATATCAATGTTTGTGAATTCATAGTGGATGTTTTCTATTATTTTTATGGATTACATGCGATTATAATTGGCCCCATTAAGGGGTCTGGATAATCTCGAATTTTGGGAGTAGTTTCTCCGGATAATAGTGGATTATATGAGTAGGTTCTTCTTATAATGGTTAATTTTTTAGAATCCATATTTGAAAAATTGAGTTATATTTTAACGAATGTTTTTTCATAGTTAGTATTGTGATTATTTCCTCTTTAGTTGTGTTCGTATTTTGATTATTGTTTTGCCTCTATTATAGAGTTATCTCTTAAGAATTTATGGGTATAATAGAACAGATTTACTTTTTTTGGGATGGAATAGATTATCACATGATAAGATCATTTTAGTGTTATATTATTTAAAAATACAATAATATTTGGTCCATTACATTGCAGGATTTCGGTTTTGGAGTTTTATAGTGAATGTTGGAGTGGGTGAGTTTCTCCAGGAGATATGATTTCAAATGTGAAAAGTCATAATATATGTATTCGAGTTGAGGTGAAAAGAGATGGATATAATGGATTGTTTTTATATTGGTTATTGTTGGTGGAATTATGGAATAGTATCATGGTGTCTTGGATTGGATTGTGGATTTTTAAAATGTGATGTCAGTTATGGACCTCCTTATGACTCTCATTAAAATCCCTTGACTCTATCGAAGTTTCCTTTTTCGAATTCCTAGTTATGGTTTAGGGTAGTTGTTAATGACATGAAATTCCATGGTGAGTTTCTAATATTCTCAATGAATGTGAGTCATGTTGAGTTCATATCCATTATTACTTGGATCTTATGATGAGAATTTAAGAGGTTATTCATGTTGTATTTCATGAATTGGCCAACACAATGGGAGTGCAAGGACCATGAGGATGAGTTTAAATGATTATGTTTTTAGAGATGTCACATCATAGTGATATTGGTTATAAAAAAACCCTTCTCTGGTTATATCATATTAAATATTTTTTACTAATTATAATAAGGGACAGATATAGGGGATACACAATGTGATTTTTAGTAGATAGTTTGAGATATCCCTATTCTGGAGTTATGATGGTATATTGCACAACAATGATTTTTTTTCTAGTATAGGTATAAATTCAATATCTAACATGAATCAAATTCTTTTTTCATTACCTCTCTTGAAATTGGGAGACCTAATGGTCTTTTTTTGTGCGATCCTTCAATGTTATTTCTCATCCTTGGTTATTAGATTTTAGAGATCACTTTGTCATGAACTATGGTGAGTTCCTATAACATTCTCCTTGATTTTCCACCAATTCATCATTACAGTATGGTTTTGAATAATTTATTCCATGGTTTTATTGATTTTGGTATGTGTTATTTTTGTGTATGCCTTTATTCTTGATTAATTGGGGTCCTCCCCACATTCGGTTTTCCTTATATTATTATATTTCCTCATTAACTAGATTTTTTTGTTTAAATACATGATTTTGTTATGGGTTGAAGATATCTTTTTATTTTTTTTGATAATTTTGGATGTTTCATTCCCTTTATTTATTTAGTTTAATTATATATAATGTCATAGTAGATCTAATGAACCTCACTAAAAAAAATTATCAGATGGGGTGAAGGGATTGTGTTTTATGCTTATATGTTTTTTCGTATGATATTATTGGAATCCCAAAGATATAGTCAAAAATAATTTACAGTTGAGTTATGTATTATGTTTCCTTTTTTATTAAAACAATTTAATCCCCTTCATAAAATGTTGAGAATTTAATGTGGGTAAATAAACCATTAGAATGGATTTTTTATGTTTAATTTCAAAAGAAAGGTATTATGGATGTGATTATTTCTAGTGTTTATTATCATGTGGATTTATATTATTATTTATTTTTTACATTAATTATTTCTTTTGTGGTGGTGGATTTTTATATATGGTTTTGGTAAGGTGTAATATGTTGTATAGTGGGTTTATAGCTTCTTTTCCATGATTGACATGAGGAGAAGTAGTTATTTGATGTGTAATGGTGTTATAATATGATGTGCGAAAGTGGGAGTGATGTTTAGTTGTTGAGATGATTTTTTTTCATAAAATCCTTAAAGTTTATATATTTGTTATTTTTGTGACATTTGGTTCATTATCGTTACTTGGATCAAATTCAATGTGATTATAGATAATAAAAAATAATAATGGTGTCGGTTTGAATTGAATAATTCATGGGATTTAAATGGAATTCATAACACTTGAAATGAATTTTCAGAAACTAGTTAAAAATTTTTTGTGTGATGGAATGTTTTTTCATGAAATAGGTAATTGAATAGAATAATGAATGTAATTATGTAGGTAATTAGTAAATATACTTTTTCATAAATGATGTCTTTTAAAGTGTTTACATATAAGTTAATATATTTGTTTTTTATATATAATGGGGGTTGTTTTTGGGGTATAGTTGGAATTGATTGTAAAATTTGTCATTGTCAGTATGGTGATTATTTTTATTATGGTATAGATTTTTTTATAAACATTATAGGTCGTAATGGTGTGTGGTTTTCTTATACTTATATTTTATTTGGATTTCATTATTCTCTCCTCTCATGTGGGATAACGTTATGGATGCCCCATTTTTTCATATAGGTGTTTTCCCTGATAATTATGTTAGGAAGGGAATAGATCATAGACTACTCCATCTTATATACTCCCTATTATATGCATTTAACGGGTGGTGATAGCTCGTATTAGACTAGATAAGATTATGGAATAGTGATACTTAATGGGGTTATTCATGGTAAGAGGTTGGAATGGGCTTGATTTCCTTCCTATTCAGAATACCTAACTGAGGTGAATATATGTTATGATATGTGATTGAGGTATTAATATCTAGTATATGAATATAGTTATAGTTATTGTTAGATTTTTTTCTCTTTTCAATGTGAATGTTTGAACCTTCACGTGTTGGGGTAGGTATGGTTTGAATCTAACACACAATACTTCTGGAATGATTGGTATGATTGTATAAATATATATAAAAAGGAATCACCAGGAATTTTTCATTGGGGTGTGGGGGAATCAAAAAGTGAGTGATGTCGTGTAGGGTTATATAGTATCTATATTCAATTATATTATTTTATTAATCATTGGTCTGATATTTGGTGAGTAGGAAATGGTGATTCTTAGAAGTAGTAGTCATGATAGATGCATGTTAGTTTTATTGTTTATTCACTGAAGCATTTGAATTATTCATCCATATTTTTAGGAGTTACCATAAGGAGGATTTGAATAAGTATTCAGGTATACCCACCCATATATATAGAAACTATTTTTAAACTTTCCAGGGTTATTTTAATGACTAAACTAGATTATACTTTATTAGACCATGGAGTTGTGATTCTTGATGTGGCCTTATCAGTTTTGTTTTACTAGTCATTTTTTAGACTAAAATTTGTATGAATTTAAATATATTTGGTTTATTGTGGGATCTTGGATTTTTTTTATAATATATTATTTAATAGAGGATTTATTAATAGATTTCTAAGATAAATGAGGGTAGTTCCTCCAAATTTCATTGTTTATACCACCACTACTAGTTAATAGTGCAAGTCATAGTTGAGGTGGGTCTCACAGGTGACTATTATAATCACAATTGGATAAAAAGGTATTTCTTATTGGGGTGGGTTATGAAAATTTTGATCTAATTTCATTAATTCATTTAATTAAAAGATTACAAACATTCTATATTTTTTGATTAATTCTTTTATTATTATAATTTATCTATTTTTTATGTAAGCATATCTCATAAATTATTTTACTACAATTCATAAATGCCATATTTATGCCCTATTGTGGATAAGAAGTTTGGTAATTGATTAGATCATATAACTGTATTGGTATTTAATTCGATAAAAATCATGCTTTGGAGGTTTAGTTAGATCCCAATGTTGTATTTGTTGTTTTTTTCATATTCATTAATTCCACTAATGATCATTTAGTGGGTTTATTGTTCTAATGTTTTTTCCCATTAAATTTTCATAAAATATATATATTTTTGTTTTGTTTATTACTAATTACTGTCAAATGTTGAGAATGATTTGTAATAGTCATTCCTCCTTTATTTTAAAAAAAATATTGGGAGGCCAAAGAAAATAAATCATTATTAAAACTATGTATATTATTTTTTGAATGTAGGATATATTTTTTTGAAAAGGATGGGGCTGAAGCCTCATTTATTATAAATATAAAAGGAAAGTCCTCTTTTAACTAGGTAGAGGTATTCCCATTATATAGGCCAAATACCCAGTGGACATTGAGCCAATTACATGGCCCTTAGACCCATGTTTTTGGCCCAAGGACCATTTTATGAATATTAATTCAGCAGTGTTGCCTGCTCCATTACCACACAGTAATTTTTGCTGAAACAGCTACCTTCCACCGATATAGTGTTTTGTCGCTAATACAGTGCTCGTTATTGCTATAATTCCCATATCTGTTACAGTACTACAACAGTACTACTAAAATACTTGTGCCCAATGGGTTTTGAACCCCCATTTTTCATTTAGTATTACAGGGTGCTTACCATAAAGATTCATATTATTATATTTAGTTTATGAAATCATTGTCAAACAATATAACACATGATTGTTATACATTCTTATTAAATTATATATAGTTATTTGATAATTATAACACATGATAATGTTTTAACTTTTAATTTTTCAAAAATATTTCTTTTATTACATGTTTTTAAATAATTATATTTTATTTAAAATACATGTTTTCCATGCCAGTTGTGTGCATGTAATGTTTGTTTTATTTTGTCATTTATAATTATCACTATTCTAATGGTGAGAAAGTTTTTTTATAAAATTTATTATTTGTATCAAGTGTAGTTATTTTAATTATATATTAGTTTATAATTTTTCTATAAATTATAAAATATAGTTTTTATTAACATAAATGATAAATAAAAACATGATAAATTATCAAAATATAAGAATTTTTTTTAATTATTTTACAATTTTGTTTACTTATTTATTATAATTTTTAATAAATATAGTATTATTTTATTTAATAAATTTTTATCACACCAAACATATGTTATATTATGTTTTTTATTTATGATTACATCCAATTTAGTGTATTTTTTATTTAATTGTTTTCATATCATATATGGATATTTTTCAGTTGTTGGTATTTTGTTTGGTATTTATTTAGAAGAGTTGTTAAATCATAAAGTTGTTTTAAAATGAATTAAACATATATTATATTAATATTTTTTAAAAAATATATCTAATATATCTAATAATTCGATTATATATTGTTATTCTATGACTTCTTGAAGAAGAACATATTTATTGTGTCTAACATATAAGTAAGAAAAGGCTTGTTATTTATTGATATTTAGAACACGCTTTCCTATCAATTTTACATATATATTGTTACATTTTATATTTATAATTTTGAAACGTAAATTTTTGATGAATTTATTTTTCTTATTTAAAATAAATAATTAAATGTTTTTTAATTTAATATATGATAATATTTTCTTTTTGAAGTAGAACATATTTTGTTTTTAATTTCAATATTTTTTTCAAACATTCAGGATGTGATTAGTTTAATGAAAAATACTAAATTATTTTTATTTTTTAACCAGACATAAATAGTCATATTCTCATCAATGATTTATAAATTAAAGATATTAATTATATTATAATATTAAATATATAAATAATTCACTAAAATGAATTAAAATAATTATTGAAAATGTAATTCATGATAATAAAAATTTTCAAAGTAAATAAATATTTCTAATTACTCTATATTCAATAATAGTTTCCTCAAAGATTGTATTTTTATATTTTAGTTTAAATTTTAAAATGAAATTATTTTCATAATTTTTGAAAGTAAAAAACAAATACTCTACATATTGTGAATAAAAACATAACAAAATTATTTAAAAATAAAAAATATTTTCATATTGTGTGAACTATTGATTCATATAAAATTTGTTCTATTAGATGTATTATAAACTAAACTTTTATGCCTTCTGATAATTTGTAGTTATATTTTTTAATTTTTTTTCATATCAAGATATGTTCTGAGTTCGAACTTGTGAAATGTCACTTTTTAAATAATATAACAATTTTATCATTATTATATGAAGTAACAAGTGAAATTATTTTAAATGTTTCTCTGTAACATATGTCCTACAAAAAATAGAATAAATATTTTTGATAATAAAAACATTGTTTATGTGATGATTATTGTTATATAATTATTTTTTAAAAATATATAAATATGTTGTCTTTTTATACAATAATTATTGTGTAGTAAGTACATGTATGAAATATAATTCATTAGAAATTATATTAAGAAATATTAAGATGATACTACATGAATAAATAATTTTATATATAAGTTAATACTAACTTTTTATTTAAAATATTATATATCATGGAATGAATATTTATAGAAAAACATCTAAATAATTTTTATAAAATGAAATATTTTTGACATTCAGGTTATCAATTGTTTATGTGTTTGAAATTTCATTTATAGAAGAGGGATCTGACAATTATATATATTTCATTATATATTAATCTTGATGTTTCTAATTTATTTATTATTTATTGGGATTTTATTTAATATATAACATATAATTATCTCAAATACTCTTAGAAATTACAAAACCAAAAAAAGTTTTTATTTTTTGAGAATTATGTAACTTCGATTTTTTATACATTATTGTAGAAGAGTATTAATTACATCTCTTCACCTTGTTTCGGAAGTTTTTTCCATATTTTATATATATTTTCTTCTTATATTTGAGGGTAAAAATGATAGATGAAGAATATATATATATATATATAATAAGATAAAAATTAATAAAAGGACAACATTATATTTAAGATGTTGTGGATTAGTTAAAAATAAAAATCATTTATTATGTGTATTTTAGGTGTTTGTTAAGACTTCATGTTTTCATTGATATTATGTTGTTTTAGTACGATACCACATAATTAGTTGTGTCAAAACTTTTAATGTCTAATGAACATAGATTCAAATTATTTGGACAAATAAAAATATTATAAAGACATGTATTTCAAAAAAGACTTTTTTTTCTAATTCATAGAGTTTTTGAGTTGATGTGTAGAGCCTTTTACCATAATGAAATCATATTTTTTTGTTTAGTAACTTTTTTAATTGTGTGATCACTATTTTCTCTTTTAGTCATTTTCTAACCATGTTGTTTCTATTTGTTCTAGTTGTTTGATCCCCAATTTTTCATAAGGAATATATCATTTAATTTGTAGTTTAAATGTCTGTTAGGTTTGTTTTTGTTAGGTTGGACCATGTTAGAGGATAATTTATTAAATTTGGGTTGATTATAATTAGAAGTTGGAGATTTAGTAAAAAATTATCTATATAACAATTTATAGTGTAAATTGGTGACAAATGGTATAAATAGTTAATTTATTATGTAAACCCTTTTTAAACCATAAATGGATCAGATATACCCCATAAAAGATGGAATTTATAGTCTTAATCACACTGAAACACCAAAAATATGTCAACCTGCTATAAAATATGTGGGAATATACTACTAAGATTCAATAGGTGGTCTCAAGAATTTCATTAAAATCCTAGTGATAAATACATAATTTACGGTTGTTTCGTTTGTTGGAACCATTGAGTTTCACCACATTAAATGATTTTTCCCATATTAAATTCAAGATGATTTGTTGTATGACCAGTAATCATTAAATTTGGTTGGTTACCATGATTAGATACACCTGTAGAGGTCGACTGTTTAATAATACTAATTGGTAAAGTTTAGTTCAGAATTAAGCCACCCTTGTGGGGTGTGTTTTACCAACCGTAATTTGGAGGATAAAGCTTATTTAATGAAGTGTCTTATTAATTGAATGTAATTAACAAATACCGATTAGGACTCTTAATCCTAGGTTATGAAATTAAACTACATTTAGAGGATAGTTATAATTATTCCTTATAGATATAAATTCCATTTGAATTAAATGTGATGTTAAATGGTATGGTTAGACTGATATCCTATGACCATTCATTGTCTCACGTATTTGGTGAACCTAGAGTTCCATATCAAAATTCCATGGAGGGAATTATGTGAATAATTGAATTCAAATTTACTGTGAATGGATTTATATCATGTTGTGAGTGATTTAAGGATTCTTATTTGAACTCCATTGACATGTACACTAGGCGAAATGCATTCATTATGACATGAGTGACCCTTACCTTCCCGGTATGGAATTATAAGTATAAGATCTGATGAATGTTGATGATATTATGCTGTGAGGGAAAAACTAGTCTCTTATGTGAAATTATAGGGATGTAATCAGAGCGAGTTTTCTTTATCCCATATATATAGTGATACCTAGATTCCTATGAGGGATTACAAGGATGGGATTGTAGGGTGTTGGGTTCATAGTAAAAATATATTGATAAAAGGGTTCCTCTTATGTAATTCCTTGGATAGTTTATGGTTTCTTATAAATTTATTTATTAACGGATTTAAATTTTACGTCTTCAATGAACATTCTTGGATTCTATCAAAGATATAACTATATAATGAACTTATTTTATTCATTATAAATTTTTAAATTTTGTGGTATGTATTCATCCATTATTGGGATGTAATACATGGGGTTCAGCTTGGCTATAATACTATTCAAAATCATTTCTTATAATTTTAAATCATAATTGGTTACTATTAATAGATATTTTTTCTTATGCAGAAGTAGGTATTATCGAACGGGTGTCCTATTCAAAACCAAGCCTGACATGTGATTTTTTTTATTCATAGTTTATATTATTAACTTTATATTTCTTCATTATAAATTAATATAATTTATATAATTATATATTGTTGGTTATATCCTACTGAGTATATCTCACACCCTATTTAGTCTACTAATTTTTTCTCAAACAGACATCATGAATGCATGTATGGAAAATGGAAAGTGGCCTATTATGGATTAATAAATTCTCTATTCGTGGATGGATAATGGGAGAATATGATCGACCTTATTCCCTTTATGATAATATATATTGATTTAGTCATTTTTTTCAATTTTTATTTTATGTTGTATATTCATACTCATTTTTATTTTGTGTATTTCCATTTTTTAATATATAGAGATGATATAATTTAGTATATGTTACTGGTTCTTCTTATGAATGTCCTTATATCTTGATGGATCATTCTTGTTCACATTGATTTTATGAACATTCCTCTACTTACTACCATTATATAATTTTATGTTCCAAAATGGTCATGAGTAGATAATCTTCCCAGATTATCATTGTATAACCACACTATTTGTTGATAGCCTCTGGTATACGGGGAGGTGCACATGAGGCCACGTGGGAAACTGGGTCTGATTACTTATGAGTGAAACAGTTTTGGGATATTAAAAAGTGGTATCATATGTTTTTTTCTTTTGACATACTATTTGGGTTTTTAGAAAGGATGCTGGGAGTTTATCAAGACATGGAAATGAGCCTATGCATGGGTATAGAGAACCCAAATATCAGGAAAGACAAATTACCTTGGAAGGGAACTATTTTTTTTGGTATATTACTTAATATATTTAAATGATTTGATAGTTGGATGATAAAAAATTATTTATGGAATTTATTACCATTGTGGATTATCCATTTCCTTTATATTTGTATAATATGGAATATCACATCATGAATCCATATGGCCACCTGAGTATTCACATGTGATTCATTTTCCATGCCATCTATATTTTAATATATTCATTATTTAATTTATGTTTTGGTTCCATGACTTCCATATTATGTTCCATGTTTATCCATATATTATAATTGATTAATATTCTGCATATATACTTATATAATATTATATGTGACTTTTTCCATTTTTCTATTTTTATTTCGTTGTTATAGTGTGCCTTGTTGTGGTTAAGATACAAGATTGGTTATTAATATGCATATTTCAACATAACTGTTATTTCATTATATAACCTTATAGTAAAACCTAAACAATCCAATTATGTAGTGTTTGATCCATTTACCATAGGATTCATGGGAGAAACATTCATGGTTTTCTATTAAATGTGTTCCAATATCTATTTATAATGTGTGTGGGCCTTTATAAATTTTGAAGGGTACCACATATAACCAAACCATCACTGATGAACCAATTACATTCTAATGTCGATTGTAATTTTCTGTCTCAGTTACATGGTGTTCAAATTTTAACTTAAAAATCTTATTTCATTATAAATTGGGAAACGTAACTCATCAATTTATACCTCTATAATCATAAATGAGTTTTAATTGATTGTTCTTAAATATAAAATTTAATGGTTACCATTAAATGGTGATTTTAATTATAATATAGATGGTGTTTTCCAAAATAACATGTTATCAAAACACTGTATATCAGAACTCCTAATGGGAATATGGGATCTTGAATAATATGTGGCCTTATGATTGGGCATTAAGAAGTATCTCTTATGATTCCTTATGGTCTAATATATCGCCCATACCTATATTTATGATGTGGAATAGGGGTGTGAATCATATATAGGAAGGCTTATAAATGTACTATTCTTATTTTCATTATATATATTATTACAAAATCTCAATCTAAGGAGTGAGTTTTGAATTATTTGAGTTACTCCACACTAATATCCTCGATTCGTGTGTTAATATAGTGGAGATGACGATTCTCTAGAGGTTTTGGGCCCTATGCCACTCGTATTACCTCAAATTTTTCACATCTGGCACCTCTTGTAAAACATAATATAAGAGATGATTATATGTTTCAATAGGGATTATTATGAAAAATGTTGAACATATAGTGACCCCCTTGACCTTCCCTTACAATGGTATAGTTGATTAAAAAACTTCAATAGCGGCATCCAACCGCATTTTTTGGGATAGTGTTCTATTGGATAGTGATTCGTGGATAAAGACCAATCTAATTATTTTCAAGTATCCTATGAAACATATTGAAAGGATAGTAAATATCATTTTGTATATTCTACAAGATCATTAAAAATAATGGTGGGACATTATTACCTTGGTAGACCATCACCGAGATATGATTTCGAGAGTTTTTTAGGAAACCTTATATGATTATTTCTATCCTAGGATATTAAGGGTTGATAAATACAGTGATTTTATGCACATAGAGAAGGGTGATGCATCAGTTAATGACTACACTACTTGTGTCATAGAACTCAAACACATTGTACTGATCCTTCTTGGTGATGAGCAATCTAGGGCTAGGTGATTTGTGTATGGTCTCATGTATATCATCTGATTATAGGTGATCATTTTCAAATTGAATATCATATTTGTAATAGTAAATCCGGAACACATTACTGAGTGTACCCTGAGAGATGATGATGGTACGATCCATGGTTTTTCTGCTCATAGACCTATAACTACCTCAATTAGTAGCAGTAATTGTTTTTTTGAGTTTTCAATTAAGAATAGTAGCAGGACAAGTGTGTGACTAGGTATCCATGTATTATTACATCAATGTAGTAATCCATGAAATACTAAAACCAATTTTATTAAGCAACCAGTTGAGCATTTGGCTTATTGAAAGATGGTTTCTCTTAAATTCATTTGTAGATATTTACTTCTAGTTTCTAGTGACATGGGATATTACCTTACTCTACATGAAGAAGTAGGGTCGTCGATCCCACATCAAGGTGGGAGATAAAGTTATACTAGTCAACTAAGACTAGGAGGTATCCATATAAGAGGGATAAAAACACATTATTTATAGCTCTAGTAAAGTAGATATACCCAGGGTTATTAGACAATATATCAAGGCATTAGAAGGATCTAGATATATTCAGTGTAGCTTATACCTACTGAATAGAGTGCTGGTCCATATATATTTAGTGGTGTTTTCTTAGTATCCTAGTGCAAAGAATACCCCCTTGAGGCAGACATGTGTTAATTCTGGTGCGACCCACCCCCCACAAATTTATATGATTCAATATCATTCTTTGGATGCATTGATTAGATCTGTATTATGATTAAGTGTATTTTTATCATCAGAGGGTACCATTTACCTAAAATGTTGTTTGTAGTTATATTTCACAGGGTGTATTATATGTCTAGGAAGGTTGAGCAGGACATAATCATCATGGGATGGGAAGGATGATATCCTAGATTTCAAGCATTTGTATGTCTGATTATGAAACCTATCGGGTTGATTTACCTCTTAAAATTGACAAATTCAAGGACATATTTCCATAAAACATTTCAAGACATCCTGCTGAGAGAGTGGTAGTGTATACTATGGAACTATTTCCAAGGTGTTGCAATATTATTAATTCCAGTAATAGGATCGATACTACTAAGTTAAAGGATCTCTATTGGTAGCTAGAGGAATTGGAAGTTAATAGTTTTAAATAGACCATTACTTCCCCTGTGGTTATCCCTTTCTTTTATCCTAGAAGAAAGAAGATCTCTTAGGAATTCAATATACTATCGTCAGTTGAACCATATTACGGTTAAGAACTGGTATCCTCTTCCATGAATATGAGACCTCTTCAACTAACTCTAAGGAGTGAGGGTTTTCCCAAAGATTGATTTAATATTAGGAAACCATAAACATAATTTTAGTCCATTGGATATTCAATATATAGTGTTCCGTAGTAGAAAGTGATTTTATGTTTATTTGGTGATGTTGTTTGGTATTACAAACATGCCAAAAAAATTCATGTACATGAAAAATCGTGTTTTCCACCCATACATATGTTCATTCTTATTAGTCTTCCAAGATAAAATATTTATTTTATCACATAATTGACATGAACATTCCCAACATCATGATATCATTTTGAGAACACATAGAGAGAACCAATTGTATTCCAAGATCACAAAACAAAACTTTTGGATTGATGAGGTCTATTTTCTCATTTACATTATCTCAGACATATTATTATCAATTGACCTAGATATATTAAGGGTTGTTGTTTGCTGGAAAAAACCTGAAGAATGTCTTTGACATATTGCGATTCATAATGATGGATGGATATTATAGGTTCTCTACACATGATTTTTCATGTCTTAAAACAACACTCACAATATTGAAAAAAATAGTGTCAAGTTTACATGGTCTAAAAAATTTGAGGATTTTTTGCAGGTGTCGAAAAATAAATTGAATTCAATGATTATATTAGTTTTAACAAATAATATATTAGGATATATGGTTTATATTGATTCATCAAGAGTTAGGTTGGCATCCATTCAAATATGGGGAGATCGTGTCCTGATATGTGGGTATCTTTAGTTGAGGCCTCATGAGCAGAATTACCAGACACATAACCTATGTAAGTATCTATGGTTCATGTATTGTTATATTAAAGGAAATACTATTTATGTGAGTGATTTATATTTTATAGAGACCAAAAAATCCTCAAATACATCTTTACACAACATTAATTGAATCTTATGAAATTTGTATGTGTTGATCCCTACATTCGTCTCACATTAGACTTTCATATATGCTTTTTAAGGTAAATGTCACTATATATTCCATAATCTATAATATTTAGATAGATTAATTTAATGATGATAATAGTGAGTGTCTGTTGATAGATATATTTTTAAGATGAATATTGAGCACTAGGAGCATCATGTTAAACCAATCCTTAAGCGTTTAGTCGTGACCTCTTTACATATGAATATACTGAATATGAAGAAAAATTCTAATTCTAATGTATTGATCCTATGAGAGAGAATTTCATGTGAGGACCCATCACCTGGTTGGTTTGTTAATATGGATAAGCTCATATTCATTGATAAGTGTGTTTGTGTTCTAGTAGAAAAATATATAGAGTTTATTTGAGAGACTCACGCCTCTAAATAAATGGTATATCCCAACCTTATAAATATGTACCATATTTCACACCACAAGTATTAGTGTCCTAGTTTGAAAATAAAGATTGCAGTTTTTGTTAATTGGGGTTCTACCAGTTAGTGAGTGAAGGTAAACACTAAGGTGTAGTTGGGTTTTTTCTGTTGCCTCGTATTCCAAATTGGAAATTGGATGATGTCAATGTAGATTTTTTATGGGGTTACCTTGGAAACCGTGTGGTTTTGAAGTAGTATGTGTGATCATAGATATATTAAAAATTAAATATCAAAACATACCTATTATATATACATTTAACTTTGATGATTTGGGAATGATATTTTTCATAGAGATCATACTCCATCATTAATTTTCCTTCACATTATTTTGGACAAGGACTCTCATTATACATCATAGTTCTAGAAGGGTTTTCTAAGGGAACTAATTTTTCTAGTACTGCTATATGAATCCTACCACATATATATTAATGTTCAACCATAGAATAATATATAGATATAGGATAAAATTCATAGAGCTTGTATCGTTGGTTTTTGGAGGTTAATGAGAGAAATAATTACCTCTCCATGAGTTTTTTAATAATAACATTTCCAATTAAATATACTAATGGATACATATGAGGTTTTATTTGGTTTTTCAATTTATTCAACCCTATTCATGTTTGTAAATAGATATGAAGTGCTAGATGGACCTCATTACATTAATTATACATTAGAGTATGTACAAATTATCAGAAAGTATATGGATATAGATCTGACATAGATGAAGTATTACACTAATCATCTTTACTGACCACCATTATTTGAGGTGGGGGAATGTGTTGCCTAATGTGTTTTTCCTAGAATGGGGAAATGAAGGATACCATGAAGGGGAATGATTTCAAATCATTATGCCACTCCCTTTAATATTTTGGAGAGAGTTTGGAAAGTAGCCTATTGGTTGCAATTGCATCAGCTGTACAAGGACATGATCAATGTGTTACACATATCTCAGTTATGTAGTTATAATTTCAAACTATCATGTATTCATTAGCATGATGAGGCCAAATATGAGGTAGATACATAATTTGAGAAGAATCCGAAACATTTCATTTTTTAGAGATTGAAGACTCTCTGGGGAATATTTGTTCCTTTGGTACAAGTTCCATAGAAGCACATCCAAGTACAACATGATATTTAGGAGCGAGAGACCAACTTATGTGCTCAATTGCCAGAGTTATTCTCAGGTGACATGTAACTAACATCATAAGGGAAACATGGGGACTGGTTTTTTTAATGAGGGGATCATTTAAGATCCCAATTTCTTTCATGATGTACAAATACATTAATTTCTAGTTTAAAACTCTATTTATTCATTGTTCTAGTGCGGTCCCTCTTAGTGGATCCATCAGGGACCTTGTAGTGCTTTTGGAAAGAGGTATAAGAAATAACATAATTGTGAATAAAAAACAATTTAAATATAAAATTAGTGATCAACATAGTAAATAGTTAATTTGTGTCATAAATCATTAAAAATCCATAAATGGACCGTGCATAAAACTTTAGATATGGGATTTATGTCATTAATACCCTATTTAAAATATAAATTTTTCAATTAGCTTAGAATGATGGTGGAATGAAATTTAGTACTAGAGGAAATATAACATAAAAATTCCTTCTCATATTCATTTCACACATAGAAGTGATATAGTGAGAGTGAATTTGTCTTCCCTCACATATGACTTTGTATTACTCTTTCATATTGCATTAATTTGATCATCGTTGGTTTCATTTTACTTATACTAGTATGCTCTAATCATCTTTCTTATTTTAATTTATTATTTTTTTTATTGTAATATAATTACATGAAAGATAATACACCCTATTTTTATGTTATTCTTCTATTTCATATATTAATCCCATTCTAGATCACATCATTTTCTAATTTTATACATATAATCGACTACAATGATATGGTAGGTGGCATCTTTCATCTACCTAATGGTCTAATGTGTTGGATCGAATATGTAGATGCATATTAATAATAGATGAAACAATACAAGAGGGGGTGCATTGTAGGTTTAGAACATTGTGTTTAAACACTTAAGAAATTAGTTTAAATGATCTTAAACTAATACAAATTCCAACACCCACAATTGTATTGAATACAATGGTATGATGTAATGTAATACTATTAGAAATGTAAAGTAATTATATTCAGGATGAATACAATAATCAGAGTAAAATAATAGTGAATAATTCTACCTTAAAGCGTATAGAATCAATTGATACAATATGTAATAGTATGAATGTAATCGAAACAATTACAAATATAAATGAAATAGAAACGGAAACAGAAAAATTTCCTTTCTAAAACAATCAGTAGGAGAAATGTAAAAGTATTACAATTCTTTTGACCCAATGAGAAGGGTTATCCTTTCACCTAGGATAGGAGGTATGTCTCACCAACACCTTGGTAAGCCCTCAATATGATGATCGGTGTGTCTGTCTGCCTATCCTCAGTAGCCCTCGATAGGATGATCGGTGCGTCTGTCTGCCTATCCCCGGAAGCCCTCGATACGATGATTGGTACAACTGTCTGCCTACCCCCGACAGCCATTGATTTTGTAGGTAATTTTCACCTCTGTCATTAAATCACTTGAAATCCCTCGATACGATGATCGGTCGCACAAATCAGGAGAGAAGTCACAACGTCTCTCTCTAGAACTTCATAGAAGAAAAGTATCATAGTTGTTCCAAAAGTCTCTGTTTTTAGCTTCAAATGACCTCCTATTTATAGTCCTCGGGTTCTAATGGTCATATTTCCTCCAACAGTCATACCTCTCTAAAAAACTCAGAGGGACCTGGACACCTGGAATTACAATTGTCATATTGAAACTGAAAGAACGACATCATTTTCATTAGTTTTTAACTAACTCCATGACATCATTTTGGTTAAAATAAAAGATATATATAGATGATAAACATGAGTTTGATTAATATGAAACATGTTTTTGACTAAGTACCAAAACAAGAATGTAATGAGGAGTATGAGTATTATAATTATTATTGTGTAATGTTTTGTTATGATATATGGTGAGTAGACTTATAAGACATAGTACGATTAACAGAGTCAATACAATTTCAAGAGTCAGTATGATACAATTGACAGAGTCAGTACGATACGATTGACAGAGTTAGAGCGATAAAAATGACAGAGTCAGTACGATACAAATGACAGAGTTAGTACGATACGATTGATAGAGTCAGTACGATCATCATTCTCAGTAGGATTATCATGATTAGTACGATCACCAAGGTCAGTATGATTAGCATGGTTAGTACGATTAGCATTGTCAGTATGATCAGCATGTTCAGTACGATCAGCATGCTTAGTATGATCAGCATGATTAGTACGATACGATAAACATGATAAAGGAAATTTTTGATATCCAAAACAAGATATAAAAGTCAAAAGAGTAATTTTGACTCAACAATCTCTCCCTTTTTGGAAATCACAAAATACAAAGTAAAAAAACTAAAAGAAATACTTATCTCCACCTGAGTTATTGGAAACTCTTCTGAATAAGAAATTGAATAAAACTAACTCCCCCTTAGGTATGTACTTTCCTCAGGATTGTATTCGTAGATTTTCCTTGATTTAGAAGTGTTTGTTCAAAAGATTCTCCCCCTTTATAAAACAATCTCCCTCTTTGGGATTTATAATAATAATGGGGTAAACTTGAATTTCCTGAAAGGGTTAGAAAAGAAATAAAAGACAATGGATATGGTAACACAAATCTCATTATGATAAAAACAATGCCAAACTTGAAAACAAATACAAGTCACTTGTTTTCTCTTTCTTTCTCTTTTTAATAAAATCATGAAGAACTGCCTTCATATTTTTGATTTCCTTTTTGTCTTCCAAAATAGCATCACTCTGAGATCTAATAATCTCTTGTTGATCGGCAAAAAGTTGATCCTGATTTTTGATTGTCTCCTCCTGAACTCTGATAACTTCTTCAAGAGTGTCAATTCTATCTTGAAAATTCATGGTGTATTTGGATAAAATAGAGTTTTTTTTCTTTAACAGAACTATTTCATCCTTTAAAGATGAATCCTTCGAAAACTCATACTGAAAGGCATTCATTCTATCCTGCAACTCTTCCACTGAAGAAATATCAGATCTATGAGTTACCTGATTCAATATTTCAACAGTTTCTTTGTCAAATTTATTGAAAGCAATTGCAAGTTCATTTGAGAACCTTCTTATATCCTTAATTGCTATCTCATGGTCATTTATTGAACTCTATGCTTTGTACGACCACTTTGTCATCTTGTTGCAAGCCTTCTTATGGATGGCTGAACTTTCAGAAAGAACATTCAAATCGGCTTCAATTGACAGAAGTTTCTTTCTCAATTCTTTTACAAAGCCACACTTCTTTTTTTATTGTCAGTGATAAAATCAATTTTCCCTTATAGCCTAGGGAAATAGGGAATAGTCTTCTCAATCCTTCTTAAAACATCAACAATGTAATCACTCTTCTTGAGAGAGATTGTGTATTCTCAATCAGTGTCCTCATCATAAGAATCCAGTTCATTTGATATGCTTGAGTAAACAACTGGTTGTTTTCCTTTTTCTTTTTTCTTTCTCCCTTCTTTAATATTTTATTTTGTCACTAATGACAATAAATTTTTCAGTGTGAGAAGATTGAGCACCATGATTTAGTTGAGAAGAAATTCTATCTGGAGTTACAGAGGTTTGAATAGGTGCTTGATCGGCATGAGGGGTTTGTCGAATACCTTTACTTTGAACATGGAATGATTCCTCTCTACACTTCTTCGAACTCTGAGGGAATTATAAAAGAAAATCTCTTTCCTCTTCTTCAACTTCTTGTATCTATTCCAAAATTTGTTTTCCTTTTTCTTTCTCAGGAAGACTCTGTACGATGGGCTCTTGATGCACTTCATCTGTTAGTTGAGCACTTGCATCCTAAACCATTCTAAATACTTTAGAGATATCAATGTCTTGAGACTTTCTTTCCAAAATGGTCTTTTTTTCATATTTAAGGGTTTCTTCTACCCTTATTCTCTCAGAAAACGCTTCAGTGGATAAAGTCCAAACTTTGGATCACCTTCCTTTCTCTGTTCCTTATCCTTTCTTCATTTAGCTACTACCTCCTTACTGTACTTCGGCTTCTTCTTTGGCTTTGAGCTATTGTGCAGATCTGACTTTTGAGTAATACCAACAGATTTATTTTCTTTTACTGGCATTGGTGCCGATTGGTTCTAAGCCGATTCAGCTTCTACATCCTTAACAAAAAGCATTGAATTCCAATCAATACAAAAAATAAACTTTTTCATCGTACTCTTACTAATCCAGGATGGCTTCAGATCTATCAACTTTCCTTTAAATGGAATGTTGAAAAAGTTCTTACTCTCAAGAATAATCTTTGTAAGGATAGGTGGATATATAATAAAATGAGATTTAATTGTTCCTGACTTTACATTCTTAATTATTTCAAAAATATATCCCATAAGATTTACTTTTCTCATGTTGATAAGATAGTCCAACATGAAGTTATCAGAGACTTTCAGAGTTTCTCTATCCCCTTTCCCTTGGATAAGAAAACCTTGCATCCATAGAGCCACAAACCTATTGTCTGGTGAAAGATGAGCCACTTTCCTTTACCCTTCATTGATGAAAAATAAAGACTTCATGACACTTTCTCTATTAAATGTACCGACCTCCTCTGGTAGTTTATGAGATGGACAGAAATAATCTCCATCTATCGGGACATTCATAAAATGATCCGCTTGTTTCATAGACATAGATAACTTTCTATCATACATAGTAAAATTGATTGTCATGTCTTTGTCGAAAGACATGGTTTTATAGAATTGGCTGACTTCATCAAAGAGAACTGGATCTTCAGAAACAGGTTTTTCAATAAATAAATGCCCCCATCCATGAAACAAAATAATCATCTTGATTGTAGAATCGTACGAATCAATGAAGTCGTGGAAAACTAACCTTTCTCTGAAAAGGTCTTTTTCTGAGAAAGTCTTTGAAGACATATCGGCGGGAGATCTAGCTGAAGACTGAGACATAGAGATGCTACCGATGAAAGATCGTACGGAGTCTTTAAATCAGCGAGGAAGAGCATCAGCATAAATCCGAAAAAACGATGTGGGTTTGGGGAGGGGGTATTTATAGGTGACATAAGGGTGACCGTTGATCTTCTACGGTTGAGATTAGAAGAAATAAGATCAAATGTTAGGATTAAAATGACAATTGTTTTTTAAAATGTAAAATAAGTACCTTCCGGAGATCATAAGGTAATTGTTGGTTTTAGTAGAATTTTTATCAAAAGAAAACACAATCGTACGTAGAAAGAGAATAATATCAATCGTCATGTTGATGGGAAACAAAGTCATTACCATGAACTTACAAACTTATGGAAAACAAACTTGTTACCATGAACAGACATGCCGATGGAAAAGAAACTCATTACCATGAATGGTCTGTCGATGGAAAAGAAATTAATTACCATGATCGGACGTCTCGATGGATAAGGAATTCATTACCATTATCAGACGTTCCAATGGAAAAGAAATTCATTACCATGATCAGACATGCCGATGGAAAAGAAATCAATTACCATGATCGGACAAGCCAATGGAAAAGAAAATCACTACCATGAACTAACAAGCAGATGGAAATGAAAATCATTAGAATGAACTAACAATACGATGGAAAAGAAAATCATTACCATGAAGTGACAGGCTGATGGAAAAGAAAATCATTACCATGAACTAACAGGACGATGGAAAAGAAAACCATTACCATGAACTTTAAATACAATGGAAAAGAAAATCCTTACCATGAACTCACAATACGGTGGACAGAGGTGAATAATACAATAAAACTGTCAATACGATAAAAATATTGGTAAATAATATGATAAAACTGTCAATACGATAAAAAAATAGGTAAATAGTACGATAAAACTGTCAATATGATAAAAAAAGGATAATAGTACGATAAAACTGTCAATATGATAAAACTGTTAATAAGATAAACAGATGGGACAAAAAAACACATACCAAAAGTTAAAAAGAAACATAGTAAGAAATGTTCTCCCCCTTTCTAAGAGTAGTTTCTTAAAGTTAGGAGAAAATTAAACCATGAAGTAGATATGAATGATTACACCATTGTAATCATTCCTAGCTTCTTTTTTATAAATTCAAATCTATCGAAAGGTAACTATTTTGTAAAAATTTCAGCAATTTATTCTTTCATTTCGATGAATTGTAAAACAATATCTCCTTTTTGTGTGTGATCCCTAAGAAAGTGATTCCTAACATCTATGTGTTTTGAACGTGAGTGATATGATGGGTTCTTACTAAGAGATATGGCACTAGTATTATCAAAAAGAATTTGAGTTTTGGAAAAACTCAATCCATAGTGACTGTGTGTTGCATCCACAACACTTGAGAACAACAACATCCAGCTGCTATATATTTAGCTTCAGTAGTGGAAAGTGCTACAGAGTGTTGTTTCATTCATGACCAAGAAACCAAGGAGTCTCCTTAGAAATGACATGTTCTAGATGTAATCTTTTTATCCATTCTACAACTTCCAATGTCAGCATCTGAAAAACGTTTTAAAACAAAATCATTTTTAGAGGAATAAAACAGACCTAGATCCATAGTGCCTTTTAAATACTGAAATATTCTCTTTACAACCTTTAAATGATACTCTTTTAGATTAGATTGGTATCTCACACATAAGAATATGGAAAACATTAGGTATGGTCCTCTAGATGTTAAGTATAAAAAACTTATTATCATACCTCTAAAAGTTGTTTGATCTACTGGTTTCCCAGTTTCATAAAGATCAAGGGTATTTGAGGTACCGATTGGAGTGCTAATAATTTAGTCTTGTCATAACCATAATTTTTGAGTATTTATTTTATATACTTATGTTGATATATATATGTTCCTTTTAGTTTTTGTGAAATTTGAAAACCTAAAAAGAATGTTAACTCACCCATCATACTCATTTCAAACTCAGACTTTATTAAGTTGGAAAAAGAATCAGATAAAGTCTGCTGAGTTGATCCAAATATGGTGTCATCAACATAAATTTGAATTACTGAAACATTTCTATTTTCCATTTTTATAAAAAGGGTTGGATCTACTGTAGCTTTTATATAATTGTTTTGTAAGAGAAATCTTGTAAGTCTATCATACCATGCTCTAGGGGCTTTTTTAAGGCCATATAGAGCCTTGGTAAGTTTAAAAACATGATCAGGATGTTTCAAGTCTATAAAACTAGGGGGTTGTTTGAAAAAAATTCTTTTTGAACAAAACCATTTAGAAAAGCACATTTCACATCCATTTGAAAAAGTTTGAAATCAAATTATGCTATAAAGACTAATAGAATACGAATAGATTCAAGTCTAGCTACAGAAGCATATGTTTCTTCACGGTCAATTCCCTCTTGTTGATTATATCCCTTAGCAACATGTCTTGCTTTATTTCTTACAATGATTCTATTTTCATCACATTTGTTTCTGAAAACCCATTTTACACCAATTACAGTTGTTTCTTTATGTCTTTCAACTGAAGTCCAGACTTGATTCCTTTCAAATTCATTTAGTTCATCTTGCATTGCTTTGATTAAATCTTCATCACCTAAGGCCTCACATGGAATTTTCAGTTCAAATTGGGAAAGAAAATCAAGATGTTATATTTCATTTCTCAAGGAATTTTTGGTCCTTATAGGTTGATTTACATCACTAATGATATTATCACTGGGATAATTCCTAATAAAAAACTGATTTGGGTTTTGTAAAACTTGTTCATCAACATATGGTAGAAAATATTCTGGGGTAAATGTTTCAGGAATACCTCCTTGGACATTTTCCTTATCAGAAGAATCTTCTAATAACAGTTGACAAACATTTTTTGAAAACACATTCGAGGATGTAGGTTTAGGTTGGTTGAAAATAAAAGGATCAGTTTCATCAATTTTTACATGTACAGTTTCCTCAACAGTACAAGTGTTTTTATTGAAAACTCTATAAGCCTTAGAATTTGTGGATTGGCCTAAAAAGATTCCTTCATTATATTTTGGTGTGAATTTGTGTAGATTACCTTTTGTATTCAGAATGAATACTTTTCACCCAAAAACTTTGAAGTATGAGACTTTAGGTTTTCGGCCAGTCCATAATTCATAAGGTGTTTTATTAAGAAATGGTCTGGATAAAAATGATTTATAGTATAGAATGTAGTACTAACAGCTTCAGCCCAAAAGTGCTTAGAAATTGAGTATTCACTCCACATGGTTCTAGTAATTTCATGAAGAATATGATTTCTTCTTTCAACAACACCATTTTGTTGATGAGTTCTTTGGGATGAGAAATTGTGAGTAATACCTTTCTTACTACAAAAAGTTTCAAAATCTGAATTTTGAAATTCATCACCATGATCACTATGGATTGTTATCAGTGGTAGGTTTTTCTCATTTTTAACTTGGGATCTAAATGTTTTTGAAATATGAAAAGGTTTCAGATTTATTTGTTAGAAAATAGACCCATGTAAATCTAGTAAAGTCATCAACTAAAACAAATACATAGTATTTCCCTTCAATGCTTCTAGTTTGTGAAGGACCAAAAAGATCCATATACACTAGCTGTAATACATTAGAAGTTGAAAATTCATTAATTGATTTAAATCTAGTATTATGTTGCTTTCCAATTTGACAAGGATTACAGAATTTTGAAGAATCATATCTATGATCCGGTAGTCCCTTTACAAGTCTTTTCTCTGAAAGTTTACAAAGTTTTCTTAGTTTGTAGTGTCCTAGTCTTCTATGCCATAGCCATGATTGTTCTTCTATTGCACTTAAGCACGGTATGTTATGGATCCTAAGGTCTTCTAAGTTAATATTGTATCCATTCTCTTGCCTATGGGCAGATAGAATGAACTCATCCTTGGAATTGTGAACTAGACAATTATTATTTCTAAAATTACAAGGTATCCTTCATCACATAATTGACTTATGATGATGAAATTTTGCTTAAGTCCTTTTACAAACAAAACATTTGAAATAGGAACTTTTCCAAGAAAAACAATATTACCTATACCAACAAATTTTCTTTGAGAATTATCTCCGATGGTGACTTTTCCACCTTTTGTTTCGATGATCATTTCAAAGAAATCTTTGTTACCCATCATGTGTCGAGAACAACCTCTATACATGTACCAAATATTCTCTTTGGTACACTTCTTGTTTTCTTGAAAAAGAATCAATTATTTTTTTTGAATCCAAACATGTTTGGATCCTGAGGGGTTGGATAAGATAATTTTAGGAATCCACATTTGTTTTTCAAAATGAGCTTTATAAAATACAAAAGATTGAGTTCTGTTAAGAGAACAATATTTTTTCCAATGTCCTCCACATTGACACTTAGAGAAGAAAGAAGTATTTTGTGGAACAAAATAGTTATTACTAAACATAGGTTTAGAATATGTATAACCAATACCAGAATGATTCCTCAAAGGTCTGATTTGAGAATACATTTTATCAAAGTTTTCCTTTCTATAAGTAAATATTGACAAACTCTTTTTCAAGGAAAAAATTTCTGATTTTAATTTCACAACAACGTTTTTATCTTCCAAAACATTTGATTTTAATCTAGAGTTAAGCTATAAAACATTTTTCTTATAAATTTAAATTTTTAGATCCTTATAATGTTTATACTTATAAGATTTGACTTTCTTAAGGGTTTTTAAAACACTTTCATAATCATAAGTTTCCATATCAAGATCCTTAGAAATATCTGAAACTTCTTTAGATAAAATTGAAATTCTAGAATTTTCTTTATCAAGCTTCTTCTTGATTTTAGAATTTTCATTATCAAGTAATTTAGCAAACCTAGACAGTTTTTCAAAAAAAGGTAAAGTATTATTTTTTGATGATGAGGACTCATCATTTGATGATTCATAATATTTATTATCAGTAAAATTTCCATTCAAAGAAACATTTTTAATAGCTTCAACATTGTGTAACTTTTCCATGAGACAATGATCTTCAATTGGTAATCTCGCTATAAGTCCAATATTTCTTTGTCATGGGGACTCATATTCTAAAGAATTATCTGATGAATCACTACTACAAGCACTCCAAGTATCATTTTCCTTCAATATGTTCTTTGTCTTTGTCTTGTAATAATTTTTCTTATTTCTTTCAGAATGTTTTTCATTTCTTCCTTTTCTCTTTAGTAAAGGACAATCAGGCCTTATATGACCTACTTTCATACATTCATAACAAGTTACCATTGAATCTTTATTGTCCTTCCTATATTTCTTTTTGAATCTGTATTAGAAGACTTTATTTCCCCCAAACCTGTTCATCCTTCGAGAAAGATTGGCCAACTCATTATCTGAGTGATCACTATCACTTGATTCTGATAAAAAAACATTCTTGTATTTGGATCTTGTAATCCTTTCAGGTGTTTTAGCTTTAGATGTAAAGGATATAATTACATTCCCATTTTTATTCTTGTTGAAATCTACATCTCATTTCATTCTTATCTCATGCTATTGAAGAGTTCCAAAGAGATCATCAAGAGTAATCTAGGAAACCTTTCTATTTTCATCAATAGCTGTCCTTTTTAACTCTCATTCATTCGGCATTATGTCTATAATCTTATCTACAAGAGCTTCATTATAAAGGCCTTTTTCTACCATGGATTGTAATCTATTGACAATTGTCATAAATCTTTGTTGTACTTTACACACTAGATCTCCATAAGGAAAAAGAAATCCATGATACTCTGCTCGAATCATCGCTCTTCTTATTTCTATAACATTGGATCTACCAAAATGTGTGACTTCCAATTTCTTCCAAATAAAGTTTGATTTTTCAAAATAATATATATGGCTATATATATTCCTGGTCATAGAGCATAATAAAGTATTTAGTTCCTTTTAATTCAGTGGATATTCTTGCTTCTCTTGGTTATTGAATGTACTGACTTCTCTGTCAAGAATTTTGTAACCTCCAGTAAGAATAATAAAATTTTCTACTCCAGTATTGATCAGAAATGTCTTCATTCGATCTCTCCAATATTCATAATTGTTCCTATCAAAGATAGGTGGTCTAGAAAGATTTAGATTGTCAATTGACCCAATATTAATTCCTGCCATCTGATAAAACAAAAACTTCTCCACTCTACACGTTAGTGTAGTTAGTAGTTAAAACAGTAATATAAAAGAAATAAAACAAGTAATACAAATCAGCGGAAACCTTCTCTAATACAATTTCTTGGAATGAATATGTATATGTATATTAATATTAGATGGAACAATACAAGGGGGGTGGTGAATTTTAGGTTTAAAACTTTGTGTTTAAACACTTAAGAAATTAGTTTAAATGATCTTAAACTAATAAAAATTCAAGCACCCACAATTGTATTGAATACAAGGGTATGATGTAATGTAATACTATTAGAAAAGTAAAGTAATTGTATTCAGGATGAATATAATAATCAGAGTAAAACAATAGTGAATGATTCTACCTTAAAGCGTAAAGAATCAATCGATACAATATGTAATAGTATGAATGTAATTGAATCGATTACAAATATAAATGAAATAGAAAGAGAAACAAAACAATTTCCTTTCTAAATCAATCAGTAGCGGAAATGTAAAAGTATTACAATTCTTTTGACCCAAAGAAAAGGGTTATCCTTTCACCTAGGATAAGAGGTCTGTCTCACCAACACCTTGGTAAGCCCTCGATATGATGATCGGTGCATCTGTCTGCCTATCCCCAGTAGCCCTCGATACGATGATCGATGCGTCTGTCTGCCTATCCCCGGAAGCCCTCGATACGATGATCGGTACGTCTGTCTGCCTATCCCCGGTAGCCCTTGATTTTATAGGTAATCGGCACCTCTGTCTTTCAATCACTTGAAAGCCCTCAAAACGATGATCGGTCGCACAAAGTAGGAGAGAAGTCACAATGTCTCTCTCTAGAAATTCATAGAAGCAATGAATCAAGGTTGTTCCAAAAGTCTCTTCTTTCAGCTTCAAATGACCTCCTATTTATAGGCCTCAGTTTCCAATGGTCATATTTTCTCCAACGGTCATATTTCTCCAAAAAAAACTTAGAGGGACATGGAAACCTGGCATTGCAATGGTAATATTGAAACAGAAAGTACGACATCGTTTTGATTAGTTTGTAACTAACTCCATGACATCGTTTTGGTTAAAACAAAATATATATAGAGATGATAAACATGAGTACGATTAATATGAAACGTGTTTTTGACTAAGTACCAAAACGAGCATGTAATGAGGAGTATGAGTATTATAAGTATTACTATGTAATGTTTTGTAATGATACAAGGTGAGTAGACTTATAAGACTTAGTACGATTAACAAAGTCAATACAATTTCCAGAGTCAGTACGATATGGCTGATAGAGTCAGTACGATATGATTGACAGAGTCAATACGATACAAATGATAGAGTCAGTACGATAAAAATGACAGAGTCAGTACGATATAATTGATCGAGTCAGTAAGATCATCATTATCATTACGATCATCATGATTAGTATGATCAGCATGGTTAGTACGATCAGCATGGTCAGTACGATCAGCATGGTAAGTACGATCAGCATGGTCATTATGATCAGCATGGTCAGTACGATCAGCATGCTCAGTACGATCAGCATGATCAGTACGATACAATAAACATGATAAAGGACATGCGTGATTTCCAAAATAAGATATAAAAGTCAAAGGAGGAATTTTGACTCAACATAATTATATATATATATATATATATTAAACTATTGTACGTTGTCCAAAACTATTCAAGCATCTCCCCATTAAATTATGTTCTCCTTAAATTAAATGCATGAGACTATGTTATATGACCCATAATACTCAATGGATGATGAGATCCTTGATTACAGCCGCCATCGAGATGTGTGATATTTATTTATATTAAGTTACCATGTTTAAATATGTATTAATCCACCATTGAGGTGTTTGATTTACCGAATGTAATTTGGAGGATAAAATTAATTAAATGAAGTGTATTTTTAATTTAATTGAATGAGATAATCCGTATTAGTACTCATAAGACTTGGATATGAAATTAATCTTCATTCCTAAGTGAGTAAGAATTATTACTTATAAATGTAAATACATATTTAACTAAATGGAATGTTAAATTATATAGTTAGAAAAAGTTCCCATTACCATTCATTATGTCATATCCTAGGTGAAACATGGGATCCAACTCGAAATTCCATAGATTCACTCATCGGTATTATCCATTTAAAATTACTTATAAATGGATTAATATCACACAATGAGCTATTCATGGATTATTGTATGAACTCCCTAGATAGTGACACTTGGAGGATTGATTATGTTATTCTTCAAGTGACCCATGAGATCCGATATGTAATGCATGGGATATAATCAAAGGTAATTTTAATATATTTTTTCATGGGAGATGATTTTGTTTTATATATGAAATTACATGGAAGGACATAGAGGGTGGTGTATTTATGCCCTGCCTAGAGTGATACCTAGATTCATATAAGGGATGTCATGGATAGCCTTTTAGGGTGATGGTTTCATAATAAAATGAGAGAAATACTCATGTTCCACCTAAAGAATTCACAGGAAGGGATAAGGTTTCAAATAAATTATATGATAAATGAATTTAAATGAAACAGTTAGCAAGACAGAAAGCATTCATAGATTAGTTCAAAGTTACACATATATGATTCCATTCTATTATTCATTTTATATTTGTAAATTATATTTGGGAGTGTTCATCCCTTATATAGATATTATCCTTGGGGGATGCTAATATATTTTCCTAGAACTAAGACATTATTATAAATTAAAATCATAATTTGTATCCATTCATTATTATTTTAGCTTATTCTAGAGTATGTGGTATTGGATGGGTGTCTTATTCATAACCAAGCCCAGCATATGATTTTTACTTCTCATAAATAGTTTAAATTATTACATACACATTGCTTATTTGTAAATTCATGAACTATATAGCATTAGGGACCATGGGTGGTGGTCTAATGAGTACATCTCACACCCTATTTGGGCCATAGATTGGAACCCGGACAGACCTCATGGATTTGGGTGGGGATAAGGGAGTGCAACCTGCATTTCATTCTTGATTTATATGTTCTAGATTTATGTATGGGTAAAGAGGAACAAATTTAATCTTGTGATTATATTAGAGATATATTTTTATATTTTTTTAAATTTTTATAGAAAGTTGTATGTACCTTCTCTTTGGTATTACATGTAATTTTTTGTAGCACTCAATCATGAAATCATTTTTTATATGATTCTAGTTTGCCTTTTTTCCTGTTACTATATATGGATGGCTTACGATTCTCTAGGTCATTTTTATTATAATTTACACAAAAAATATGGATAACATTTATCATGAGATTATAGTATCTCCAAAATACTATTGTAGAACCTAACTACTTGTCTAAAGCCTCTGGTGTATGGGGAGGCATGGTTAAGGCTTAATGTCTAACCTGGTTTAGTTCTATATGAGTGAACTAGTTCTGGAATGTCACATAAGTAGTCATCTGTTTGAAAATTTAATTATTATTATTTTAATTTGGCTAATCCCTTTCTGTATGCATTCAATTATTCACATTTTCAATCCTTTTGTCATCAAATCAATCCATCTATTTTTTGTTCAGACTTATGATTGGGTGGTTGATCCATATAGTTGACCAGTATGGCTGAATGTTTATTCAAGCGATCATTCCTTAGAGAGTGGTCGATCCATGTGGTCATTCTTTTTTTTCAGTTTTTGATTAATTTCATAGTGAGGTAAATCAATGTGATCACATTAACTAGTAAATCCTAACAGCTAGTCAAACAAATTATACAAGAAAAAAAATTTTTTTCTATAAAGAAATAAAACTACATAATAAAATAGGGAAGTAAATGTGATATAAAATAATAAATCATTGTTTTAAATTATTATAAAATTATGATAATTTATATCATTGACTTCCTTGATAAAAATTTTTTTAAATGAGTCATTTAGAGGTAATTATATGTAAGCTTAATTAATGTGGATTAAAAGAAGAAATTATTGTGGAGTTTCCTGGGTACAAATAAAATACATATATATTGTCTCTAAAAGTGAGAGATCATTCCCCTAGTTTAATTTTCATTGTTTCTCTTAAGTAAAAATAATCTAAATAAATTGATCTTGTATACTTATAACCCTTCTATAATCATTCATGTTCTTCTTGTGACTTTATATCCAATTGACAACTCCCTCTATCATATGATTGTGGTCCAGTGTGAGTTGAATCTTCTTTCAAAAGAAGTGATTTAATTTCAATCTTTTTTTTGTGAAGTATTATTTAACCATGATTTAGTTTATTTTGATCACTTGTTATAATTAACCTTATAAAAGTCAATAATCTAAAAATATAATGATGTATAATTTTTTTAGAAATATAGAACATATGGAACAAATGAATTATATAATAACAAAATTGGGATAATATTGTTATCATTCCATGAATATAATATTAATAATATTCATATATCCTATACAAGGGAATATAATTAATATTGATATTATTATTTCCAATGATTTTAATTGAAGGATATTACATGATATAGTATTGTATATTTATTATTTTATCAAATAAATTATATTAAAATATTTAATATTGATGAATTGAAATAATAGAGTTGTCATATCTTGTACAAAATAAATATTTCACTATCTAAGGATAACACAAAGACATTTTCTAACTTTTTTGAAAACTCAATAATATTAAATCCTTCTTTTGTTCTTGTTAATTATGGATATGGAATAGTTGTGTACATTTATGAAATATGGTATGGGACTCTGAGGGTAATGGACCATACCTTCCTGGACCATTACATTGTTGATTTTTGGTGTTGGGGTGTTTTGGAAGAAAATTGAGGAGGTTTTATGGTGGTTAGAGGTGTAATAGGGTTGCTACTGGGTATTCAAATCATGAAATTTTTACATAATGTAAAATGGGGGTTCACAGATTTTGTAGCATTTTGTATTCATGAATTGAGTGAAGTGATTTAATAATCCATTTAAAATATTCACATCGTGAATGTAACTATAGACATGTAGTTAAATAATGGCAGATGCAACATGCATTTTGGGGATTTATTTTTTTGATAAATACCTATGAAATTCACACCATGAATGGTTGAAATGATGTTAAAGTGATGAGATCCATGTTATAAATAGTAATTTTATCTGAACCCATCCTCATTCGGTTATCCCACTTCTCTCTCCCTTTTTGGGTGAACCCATGGAAGCACTCAGAGGATCTTGAACCTAGTACACTCTGCCTCGAACAATAAGTTCTTGTGGAATCATTTTGGTGATTTTTGATGAGTTCACCTATATTGACCATTGTTTTTCTTCCATTATTATATATATATCCACCTTAGTGGGGTGGTTTTGGTTTGGGATTTGATTTTGGTTGTGTTTTTTATAACCGTTGATGCTATGTAGATTGATCCATGGTTTTTTCCTATGGTTGTAGTTTCTGTATCATATCGGAGGATTTTTCAACTGCATATATATGGTGGATAGTTTTCATAGATTAATTAATTATAATCAATTATATAATTGTAAATTAATAGGGAAATTTCACTTATTCACATAAAAATACATCTATGAAATTGTTGTGACATTTTGACTATTTGAGTTGAATGCCCTACTGAAAATTGTGGTAGTTGGAGGATTTATATGTGCTTATTTTATATTTTATCTAGATCACATGTTTTTTTGATTTTTTATATCACCCAAAAAATGAGATATTATAACTAATTATCTTTGGATAAATAAATATTTTCCCAAGGATTATGGTTTGTATGATAATTCCCTTATAGTAAATAAATTGAATATCACCATTGTAAATCTGTAAAATGATCATTAATGTGTCAGGATGTGTGTGTTTGATTCTGTGTGGGGCGATGTGCGTTTTATTTAGACATTATTTTTGGCGTAGTGAGGAGATGTTTTTTCTATGATTTTGGGGAAGCAAGGTGGTGGTTTTTTTGTCATTCTTTTAGGATAGTGATGTGATGGTTTTTTGTCATGATTTTAGCATGGTGGGGTGATGATTTTTTGGTTGTTATTTTAGGGTGGTGAGGTTATAGTTTTTTATAATCTTTGGGGTGTGATCATTTAATGGGAACTATGATCTACTAGTTATGTATTGTTTCATTATGCTAGAATACAATCTAGATATACAAGAATTATTTAGTAAAGATTTAAATTTTTGGGGATTAGTTTGTATAATAGGAAAGAATTATGCAATAAACAATTTAATAATGGGTTATATGTTTAAATATGGTTATTGGTAAATAATGGAATGAATATGATAGATTGTTGAATTGGTTGGAATTAAAAAATTTGTCTTCTATAAGTTGTGGTGTTATATATTTATACATGAAAGTGAAATTGAGGATGCTATGAGTGTGTTAGTGTATTGTTGTGAACTCATAGGTTGGGCATGTGTGTGGAAATATGTGTATACTTGTATATTCTTTATGATTTATATATGTACCACACCATCTTTGAAAACTCTATGCCAAGAAACATATTTTCACATGGGGGTTTCCCAATATCCCAAAAATGTGGATGGATGGCTTCCTACCCTCTTTTTCTAACTATGTCTTCCAGGTTATTAGATATGCATAATATATTATTTTTGAAGGTATTTTAGTCCACTAGGTGAGTTCCTATGTGTCATTTTGTGATATGTGATATGATTGTGTTGTGGGTTGATTGATAGTGGGGCTCACATAGGGTAGGAAGAGGGAATGAGGTTGATTTCCATCCTGTTAACTATACACTAATACTTTGGTAACAAATTTGGATATGATTTAGTGATCCAGATGTCTTCGGGTGAGAAGATATGTCAATGTAAAGTGGGGTGGTGGCCTATATTCATGAAGTAATTATGCGATGTAACAGTGTTGTGGATAAATTTAATATGTTATTAACAAGATATGTGAGCTTTGTGATGTTTGATGTTTGGACAGGAGAGTGGTAAATCAATGTAAAAGTGGTTTTTGGTACCCATTATAGATGTTCTTCATATAATGTTAGTATACTTTTCATGAATTATTTGGTGATAGTTTATTAGTGATATTGTGATGTATAATTAACCTATTTAGGTGTTCTTGGTTCTATTGTTTTTTGGGGGGTACATTCGTGTACTTTATTCACATGTGGATGAGATAATTTAATTTCTCTACTGATTATACTTAAATTCTCTCTATATGAATATAAACTGAATATTATATTTCCATTAGGATAATATGTATAATGATTGAAATTACTAGCTCAGAACATTTTTGAAAATTGGTGTCTCTAATTTAACCTTAATTTTGAAGATTTACTTTTTTGACTTTTTTCTATAATAGTTTTATTTATGCATCTATTATAGTGTTTTGGGGTTCTTTTAAGAATATGTAATGGATTTTCTTGTGGATAATTAATCTTATATCACATTTGTATATTATTATACAATGTAATGACTACTATTTTATGAGAAATTTATACCCTCGATGAAATATTCCAACTCAGGGCCGACTAGTGGTGGGACTCAGGGGTAATTATATCCCTCCCCTCATTTAAGTAACTTTAGTGAGATTGGGTATTAAAATATTGGCATCATAGGTGATAGTTGAGAAAAAATATGGGTTTTGGGGTTAGGAAGGGTGAGGATTTCATGGTTCGTTATATAAATAGTTCCATTTGACCTTGGTTCTTGATAAAGGATAAGAAGAACAGCTAGGGAATGAAATTTTAGGGCCCCCCATGATTTGGTACATAAAAACCGAGATTATGGAATGAACAAGTTAGATGGACCTATTTAAAGGGTATAAAGATAATATAGGAGCATACATTCAGAAAACATGTGTGTTCGTTTGAATTGGGTTATTTTGGGATTTTTCGAAGGAAAAAATGAATTAAAATGAATTTAAATTAAATTTCATACCATCATGATTAATTAATTCTTATTTTTTTTTATAAATATGGATCCCTGATGTCAAGTACATATGGATCAGGAAGTTGAGGCTCTAAATTTTGATCCAGTTTATTGTCGTGGGGTTGATCAAATTCAGAAGAATGCATCTTGGTATAGGGTTTTTCATGCTTTTCAATGGAATTATTTGGAGAAATATGAGGGAAATGTTTTTGATGTAGAGACATAGCGATGGATGGAGAAACTCGAGTTTTCATTAATTTTTATTTAGTCCCTGGTGGGATACTAGATCTATCTGGTGGTTAGTAAAATGTGGTGAGTTGGGTGTCAGTGGTAGATGTAGTATTTGGGTGAGTAGAAGGATGAAAAAATATAATTAGTTGACCTTCAAAAAGTATGTCAAGGAGAATTCCTTTCATTGACCATGTATGTAGTGAATATCATGATCTTCATTCTCTACACTAGTGGAGAATTTCATTATGGGGGTTTAGAATCATGTTCAAGGACCCTCTAGGTTTTCCCTAGATCCATTTCTAGATTAGAATACTCTAGAGAGACATCTTGATGAGGATCTCTGTCTTTATATCTACCGTGTAGTTACTCATTTTACTCTTCTATTGTACCAATAGGTACACAAGAAGGTGTAGTTGTTCAATCCTAATATGGTTTACCATGAGAGGGGAATTATAAGGTTTCCTTGAGGTGCATGATTTTAGTGGAAGGTCATTGGCACCATGACTATTACAGTTTTAACCAGTGGGCATTAATCCTCAATAGATTCATTTGTGTCCTTCAAGTGAATGTTGTTTTCATTTTTTTTCCTATATATTTTAGTATATTGTGTTTTTTTTTGTGGGGCTCGTGGTCATATCCCAAATTAATTACCAGTGGTTCCATTATCAAATATTGGTGGTGGAGTAACTATTCATTATTAGCCTCAAAAATAGTTTTCATTGATATTGTTTTCATTGTAGGGGAGGAAGGATTATTCTTCACTGAGGGGAGATATAGAAGCTAGAGGGAAATGTTAAGATGTAGCTTTTGTTTATGGACCTCGACTTGGGCATAGTCATAGAGGGGACCATCAATTGAGAGGTATTAGATCTTGGTGTTGTAAGATTCATGAATTTTAGGTAGCTATTTGAGAGGGTCTAGATATCATTCTAGTTACACTTATTTTTTTATTTACCAATTTTTTTTATTTTCTGATTTTAGATCATAAAACTTTTTTGTTTTCCCTCTTTTTCTATATCTAGTACTATATGCGTAGAAGATTAAAAAATCCCTAGAGTTGAATACACTATACGAAGTCCATAAAATCTTTTTTTTTGTGTACAACGATATATACTAATGATGGGGCCATGTCAGTCCCATAATGATATGTACTTCAATATATGTATACATTCCACCTCATAATTTGTGTCGATTAGTTGTATTAATAGAATTTTATTATCTATAGTTTCTAGAGGAGAGTTATGTTTTCAAATGTATATAGAAAATGAGTTTTTTTCTTTGGTGAGATTATTATCTGATAGAAATTTGGAGAGTGGACCCCTTTCTTTATTTTATGGATTATTTGTAGGTGGAGTTAGTGGAAGATTGGAAAGTGGAGGTCCCCATGGTCGTTGTGAATATTATGAAAATGTTCCGTGAGGAGGTTGTGATAATACCCCCTCAACGTAATGTTTTGTTTGGTACACACTTGTATCTGGATGCTTCTTTTATTTCTATGGAACCTTATGATATTAATACTACTAAGATGCAGTAGTTGATGATTTAGAAAATTGATTTAATATATATGAGTTCTCTCAATTCCAATGTGTCTCTGTGGGGTTCTCCAATGTTGTTACCTATAAATGTGAACAACAGTATGAGGTTGTTAATAGTATATTTTATATTGAATAGGTTAATAATGAAAAATGGTTACCCTCTACCATAAAAAGATTGAATTTTTGACCAACATTGTGGGGTAATTTATTTTTCTATGATCGATATGAGATCTAGATATCATCGATTTATTATGACTCAGGGCAATATCCAGAAGACTACCATCAGATACAGGTATAGAAACATTGAGTTTGTAATTATATCATTCAGCGTCATGAACACACTATTTTTTTCATGGGACTCATTTAGTCCATGTTCTATGAATTCTAATTCTAATTTGTATTCATGTTCATTTATGACATATTAATCTAAACGATTTCATAGGTAGAACATTATTATCATCTCAGAGATATCATTGTAACACCACAATATTTCATAGTACATTATTTCTTCAAAGTAATTCAATAACTTGCACTACATGAAATACCGAGTTCTTGCGCACCATGACTTACCAAACTAGAAATTCAAAAGCGGTTATGAATAGTATAGACTGAATTTTTATCTTTATATAATCCTTATTGTTTTAGAATCCATATTTTTAGTTTCTTAGTGATAATGTAATGACAAATTAATTTTTTTCAGATAAAAGAAGTATTTTTCAAAAAAATACAATTTTACCACTTTTTAATGGAGAACCCTCATTAAATAAAATATTTGAAAAATTTATATATTCAATTTGAAAAATTAAACTTCTTCTTTATAATCTGTTCATAAGAATTTAGTTTCAATAAATTTTGGTGTTTTTCTGATAACTTTCATATTTGGGTGAATTGTGAAAAATACTATATTTTAACTAAAAATAACTTTTTTATTCAAAATAATTCATAGTCTTAAATTATAAATTTTAATGGTTTGTAAGTATTAATAGATTATATTTTTACCATTTAATCAGATTATGTTCGTTGAAAGTAATTTCACTTTGATATTGGACATAAACAAGTGTCAATCTTTTGATATTTATTATTTCTTAAAAATACGCATTTTGGTTTTGAAAAGGGGAATTAATTTTAAATTAATAAATACAGATTCTATGTTTTTAATTTTCTAAAATATATTTTATTTTTGAATTCAGAATATAAAAATTAGTATAGGGTAAATTTTTGGTACTTTTCTGAAAACTTTCCATTTCTGATGAATAGTGAAAAACAATGTGTTGTTATATAAAACTACATTTTTTTAAATAACTATTTATTTTATTTAAATCTATTTTTTTTTTCAATACATATATATATATATAATACCAATATAAGTTCAATTTAATTCATTGGAGTTATTTTATAATAAAATATGATGTATAAAAGTGTATCGAATGTTTTACCATCTTTTACCCACCTCCTAGGAGCATTTGCAAATTTGCATAAAAGTAAATTTTACTGCTTTTGTGAGTTGAATTTCAAAAATCTGAGAGACACAGTTGATATCAGTAAGTAAAATATGTTTCAATATGATGAATTGTTTTTTGAATAGTATCTTTTCACTTTTATTTACCATAGTAAAAAGTAAATAGAGTAATTAAGGGTAAAAATGATATTATTGTTACCATAACACATGTTATAATTCATTTAGATAAGTGTCATTCTTCCAAAAACAACAATATGAATAAAATATTATCCTTTAGTTCCACTACGATTAGATTAAGACATTTATTATTATTTAATTTAAAGAAGAGTTAAAAGTGTAAAATTCAATTTTTCATATCTAAAACATTTTTAATATAGGGTTATACATAATATATATTCAAATATAAATATTCATTAGAAATATAAATATATTTACTACATAATGGTATTTTATTTATAATTTTTAGACCTTAAATATTAGAATTTATTTATGACACAATGAGGATGCAGTAATTACCATTTTAATGAATGATTAAAATAATTGATATTATAAATATCTAAATAAATGTAATTTTAATCATTTTATGAATTCTAATATTTATCTAGGTTAATATGACATATTAGGGTCGATTATATAAATTTTTTTTAAGTAATAATTCTATTTTAAATTTTGAAAAAACATAATTCCAAATAGTGTCAAAATTGACATAAAATTGTTTTTAAAACAAATATTATATTATTAATTGGTATTCTATTCATAAAAATCTATGGTTCAGAAAAAATACTTATATAATAATATATATGAAATTTTGAACCAATTGGGGTTCTATTATAATTTTATAGTAAGTTTATTAACCATATAATAAAAAAATACCAAGAGACATGGTAAATGTCAAACTATTTAAGTAAGAGTTAAATATAAAAGATAAGGTTGATATGGTGATCTAAACCTATATAAAACCTATTGGTTTAGAGGTTTCAGACCCATAACCACCTTATTATTTAAATAATTTATTTTGGATCCATTATAAATGGAATATGAAATTATTATAAAATAATATTTTCAGTTTTTTCTAAGGTGTCCATCCCCCCTCTTATAAAAGGGCACTTCCCCTTCTCTCAAATTCACACCTCCAAAGCCATTTGGATTGGCCAAACCCTACCCAAATCGCCTCCCAACTATTATCCCTTCATCCTAGAATCCTTCCATTAGTCATAAATCCAACCTAATGAGCCCTTTTTATCAAATCAAAAGGATGAACCTGAAGAAGAGGTAAATATTGCATCACCTCTTTCAAGTTATTTTCTTCTTCCACTTCTTCTTTATTTGTTGTTTACAGTCTAAAATAATAACTCTAGTATATTATATATTATTTGATGTTATTATAAATATTTTACAACCATATTCATTATTCTATCCATCCTTTGAATGACATGTCACCATACGTGCATACGTACGACTAACTGTCTCCATGTCGTGGTGTAATTGTTATTCAATACATTATTATTTGGATGGTTATAATAATGATGTGTAATTTACTTAAATAATCAATATAATGTGATAATTATTATTCTTATATGATATACCATCCAATTATGTATTATTTTAATATCAGAAGACTGATATTATCGCTGGTGCGTACGTACGGATTACCGTCTCCACGACGCGGTGAGATTCATTTGTATGTTCACCTTTTAATGATGACTATAAAATAAATATAATTAATAAGTATGTAATATATGAAATAATAATGCTACTGAATATATATATATATGTATGTATGTATGTATGTATGTTTTTACCTTTATCTCATTCACTTACTTCTATTAAATACGATATGAAAACAACAATATCGTTTATGCGTACATACGGCCTGTCGTCTCCATAAATAGTGCTTTCTATTTCATATATACATCTGTTATACATATTTATATTCTAAATATATATTATATATAAATCATTTTTTACATACTGGAAGTATTTAAGTCATGATCTAAATAAAACGATCAAGAATAATAATTTAAAACATGTATGATAAAGAAAGACATTATTAGCAGAAATGTTAATGTAACATGAAAATCATTATTAAATGGATAGTATAAAGTCATATATAAATCATGTATGATATGATAAATAAGAATATTGTTCTGGTATAATTTAATAACATACTATGGTCATTATACATGAGGTTAAACGTACCCTCGACCAAAGGAATGTGCAATGTAAGGGTTAAATTCACAATCTCTTTATTATCCGAGGGAGCTTTTACGTAAGTATCTATGGGGAAATATTTATTATCCATGTCCATGTTTCATAAAAGAGTTTTCAAAGGTATTATATTTAAGGTACTTTTTACTAAAACATTATTTTAATTTTTTTAATATTTATTCTTCTAAATCATTCGAATTAATGTCCATGTTTTCAAAATGGGTTTTAAGGATTTATTCATATGGACAGGAATGTTTTCAAAATGTTAATTCCTTTAAAAAGATTCAATGTGGGATGGGACACTTTGATTCAAAAATGTATTTAAATGTGTTCTTTTCTAAATTGTGTGACATTTAAATGTTTTCATAAAAAAGTGATATTGCTCTCAATGAGTTTTATAAATCATTTTCATCTATGTCAACATCCTTTGATGGATTTTAAACTTGCTTGAAGTTGATTTATTATGATACAAATCATTCCTATTGTATTGAAGGTTTCATGATATGCTTGATTGTGGATGTGTTATTTTTATACCATTTATGGTTTATGGTTAATGTATTGACATTTCGTATGCTTGTTTTAATACAAATGTTTATGTTATGTTTCAACCTTTTCATATGAAGAATGTATTGGACTTACTAAGTGACGGGTGGAGCCCACTATATCTCCTTGATGCATCGGTAGGTCTCATGAGACAACTAGGTGTGGAATTGGTCGTGGCCTTTCCCAATTTGATATATGTTTTTGGCTGAGGCCATAATCATTTTTAGATGTCTTGGCCAAGGCTTTGACAAAATGTTTTAAAATATCCAGCATTATACATTCTCTCATTATGAAAATAATATTTATTGTTCATGTGGTCATTAAACTAGTAGAATACCCATTATTAATTTTTATTATGACATTATGCACTCAACTCATATTCCTTCCATAAAAGTATTTTTGTTTATTATTGGTAAAGGAATGGGTGTTCAATTATTCACCATGCTTAATATTCATGTTTTCTTATGCTGTATTGATTACCCATACTGAGTATTTGAGATCACCATTTCTATGTTTCATTTTTCACAAGAATCCAAGAAGTGTATTTTGATTGATATACAGGGTTAATCTAAGGAAAAAATGGAGTTCATAAATGATTATTTATGTTGTTTTGTATGTTATAATGTGTAATGTAACATTCATGTATGTAATCTATTTTCCAAGACTGCAAAACCGATCGGCCCATCGAGACTTTATTCCTTGTAATCATTCCAATGTATTAAAATAATGCACCGACTCTGGGTATCTAGGGTCGGGGCATTATAGTTGGTATCAGAGGAATTTTAGCAATAACATTGAAAATAGATTTAGATAAACTATGATTAGAGAACAATACCCTAAGATAAACATTGAGGATTAGTATAGCAGAACTTCCTAGAATTACGGTACTGTAGTGATTTTGTGAGTTTTCCAAGAAATACATCCCTGTCTAGATAAGAGAAGGTAGAGGTAGATCTAGCATAGATATAGCTAGGGTTAAAACCCAGAAACACCACTTTGAGCTAGACTTGAATGGAAACTGGTGCATGACAGTGGGCATTGATACAATTTTGGTTATGACACTCTCGGGTGATATGCTTCGGAAAATTCTCATTTTCATTACAAGACATTATGAAGGATATATAGTAAATTCTTCCTCAAAGAAAACATTTTTATTATTATGGATTATATCAATAATCTGTTCAATTTATGTTAGGAATTTTACATGTATGGAATTATTCATTGCGATTCATAAACTGACATAGTATATGCCATTGTTTAGAAAAGGTTCCTAGTATAAAGAATGTGAACTCCATCAATACGTACGATCCAAAGAGTAAAAAGGATCATATTATTCATGGAATTAAGCCAACATTTAGAAGGAAAATAGTCTCCCATTTTTCTCAACATATTAAGAAATAGAATCATGTGTTAATAATATAAGTAAAGAATTATCAGAGTCCTATGGATTTGAAGGGAAGAAAGAGAAGAAAAGGATGGAAGACCGAATGATAGATAAAGGGAAGAGGGAAAAGAAATATTTTCCCAAATCTGATAAATGTGGAAAGAATAACCTTGGTAAATTCATGAAGGGAATGGGATTTTATTATAAGTGTGGAGAAAAAGGACAGAAAGTATATTATTGCAAGGGTAACAAAAAGGTTTCAAATGTAAAATGCTTCATCTACAAGGCATTGGGACACTACGCGAATCAATGTTTCAGTCGTCAGACAATACTGTAAATGATGTTGATGGATAATAACCATGTTATGATAATACCTCAGAAGAAGAGGAATGACTAGTGTTTATATGTTTTTATTATAGAATTATTTCATTTGAGTGTTGTATCAACAATATACTGGTTATATGAATTATGGAGAAAAATATGTATTGTACTATAGTACTATTTTTGAGGATTTGAGATTATATGGTTCTATGAAAAGTTACATAATAGTAAGCTACAATTTTTTGGAAAAGACATGGTTGATGGATAGGTAATCCTTAATATGGTACTAGTAATGAGGTAGTGATTTTGGAATAGGAGATGTTTGATTTGGACAAAATATATTGGATATTCTTGACTTCCTTGGAACTGATTAATAGTTTTTTTATTTCATCATTGTTGGAATATTCAAAAAATTTGGATATAAGGAATATATCCATTATTATATGAAGGATAAGGGAGTATAAATGTAATCAATAAGGTTTTATGGTAATTCAGGATGTTGTAGTGTTTTAAAAGAATACATAATGAATGTGTTCAGATGTTATTACGTGGTAATAAGGATCTTAACTGTGTTTACCTTCCTTATAAATTTTGGACTGTGAGTTTGGAAAGAATTATTTTGGTTAATTCTACTTCAAGATTATTTTTGGATCACTATAAAAAGGATAACCCAAAGGTCAGGTGGCAAACTGTCACGTCTGGCAAGGCCACGATACTTGAACCCGCAACAGAAGTCTGACAAGTGTGTATTACCTACCACTGGCCCACGTGATGTCTTGGATTGAAAAATGTAGTATTTTTAAAAGTTATGGTAGATGAATTATAAATTTATTTTATTTTGGAACCCTATACGAATAGGATAAATATAATATTTTTTTAAGTTCTATTATATTTTAGAGTGAAATATGAGTTTGTGGTGGAAATTAGTTAAAGGATGGAACTCTACTTGTCAAGTATATATTTTTTTCTTTCTTCCCTAATTCTATGAAGAAATTAATTCTTAAACATTAGGTAAGGGATCTTAAAACTAAAAATGTGTAATCCCATTACTTTATGTTTTGTTTAACTCATTATATATTAAATCATCATAGATTGATGGCTTTGAGGCCCTCAATTCTACAATTGTTTGTGACTCATGACCTCAATCCCTCCCTATAAATATTTACGTTTTTCTTCCAATTATGTGTCTCTAATTGCCACCAATGTTATCCTAATCGGGATCATAATTTGGAGGTGACTTTTTCATTCCCCTTTTCCTCTTATTAAGACTAAATTTTATTGACCAAATTTCTGATGTGGGTTTTCCCACAAAGTTATTTTCTATTTTCAACCTTTTATTTTTGAAAAAAAAATTCAAATTGTGAGGATGCAATTTATTTAAGAATGTAATAATGTAACACCCCATGATTTCATAGTACGTTATTTCTTCCAAGTAATTCAATAACTTGTACTACAAACAACACAGAGTTCTAGCACACCATGACTTACCAAACAAGCCGTTCAAAAGCAGTTTTGAATAGTATTAACTGAATTTTGAAATTTATATAATCCTTATAATTTTAGAGTCCATATTGTGACTTTCTTATACATAATGTTAGAAAAAGTTCATTTTTTTCAGATAAAAGAAGTATTTTTCAAAGAAATGTAATTTTACCGCCTTTTAATGGAGAACCCTCTTTAAATCCAATATTTTAAACTTTTATATATTAAATTTGAAAAAAATAAACTTTTTCTTTATAATCGGGACATAATAATTTAGTTTCAATAAATTTTTGGTTTTTTCTGATAACTTTCATATTTGGGTGAATAGTGAAAAATAATATATTTTAACTGAAAACAACTTTTTTAATCAAAATAATTTTTAGTGTTAAGTTATAAATTTTAATGGTTTATATGTATAAATATATTATATTTATACCCTTTAATCCAATTCTGGTCGTTGTATGTAATTTCACTTTGAAATTGGACATAAACAAGTGTCAAACTTTGGATAGTTATTATCTCTTAAAAATAAACTTTTTGGTTTTGACAATGGGATTTAATTTGAAATTAATAATTAAAGCTTATATGTTTTGAATTTGGTATAATGGACTTCATTTTTGAATTCAGAATATCAAAATTATCTTAGGGTAAAATTTTGGTATTTTTCGAAAACCATTCAATTTTTTATGAATAGTGAAAAACACTGTTATTATTTAAAATCGACTTTTTATTTAAATAAATATTTTTTTTATGGAAATATGTATACATATAATACCTATATAAGTTCAATGTAATTCATTGAAGTCATATTATAATAAAATTACCGTCTTTTACCCTCCTCCATGTAGCATTCACAAATTTGCTTAAAACATACATTTACCACTTTGTGAGTTGAATATAAAAAATCAGGGAGACATGGTTGATATCAGTATGTAAAATGTGGGTTAATAAGATGAAAATAATTTTTGGTGAATTTTAACATTTTACTTTTATTTACCACACTTAAAGTAAATAGGGTAATTAAGGGTTAAAATGATATTATTATTACTCTAACACATGTCCTAATTCTATTGGATAAGGGTAATTCGACCAAAAAAACCATAAGAATAAAATATGCTCCTTTATGACCACTATTATCAGATTAAGAAATTTATTATTATTTAATTTAAATAAGAGTTAAAAATGATAAATTCAAGTTTTCACAACTAAAATATTTTTAATATAGGGTTATACATAAGATAGATTCGAATATAAATATTAATTAGAAATATAAAAAACTTTAATACATAATGGTACTTTATTTATAATTTTTAGATGTTAAATAAATAATTTTATTTATGACATAATGATGATTTTGTAATTACCATATTAATGAATGATTGAAATAATTGATATTATATATATCCAAATAAATGTAATTTAAGACTTTTTAGGAATTAAACTAATTTTCTAGGTTAATATGACATATTTGGGTTTATGAAATAAATTTCTTATGAAGTAATAATGCTGTTATGAATTTAGAAAAAACAAAATACCAAATAGTGTCAAAAATGACAAAAAATAGTTTTTAAAACAAATATTATATTATTAATTAGTATTCTATTCCTAAAAATCTATGGTTAGGAAAAAATACATATATAATAATATATATGAAATTTATGAACCAATTGGGGTTTTATTGGAATTTTATAGTATGTTTATTAAAAATATAATAAAAAAATACAAAGAGACATGGTAAATGTCAAACTATTTAACTAAGAGTAAAACGTAAAAGTTTAGGATAATATGGTGACCTAAACCTGTCTAAAACCTATTAGTTGAGTGGTTGTAGAACCATCCCAACCTTATCCTTTAAATAATTTATTTTGTATCCATTATTAACCAAAAATAATTTTTTTTAAATAATATTTTATGTTTTTTCTAAGGTGCCCCTCACCCCTCTTATAAAAGAGAACTTCCCCTTCTCTCAAATTCACACCTCCAAAGACATTTTTATAAGCCAAACCCTACCCATATATCCTCCCAAATATACTTTATTCATCCTATAGGACTTATATTAGTCATAAAACCAACCTAAAGAGCCCTTTTTATCAAATCAAAACGAAGAACCTGAAGAAGAGTTAAATATTTCATCCCCTCTTTCAAGTTCTTTTCTTCTTCCACTTCCTCTTTCTTTGTTTTCTCCATTCTAAAATAATAACTCCAGTGACTTCTATCTAATATGATGTTATTATGAATATGGTACAACCATATTCATTGTTATATCCATCCTTTAAATGACATTTCACCATATGTGCATGCATACGGCTTATCGTCTCCACGTCGTGGTGTAATTGTTATTCAATACATTATTATTTGGATGGGAATAATAATTATGTTTAACTGAAATAAATAATAAATATATCTTGATAATTATTCTGTATATATGATTTAACTTCCAATTATATATTATTTTAATATCAAAAGAATGATATTGTCGCTCATACTTACATATGGATTATCGTCTCCACGACGCGATGCGATTCATTTCCACGTTCCCCATTCAACAGTGACTATAAAATACATATTATTAATAAGTATGGAATATATGAAATAATAATTCTTATGTAAATATATATATATATATATGTGTGTGTGTGTGTATTTACATTTATCTCATTCACTTACTTCCATTCAATACGATATGAAAACATCAATAACATTTATGCGTACGTACGACATGCCTTCTCCATAAAAGGTGTTTTCCATTTCATATATATATATATATCTATTAAACATATTTATATTCTAAATATATATTATATATAAAACATGTTTTACATACTAGAATTATTTAAATCACGATCTAAATGATACGATCAAGAATAACAATTTATAACACATATGATAAAGAAAGCCATTATTACCCGAAATGTTAATTTAACATTGAAATCATTATTAAATGGGTAGTATAAAGTCATAAATGAATCATATATGATATAATAAATATTAATATGGTTCTGTTATAATTTAATAACATAATATTGTCATTATACAGGAGGTTAAACATACCCTCAACCAAATTAAAGTTCATGGTAGGGGTTAAATTCACAATCTCTTTATTATCCAAGGCTGTTTTTATGTAAGAATCTATTGGGGTATATTTATTATCCATGTCCATGTTTAATAAATGAGTTTTCAAAGGGATTATTTTTAAAGGACATTTTACTAAAACATTATTATAAATGTTTTAAATATTTATATTCTAAATCATTCTCATTAATGTCCACGATGTTGAAATGTTTTTTAAGGATTTATTTATATGGATGCGAATGTTTTAAAAATGTTAATTCCTTTTAAAAGTTTCAAAGTGTTATGGGAAACTTTGATTAAAAAAATTTCTTTAAATTTGTTCCTTTCTTAATTGTGTGACTTTTAAATGATTTCATGAAAAAGTGATATTTCTCTAAAAGAGTTTTAAAAATCATATTCATCTAGGTCAATATCCTTTGATGGATTTTATACTTGTTTGAAGTTAATTTATTATTATAAAAATCATTCATATTGTATTGAAGGTTTTGTGATATGTAATATTGTGGATTTGTTGTTTTTATACCATTCATGGTTTATGGTTTATGTATTTAAAATTCGTATGTTAGTTTTTATATGAATGTTTATGTTATGTTTCAACTATTTCATATGAGGGGTGTATTATACTTATTAAGTGATGGGTGGAGCTCGCTATAGCTCCTCGATGCATCGGTAGGTCTCATGAGACAAGTAGATGGGGAATTGGTCAAGGCCTTTCCCAATTTGATATATGGTTTTTTTCTGAGGCCTTAATCATTTTTAGACATCATGGAGAGGTCTTAAAAATGTTTCAGAATATCTAGTATTATACATTCCCTCATTATGAAAATAATATTGATGGTTCATGTTATAATTCAACTAGTATAATTCCCATTATTATGTTTTATTATGGCATTAAGTACTCAACTCATATTCCTTCCATAAAATTATTCATGTTTTTATTGGTAAAGTCATGTGTTTTCAGTTATTCACCATGCTTAATATTCAGGTTATCTTCGGCTATATTTCATACCCTTACTGATCTTTTGAGTACACCCCTTTCTATGTTTTATGTTTCCAAGGATTCCAAGAAGTGTATTGTGAATGATATGTAGGGTTAATTTAAGGGAAAAATAGAGTTTATAATGGATTATTTATGTTTTTTGCCAGTTATAATGTGTAATATAACATTCATGTATGTAATCTATTTTCTAAGATAGCTAAACTGATTGGTCCTTCGGGACTTGATTCCTTATAATCATGCCAATGTATTCAAATAACTCACAGACTCTGGGTAACTGGGGTTGGGGAAATACAATCTTGTAGCATCTTTAACGCCACCATCTCTATGGAATGTTGTCCATCTATAATTTTTGGACATGATTGGTTCATTTTCATGGGCTGGTGGTATCTTAATAGGGTGATGTTGTGGACCCGTCAAATATCGAAGCAATTGTTTCTTAAAAAGTTCCGATGAACATGTTATATTTTTGGAAACTTTCTTCGTATTCTTGAATATTTTCATAGTTTTGTGACCATTTTATATCAATTTACATGACCATTAACAATATTTACAATGAAAGACTAGTATTTTTATCTACTAATTAGTTATAGGCATCATTTAGTTAACTGAAGGGGAAGTTATTCAGTGCTTCAGTACATCAGTTACCAAAGGAGGGTGTTTTGTTTGAGGAGTTTTTTGATGCTTCCCATCTATGATTGGGATGTGTGTTGATGCATAAGAGGGAAGAGTTATATTATTCTCTACAAAACTACATCCTCATGATCATAACTATAAAACATTTTATTAGGAGATTATTTTTTGGAGGATTATTTCATTTGTGAGAACTTTATCTTCTTCATAGAACAAAAAATTTCCATATATTCTTTTAAAGAGATCAGAAATTGTGGTAGTGGGGTTGGATAAATTTCATTATGATTAATAATTTGAGACCTCATATACTTCATAAGAATAAAATTTTGTGTCTGTCTTTTTAATTAGGATTTCATTGAAGGATTATGTTAAGGAGTATGGGGATTATTGTAAAGAAATTGAGGATTTGGAATTATTTAAATTATATTCAACGGTGGATTATTGTATAGAATATTGTTTCAGATGATGGTGATGTTTTATATAATATGGAAGGTCAATGAGTCTCATTGGGTAATCTTGAAGGGTGATGTGATAGATGATTTTGTGGGCCATGTTGATCCTCCGAAGGGACATTCAGAAAATAGTCTGAATTAGTCATTGTTTTATGGGAGGATTTTTCACCCTGTAGTGATTCATGAGGGATTCCGTAGGGAGTTTGATTGATCACATTTTGTGGTACGGCCAGGAGTATCCAAAATGTAACGTGTCTTGTGGATGTATTTTTGGTTTCCCATGATGAAATGGGTGGTGGATGGGTTTGTGGAGACATGTTTGGTTTTCAAATTGAAAAAGGGTGAAGTATTATGTTACTGGAGGTTTATTGCAGCCTTTGGGTATTCTAAGAAGAAAATATGATGAAATCATTATGTAATTCATCATAGGGTTACCCTTATGTTATGGGTATAGTGAATCTGGCATGGTGATCATGGATCAACTGATGAAATTGGTCTACTTCTTAGAGATCAAGGAGTTGAGTGTATTTTATTATATAGCTAAGAGGTATGTTAATGAGGTGGTGTAGTTTCATGGAGTTTTGATGTATATTTTATCAAATTGGGATGCACATTTTACCTCACATGTATGGTGGGATTACTTCATGATTTAGGAACCCAATTAGACATTATCACTGGTCTCCACCCTTAGATGGTGGGGTTGAAAGAACAAACCATCCAGAAAGTGGGGGATATGTTGCATCCATGCATCTTACACTTTAATAGATCATGGGAATAAAAATTTCTCTTGGTTTATTATACATATAATAACATCTATCAATCGTTTATCATCGTGACCAAATTTGAGGTCTTATAAGAGATTCCATTTAATTTTATTTCGTAGATAGAGGTTGGGGAAGGACATGTTCTTGGTCAGGATGTGGTGTAGAAAATGATTGAAAATGCATAGTTGGTATGAGAGAGGTTGAAAAAAAAGAAAGACCAAAGGAATTATTATGATGATCAGAAGATGATTTCCTTGATGTTTTAGGTTTGGGATAATTTTTTATTGATTGTTTCCACTCATTATATGTATTTTAAGTATTATAAGGAGTGTAATCTTTCTATAAGGATTGTTTGACCCTTTCAAGTGTTTAGGGGAGTTTGTGAGATGGTGTATCAGTTGGTATTTCATTTGTAGAGGGATAGAAACTAGGATGTATTCAAAATCTCTCTAATTAATCATTATCATTAGGATTAATCCTATGTATTTTACATGGGATATTTGGGTATTGAGTAAAGAGTGACATTAATAGATTTGCTGGTAGAAACGCAAGATAACCAATAGAAGGTGTTTTTTGGATGGAAATTTCCCTTATTTTTCTTGTTGTGGAGGAATGGTGGCCTGGTGAAGAGTACTTGGGAGTGAGAGATGAATATTTTTTCAGTCTACCTAATGTTTTTTTAGTTTTCCCTTACCATTTTTCTCTTAATATGTTTCATTCGGATCTTGTTTATTTATTTGATTAGTTTTTTCCGTATATGTAGTGTGATATAGTTCAAAAAAATAAAATTGGGTGGAAAAAATTCCTAATCGAGATTCATTATACTCTAATGTGATTAAACCCACGGAATAATGTCAGATCCAACCATAGTAGATATTATCTGGAATAGAGGATTGAATTATGTAATTCATGTTTTTTGGGGTGGTGTGGTTTTTTTTTCATAGTGGTTGTTGGTTTTGGGTATGTGGATGTGGAAATGGTTGTGTAGTGGTGTAGTTGTGTGTTGTAATTTGGTTTCATTAGAAATTTTTGGGTGTTTTTGTTAGCAAGAATTGCTGGTTGATTCATATTTGATATGATAGGATCCTTGAGAGGTATCTTATAGTGTGGTTTTTTGGTCCCCCTTTAATTCATGGGGATTATTTTTAATTATCAAGGATGACAATTGTTTGATAGGTATCTATTGTAATGGTTTGTTCCTTTCAAACCGCAAACATTGTGGTTTTTAGGTGTTTGAGGTATTTTTTAGGAGGCTTTATTAGACTCTATGGATATTGGATTTGCAATATGGTTACAATAGGATATTCAGATTCTGGAAGTTTTATATAATGTAAACTGTTTTTTCACAACCTCTGCAAAATGATAAATTCATGGAATGTGTGAATCAATGGAAGAATATATGAAACAGATTCACATCATGAAATTAATTCATGATGTGTATTTAGATAATGGCTGTGGTGATATGAATTTTAGTAGAATTATTTTTTGGGTAAACCCTATAAAATTCTCATAATGAAGAGGTTACACAACATGAAAGTATTGATTTACGAATTTTTAATAAGACATTTAGAAAACTTCTCATCATTCGGCCATAACTCTTCCCTATCTCATTTTGGGATAACCATTAGCAACTCTATAGGATATTCAATTCCCTTCCTCCAACCAATATATGTTGCTTCTAGAGGTCTCTAGTTGTCAATATATTGTGAGTTCTCCTCTCTTCCATGTGGGTTTCTGTCCATTATACATCAAATATTTTCTTTTTTGGTGTGGTTTTGGATTGATTTTTGAGTAGGTATGTGTTTTCTAAAAACAATTATTCCGTGTAGGTTGATCCACAATAATTTCATTAATTTTTGTTTTGTATCTGCTTCTTCATCACTATGTAGTGGACTGTGAGTCGCCAAATATTCTATAAAGAGGGGAATTACTTAATTTATTATTAAATTTTATCATATATGAGGGGTTTTCTATTTTTCTCAATGGGTAATGTTTTCAAGGTAAAATTTATAATAAATAATTATCAAATTGGAATAAAATGGTGAAAAGTTATTGATTACCATGCTTTTATAGATTTGATGTTATTGTGATATGGTGATTGTACATGTTGAATAACCCATTGAAAATTGTGGTCATTGGGGTTTTTTCATAATGTTTGATATGTTCTCTAGATCCCATATTATGTAAATTTTGTGAGAACACCCTAAAATAGACATTCATTATCCCATTATATCGCTATTATAGAATGTTTTCACAATTTTTATGGATTTTGTTATAATATCCCTTAAATATAGAAGAAGAATGTGACCAAATTGATATGGTAAACAAGTAAATTTTATCTTTCACTTTTTCATATTTTTTATTTATTTTTTGTGAGGAGAGATGTGTTTTTTTGTTGAGTTTTAGGTGTGGTTAGGTGATGATCGTTTGGACTTATTTTTGGGGGGGTGGGATAATAGTTTTGCTGCCTGATCCTTTGGGACAACAAGGGGTTTATTGTTTAGATATGTTTCTAGGGAAGAAATTGGATGAATTTTTATGTTATTTTTTTAAGGACTGGTGATTTTATATTTTTAGGTTCTTATTGCGTGGTAAGGATATGTTTAAATGGGAATGATTAGATGACTATGTGTGGTTGTGTTTTAATATAGGCTCTGGTAGTGAATTAATATTATTTACTAATTACTACATTGTTTCAGTATTGGTTTGGTTAATGGGGTGGAAATTAATAATGAAAAAATAAATGTTGGGTTTTGTGATTAAATGAGGTAATCGTTGGATAATGAAATGAAGGGGATGGATAATGGAACTGGTTGGAAATTTGAAATTTACCATATGTATTTTTCTATTTTAGGAATTTAGAGGTGTCCAAGAAAGTGGGATTTTTTTGAGTTGGTTAGTTTCTTTTTGTCAACCCATAGGTTATTTATATAGGTGTCTATATTCATATACCTTTATATTCAATGTGTTTTCTACACACCCCCACATCCATCATGTACTATGTGCTTACACCTATTTTTTCACAAATGGGGTGTTTTCCCAACATCCTGGTAATGAGGATGGATGGATGGCTACCCAAATTTTCCTATTCTCTATCCCAGGTGAGTAGATACTAACATGCTATGACGGTCAGAGATCTGTTAGTACAATAGGTCATGTAAAAGGGTTTTTTGGGAAAGGTGTGATATGGCCATGATGTGGGTGACTTATGGTGGGGTCATTAATGGTAGGACGAGGGTATGAGGATGATGTTCATCATGTTCACAATGACCAAATTTTCTAGTTATTGTAGTTGGTGTCATGTTATGTATCATATTTCATCATGAGATATGATATATGATCTTGTTGTGGGGAGGTGGTCTAACTATCTATGGGCGTGATGTTATGTGACTGTGATGTGGTATATCATATTTGGATGAGATGGGAGCACCAAGACCTACAATGCCTAGGTGTGAGAGTTGAAAATTAGTGGTAATGTGGTGTGTGGTACCCTTATATGTATGTTTCCAATAGTATTACATGGATTGTACTGAATAGTACTAGCTTGGAACATTTTGGCCAGTGTTCCTGTCACTATTTTATATTTTCTTTTGGGTATTTACTTTTGTGTACTTTATTTATATCAGTTTTATATATTGATGCATTATAGATGTTTTTTATTTCATTGTATATAATTTCATGGATTTTTAGGTAGATGAATCATATTATCTCATAGTTCTATATAAGTATAGGGGCAATCCCTCACCTTTTAAGAGTCTTGTATGCCCTCAATGCTAGTCCCCAACTGTGGCCTACAGGAAACGGGACACGAGGGGTGAGGGTGGGTGTTATGTTCTATATCCCCATCATTACGGTGCTATTATATGGAGGGGGTTTTAAAACAGGGGGATTCAATGATGATCAATGACTGTGATTACTGGTTACATGATATTATGCTCAATGATGTGGAAATGACACATAGGTTGAAAATGGAGTTTTGAGTGGATATTTTTTTCAAACACTTTTTTATCTCTATTCTTCTAAAATGATTGTTGATTGAATATCACACTATTGGTTTCGAACTTCTTTAAGTACTTCAAAATTATACCTGACATGTGTATATTTGTTGTGCTAGCATCGGTTGATTACTAAAGCAGCTTGTAAATTACAAAATGGTATATTAATTAACATATGGATGGGGATAGTTCCTCATAATATCATATATTGTTTAAATACTTGAGAATATAAGAAAATGAATTATAGTGAATGTGACACATGGATTAGATCATAATAATTATTAATCATTCAAGTTAATACTAAATATTATTAGTTATTTTAATATTAATTTATTAATAAGTATCTTTAATGCTTGTATGCTTTTTTTAAATCTTGAACATAATAGTGAATGTTGTGGGTCTTATGTGATGATATCATAAAATGAGTCTAAAGCTAAATAGGAACCCTTTATGTGGTTTTGGGTGATATAGTTGATATTTTTTGAGTTTATATGCTTCACCAACCAATTTGATAAGGAAATTGACAACTTCCTTTTTTAGGTCATGTTTTCAAGAATATTTAGAATAGTGAGGGAATGGGTGACTAATTTATCACTCTACATCACACTCCCATTTTCTATAATACTATTTATGGGTGTATTTAGTTTTTGATGGATGAATTCATAGGGTATGGACTCAAATGGTTTTTTATGGATCTCAGTATGACTGTACATTTATATGCAGGGAGTAACCACTAGAGGCATATCAGACAATTGTATCTAGTCATTTTGGTTATGAAATCTTAAAGGTATTCATGCATGGGTAGTGATTTGTACAGGTATAACGTTTTTACTCAAGTTATAGTGTCATTGAGACAAACAATTAGTTATGAATCATATCTTGATTAAATGTTTGTTTTTGGGTAATTGGAATACAGAATGGATGTGATATCTCTACACAAGATAAAATATATGTTATGGATTGGATGATCACAATATGTGAGTCATGGGGTGTTATATTGAAAAAATTGATGGGAGGTGAATGTTTTTTACCTTCATTTATATATATTCATTGATTATAGAATGATTTACTTTTTATGTTAAATGTTGATTTAGCCCTAATGAGGAATAGAATATTGATTTCACTATTTAGGTGGTGAGTTAGTTTCATTTTTTGTATACTAGGATTTTGTATGATTATTTTACATTTGGTATGAGAGGATTCATGGAGGATCATAATGACTATACATGTTGTCGTCACTATACATATATATACATGGATTTTCTGGTCCACAATAGATGCTTAGAAATAGAATTAGTTGTTACTAGTTCATGGTATTTTTTAGGGATTTTTTGTATCTTTGTGGTCACTACCAAGGATTTAAATTTTATACTTTTAGTTTTTTAAGTATTTATATTAAATTACATGTCATTAAATGTATTATTCATTTATTAATGGTGTTTTCTGGTAGTTTTTATCTTGTATATTATACCTTATTTTTATATTGATATTAATTTCTCCCTTGTGTTTGATTTACATACCCATGATAATAGTTTCCAATGTGTTTCATATTCATGATGTGATTTGGGGTTCATTATCTCCCTTTCATTTTTTCTTTCCTATGATGGGTGAATTTTGAGAGAGGGTTTTGTGAAAAATATTCTATTATTTTATTTTTCCAAAAAATATTTTCACCAAATTTTCAATTTCTTTTTATTTTTTTATTTCATGTGATTTTTTGAAATCTAAGTTAAAGAATAGTCTTCATAAATATATTGTTATTAAAACTGACCTTTCAGATGATACTAATAATCTAAAATATGTTTTTAATGATATTAATTTCTTTATAAAATTTCAACTTTACATTTTATAAGTGAAATATACTATTAGAATATTTTTTCTTCTTGTTGTTTATTAATTGAATAAATATATGTTTTTTTTAAATAGTATAGGTAGTTGAATTTAATTATTTTATAATAAAAATTATGTTTAAAGGAAATATTACTTAAATATAATATAAAAAATGATATTTATTTTAAATATATTAAATATCATCTAATAATTTTTTCTATTAAAAACATGAAAGAAAAACGAGGGAATGTGGTTTTATAAAATGTGTGAATATCCTATTAGTAATGCTTGAGGTGATTGTGTTTCCAAAATTTTAAAAAATTTTGAACTATTGGGTAGTAGAATGTTTCATATTAACATTTATTTATTCTTACACATAATCTATCATTAACACATGGAGATTCAACTCACTAATGATTTTTACTTATTGAATATGGGTTACAAACCATTATAAGATCATGTATGTTACTCATTTACTCTATCGTATGAAAACATTTATATGGGATTCATGTATTTCCTCAAAACCAATATAATATTGTTTGAATAACATTAAATGGTGTGATACATTATATGTGTTCTCCCATTACACATTTTTGGCACTTATATTGTTAAATTGAGATGCACAAACATTATATGGGATTGAGGGGGATCCTTCCTATAGGATAAGTGATTCATTTTCCACACGTAGATAAACCATAGAGAAGGTAGTCCAATGGATACTTTTGTGTGACCTTCCTTAAACTTATAAATTGCAGGATGTAAAATTGGAATAATCTATTAAAGGTATATAGTGTTCATGATTTTAGTTATTCATTGTATTACGCTTCAAACATGGTAGTTGTTTATATTTCGGTTTCTTGGTATTTCTAGTACATAGATAAAGTGTTAATAAATCCTTATAAACCCATTAGTTGTAGAAAATATATTAAATGTAAATAGATTCTCGAAATCGTGTTCTAATGATAACATATGATTCCATATTTCATGTCACATTTTGTATCTTTAAAAATAATAGAATAAATTGATATGTGATTATTCCTTCTATATGTGAAATTATAAAATCATATCGGTTCACAAAATTTTACATGAGATATTGTATCTAGAAATATAGATATATATTTATATAGATTCATCGTATAATAATTTATGATATAGGTTTCAAATTCTATTATAGATTCAACTCATTGAAATAAAAAATAGAGTGATGTATGTCTAAGGTGACATGACATATTATCATTAAAAATAACTCCCATATTTAAATTATCTAATTCCAATTATATCCGTATGTTATCAATTTAGTTACACCATTAAGTAAATATTGCGTGAGGTTATAATGAAATATCATAAGTGGTGTTATATATTATCAATATTAATATTTGAGTTATTGCACTAAATGGTTTGAAACATAACAGTAATCGATCATATATTTTGAATAAACTTATTTCGCAAAAAATAACATGACAATATAAATTTATATTCCTAATTTGAAATTAGAAATTTAATTTTTAATTTTTAAATTGATTATAAATAGTGGTAAAAATATTTTTTTTAATATTTATTTAAAATATACTGTGTTTATAAATTAAATAACTACAAATTTTATATAACTAATTATTAAATGTTTAGGATATATTCAATAAACAATATTCATATCATTAATTTTTAATGTAAAGTAACATAAAAAATGACATCAAATGACTTATAATGATGATATAATTGGTCTATATAGAAATATAATATATAATTTGGAAGGTTTTTATAAACTAAATATTAAGGAAAAATATTAAAGAGATTATATTTCATATTAATATTTATTCTTTATATTTAATTTGATATTTTCAAATTAAATTCCTTATAGAAGTAATTATTTAAATTATATCAAAGGGAATTGGAATAATTTATATAATAAAGTTTTAAATAATAATAAATATTTGATATTTAGAATTTTTACATTATATATATGAATAGTATGTATATAATATTCTGATTTGATATAATAAATTTAAAATATAAAGTCCCATAATGAATAATATGGAGTTCATATTAGAATAAATATAAAGTGTTTATATTTATTTAATTATTAAATTTATATAACATATGGATAGATTATAATGTGTATAAAATTATATGATTTAAGAATTACTCAAAAATATTTTATATCCTCTTCAAATATATGAACTGTTTATTTGTTTAAATTATTCTCTTATTTATTTATTTTGCATATAATATATTTACATTGTTAATCGAATAATTCTTTAGAACCGAGTGTTAAACTGTATCAATGGTTTTCCATACATGCATTTAAGGACATACATACTAATTTAATTTACTTCTACATTTAATTTATATTGAAAATTGTAATGTGATTGAATTAATAAGTTAGTTATAACACCCATAATGTAGTTTTTAGGGATTGTTTTTATTATTTTGCAATATTTTTTTCAAAATTTTTAAATTTCATTGTCTGTTTGGTGTTTTTGTATTTTTTGAGTGTTATGTAATTTTTTAATGTGAGAAGGTTATGTTGTGGCCACATGGAATCATAGCATGATAGATCATTTAAATTCATGGGCTAAAATAAGGGATATTTTCACAATGAAAAAATCATGGCCAAGACAGATGAAGTTGGGTTCTATAATTTTGCGTGATTAAGGATCACACTGAAACCATGACATTATGGGTCCATGGATGTATAAAAATAGATAAATCACAAGACATGTTTGTGGTATTTTAGAAAAGTTATTCTTGTGTATGAAGTATACCATGAATAAGGTTTGAGAATTTGTTAAATATTGGGTTAGGAGGAAAGTTCAAATCATGAATAGGGGAATCAGGGTGTAAGAATTGTGTACGAAAGCTAGATTTTGTGATGTCATATTTAGAGGACTCATTAGGTTACTCTTACATATGGATTCACTTAAACACATATTACTTTAATTGTTTTAAAGCCCATTTATTTGTTTTTGATTACATGATGTAATGAAGTCATGTTATCACCATAAATAAGGGTATCTATGTATGTAAGTGTTCATACCTTTGTTATAATTGAGTAAGGGAGATGGTCAGGCCATATTGTGTGTGTGTGTCATTGCACCATGGTGGTGTCCTGGGTATGATTCATGAAAAAATTTATTTTCCACATAGGGAAGTAACATCATGATGTTCAGGTTCACTCTATGATGTCACATTGGGTAGTGTAATTATGTTTCTACCCTCCATCAGGGATGTACACCACGCCATGATAATGGAAGTCACATTGTGACATTCCTCATTCAGCTCATTTAAAATTTTGATCAATTGATTAAAAGAAATCTTAAATGGGTTTTCATTCCATAGGTTTTTTCAGGTGGAATCCCTCATATAATCCTTATATGACTAATCCTTCAATTCTCTTAACACTAATCGGCTTCCAATAGATCAATGTGTACTTTTTCATGAATACATCATGAAATTGAATTTCCCCTTCTGGTATTTTAATTATATTATGTCTTCAAATATCTTTATTATTAATAACCATAGTAGCCTAGGGGTTCCGGTTTTATGGACTTATAATAGAGGTTCTTGATGATTGGTTTTATCTTTATTCTCCTCCAGTAGTTTCTCACCATCGACATGTTTATTTATTTAATGATAGGGGGATCCATGATCTCCCATTGTTTGAGGATCCATGTGTTTTGGCCTTATTTTATAGGATATTTTAAATTTTTTATAAAATTTTATATTGTCTTTGAGATGCTCTATAAAAGATATTATTTCTTATAGTTTCACACTTTGATATGAGTAATTAACATTGCTTAAAAATTTATATTTTCAAGTGAAATTAAATGCTAAATACTTTTTGACTACTAATATGATTGCTTCATTAAAATTAATATAAGAAATGGTTTTTAAAATTAAATTATTATCATCTGAAATGATATAACACATGGGAACCCTAGGTTCATTGGTATTGAACCATGTAAACATAATTACAATGCATTGATAAACTCTCCCTTGTGATGGATAATATCTTTTAACTTGTTATGCATTGATACACTCTCCCTAAAATTAGATCACATCCTTTTATAGGCTAGGCATTGATATGCTCTCCCATGAATATGATTATTATTGGTTCAAAACATAAGACATTACAAGGATCCTTGTGTACCATTACCAAAAAAACCTTACGTAACATACCATGAATATTAATTGATTTGGTTACTTAAAAAAAAATCATTCATGTTTAATTTTCTATAAGTCATGGTATGATCTACATTTAATTAAATTATGAATGGTTTTTTTCATATGTTTATTTTAAAGATAGAATAATATTATTATCTAACAAATATTTATTTTAGAATTCCAGGTGTAATCCTTCATTTATTATTATTATCCCATCCTAAATGATCTCATAAAATGTGATCATATATTATTTTAACTATTACCACTAATGTGAAGGAACCACATAGAGGTGGTGGATTTCAAATTTTCTGAGTTTAGGTCAGTGGATACGACATGGTAGAAGTGAAAAAAAATTATACATGGATAATTTTATCAAATATTCGTGGTTTATTATGTATATGAATTGTTATAGAATTATCTATTTTCATTTATTATTGATTTCCCATCCTTTTCTCCTTTTATCTCTTTTTTCATTTATATTTAATCTATGCTCATGTATATATTGAGTTTTATGGACGTTGTTATGTTTTATATCCCATTATTATCATTAAATTTTCATTATTGCAAAACTCCAAAACACATGGAAAGACCCAATTTGGTTCTTTATTAGGAAACTCGATATGGATTTTTTAGGAAAACCCATTCCCAAGCATGTATTGTTGATGACAAAAAACTAGTTCCTACCCCTTTGTTATTGGAAATTCTGTTCCGGATATTTAATGGGTCATCTTGGGTACTATTTATATAATATCATGGGTTGAATCATTAAAAAACAATATAAAATATCAATATAATAATTTAATGGATGAATGGTGATATGATCATTATTACTTGAGGGGTATGTTGTGGGTGACTGTCTGACCAACAGTCACCATGAAGAGACTTATGTCACCGTGGTATTTTGGGAAAGGGGTATTATTGTTTTTATTTTAGTTTTGTATGTATTTAAATTATTATTGGTATTTAAAAAGGTGCAAGGTTAAGGTGCACATCCTAGAGACCATATGTCATACCATAAAACCCCTATTTATTGTTGTATATTTGATGATTTAACTTTACCCTATTCTGAAATGACTTTTAACGAATCTCATAGTATTTTGATCATATTTTATGTATTTAATTTATGTTATCTACCTGTTATAATTGTCATATATTCCATTTCGTGTATTTTTTATAGTGTTATTCGACCTCCAAGGACCCCTATGGATGTAACAAAAAGATAAAAAAAATAAATTTTGATGAGATATCCCTCAAGTGGAACATTTTTCTTGAAATGGTAGTGAGAGACAATCAATACGTGGATCAAGGACTGGTACATGGATCACCTCATATTATAGAGGCGGTCTAGGTCTATGTCAATATTATTAAATTTAAATAGAATTTATTCATGATCAGACTCTATCTATTAGAGATATGTACAATCTTCAAGAGGCTATGGATTAATTATAAAATACAAATTGGTTCTTTATATTATTTGAGATTATGTTTTATATCAATGTGATGTGTGTTTCTTTTATTCTTAATTTTCCGATCTAGAATTGGTTGGAGTATTGTGTTCATGTTGTGATAGATAACAACATAGATTGAAAAGATAGTAATTTAATGTTAACTCTATATTGTTTTCAAGATATGATGCAATTGGTAATGTATCATAATTTTATTCACCCACATTTTTAATCATTAAGGTAATTTAATATGAAAACTGGTTTGACTTGATTGTTCATTATTTTCAGAGATGATTTAAAATGATAATTTGAATGCTTAAAAAATTTGATATGGGTCATTGATCTAATATTCGATCTCATGTCATGTGTTTGATGACCCAAATTATATAGAAGTAGCAAAACACAACATGTTTTTTGAAATAGAAGAAGTTGGTATGTCAGGGATGACTTATGTTCCTCTTATTCATAATGGGGGCGAATAAGTCTTTATTAAACGGAAGAAGAAGAATGATTAAGCTAAAATGGGATATAATAGGCTATCTAGGTACCCATCCTCATTTATATCATCATTATCCATTGTAACTAAAACTTTTAACTTCCATAAATGTGAAAGGAATAGAATGTTAGTCATTAATGTTAGGATTCCCCTAAGGCTTGTTTAGTATGTGTATGTTTGAATTATTTACAATGGTTTTGTACTGCATACACCTATTCTTAATGTGGTGAGTGCTAAAACCCATGAATCAACATTTTTGTATTGGGGAACACAACAAAAGGTACTAAAACACATGAATCATCATTTTTTTAATGAAGAACACCCCAAAAAGTGATCCCCCAACCAAACCAATAGATGAGTATACACTCTCTATCTCAGTAACAAAGTCACTCATGATCTATATTTGTGAAATAATTTCAAAAATTCCTTACACATTTCACAAATAAAATTCCAAATGTGCTTTTTTCCGTTAAAAAAATTATTCGATTACCTATTTTGATATCCATGTAAAAAATATTTTAAAAACAACATTATTTCAACAAAATTACATAAAATGAACTTTTATAAAAAACGCATTTACATAAGGAAATTAATAAAGAAATAATCATTATAATTAATTTAGAAAATAATTTTAAAAGAAAAGGTAAATTATAGTTCAAATTTCATAATCCATATATTGAACCAGATTAATCAGTATTGGGTTAAACAAAACCCATCATGGGATCCACAAACCAATTAATGTAATGGAAAAAATATTAATTAATGATTTTCCTACCATCAATAATCCCATATTAGAATTTTGACCCATAAGAAAAATGGCCAGAATAGTGTTATGTCAAAACAAACCTTAAGAAACTCGTGCACCACACTACTAAAAACAAATAAACTAAATTGAATTTAAAAAAAATAAGGAAAAAAATTATCTATTAAGATAGATCACATCCAAATTAAAATACATGAAGAGATATCCCAAAAATGGTACTAAAACCAATAGAAATAAAGAATACCAAAATAGAATGGAATGGACCAATTGAAGGGATAAAAAAATAACTAAATGTAGATAAAATGAAAAATGGTTAGGTCCTAAAGCGATAGAATCACCCATAATAACTAGAGGATCTCGTAGTTTCGAGGGGTAGAGAACATTCTATATTAGGTCGAATTTCCAAATGTGGGGCCTAAAAACCAACAGGGCCTGAACGACTCCTATCGTGAATCCCAAATTAACATTATGAATAACACATGATGAAGGTGTGATGAAAAAGGATTCTACTACGATAAAAACTATAATGAATAAGATATTTATTATGTGAATTTAATTCATATTATTAATCCATTTCACACCATGATCCCAATTGTTTTTTTATTTTTTTCCAGCAATATATTCGTGAATTTAATTATCCCTATACGATGTGGATTTGATTTTTCGCATGAATCTATCCCATATTCCTTTAGAAAAACCTTCAAAACCGTAATTAGAACACATTCAACATTAAAATATATAATATAATATATAAGATTCAGAAATAATCCTTTCAGTAGTATTTTTCTTCATTATAAAGTCATAAGAATGATGGGTGATAAAGAAAAACGTGAGTCCACTTTTACCTAACTCAGTATTCGCTCTCCCTAGTCTCAGAAAAATTATATATATTCCACCAAAACATTTTGACCAATTGAATAGACATCCAAGTCAATACGTAATTCAAATAATTAAGGATCTCCCATACTTTTTCCATAATAGAAACATATGTCTCTTTCTTAATATTTTCCATCTTAGATTATGGGATGGATCAATATGGTACTTCTTGAGCTACGATTTTTTGAAGACATCATCAATAACTAGAAATAATGAAGGAAATACAAATTTATAACCAACCCTCTATAGATATATAGTGATCTAAAATGATCTAACATATCATAGAGCCACCTTCCCCTATTTACCAAGAATATGGTGACCATGCTAAGGAGAATACTTTAAAGAAACCTAGTATCAAATAGAAAGCACAAAAGGATAGAATTTATAACCAACATATGATTTTTTTCCAATTTTGATTCACAACCATGCATCGGCATATATACTAAATTATCACAAATATATCCTGGACGAGACTTAATTACATAAGAGAGGCCTCAACCACCGATGCCCAATAACAATTTGAACTATATGGGTACCCTTAAAAAGCCTCATAGAGTTCCATTTTTATCAATAACTAGTAACTATTATTAAATGAAAACTCAACTTGTAAAATATGTTTATCTCACACTCCAATGAAATCCAATAAAATTTCATAGAGTACATCATTTTCAATTTGAACAAAACAATTCATTTATACATCTATATGTTGAAGATATGTTTTACTTAATTTGATATAATTCCACATTTTTTATTGAATATTCTTATAGAATTTGGATGTGAACCTAGAATCACAGTATAATAAAATAGAAAAGGAAACCCCATGAATTATTATTATCTATTGTATATACTGATTACCTAAATTCTCAACCATAGGATATTCCTAGATCAAAATAAAAGTTGTTTATTCCATTTACTTTTCAATAATAACCAAGATATAATTATACACTTTTTGAGTATATATAATTCCAAGAATGTTTTCTAGGGAAACATCATCGCATTTAAGACGCATCATCAGAAGAGGTTTGAGATATCCCTAAGGCTTTAGGTGATCTAATATTATTTGATGGCCAATGTAATTGTGTGATACATAATTATTGATGTCATTATTTATACATAGAAACTTGAACATTCGTATCATGTCATAATATATCATCATAGTTCCAAGGTAGATTCCACATGAATTACTATGATGACCATGAATCATATATTTCATGATGGATAAAGGGATGATAACCATATTTCTAAAATATGGGATACCATCATAAGGGAGGGACCAAACCATCATATAAGTTTTCCATAGTTCCTCTCAACTCTTTAGCCTAAAAATGTTTCATGAAAAATAAACTCGAGGAGATATAATGACAATTAAACACTAGTTAGATAACTCCTAAATAAACATGATATGAATCTAGGTGAAATTGAGAGAAGATCCTTATAAGTTTTTACACCTATTTTTATTCCATTAAATTCTATAGTGGGAATTTTCTTTTAAGGGAAGCTGAGAGGACATTTGCAATTCTTGGGGTATAGACAAGGTTGAAGAATAATTTCCATATGTGTTATTCTAACGACCTCTATCTGAGATTCATGTCATTCTGAGAAAATATATAGCTTAAAAACTTATGATTATAAAAGATTGTGATCCTCTACCCAAAAAGATATTGTATCAAACATTCAATATCATACATAACTATATATTGTTCAAAATAAGGTATAGGATAGTTTTTCTAATGTTACGTAATATTATGATATCAAAGACACTATATTATCCACCAACATAAGTACGCAACCTAGTTAAACAATAAATGTTTAACATTATAAAACATACCCTTTATTGGGCACAATAAATATCAAAATATGTGTTGATTTCATAAGTTGTTTCATCTCTTCATAATAAGTGTAATAATTTAAATCCAAAAAAAATCCACTATTTCTTTGATAAGAGTAGTCAGGGATGACTCCATATTTGAGAAATCATTGATGAAGTGTGATAATATCCACCAATATCTAGCTAGAAATGTATCTCAAATAAGCTTCATGGTTCATCCCATAACATTACACCCTTCAACTTATTTGGATCAACTGAAAGACTATATTCTAAAATTATGTTCCCCAAGGGCTTCACTTATTAGACCCAAAAAATGAATTTCAAAGATATTTTCATAAAGGATATACTCCATAGGAACTCCAGAAGAAGGTTCAAATTGTTGGCATTCTCATGTTCATATCTAGTATAATAGATGATATAATCTATATATACTAATTCATAGGTGTCCTGATACCAAATAATACCTAGTTCATCAATTCCATAAAAACATCTGAATTTTTAGTTAGACCAATGGGCATCCAAATAAATTCATAATATCCATACTTCCTCTTAAAATTGGTCTTCATAATATCAATCTATTAAAAAATAAGATGGTGATGAAATGTCTAAAGATCAATTTTTGAAAACCTCATAACATCCTTAAGCTGGTAAAAATAATAATCCATACAAGGAAAATGGTACATTTTCTGTACCATCACCCAATTCAACATTTAATAGTCTACACAAAAAAAGTTAACTATCGGCCTTCCTAGAATAGAGAATAGGGGATGCCCATGTAGAAACACGAAGGTGAAAAATATATTTCTCCATTATATTTTCCAACTAAATGTTGAACTCTTTCATCATTTATGGTTCGACATGATACGATGGTATGAAATTTTTTCCCTAAATGACACCAATTAAATCATAAAATTAAACTCTATCTATGAAAAAAAACTAGATAAACCTCGTAGAAAAATTCTAGGTAAATACCTAACAACCAAGGTAAGATTTATAATAGAAGAAACACAATTAGGATAAAAATAATGCATTCATCAAACCCATAATATTAGGTCATGAAGGTACGACACCACCATACCAAATATCCAACATTCTTTAAAACACCCATGAGATCCCATTGGATGCAAGGAATGAAACACACTAATGATAAATATCATTCCCAACATGATGAGTCACTAGATAATACATCCTGATGATGAAATCTCCCAAATATGTCTTGATAACTAAGAAATCATATAATAAATCTACTTCATCTATTATTAGAGAAAATAGTGGTTAATGAAACCCATGATCTTTCCTTTTTCTAATATGAATCACCAAATCCATATAAAAGGACCCAAACTTCATTGTATGTTTTAGATCCTAAAAAATGTGAAGATATAAATGAGTGCTATGACACTATATCAAAACAAGTTGTTTATATTGAAAATGAAATAATATTAGTACTCCACACTCTATGCAGACCCACAATAAACTCCTCTGAAATCTCATCAAATATGTGGATCTTCTTCACTCTTCAGTCTTATGGATTGATCCCTATAGGCTTTGAATTATGTTATTATACAGAAATGGAATTTGGAATAGGATACCCTTGACCATATCATGGAATATACATAGCCACACATAACTTATTTATATGGACATAGTAACTACAAGCATCATAAAACATCATAGGTGTGTGACAAGAATGTAGGATGTGAGCTACCCTATCACACTATTATCAATTAAATGGTATAGTGTTGACTACTACTGATAGTATAGAGGGGTCTCTCTACTATGAACTACCACCACCATTGTTATTATCATTCCACTTTCACTTAATTCCTCTCATGTAATATAAACTCGCACTAGGTGGAAGAGAAGATCTAAAGAAGATGATATTTCCTATCATATCAAATTTAACCACTATATTCCTATAAATTGTGTCAATATATGTATAAATAATCAGCATATTAAACTAGGATTATATTTAGGCTCATAATCCCTATAGGTATTTCTTGTCTCTCAACGAATCATTCCTTACAAATACTAGATAAAAAACTAGATCAACACAAAACTTGGTGTACTCTGACACTGAGGCCTCTCCATACTACAAAGAGAGGATCCCTAGACACATAACTATCATCTGAGACACTAGAAGGTAGTAATAAAAGAATTGGGTCTCAAAACCCTTCTAATACAATCCCACATGTTGGTTTTCCAATTCCATAGAATCCAACAATTTTTTTTCTAGGTCCCCAAGACTAAACGATGTGTAATTTACTTTAATAGTTTCTAGTGTAATGTTCTATTATATCATAAAAATACATGGATGATGAGGGTAAAATTTCTGGTGATATTTTACTATTTCAAACTTTATGAAATTAAAATTAGTAACTTGTAACTTTTATATCCTTATCAACATTATATAATCAAAATCAAAAACATTAAATGAAAGGAAATTTGATAATCCATGCATGATTTATATGGTTTGACCACAATGTGAGAACCTATATCCTTTCCACGGAAACATCCATAATTCCATAAATATTCACAGTTATAATGATGTGAAAAACATTTGTGACAAATCATGTTATACTCCTCCAATCTTTTATAGGTATAATTACACTTAAAGTTGTTAGTTTAAATTATTTCATTATAAAACAAGGACAAATGTATATGAAAATTCATAAATTCAACTCCTAAATGCTCAACTTGAAAAACATCAATAGTTTCACCTAAATAGGTAAATTTCATCCTAGTGTTCTATCCTTATTCTTGAGTTCTACATTTTATGTACCTCCCAGATACTAAGCTAGAATATATATATGAGTTCCTTATCCAAAAAAACTACTAGTACTAAAAAATTCATTCAAAAAAAATATACAAATATCTATTTCTTATTTATCTGAAATAATTTTTTTAAACTTTTTAGTCATTGATAATGTCTCACACTCTTTATTAAAAAAATAATCTGGGTCATAAATTGAGTCTAATTACAAATATATAGTTTTTTAACATTAATTAGTTTATAATTTATGTTCTCAAATAGATTTCATATTTTTATTTCATCCCCTTTAATTAGTTATACAATGAAATAAAATTTGGGAAAATAATATCACTTTCCCACTCACTGAATTTCCAAAACAAAAAATCTTGCTCAGTTGAAATTTTTTCATGCTTCTCAATATTTAAAAATGCTTCTTGAATTATTTAGTGACTATATAATTATTCATAATTAGTTATAACTATCCTCAATAATTACTGAAATTTTTTAAACTACCTTTTATTGAGTATATAATAGAAAAAAATAAAATACTGTAAAAGAATCATCTTTATAAAGAAATTAAATCTTATGTAAATAATTTGGTTAACTATATATGTTGGAATTTTTCAAAATTATAATATCTACAAAAACATATATAATGTCTCACACATACTAATTATCTTGAGAAGTTGGAAGGAAATTATTTGGTATTTAGAAACATTCAAAATATTAGAAATACTGGAAACAAATGTGAAGGGATTTAAAACAATATGGGTATGAGTTTCCATTTAAGTGTTAAAAACCCCAACCAAGCACACAATGACTAAACAATAACTAAATAAATCATTATAACAATCTAAAAAATCTGTATTTATATGATTATCCAATAAAAACATATATTTTAATTACATTTTAATGGTATTAAATGTTCATTTTTGATCTTATGGGCCTGAGTTAGTGCATTTTCATTATGAACATCCATTCTCATCATTTGTGCACTTCATGCCTAATATACACCAATTTATTCCCAATGAGTCATCTGATTCTAAGGAATGTAATTATCAATTTTTTTTTAATTTTATATTTTGGGAAATTTATCTACACTGAAATGTGAATATTTTTCATTCAGGGATCAATGGAGAATTCATGGAAGAAGATGGGGATATTTTGTGATGAAAGGAAGCAATTCTAGAGAAGGCAGATTGGACACTAGCCCACTGATGAGCCTGTGGGGCCCAACATACAGGCCCCATGAATCCCATATTTTGTGGGAAGCTATAAGACATTCATAGTAACAACTAACTCTTCATGAGACAATGCTAATTAGGCCTCTATGGTGGTCATTAAAGTAGCTCAAGTTAGAGATACAATTCTGGGCCAGATTCTGCAGCCCAGAAAAATAGTCCACTAAATTTATCATATCGCTAAATCCGTAACTCCAATTGGGGCCACATTTTACAAGCAGTTAGACGACATCCGGATCTCCATTTTCTTCTTCTATTGCCCACTCTGATTCGGCCGTCTAGGAGGTCTTCCAGAAGCGTCTGTTCGGTGAAGGAAAGCTGGCTGCCACCTCGGGTCAAATATGGAAAAGTTCAAATTCCACAAGCCTTCCACCACCTATGGCCTACCAAAATTAATTGAGATGCTTTGTAATGTTTGAGGCTCGACCCAAGGCTCCCAAAATTCCTATTTAAGGAAGTTGTGGTGAAGGAGTTGAGGATCTTGGATGCTTTGTTCAATTGTATTGTTATGCTACATTTTTTTGCCTCAATTTTGTCTTTCACATGTAAGTTGTTCAATTCACTTTAGTTTCTTAATAAAAGTTCTTCTTCTACTCTTATTCTATTGTTCTTAATATCACTTTGATACAATTAGATCAAGGTGTGAATTTATTCAAACCAACCCTTGTGAAATTATTCACACAACGGTGGAGTGATCATTTTATTTTTTTTGTTTTCTATACTTCTTCATTTCCTCCCTCATGAGTCTACTTTCCACTTCCATTGAAACCATGGGATCAATAGAGGGCTAACCCACTTATGGGATGATCCTAGGGAGTAGCAAGGGGCTGTATTGGATGTTATTTGTCACCTAATTAATGTATAATCACTTCTTTAATTGGGATTTTTATTTGATGATTTTTAAACTCCATCGTCCTTGTTGAATTTTAGGCTACACACATCAAGTACTAATACGATCCTTTACCTTGAAGTGCTAAAAACATTGAATCTTCAAGTGTATAGGTGATTAGTATTAGAGGGTGTAGGCATTAAACCAGCAAGTGATGATGTTGTTTTATCTCCTTAAATGAACCCATCTCAAATTTAATAAATTGAAATCATTAAAAAGAAAATACGTCCAATCCACTCCGAGCGATAACCTAGGATCAACTCATTCTTTTAAATTGAATCCACTTAAATCTATTAGATATCTTTAAAACCCATCCAAAATCAATCCAAGTTGGCCAATTCATAGCCAAAAATCCATCCCTTAGGTTGTGTATCTTAGGTATCTTCTTAGGTCTCTATGGAATCGACAACCCAAGCTACACTTCAAGGACCGTTCTACCCTTCTTCTCTTGGGTAAATTTGGGCGTGAACCAAATTTTGGCGCAGTTGCCGGGGACCAAGTAAGTACCTTAGATAAAAAAACCTTATTTCCTCACCTCCATTCTTCTACTCTCACCCAAGATCTCTTATCTTGTCCCTTTCTCGCTTTTTTTTGGCGCATGTCCGCCTACACCCACGATTTCTCAAAAAGACTAGTTAGGGTGGAAAGTCCTAGGATAGGGGAGTCAAGTACACCTAAGGGATTATTTAAATCAGATTCAAATATTCTTGAAACCCCAAAGTCAGAACTTGAAACATGTCCAATGGATGGTCATCCACAAAATCAAATTGTAAACCCTGGGGGGAATCAAATGGGAAACCAAAACCAAGAAGCTCCAAACTTAGGGAATGTAGTTGATCAAACCATGAACGACTACCTCACTCCAGCTTGGACCAATTCCCCCTCATGCATTAGACACAATTCCATAGGATACACCAACTACATATTCAAACCCCATGTCTTATACCACCTTCCAACCTTTCATGGGATAGAGTCAGAAATGCCATACCTTCATGTCAAAGAGTTCAACGACATTGTTGAAACCATGTGTCCCCCACATCAACTAGAATCAGCTAAGATGAGGATATTTCCTTTTTCATTAAAGGATCGAGCTAAAAATTGGCTAAACAAATTGAGACCTGCATCAATCCACTCTTGGGACCAACTGCAAAGAGAATTCTACAAAAAATACTTCCCTCATCACAAAACAATTGAACTTAAAAAGAGCATCCAAAACGTTTTTGAAAAAGAGGGAGAGTCATTTTATGAAACCTGGGAGAGGTTCAAAGACACCCAAAACATGGTTCCACACCATGGGTCTTCCATACCTGAACAAGTGAGAATTTTCTATGAAGGGTTGGGTCCGGGTAATAAACAATTCATTGACATGATGTGTAATGGAACTTTTAAAAACAAGGCCCCAAATGATGCTTACGAGTATCTGGAAAGTCTGGCTGAACAAAACCAAACATGGGGAACTTCACCTTATTCTGGAAAGCCACAAAGAACCACTGGAATTCATACACTTAGAGAAGAGGAAAGCCTTAGGGCTAAACTCGCAGCACTCTCTAGGAAGGTTGAAGAGATAGACCTTAGGAAAGTCCATGAAATCCAAAATGTAGACCTTGTTTGCACAATTTGTGACAAACATGACCATAAAACAGACAACTTCCCAACCATTCCATCCATCAAGGATGTTCTTCTAAGAGGACCCCCAGTGGAAGTCAATTCCCTAAACTTTCAAAAGCCCCAATACCAAAACACCTTCCATCCAAGGTACAATGACCACCCAGGCTTCCGATGGAAGGATAACCAACAACATAGACAACCACAAGGGAAAAATCCTTACCCTCAACAGAACAACCAAACCCATAACCAGTTCCAAACCCAACCTATCCAATACCAACAACCACCGGTCCATTTTCAACAAACCATCCCACCTCCAAAATATCCCCCTGGGATAAACCAACCTACTCAAGCACCAACCCAAACTGTTCCACAAAGCCTACTAGAACAACTGTGCAAACAAATGGAGAGGATGAACTCAGAAGTATCTTCCATAAAACATGAACTTAAAACCATCAAAACTGGAAAGGCACCCATGCCTACTCAGGCGGTGCCATCATCAACTTCAAGGGGATAGTCAAGTTGGGCTCAAACAACTCATGAACAACTAAAGGCTGTGACTGTTTTAAGAAGTGGGAAATCAATTGAGAAACCTGAACAACTAATTCAGAACCCACCTGAAGATTCTGACTTGGATGAAAATTCAAATGAACCACAAGATCAAACTGAGGAAACTGATAACATTGTCAAGGAAACAACTCTTCAACAAACAACCCCACAACCTGCACCATTTCCTCAACGCATGAGGGGGAAACCCAAGCCTGAACTAAATGAAACATTGAGAGAAATATTTTCACGAGTCAAGTTGAACATACCCCTTCTCGATGCAATCCAAACCATACCTGCCTACTCAAAGTATCATAAGGACTTTTTCACTTTTAAAAGAAAATTTTCACATAAAAACCAAGTCCTTTTTGCTGCTAATGTGAGTACCACCATTCAGGGGACCATTCCTCCTAAGTTGAAAGACCCAGGTTGCCATTACATCAATGTTGAACTAGGAGAAAGTAAAGTTGTCAAGGCCTTGTGTGACCTAGGTGCTAGTGTCAATATCATTCCATATGCTGTGTACTGCCAGTTAGGCCTAGAAGAACTCCAACCCACATCTGTCACACTTCAGCTTGCTGATCGTAGAATTAGGGTTCCAAAGGGGGGTTTAAAGGACGTTCTGGTAATGGTTGAAAACGTCATCTACCCTGCTGATTTCATTGTCCTTGACAACCATCCAAATTTAGTAAATAAGGAACAAACCCCAATCATCCTTGGTCGTCCTTTCCTTACAACAATCAACTCTATTATCAGAGTCCGAAATGGGAACATGACCATCACCTTTTGGAACATGAGTCTATACTTGAACATCTATAATGCAAGCTCACAAATAGGGGATGACGAGGATATTCTTGAAGTAAACATGATAGGAAGCAGTGATAATGAATCCATGGAACATCAAGGAATATTTTATGAATGTTTAAGTCATAATGAGATTGATTTCCTTTGTTCATATGAAGGAAGTTTATCTCCTTGGCTTGAATCATTTTCAAATTGCTCTTATGATGAAGTCTTAGGTCCAACAATCAGTGAAACCTTTCAAGAAACCAATTTCATAGAGACCCCTCTAAATTCCTTCCCTAAATCTGATCAAGCCAATCTAGTAGCTGAAACTTCTACATGTGAGGAATCAATCCTATCTGAACCTCTAAAAAAAGAAATTGATCTTGATCTAATGTCCCAATATTCTGCTGAAATTCTGAACCAACCTGATCTTGAATTGAAGGAACTTCCTGCTCCACTAAAGTATGCCTTCCTAGGGGAAAATCAAACACATCCTATTGTCATTTATTCTTCTCTTGAAGCCAATCATGAGAGGATGCTTCTAGATGTCCTTAGGAAGCATAAGAAAGCCATTGGTTGGACCCTTTCTGATATTCCTGGGATTAGCCCACTTATCGGGACTCATAGGATTGTTCTGGAATCTGATTCAAAGCCATGTCATCAACCTCAACGGCGACTCAATCCTAATCTCATGGAGGTAGTAAGGAGGGAACTTCTGAAATTGTTGAAATCTGGTATCATATATCCCATAGCTAAGAGTGAATGGGTGAGCTCAATCCAAGTGGTTCCAAAAAAGGCTGGAATCACAGTGATAACCAATGAGGATGGAGAGATTTTTCCAACAAGGGTGAGTAGTGGAAGGAGGGTCTGCATTGACTATAGGAAACTAAACTCATTCACTAAGAAGGACCATTTCCCCTTACCATTCATTGACCAAGTCCTTGAGAGAGTGGCAGGTCAAGCCTTTTACTGTTTCTTAGATGGGTACTCGGGGTACAATCAAATTGAGGTCTCCCTAGAGGATCAAGGGAAGACTACATTCACATGTCCTTTCGGTACCTTTGCCTTCAAACGCATGCCCTTCGGGTAATGCAATGCCCCTAGAACCTTCCAGCGGTGCATGATGGGAATCTTCTCAGACATGGTAGGGGATTTTCTTGAGGTCTTCATAGATGAATTCACTGTGTTTGGGGATACTTTTGAGGGATGTCTGCAGAATGTGGAGAGAGTCTTGTCAAGATGTGAAGAAAAAAATCTGGTCCTAAACTGGGAAAAATGCCATTTCATGGTTAAAGAGGGAATTGTTCTAGGCCATCTGGTCTCGAGTAGGGGATTGAAGTTGATAAAGGAAAGGTTTACATCATTCGTCACCTTCCATCACCCAAAACTGTCAAGGATGTGAGGTCTTTCTTAGGACATGCTGGTTTCTATAGAAGATTCATCAAGGAATTTAGTTCAATATCACGTCCCCTTTGTGCTCTCTTAGTAAAGGATGCTCCATTTTTTTGGACAGAAAGCTGTGAGGGTTCATTCTCAACCCTCAAATCCTCCCTCACCTCTCCTCCCATTATGAAATATCCAAATTGGAACCTTCTTTTTGAACTTATGTGTGATGCCAGTGACTTTGCTGTTGGAGCTGTGTTAGGACAACGTTGTGATAAAACTCCTTATGTCATTGCTTATGCAAGAAAATCCTTAAATGATTCCCAAATCAACTACACCACCACTGAAAAGGAGTTACTTTCTATTGTGTTTGTCTTAGAGAAGTTTAGGTCCTACCTCTTAGGATCACCCATCACTATGTTCACTGACCATTCTGCACTAAAATACCTCTTCCAAAAACAAGATGGTAAGGCTAGACTGATTAGGTGGGTCCTTCTCTTACAAGAATTTGACCTCACAATCAAGCATAAAAAGGGAGTTGAAAATGTTGTAGCTGATCACCTCTATATGATGGAATTCAAAGACAACTCAAATCACCTTTCTGTGTCTGATTCGTTTCCTGATGAACACTTATACTCTGTGAGTGACTGACCTTGGTATGCTAACATAGCAAATTTCTTAGTGACAGGAGTCATTCCAAAATTCTTAGGGACTCAAGCTCGAAGGAAATTCCTTTCTGATGTTAGACACTATGTGTTTGATGATCCATACCTCTATAAGTTCTGCCATGACCAAGTCATTAGGAGGTGTGTTCCAGAATCTGAACAAGAGTCCATCCTTAAATTTTGTCATAGTGAGGCATGTGGAGGTCACTTTTCCTCTAAGAAAACATCTGCTATGATTCCTCAATGTGGTCTTTTCTGGCACACCCTCTCAAGGGACTCCTACACATTTTGTCAAAGCTGTCCTAGGTGTCAACAAGTAGGGTCCATCACAAAAAGGAATAAAATGCCACTCACTCCCATCTTAGTGGTTGAAATATTTGACTGTTGGGGAATTGATTTCATGGGTCCCTTCCCAAACTCTCGGGGATACCTCTACATACTCTTAGCTGTTGATTATGTCTCAAAACGGGGTTGAAGCCATTCCCACAAAATCCAATGATCATCAAACTGTGATTAGATTCCTAAAAGAAAACATATTCTCTAGGTTTGGAATTCTTAGGGCTATCATAAGTGATCGTGGAACTCATTTTTGCAATCGTCCATTCTCATCACTCATGGAAAAATATGGAATTTCTCAGAAAGTGTCCACTGCTTACCACCCACAGACCAATGGTCAATTAGAGTTAGCCAATCGTGAAATTAAGCAAATTCTTGAAAAAACTGTCAACCCCTCTAGGAAATATTGGTCTGAGAAACTCTTAGATGATCTTTAGGCCTATAGAACCGCATATAAAACCATTTTAGGAATGTCCCATATAGGTTTGTTTATGGTAAAGCATGCCATTTGCCAGTGGAGATTGAAGATAAGGCATTTTGGGCAATTATGAAAATGGATTATGATCTCTCATTGGCCGGAACAAAAAGGAAATTAGATCTCAATGAACTGGAGGAACTAAGGATGGAGGATTATGAAAATTCAAGGATCAATAAAGATAGAGTTCAAGCCTACCAATCTAGGAATATCAAAGACAAACATTTTGAACCGGGAAAACTTGTGCTCTTGTATAGTTTAAAACATCATTTACATCCGGGAAAGTTAAGGTCTAGATGGTCAGGACCTCTCATAGTGCATCATGTATTCCCCCATAGGGCAGTAGAGATTCAAGATCCCACAAGTGGTTACATTTTCAAGGTCAATGGTCAAAGGTTAAAACAATTCATTGAATCATTAAATAAACAGGAAATAGAGGTTGAGTTAACTGATCCAACCTATGAAAAAGGAACAAATTATTAGATTTAGGGTCCATGTCGGGCTAACGACGTTAAACAAAGCGCTGAATGGGAGGCAACCCATGGTTTTCAAGTTTCCAATAATTTAGTTGTTTTAATCAAATTTATATTTTAAATAGGGTTAATGAGACATTTTGATATTTTGAAAAAAAATAATAAACTGTTGACCTTTTCTTCTATAATTAGTATGGATTGGTACGAAAGGGGAGCACCATATTCATCTGTTTCACATGGTGTGATCCTTGAGTAATACCTTACCCAGAAATTTAAAAAGAAGACATTGTATCATCGGTTTATTTTGTTTTATTTTTATTATTTTCTAGGTTAAGATAAAAATAAAAATAAAATAATAATTAAAAAAAAGTCCACGCCATAGGCCGTGGGGAAAACCCCATCACAACCGGCGAAGCCGCGGGGACTCGAACCCGAGACCGAAGGGAGACAGGGGCGCGCGCTTACCACTGACCTGCGGCTTCTTGTGCTTCCTTATTCTATAATTTTTATATATATTATTATATTTTAATTCATTTATTATATAAATATATATATATATATATGTTGTTTGTTTTTGTTTGTTTTGTTTGTTTTGTTTTTCCTTTTTCGACTAGGGAACTTTGCAAGCGACATGGATATCAAAGGAATAAATTCGAGCGGCAAGAACTTCAAACTTCAACCACCAGGTGACTTCATTCCATGATCCTCATATTTCAATTTCCTTATTGAACTCCCCTTTTTATTCCTCTACCCCATTCTAAATTTTGTTTTTATGAAACTAGGGACAGTTTCATTCTAAGTTGGGGGGTGTGGAAACAAAATGTTTGTTTAAAAAAAACAATGACAACAAAAAGAAGTAAAATTCATTTATCGTTCATATAATAACATCTTTTCTCACATAAAAACTACATATCAAATAATTATTATTTCCTTGACTCTTAATTTAATTCATGATTAAGTTTAAAATCATTGATTTTGGAGAGTGTGGTTGTCCAATGTGATATTTCATCGTTTATATTTTCATCCAAATAAAAAAATGCCATAATGCACGTCCTCTAGAGTGCGGGGTACTAATTTGAATTTTTGGGGTCCCATAATAAATAACATAGGCTGGTTTTATTTTTATGAATAATATGAGTATTAAAAAAACTAAAAAAAAAATTATTAAAAAAAATAAAAAAATAAAAAAAAAAATTGGCGTGTAGAGCAATGGATTGATAAAATGCGAGGCTTTCGGCCCTTGGGGATTGTGACTCCATAGTTCTCTAGCCCTGAGTTTTTCAATATGTCTCTATTTATGTTAATATGACTTTGTTTTTTATTAAGTTAACTCGATACGATGCCCGAGTATGTGGGCTTCACTTGGTTCCCTAAGGCCTTTGAGTCTGGGATTCATCGGCAAAGTCTTGCTACATGGGTTAATTTGATTAACTGAAATCTCATTTACTATGGCAATATTGCAAAAAAAAATCAAAAAAAAAGAATGAAGAATACTCATATTAGGATTAAATGTGATTCCACCTGCGCTTCCGTGATTTCCCCCTTGAATGAAAATGAACCCCCATATCTATTGTGATACACAACACATCATTACACCTAATTGAGTTGGATGAAGTATGATGATGGATTTGATCAAAGGAATGGGCTTGGGATTGGGATCTTCTGTTAAATGTATCTTGTTTTAAATTATCTTGATAGGTTATAAAAATATATTTGTGTGCAGTTTACATTGTGAGCACTGTTTGTTATAATGTGTTTGAAGAAAGGAATTCAAATAAAATCATTTAATTATTTGCTCGGGACTAGCAAATCTCAAGTTGGGGGGTGTGATTATCCAATAAAAACATATATTTTAATTACATTTTAATGGTATTAAATGTTCATTTTTGATCTTATGGGCCTGAGTTAGTGCATTTTCATTATGAACATCCATTCTCATCATTTGTACACTTCATGCCTAATATACACCAGTTTAGGCCCAATGAGTCATCTAATTCTAAGGAATGTAATTATCAATTTTTTTTAATTTGATATTTTGGTAACTTTATCTACACTTAAATGTGAACATTTTTAATTCAAGGATCAATGGAGAATTCATGGAAGAAGATGGGGATATTTTGTGATGAAAGGAAGCAATTCTACAGAAGGCAGATTGGACACTAGCCCACTGATGAGACTGCGGGGCCCAACATACAGTCCCCATGAATCCCAAATTTTGTGGGATGCTAGAATATATTCATAGGAACAAATAACTCTCCATGAGCCAATGCTAATTCAGCCTCTATGGTGGTCATTAAAGCAGCCCAAGTTAGAGATACAATTCTGGGCCAGATTCTGCGGCCTAGAAACACAGTCCACTAAAGTTATCATATCTCGGAATCCGTAACTCCAAATGGGCCCAAATTTTACAATATCTTAGAAGACATCCGGAGCTCCATTTTCTTCGTCTATGGCCCACTCTGATTCGGCGGTCTAGAAGGTCTTCCAGACGTATCTGTTCAGTGAAGGAAATCTGGCTGCCACCTCGGGTCAAATGTGGAAAAGTTCAAATTCCACAAGCTTTCCACCACCTATGGCCTACCAAAATTAATTGAGATGATTTTTACTGTTTGAGGCTCGACCCAAGGCTCCCAAAATGCCTATTTAAGGCAGTGGTGGTGAAGGAGTTGAGGATCTTGGATGCTTTGTTCAATTGTAATGTTATGCTGCATTTTTGTTGCCTCAATTTTGTCTTTCACATGTAAGTTGTTCAATTCACTTTAGTTTCTTAATAAAAGTTATTCTTCTACTCTTATTATATTGTTATTAATATCAATTTGATACCGTTGTATCAAGGTGTGAATTTATTCACACCAACCCTTGTGAAATTATTCACACAATAGTGGAGTGATCAGTTTATTTTTGTTGTTTTCTTTACTTCTCCATTTCCTCCCTCATTAGTCTATTTTCCGCTTCCTTTGAAACCATAGGATCAATGGAGGGCTAACCCACTTATGGGTTGATCCAAAGGAGTATAAAGGGGCTGTATTGGAAGTTATTTATAACCTAATTAATGTATGATCACTTCTTTAATTGGGATTTTTATTTGATGATTTGTAAACTCCATCGTCCTTGTTGAATTTAAGGCCACACACATCAAGTACTAATACGATCCTTTACCTTGATGTTCTCAAAACTTTGATCCTTCAAGTGTATATGTGATTAGTATTAGAGGGTGTAGGAGTTAAACTAGCAAGTGATGATGTTGTTTTATCTCCGTAAATGAACCCATCTCAAATTTAAGAAATTGAAATCATTAAAAAGAAAATACGTCCAATCCACTTCGTGCGATAACCTAGGATCAACTAATTATTTTAAATTGAATCCACTTAAATATATTATATATCTTTAAAACCCATCCAAAATCAATCCAAGTTGGCCACTTCATAGCCAAAAATCCATCCCTTAGGTTGTGTATCTTAGGTATCTTCTTAGGTCTCTGTGGAATCGACAACCCAAGCTACACTACAAGGACCGTTCTACCCTTATTCTCTTGGGTAAATTTGGGCGTGAACCAGTATAACAAATCAATCCAAAATATATCTAAGTACAAGTGGAATAGAAGATCTACATCTACTAAAAAGAAGAAAAAATAAATAACACACAAAAAGATCAAAAACAAAAACTCTAGAACATCCAAAGAGTTCCAATATCCCACTCCACAATCAATTAAAAATTATTAAAAAGAACCACAAATGAAATTAAATTCAATTTCATTAAATATTCTTTAATAAACACTATCTCAAAAATCACAAAAGTTACATAGTAGGACATGAGGGATAATACATAGTACATTTTCTCCAAATGAATTCCTTACATATGCCACTAGGACAGAACATGTTATCACATTTATATAAACCAATTTATATAGAAAACTAAAACATTTCAAAATTTTATTCTGAATCCAAGAATATCATACCAAAACTATTTTCCAACTAAAATAGTTTTAACGAAATAACCGAACAAGTCATTCAACCAATTTCTCAAATCCCATTTTGGAATATTCTATTATGTTTCACATATCTACAGATCCAACCCTTTATGAAACCATGGACCTCACTATACATGTAATTGGTGATTCATCCTTTCACTAATTGTTCACATAGTATACCATTTTGATTAGGGAATGTTTATACCTTTATCGATCCCCCATATTTTAGGGAAACAACAAATCTTTATCTGTCCCAAATGAACATGACCACAAACCAACCATTATTTAAAAAAAATTATAAATAAACCCTTCCAAAAAATTAAATAAAACAATTCATTTATTCTGAAACCTTTTAAAAAACCATTTACACAAATCCAATAAATAAATATTATAAAATCTACATTTTATAATCAATAAAATAATGAAATTTTCACAAAACATTTCTAGAATTTTCAAAAACATAACTATAGAGGGTTTCTACAAACCTTTAACAAAAATTTCGCAATAAATTCGATGAAATTAATGAAATTTAAACCAATACATTATTTTCTAATAATAGGAGTCAAGATTGATGCCTCAAACCTCCAAAATAAAGGTAGAATTGTTGAATGGTAAATATTCTTCAACAAAACTGGGTTGAATGTCCAAAAAGATGGCTTAGAAACTGTTCACTAACAACAACATAGTCAAATCTCATAAACATTTACAACACCTATCAAATATGTATCCCCATTGGTAATGATATATGAATCTAATAGAGGGAAGAAGAATTGATCAAAGAAACCATTCATGAATGGAGACTTACCACAAAATTCGACATTTTACACACCTTGTTTTTACAAGAGATCACTCATACATAGAAGGAAATATTATTCACATAATTTGGGAGGATATAAAAATTTAGGCTCAAAATAAGTGAAAAATGAGATGGTTAGCAGTAAATCTATGTGATACCCACCTTTTTAGAATATATCTTTTAACCCTGAATGGTCAGTTCCATGGTAATGAAACCCGTGTGATAACCGTGAAAATTCCCTTATCCAGAAAATCATAGTTACTCATATGATTACACATGGTTTTTACAAATTAGGCCCCTAACCATAAGCCTACATAGATCCCACTGCCTCAATTTTCATGGTTTTCAATATGATTTTCAAGGCTTTTACTAACCATTCTCAAACTGTTCTACCCCAAAAAAGAAAAAAAACATTTCAAATTTAATATAAACCCCTACATACATAATGCAAAAACAATAAATAAATAAATAAAATGAAATATTTATTTAATTGAAATCGGGCTACTAAATTATCCCAACAATTTGATTGATTATCGCAAGAAATTAGAAAACCAACATCAGCATGATAGAATTTGGGGAATTTCTCAATCAATTATTTATATTTTAACCAGGATTCATCCAACATCGAAATATGTTTCCAAAAAATTCACACTAGAATGATTATTTTCCCACACAATAAATTCTATTATTAATCCATAATTAGTATTTTCATATGAACTAGAAATTTATCTGACTCTAGGTTAACATGATTCCATCAAATCAAATGGCTAGGATCAGGTAGATAATCATTCAATCGAGATATGTGAGAAGCATTGTGAGCCACACTAAACCATGGAAGAAAATCCAACCAATATGTCACCTCACTAACCATTTTAGGTATCTCAAAAGGGAATACATATTAAATAGATCACTTTCCCTACATTACAAGATGTTGATTCCAAATCCTTGGCATGTTTTTCAAAAGTACATGATAATTTACCTCATTCGAAATTGGTCATCGATGATAACCTTCATATGATTTCTAAAGACTCTGATCCATATCAAGTATGTTCTTGGTTAAATGAATCCTCTCTGCTTCCACATAGACAGGCTCATCCCAAATAGTGAAACCTTCAAATGATTCTAGCCAACATAGTTGAGCATGATAAGGAATCCTGTCAAGTAATTTAAAAAGATCCCTTTATATTAAAACCCGATATATATTATTATAGGAGAACTCCAAAATTAGTGTGTGCTCCCCCATGATACACCAAAATCTAATACACAAGCTCAAATCAAGTCTTGTAATGTCTGGATCATCCTTTTATAATGTCTATCTGTCTAAGGATGATATGCCATACTCATGGTAAAATGAGTCCTATGAATTTACTATGTGGATTTCTAGAAATGAGATATAAACTTTAGGGCTCAAGATGATGATATAGAAAATATTACAGTATGCCTTCTTACCAGTTTTTGGATATAGATTTTTTTCAAGTCCCCCATCATAATAGATTCAATAATATAGATGAAATGGTTTAAATTTTTTATCCAATCCACTATCACCCAGATTAAATCATGTTTATAAACCATTATTATGATACATATAAAAAATTCTGTCACTATATGTTCCCATTTCCATATAGTAATAGGTAAAGACTGCAACATACTTGTTGGTCACTGGTGCTCTCTCATGACCTGCTGATAGGTGAGACATCTTGAAATAAAACTCAACAACCTTCCTTTTCATGTTTAACCACACCAAATGTTCTTTCAGTGACTTATACATTATCTATATTTCATTATGAACAACCCATCTTGAGTAATAGTAAGAATGAAGAAGTATTTCATGAAAAGGAATAGGTATGGTAATCATATCACAAAACCCTAAAAAGGAACTCTCATAAAGAGTTCGTCCCTCAATGGTCTCCTAAACATTGATTTCTCATCCTCATATAAACACATTCTAAATCTAATGTGTGTGCCTCTTTAACAATCTCCACAAAATCATGAAATGAAGAAACTGGAATGAAATCTACAACATTACCACATTCTTCAAATTCCATGTTCATTTTGGCTATCAACAAAATCAATTGTAATTTATTTGAAGCCTCATTTTCAAAATGATTATATAAATTTCTGCTTATTTCATCTACCACCAATGTTCCTTTTCCTGGTGTATACATCCATACAATTTTAGACATTTAGAGATACCCCATCCATCTTCTCTATATAAGGTTCAAGTCACATTTTGAGAATATATGTTTCCAGATCTTATGAACCATAAATATCAAAAATTTCATTCCAAAGAGGTAATGATGCATTGTTTTCAAACAAAGGAATAAAAAATTAACTAAACATCACGTGATGGGTATTTATTATAATGAAAATATAACTATTAGGAGATATAATAGACCACATGATCTTCGTTTAGGAGAATACATCCCAACCTAGATACTGTAGCATCACAATTAACCACATAACCCAATCCTAATTCTGGAAACATCAAGAATGGTGTGGTTGTAAGGATAAGCTTTATCTAATTAATGGAATTATGACATTCACCATTCTATTGGAATGAAATATTCTTAATCATCATGGTTTTCATTGGTTAATATAGTTGTGAAAAATAATGATTTTTTTGTCTTAATAAGTTAGGGAAATAAAACTACCAATCTCAAAGTCATTTTTAGTGATTTTCATGTGAAGGAAACCTCTATCTTATTTGGATCCAAAACCACCTATTTCAAAGATTTCATGGAAAAGGAAAAGTAATTCATGTATCCAAAAAACACACATTGATATTTTTTCATACATATGATGATCCCTAAAAATTCTCGAAACTGTCCTCATGTATTGTTCGGGAGCATTGGTCTCCTCCACTTCTATCCCAAGGTTTCTCCTAAGTGGTGATATAGATGGGCTACAATTCTATTCCCTCTCTATTTCCCATACCCTCCCCCTCCCTCCTCTCTATCTCCTCTACTCCTTCCCCATTATATTGATTCTCCTTGAGTCTATGATCCTTTTTCCTGGTTTTATTTTTTCTAGTTCCCTATTGTCTCTTTTAGGGTAGTGTTTTTCTTGTTGATTGTCCCATGGGTGGTTTGGAAGATCCTGGCAAATGTTGTTCTTTGTTAAATCGCCCAGAAACTATAATCCTACTCGGTCATAACATTCCACAAAAACTCTTCATGTTTGATTTTGAGCATTGGTAACATAGTTGTTTTGGGATATGATGTTTGGTGGTTAATGGTTTTCCAGCACTACTACGTTGGCTCGATCATTTTTCTTACTTAACTTTTTGTTTCATCGATATTTTTGGTCTTTGGAGCCTTATATGTTCAAATACCTACCATTATCTCTAATACCTCTCCTTCTCTCCTGGTCGAATTGAGATTGGTGTTTTTAAAGGGGATTAGGAAGAGTAGTTTAGTGCTCGATGGTTCTCCTTGTGTTTTTTGTCAATTTTTTCTTATGGTGTTATTATTGTTTTTTTAAACATTTCCAAGGTTGGCATTCATATTGTTGTTCATGAAGTATTAATGTTGATGGAGTATGTTTTCGATGTGGTGATCCCATTCTGTACCAGAATTTTGGTTATGATTAGTTCATGAGGGGATGACATCAATGTGGTCATACTTTTTTCTGGTATCTGTGGTGGAATTCGATAGGCTCTAGTGATTTGTGAGGTACTTGGATGTTGACCTCTATAGTAGTGATAGGATGGAGATTTTTAAAATGGATTTCAAGATTATAGTTGCAGGTGATGAGGCATTTTTTGACGTGTGAGATCATGGATTGTGATCTTTTTATTTATATGGGTTTTTTGAATTTCTAAAATTAAATTATATATTCTATTTTCTGGTATCTTTGAGGTACCGCTCTCCTATATAATAATAATCTTCAAAAACCAAAAAAAATTAAATTTCCAGTCAACCATCATGTATTTATCATGGTTCTACTTCGTCCTTGAATACACCAATATGAAATCCACAAACCAACAACGAAATAATCTTGATATCTTTAAAATTTAAAATTCATCAATTAAATAAATACAAATGTTGAAATTTCAATACCGAAAGTTATAAACAAGTACTTTTAATAAAAATATATAATACTAGAATCTATCTTTTGAATATCCTCTATCCTAACCCACAATTATTAATATCCTGATTGAATGTCAATTTTAGAGAAACACTAGTCTACCCACTATTGATTGAGTGGATCATCAATGCGTGGAACAAGATATTGAATATATATCATAAAATTACCATCCCTCCTAATTATCATTGGAAAGATGAAAAATACTACTTGGCCTTATGTGACATCCCTAGGATGCTAAAGGATATCAACAAATTCTAAGGGCTACAATACAATTGGGGGATGATTTTCCATTTTTCATTAAAACCTCCTATCCAAGAACACCACAAACAAACCACCACGAAATGATTAATAATAAGAAGTAAATTAAAATCAATGTATAAAAAATACAACAATTATATTTTAGGGTACCTAGTAGAAACCATGATCAACATCAACTACAAAAAAATCAATAATGTAAAAATGTCTCCAAAATACAAACACTGCAATTCTAAACAGGCTCCATTATCACACTCCCCTGTTGATTCCCATTTCTAATGAAACACCACTAAATAAATGAGATAATTTCCCATTACCCATTTCCCAATATAAAAATATAAGAATATGATCCAATATTCCAAAGGAGGGGTTGAGTAATGAAACTCATTAGGTTTTCCGCAAATGAATTCCCTACTCACACCACTAGGACAGAACATAATAAGAAATTTATATAGAATAGTTTTTATAAAATGATTTACAACATTTTAATAGTTCATATCAAATACAACTAATTCATAGTAAAAATATTTTTCAACCAAACTTGTTTTCAAGAAATACAACAAAAAACATCATTCAATCCATTTTCAAAATCCAATTTTTTCTTTATCCATTCCATTTGACATATAAACTCATTCAACCATTCATGAAACCATGGAACTACATATACTCATGAGTGGTGATTCATCAATTCACTATGATGTCACTTAGTGAACGATTTTATTAAGGAATGTTCATACCTGTATCCATCCCCCTTTTGAAGGGGAAACTTCATACACATATTCATTCTGAATGGACATGAACATATGTTAAACACTATGAAAAAAACAAATGAAAAATAAACCATTTCAATCGTATCCATAAAACTGTTATTTTATTGGATAACCTCATTTCAAACTTTTTACATAAATACAACAATGAAAAGTTCTGAAATTAATATTTTCAAATCAATAAAACAAATCACTTTGCATAACTAACATCGATAATTTCAAAAACCATCACATAAGAGGGTTTCTACCAGGACTTTCAAATAAATTTCAAATTAAATTTCAAGAAATTTAAAAAGCAAGAAACCAATCCTTTATGTTCTAATAATATGAGTTTGGGGTGAATCTAACTTCATTGTAAATTACATTAGAAAATAAGAATGCCAAAATTAATCTACTAAAGAGGGTTAAATATCCAATATCCTACCATAGATCATGTTCTCTATCATCAATACCACCATATATCATCATTATTAGAATCATATATCATAAATATTTCCCCAACAGACTAGATATATAAATATAAGATAGGGAATATTAATATATCTAAAGAAAACCATCAATAATATATATTTTCCAAGCAATCCAGGCTTCAATACACTATGATAGGCCAACGAATCATTCCCAAATCAAATAAGAGAGTCACCACAATCTATTAGATTAATGAAAATTGAGTTAGGGTTGAAATAATTTAAAAAAGATGGGTATATGAGTAAATTTTCATGAGACCATATTTTTTATAATTTTTCTTTTAATTATTCATGTTTTGTTATGTTTTTAAGAAAAACATGAATTGACTATAAAAATTTATATATACCCAAATGATTAGTTAATCCTAGGTGGTGATATAGTTCTAAAAAAATGTGCATATCTATGTGTCTAACCAAAACCCACTTACTTGGTATAGTTTTTAATAAGAGTTACACAATGTTTACATACCATTCTTAAACCATGTAACTCTAGAAAGGTCCTAAGAACATTTCAAAAGTCCTATAATCCCTACCAAATATAACCCTAACACTTTTCATCAATAAAATACAAAATAAATGGTTAATTGAATGATATTTTTAGGGGTGATACACTCTCCATTCCATTGGCATTGTAATCTATGAAATGTAGGAAACTACAATAGGTCAAAATGAGTTAAGAACATTTCTCGATCATTTCCTTATCATGTTACTGTGTTTCTTTTTAAATCTTACCTTTTTTCCACAAATATTACAATTGAACAATGATTTTCCAATGAAATAATATCTATTTACTATCTAAAATCTCTACCAACATATGTACCCATGAATCATATGTACCAAGGTTAACGTGATTCCATCAAAACACACGGTCGGGAGTAGGATGATACTATTTCAAATGAGATATGTGGGACACATTGTGCACTAAACTAAACTATGGTGGAAAATATGACTGATATTATTCATCACCAACTCGTTTAGTTATCTCAAAAGGGATAATGTATCTAGGATTTAACATACATTTCATTACAAAATAATTATTCCTATCCCTTGGATAGATTCTCAAGATCCCATGATCACTCACATTGAATTTCATCACCTGTAGGTTATGATCTCTATATGATTTCTGATGAATCTATGTTCTATCAATTCTCTTCCCAGTCAATTGAATTTTGTTCATTATCTCATCAATAAGGCTCAGATAAACCAGAGATGTTTCAGCTATTTATACCCAACAAATTGGTGTGTTATAAGGAAACCTATACAATACTTCAAAAATATTCATTTTTATCAAGTCTTAATAACTATTCTTATATTAGAACTCAACTAACAGTTTTTATTCCTCCAATTAGAAACTAAAATCCATTACACATGCTTGTATATAGTCATTCAATTTTTATCACCTTTTTAGATTATCTATCTATTTGAGGATTATATAAAGTAATCATGGATAGAAAAGTCCCGAGGGATTACAATATGGATTTAAAAAAATTAGACATCAACCTTTGATCTCAATTTGACTATATCAAAACTGATAAATCATATATCTTTACAACTTATCATATATAGATTTTGGAAAAGTCCACCAGCTTATGAGATTCATGAAGAAGGATGAAATGGGTCTACGTTGTTAGTTGATATACAATCACCCATATGGAATCGTGTTTCTAAATCATTATTTGGATACCAATTAAAAAAATCCATGGCTATATATTCCAATTTTTAAATAAAAATAGTGACATACTATAATATACCTACTAGACGTTGGTGCTATATCTTAACATAATGGAGGTGTGGTATCTTGAAATAATCACATCCACTATCCTTTTTATGTAGAACCACCAAAACATTTCATTCAACACCTTCTATATATTATGTATTCTTTGATTAACATACCCACTCAAATTTTGGTTTTCATAAAGATGTTATTCCTAAGAACCGATATGTACCATTATCTAGAATACATAATAGATCAGGAATAAACAACACATATTCAGGATATGTGATTTTTCAATGGAGTATTCAGATCCATGGAGTCTTCAATGATCTTACCACAATTGATTTTAGATATCATAACAACACATGTTCAATAATATTTCTATTCAACTATAACCATTTCCAATAGATCAAGAATAAACAACTATAACTATCATCAACTACCATTGATCTTAAGACTCCATTGAAAAATCACATTATGACTTTCTATATAATGCTTCTTACTACTAAATTCCCTTTATCCATTGTATATATCATTTTAATGTCAAGTATTTGGAGATCTCCAATTCATATTCATTCTCTTAATTCGAATTCATGTTTTCAGAAAAACAATTCAAGCTCTTATAATCCATAAAAGTTAAAATTACTCACCTAATATGTAATAATTTCATTTTTTCAAATCATATATTACAATAGCTAATAAAAATAACATGTTAGACAGTTCTTCTCCTCAAAACATAACTTTAACGAGACATACACAATAATATTATCACTCTATATGAGAATACATCCCAACCCAAAACCTAATGCATCACAATACACCATGTACCCTTGTCTTGTATCTAGAAATATCAATATCAGTGATGATGTAAGGATAATCTTTAGCTCAAGAAAGTATATATGAAGTCATTATTACCTAGGAATGGAATATTTTTAATCATAAAACCTTTCATTTGTTAAGCTAGTTGTGAAAAATCATGAAAAGGCTAACTGTAATAACCAATTAATCCATAGAAACTATTTATTTCATTTACATTCGGTAGAGGTTTCCAAGAGATGACATACTCTTTATTTTTGGGATCGATATAAATAACTATTTTGGATAAGACATGTCTGAGGAAAGATAAATATTTTATCCAAAAATAACACGTTTACATTTTTTTCTTATAGGAAATGACCACTCAAAACTGCCAATATTGTCTGCAGGTCTTGCTCATTCTTAGACTTTATCCATCAATACACCAATATGGAATCCCCAAATACCACTATTAAAGAATCAAGATATCATTGAAATATGTGATTCATTATTTCAATACATAAGTTTAGGGAATTCATAATAATAGAAGGAAGAACCATGTACTCTTAATTAACATATGTATTCTTAAAATATATCTTTGTAATATCCTCATTATGAACCCATGCATGGTGATATCCTAAATTTAATTATTTTTTAGAGAACCACTTGGCTCCCCATAATTGATCAGAAAACACCAATCTTTTGAAGTGTAAAATTATTCATTATTGTAAACATCTCTCACCACCTCATTAGTTTGAGGAGGCAGAAGGATATTTCAGGGCCTTACCAAATATCCCTAAGATGCTAAAGGATAGAAAGAAATTCTAAGGTACTCAATATAATTATGGGAAGATATTCTATTTTATTATCAATAAGACATAACCAATAACTCTATCACCAAAACACCCCAAAATGATGCACAATAACATGGGAATAAAATTCAATGTGTAACAAATCAATCCAAACTATATTAGTGTACCAAGTGGAACCTAAGATCAGCATCAACAACAAATTTAAAGAAAAATACAACAAATTACCAAGACTCAAAAAACATCAAATATGAAACTAAAAACAAGATGTAAGATCCCAATCAAAAATCCATGACCATGATTCATAAAGAACCACTAATTACTGTGATATTTTCCTTTTACTTGTGTCTCAATAAACAATATCTATCAAACCACCAAAGTGCCAAAGAAAGGGTGAGTAATGAAACTTAGTAGGTTTCCCCCAAATGACTTCCCTAGTCACACCACTAGAATAGAACATGTTTATACATTTATATAAAATAATTTATATAAAACACATTAAAACATCTTAAAATTTTATATCAAATCAATGCAGTTAACACAAAAACCATTTTCCTACCAAAATATTTTTCAAGTAAAACAACCAAACAATTCATTAAATTCATTTCTCAAATCTTATATTGGCCTAATAACTTCAATTCCACATATCTACACATCCAACCATGCATGAAACCATGGACCTCCTTATATTCATTAGGGGTGAGTCATCCTTTCACTAAAACATCACATAATGAACCATGATAATGGGGGAATGATCGTACTCTTATACATCCAACTTTTGATTGTGGAAACATCACACCCTTATTCATCATGAATGAACAATAACATACACTAACCATTATGCGAAAAACAAATTCCCAAAAAAAAGTTCAATAAATTCAATAAAACCATCCTTTTATGGAAAATAATTCAAAAAAACCATTTCTATAAATACAATAAATAAATATTTTGAAGTAATTATTTTAAAATAAAGAAAAAAAAGAACTCAACCCAACCAATTTCCACAATTTCCCAAACCATCACTAATGCGGGTTAATATAAATATTTTCACTTCCATTTCACAAAAAAATATCAATAATTTAATGACATTTGAAACCAACCCTTCATGTTTTAATTTGAAGAGTATAGAGTAAAGCCACCATCCTCAGAAACTGTGAAGGAAATGATGATCATTATAAATTCTTCAACAAAAAAAGGGTCAATATAGAAAATACCAACAATATATCTTATTAACTAACACCAACACAGTAATATATAGTCAATATTGGTATCACTTATCATATATTAATCCTAGATGGACTAAATAAATGACAATTAGATAGGGGAAAAATATATATAAAGAAAAACCTCAAGAAAAGAGACTTATTAAAAAATCTAACCTTCAATGCACCATTATTTTAAAACATATTTGTCTAGGATTGAAGGATAGGGTCTCTATAGCCCATGGGAGGAGATAAACCAAGTAGAAGACTAATTGTGTGAAAACGTTTTTAGGATTTTGTCTGAGTGAATAATTTTTTTTGTTTTTAATGTTTAACAATGCATAGTTAGTAACATGGTAAGGAAAACCATGTGCTTACTGTGGAAATGAATATTTCCCCAAAAGCATAGTCAAACCTAGTTGTCCACACAGTTTGGTCAAACCATGGTCCTAAAATTATCAAAAAATATACCACTACAACACTATTTACGGTTTTTGTAGGAGTTTCTTGGCCTGTACTAACCATGATCAAACCATTCCCCTCAATAAAAGCCCCAAAAAGATTTAAAAACTCTAATAAACCCTCATAAATTTCACCCAAACTTCTTACCTACATGATGTACATAAATAAATTGATACAAAATTAAAACCAAGGAACTAAATTATCCCTACTATTGTCATTTCCATCCTTTTATGGTATAAAACTAATATTATCCTAAAAGATATTGGGACATTTCTTGATAATTTCTTTCTCAAATTCACATGTTTTTCTAAAATATGACCATATTGACAAAGAACACACTAAAACAATGTTTTTTACAAAAAATAATTTCCCTTTTCGATCCAAAATCTATACTATCATATAATACAATGAATAATCTGGCTTTAGGGAATGTGATTCCCAAAATCACATAACCATGAGCAAGTGGATACTTTTTAAAATGTGATACATGAATCAAATTATGAACCATACTGAAATACGGTGGAAAGTCCAATCAATTTGTAACCTCAACAGTAAATTCAAGTATCTAAAATTGTCCTATTTATTGAGGGGATAACTTTACATTTTTTTTCAAAAATGATGATGCCCAAGCATTGGAGAGATTCTCAAGGACTTGTGATCACTTGACTCAAACGACAAAATCCATCTATGATGATCTCTACACAATTGCTAATGACTCTGAACTATCTACATTCTCTTCCAAATCAATTAAATCATCACTTTTGTCTCTTAGATAGGGCTTGGCCCCACTAATGAAGTATCAATTATTTTAAGTCAACAAAGTGGAGAATGAAAATTACACCCATAAAATGATTTAAATTTATCCCTTTGAATCATGGCATGAAAAATGTTGTTATATACAAACTCCATTAATGGTATGTGCTACAATGACATTTATTAATCCATTAGATCCATATCTGATAGTTCTTAATTAAATGGACTTGAACAAATGTCCTACCATATATAGATCACTTCAAAACATTATACTTAATAATAGTATTTAAAAAAGCTTTTCTATGAGAACTTTTTAAAGGATATACTCTATAGAAATTTCATCTACCTCTCTCTACTGTTCACAATCTACATACAATAATTGACTCCAATATTGAATGTACTAATAAGTTAAGTCCCAAGAAATTATTATATATGATTGAGTATTCCATCAATAGAAAACGTTTTTTCTAATAATTTAGCATTAATCTTTATACACCAATGAATTTATCACAATTTTCTACATGAAACATCTTCCTAATGGTCAGTATCTATTAAATCAAAATTATATTTCATTAAAAAGTTTTCTACAATGTTTTTTATAAACATTAGAAGAAATAATTTCAATGGAATATTAATATTCTTTTATACATTTTGTTATCGATTATTGGAGGTTTATATATGTTATCCTATTTTTAATCACTTTAAGAAACATCTTTGTTGGATCACTTTATGCCTAGAAACATACATCTGTAAAATGTCATCTAGTGAAAAATATTCACTTATCTACATTATATATAGTATTTAAAACATTTTATTTTTATATTAATCTTTAGAAAATGATCATACCATTACAATGATCTCTGTTTGGTGAGGTTCATCAAGATAATTATCTTCAGGACTATATGTTTAGAAATCTCTATCTGGTGGGGTTTTTCTAGTTTTATGTATCCAGAAACCATGTACTCCCAATTTTTTCAATCTTGGATAATGATTCCTTCCTGATTATTAAAAATTTAGACCATTTTTAACAAAAAACGATTTTAAATTATGTTTATCAATAATGTTATGAAAACTAGAAAACCTTATTGAGAAACAACACAACATAATTTTTTTAAAAACCATCCAGTATATTTCTCATATATTAAAATATAGTCAAAAAGCATTTTTTCAAAAAATAAAAAAACTATTTATCAAAACATTACAAAATATATTTAATTTTCCCCTTTATATTTATTGACAACTACATTTCACAACTAACAATTTTTTGAGAACATTTTTAAAAAAATAATTTTTCTCATTTTTTTAACACCTATCAAACCATAATATATCCCATATAAAAGGTAATTCCACCAACCAATTAAATAATTTAATTCTTTAAGAAATTACTTTGATCAGTGATAATTAAGATTTTATCGATATAAATATATAAACCCTTTCACTTTTCATTTTTACACATAATTTTTTTAATATCCTCCACTTTATGACAAATAATTATTTTGGATCTGTTTTTAAAGGGTTGTACAAGATATCACCATTTTAGGGAAAATTTCTACCTAATATCCCCTTTTTTCAGCATAATATAATTCATAGTGGGGGTAATCATGAAAAAAATCAGGAAGTATTTGTTTCCAACTGAAAATGACATTGTATCCCCATATAAAAAATCATTATTTTTTCATAGCATTGTCAAAAACATCAGCAATTTGATATTTTGTAGAAATTTATTCAACCATAACATCTCTAGTAACAAGTTACTCTATAATTAAATTCTAATTTTCATCAATGATATTATATTATGATTGTTATACAGGATTTTTGAAAAAATATAATGCATAATAGTAATCACAATGTATATTTATTATTTTTATAACATTAATTATAATATGTTTCATCGAAAATTTAATCTAAGTCATTTGTCTTCATGAATGGGTAGTGGAAATATATTTTCATTCTCTAGTACATAATGTTAAGAAACCTTGTTTCTTACTATGAAAACTCACACAATATTCTCCCATGAAAAATGTTCCTCCTGATGTTGATATTTATTCGTTATAATATCCATACTAACAAATATCATTGTATCTAAAAATTTTTTATCACAAATTATATTATATAAAAGTCTATATAAAGATGTTACATTAAGATATGTCAACATTATTTTTTCTTCCAACAAGTGGAAATACTTAAGATCACATCTATATCTTCAACATAATGTAACAATATAATCTATGTGAGGAGGTAATGTGGTATAATAGAGAAACATTCCTATCAAATTTTGGATGTATTTTGGATTCAAATAATTCCCAGATTCATCATTACTACACATTATTCCAAAATTAATGAGTTTATAATATTCCTTGGAGTCTTCTATGGAAATGTTTTGTATCAAATCCCTTGTAAACATTTCTTATTATAGAAAAATTTATCATTCCCTTTACTTCAATTTTAGTCCTACAAAAATAAGTTTTTCCCTAAGAATTCACAACTCATATATATTCTTCATTGCATAAGAATAAATTATAAAATCATTATCTCTATCACCTACAAAAATTATTTCATCAATGTAAATAATAAAATTCGGTGTACTTGAGTTTATAACATTCAAATATAATTTATTTCAATATTCCATTTATAAAAATTCATCATATTCAAGAAACTATCATATTTTCAGTTACATGCATGAATATATTTATTTAATATGTATAAATCATTCTTAAATTTACAAACATTAGTCCTATCTTTATGATTTAAAAATACACAAGGATGACCAATATTAAATTAATCTTTAATATACCATTAATGAAAATTGACCTGATATCTATATTATAATCATTACATAAACGATGTGAAGACACTTCCAATAGAATTGTTATAGTATTGAATTGTGTACAGATGGAAAGTGTTTCTTCTATATCAAATTCTCCCATTTTTAATATTCTTTATAAATAATTTTAGCTTTAAATCTAAATATTTCTCCCTAATCATTCAGCTTATTTCATTATACACTTTTTGTCCAAATAACCTTTGTTATAACTATACTTCCAACATGTTTCCATGTGTTATTTTTCTCAATCTAACAAAAATATTCATCATATATTGTTACTATTTCTTATGTTAAAAATATTATAAAATAGATTTGAATTAAACATATAAGATATGTGATATCTGATTTTTTAATGTAAATTTTCATCTAGTTTGAACAGGAGCTTGTTGGTTTGAAATTATTTTTCAATTTCATCCTCTTTATATAGGAAATGAAATTTTATATATTTTCTTATTATTTGAAATTATTTAAAAATGATTCTTTCATCTATTCATTTATCATTTTTGGTTCACGTTCATACTTAATTTTTCTCACATGAGATGATTTCAATTTATCTTCCTCAAAATATTCAACAATTTTTTATTATGAAGTTTGATTTGAAATAACATTCTCATTAGAAAAATACCTTAACTTTTCTACAAATTTATTCCATCATTTATCAAATAATCTTATTGATTAATATCCCATAAATATAAATTCCTCATATTTTTAAAAATCAAACTCCAGATCTGGATTTTTGGATATATAGTAACTGAGGACTCCCAAAAACCCTAACATAGTTTTATGAAGCATTTTTATTATAACACATACTTTAGAAAGTAATTGTGTATTCCTACAATAATGAACATTTGTTTTGTACATTCATATATATATTAATATTTTTTTTTAAGAAAAAATAGAATGTTGGTACTTATCTATCATATTTAATCCCATCTTCACCAAACATCAATTTTGATTTTATTCCACTCTTTTTCAATGAGAGGTATATATAAAACTTTTTTATTTTTTGATTATATGATACTTTTTAAAATATTTAAATGAATTAAAATTGTAGTTCTTTTCATTTTGAGTCTCACTGTCATTTTATAATTACATATCTCTATTTCAACTTAATTTATGAAATATGAACATTTTTACAGCCTCTGATTTATGATATAGAAATATTATGTTGGTCATACAAGTGAAATCATCAATAAATGTGATAAATTAAAAATCCAATTTTTTTAGATTTCCCATAAAATTAATATTACCATATTGTATATGTTCTATATGTCATATATATAGAATATAAACTTTATTAATAAATTATAAAAACATGTTCCCTTTATTTAAATTTGTAAAAATAACGTCACCATTCTCCATCAATTGTGGTATATTTATAACAGAACCCTTTTATGAAAATGTTCTAATACAATTTTGGCATATCCCAACTTTCTATTCCACAACATTCATTCATAATTAGAACGTTTATTTAATAAATATGAATTATTTAACATCATATGAAAAACCTTAAAACTCAATAAGTTGTGTTTTATCCCATCAATATATAATACATTCTTATATTTTATTTTTTGAGCTTTTATATTAGCTGTTATTTTTTCCTATGATTATTTGAAAATTTTTTTACAGAACTAACTACTCCCCCAATATAATTCTAATTATTTTTATAATCATTAATTTTTTTCATGTTAGAGTCTTAAGATGTGTAACACAAAATATTTTTGAAATATTATTTAAAAAATTTAAGTGGTTGGTCACATAATCCATCAATATTCTCAAGGTTGAAAATATTATTTTTCATTGGAAACATTATTGAATCTTTAGATTTTTCATTTCATTCTTATAACTATAAGGAAAGATTATCTCCTTTCCTCTGTTGTTGCTCCCCTAAAAATAATAACAAATTCTAAGAAGATAACTATTGTGAAACAAATTTTAAAAAATATTCCCCATATATACCAAATCCTTAAAAATGTCCACCGAATCTTGAAATTTATAGAAATATATTATTTCATTATAATTATATTTTCGTGGTTTGAATCTTTTTTATTCTTGTTTTATCATATTGTGAGGAAACATTTTAATATTATTTATTTTTAAATTTTCGAGATGTGATATATTTCTCAAATCCCTTATCGATCCAAAATTTTCGGAGATTTCTTCTAGTAAAATTTTTACTAATAAAATATGATGAACTTTTACGTTTACTGGGTGTATATTTAACTAGATTCTTTGATTGAACTTTTGATATTGCTGGAGATTGGTCATCTTTTACTTTATAATACTTGTTGAATTTTTGTCATATTTAGTAGGGGAATATTAACCTCCATTTGTGTTTATTGGTTTTTAAAGAACTCATCTTTATTAGCTTCATGTATCTTATAGACATCTCCCTTCATAATTAATTGTTCAACAACATTTAATTTTTGGTGTATGATATCATAGATACACTCTTCTTCCAATTTAGTGACATATTTCCTTCGCCCATTATCCATTCAAATTAATTTATTGATAATTATAATTTTATTATTGATTTTGTTAAATATATATAGACATTTCACCTAGTTCTATATATGATGATATTCTCTGTATGTTTCTTTGTCTCGTTATTCTTTACTATTTTATGAATCACTTATTTTCGTAACATTTTCAAACAAGATTCTAAGAATTTTTAAAATTGTGTGTTCATGAGAATATTTTTTCATTAGGGTAAAATTTAACATTTTTACTCGATATAATTAATTTGTTGGGAGTGAATGTTTTTTTAACACCAATGAACTTCTTACCTACCATAAATAGTTTTCCACTTCACCCAGTGATTTTTTTAAGAATGAACTTTTTATTCCGCAACATTATTCTAGGTGAAATTCATAAAAAATGACCAATTTATCCCCACTCAAATATTTTTTGTTAATTTTTCACAAATATTTTCATCAACAATTAAAATAATTTTTCTAGATAAGAGACATGATATTAAAATTAATTTTATCATTTTTTTATCTTCCAAATCATTATGGTCTATAATCAGAGCATCTTTAATTTTTAACATTCTTGTATCCTTGAAATAAATTCAATCATTGATCATTGATTTAAGTAATGGATTATTAATAATCTCCTATTAAACATGAAATTTATTTCATTTAAAAATATAAAAATCATCATTACATTCTATAGAAGAAATGTAATGGTCAAACATGAGAGGTAACTATCTCATGATTATGTTAAAAATTGTATAATCCTCTATTAAATATATTAATTGTCTAATGTTGTAAAAAATCATATACTATAATGAATTTCTCATATTAAAATTCTTCATCTTCTATTATTATTTTTTTAAATTTTCTATATGAGATTACTATCTTTTTCTATTTCAAATTATTATTTCTATAGAATATACCTTCAATATTATCCCTTGATTCCTTTTATATTTTCAGCTCCATCACTATAATGAAAAGATATTCTTATGGGGTTAAAATAATATCATTTATTTTATTCCCATAAAAACCAATGAATCTTATACTAGTATTGTTCATATTAGCGTTTTTCTCATTGGTGTGTAAACCAATAGTTGTTTCATTAATAACTTCTATAAAAGGTGATATAAGATAATGAATCATTATTTGTTTTCAAACCGTGATTATTTTTAAATCGAATTTAAGAATACATATACCATTTATACAATTTTTTTAATTATTAAATATTGGAACCTTTTATATGATACCACTTATATTCATTAAGATCATTGATCCATTTAGAGGGGGAAAGGGTAAATAAATGGTGATATTTTTATAATTTAAAAAATTATAAATATTTTACATATAACTTATTTTCGAGATATGATTGTGAAAATTTTTATAATAAAACTCACATGCATGAAATGATATGAATTTTATTAAGGAAGATAAGATTTTGAAGGGTCATACAAAATGTGGGATACAAAATACTTTACATGGAGACTCAAATTGTTCCCTGGAAAATTCACTATTTGAAGGAAGTGAATACACATTTTAGTCGACTCCCATTAGACAGTTTCCCTATACTGATAGGTTTGATAGTGATGACTCATAATAGTATAAAATGTTTTTCTTATAGAAAATATCCAACATAAAAATAATAATAATTTTAAATTACGATCCCAAATATTCATCTAGAAAAAATATATCAAATTTTCTCTATTTGGTAAATCTTCATTTGGTGTTCATTAAATCGTCTGGAATTATTCCTCAGCTACGATATATAGAAACTGTAAAAACATTACATCTTAAGTTCTATCAAAATAAAAAAATAGTTTTCGCTCAAATATTAGTGTTTAAAATATATCTAAAACACTCTATCAAGATTCTATGAACTAAAATCTATATCAAATTTTCTTATCAAATAATACTTTCAACAGTTTTCTTTAACGTGAAATAATATCAGTTGGAAAACAACTCTAATAAAAAAATTTGGATCATTTTATATTTTAGAACATATGAAAAGTTTTACAAAAAACATTTCTTATTGTACATTCATCCCTTTTTATAGTCACACCTAATGAATAAAAGATAGGAATATAATTTCATTTTCTGACTCATTTAAGATCCAAAATCGAATATCTCACATAGTTGAAATTCATTAGAAGATTATAAAGTTTTATAGAATTTTATAAATTCTAAAATGACCTTACTATTACTCCTAAGTGTCTATTTTATATTTGGATATTTTATTTATCGTTTGGAATGAAATGATAGAGTGATTTTTGGATGAAAACGGTGAAATTTTGGGATATTTTATAGCTCACATGGTTACAGAACATTGTTTAACTATCTATGTAGCCTATGTGTGTGACATGTTCACCCTTTGATAGTGGTGATCTGAAATTTTATCACATGGTCTAGAAATATTGGTTGGTAAACCATGAAACCAGTATAAAGAGGGATATTTGTTTTACTTTCAACTCCTTGTTTAATTTATTTTAGACCCCAAGACATCCCTATTCAAACAAGATGACCCAAATGCCTATCAATGTGGTCTTCTTCTCCTGTAAACTCCTTTTCATGGATTTTTAAATGATTGTTTGCTGGTTCATAATATAAATCAAATGTTTGGAACTTCTTATCTATTCAACTTTTGACATATTTTTCTTCCTCTTCTAATCTAGCCCCAATATCCTTGTTTGGATGATTTTAAATAGATAGGGTTAGTCCAAATTGTGGTTTTTCATTTTTGGTGATGTTATCACTCCTTTGAGACCAAATTATTTGGATTCATTCAATGGTCACATGATTTTACAACATTAAGTAGGTATTTCCATAATTATTTATTTAATGATAGAGTTATTTGAATTCATGATTTTATAAAAAAATTTATATTAAATTAAATATGTATATGATATCTACATTTCTTCTTTCAAAGGTCTTCCTGACTGGATTGGTTTTTCTTCAGAAATAATGGGTGAATTACAATGAACAATGAATAATTATTTCCATATGGTATTTTATGAATTCTACATGTTTTATAAATTTAAAAACATGGTTTTATAAATTAATTCATGTTTTTATGTTAGTTTAAGACAACTTTTTTTATTTTGAAGTGGGTTTACCTTTTTGGGTTTAAATTGTGCCCCTACCATAAATGAGTTTTTTTATAATTATAAAAGGACTTAACCTTGGTTTGTTTGAATGTTTTTTTATAATCATGACATACATTACAAATTTTTTGGATTCAATGTTGTTTTAAATAAATGGATTTGAATATTTATATGATATATGTGATAATTGATGTCCCAGTTAGAACATTATAAATTTATGTTGATTCTTACCTTATTGATCATTGTTATTTGTTGATGATGATTATTTTACCCATGTGATGGATGTTCTTGATATATTTTATGATGTTCTTATGAGGTGGTGATCCTACTACCGAAAGTGGGTGAAGTGGTAATGATTTAAATGTGGTGTTAGTATTTTTAGGTTTGTCGTTGTCAGGTAATGATATATATTTATTTATATCCCTCCTCTTTTAATTATTTTATTTGGAGATAAAGGTTACTATGTGGGAAGTAGTTTTATTTTCATAGATAGATTAGTTTTTTCACTTTTTTGTATCACCAAGTGTTACGTAATACATGGATATTGGGATGGTCATTGAGGAGGTATGTTAAGAGTTATTTACTAGATGTGTTTTTTATTAACCTAATGTAAGTAGGATTAAATTTTCATGTCTTTTATTATTCTATTAGTCTCAATGGTGTTACCTAAGGATATTTATCATTTGTTATGCCATTAATTTTTATTTCAACAATAGTTTACAAATATATGGTTGTAAAATTATTGATGTTTTGGTCCACATTCATTTTAGTAATGGTTGTTAATATATTTATTCCATCTATTTATTTAAATTATTTTTGACCTTCTATGGTAGTCTTTTCGTATTATTTACATTATCTTCTTTCTTACCTGTGAGTTGGATGTGTTAAATAATTGTAAGAGAAAAGGGGAAATGGATTTCATGTTACAATATTAATTTTCTTTCTTTTTAAATGTTACTATGAGTATATTTTCAAAATTGTAATATTTTAGTGGTAATTGAATGGTTTTGGAAATAGATGTTTTTTTGGAAAAACATGTCTCTGTCTTGTTTTATAAAAATATTTCTCTGATAAAGTTCTTATTTCATGTTTTGTTATTTCATATATCATTCATGAAAATAAAAAACCATTTAAATTGTTATTTTCAAAGTAATAGTTACGAATAATTTTATAAAAGGAATGAAACTAATTCTTGGTTGAATTCTACTAGCTTCAAATTACATAATGAAACTCACACCGGTGGGTATGTATTCTCCATGTTTTCTGTATTTTTCATCTGTTCATAGATTTCGTGATTTATATGGTGTGTTATTCTATGAGAATATGATGGTTTTTGGGATCATGTTGCAGAATTGTGAGTCACATGGAGATGTTGATCAAAAAATTTATTTCAATTAACCTGTTGGCTCAAGTTTTGTTTAATCCCCTTTCATCTTATACTCTTTAATATTATTTTTTTGTTATAATTTCAAAATACATGTATTAAATGGAGATTTTTGTATATGATATTGTTATACCCTATATTATTTTTGAATTTATTATTAATTTTTTGGTTATTATGTTTGTTTTGGTTTCCATAGGTTGAAACCATCAGCAATAGTTATGTTGGTACCCTTTATATTTATCATCATCTCGAGGTATTTAGAGATGCTCTTATGTTATGTGGTGGGACACCATGGGTGTGGAATGTGTCAACATACCATGATGGTTCATTAAAAAAATGGTATTAGATCATCACTATTTGTCATTTGATGAGATTATGGGTAGTCTGTAAATTAAGAGTACCATCGATACTCTGGTGGAGGTTATAGGTAAGGGCAACTACAACTCTTCATCACACAGATTCTCATGTATCCATGGGGGTATCAATATTATGTATTGATCTGGAGCACATATTTGGATGTTTTAATGGATTTTTTATGTTTTTTGAAGATTCTATTTATCCACATGGATTGTATCTATTTTTTCAATGGTCAATATTTATTTTAGAGGAAGAAATAGTGAACGAACGAAAGATTCATGGTTATAAATCATAGTTTTTATAGATTGTGGTTCCCATACATTAGGGATATATAACCATTATAGTTCATGTTGCATATGTTTCACATAATTTACTAAAATGTGAAACCAAACCATAAAAAGTACAAATTATCCATTGGTATTTTCCACCTTCTACCCTTTATTGATTCCAATGGAGTATTCCATTACTGTGTTATCCTATATGGTAGTTTCAACTAGGAATTTTATGAAATGTGTTTTTTAGATGTGGTTTGATTTTAATGGTGTTCTTGGTTTCTCACCTTTCATTCTCTATTTCTTGTAAGATATTTTTTTAAACCAATTTTTTTTTCTATGAAAACCATGTTCTTTTTTTATCGAAACAATGAAAAAGAAAAAAATTGACTACCAAATTTTTTTAGTTAAAAAAGGGAAATTTTTTGAATTACATTAATTATTAATGTTGGCATTTTTCTATTTTGTTTATGAAAGAATTTCATTTAAGTGGGTTTATTTCAAAATGGACTCTTGAATGTTTTTTTGAAATAAGTGTGATATTTATTTTTTAAATGTTTTATGACATTATTTAATGATAACGGTGATGAAAATTATCTCAAATACTATGAGAACTTTGGTTTTTAGTAATGATTTTTTTGAAGAAATGCTATTAGAAAAAAATTTATATTTCAAAATTTATTTTAGATGCATTTTTAAATATGTTGTTAAAAGACGTTTTGAATTGGTGTTTTTTGTTCACTATGATATGGGGCTAGTTTTTAGGAGGGTCCTTGGTTGGTCTCACGTATTTAACTTTTTAATAGGTTCCTTCCTTATGTGTAGTGGAGATCAAGTGTGTATTTCTCCTAGGGGTTCTCTTGTGATGGTTATTTTCATTTTATGTATTTTATAATCTTTTTTCTTGATGTTTCCCAAAGATCAGGTGGATTTGGAGGATCCCTTGGGTAATAATGTGGTATTATCTATTGTTAGATAAAAAACATCAACCTAGGTTATCATTTGACTATGGATCATGCCTTGGGTTCAATTTGTTTCAATATTTATAATTTCTAATGTTTAGTTCTTCAATTTTGTATTGTTTGAGTGTATAAATCATGTTTAAGGTTAATTTATTATTACTAAAATATATATTTTTTTAATTTAAATTTCATGTTATACTTGAAATGAATATTATTGAAATGTTTTATTATTTTATTTAAAATAGTATGTCACACATTATGTGGGTTGAGACCCTGTTTAGTTTATGAAATGAAATGGTAAGTGTGATTTTCAAGTCCTTGAGGTTTTTCATGGGTGATTCATGTGGGAATTCATCTTTTCATGTGAATTTGAATTTTTTGGGAAAGCATTTTAAAAAGTGTGTGAAATTCTAAAGTATTTTAACTCTTATGGGATCAAGTTGTGGAAATTTAAATGATTATTTTAAGACCGTTGATTTGTTTAAAGGAAAATTCATTGGTTTCAAAAAAATTATCTTCTTTTTTATTTTTGAAAACTCATTGGTAAAAGTATTTTCAAAAAATATTTCATTAGTATGGTTTTAAAATAATGTTTTGAAGTGGGACTTTAACCATTTATAAATGGAATTTTGGTGTTTTATTAAATAGAATGAGTGAGATGTTTTTTAATTCACAGTCATATTTGATTTTTAATTGATTTTGAATCAAATATTCAAAAATAATGGTTCTTTAATTTGACTAGATTTTTTTGTGAATAATTTTTAAATGAGAGAAAAATAAATTTTTGTAGGTTATGGTGCCTTTATTAAATGTTCATATATCCATATTTTACACTGGGTTGGGTCTTGGAAAAGAGATTTTATACTGTATTTTTATTTAGGACAAATGGGATCACTTTTATCAAATGTGTGTGTTTTGGGAATTTTAATTCATGTGTTTTTTGTGCTTATCTTTTTGATTGTGTGATGCCATAGGTTTTTATATTTCGTTCATGACTCTCTCTTTTTTGTATTCTATTGAAGCATATGGTGTTTTTATTTCATGACCTATTTTTGGGAAATTTTCTTATTGATATGATTGGAATAGTTGTTTGTTTCTGTGTATGTGTAATAAGGATGGATTTGGAATTCAGTACCTTGAGAATGTGATGATGCCAATTTTTTCGGATTCACCATGGGATAGTGTTATGATTTGAGGTCCATGTTTTTTTAATGCCCCAAAACTAGTAACCCAGTATCGGTGCATTATTACATAACATTGGCATGATCACAAGAGATCAATTCCTGAAAGACTGATCAGTTTAATGTCCTTTGATGTACTAGATAAATACATATGATTCACATTACATTATAAAATGAAAAAGAAACATTGTGTCACCCTTTAACACACTATTATTCCTTATCCTATGTATATAGGTCAATCATAATATAATTCCTCACATCCTGGTAAAAATAAAACATAAGAAAGGGGTGATCTCTGATGCTCATTAAGGATTACAATATAACATAAAATATCATAAATAAGCACAAAATTTTAAGGAAATGTATAAGACTAAAACACAAGACTTTTAAAAAAAACTTCAGCATAATATGGAAATAATAAATCAAATAATTCCATTTATTTATTCACATAGATATTCTACTAGTCGAATAATCACATGTAATATTAATAGCTAATTTCATAGTGATGGAATACATAATGTCGGACATCTTAAAAACAATGTTAAGACATCATGCCAAAAACATAAATATATATTTTGTCATGGACTTATTCCAAGACCCTAGTTTGTATCATGATACCTACTTATTCAATGAGGGATTATATTGGGCCCTTCCTGTCACATACTATATCCAATCCATTCCTTATATGAAAAGGTTGAAGCATAACATAAAAATTCGTATTAAAACTAGCATACAAAATCTTAAAACATTAACCATAAACCATGAATTATATAAAAATACCACAACCAGAGTCAAAACTATCACAATAAATTAAATTTAATAATGAATATTGTATCATAATAAATCAACTTCAAAAAAGTGTAAATTCCAACAAAGGATGTTGACATAGATGAAATCAATCAAAAAACTATTTGAGTGAAATATCTCTTTACACATTGAAATCATTTAAAAGTGAAGTAAACATTTATTTTTAAAATATTATAATAAGATTGTAAGGGAATCTTAGAAGGTGTTATAATGGCATAAAATAGTCGCAGTAACCATATAAGTTAATAAACGATTATTTCCATAATTTGTCGAAAATGTCATAAAGTAGCTTATTTGGAAAATGATTGAAATAATCATTTAAAATAAATTTATAAGTTGTAAAAAAATGGTATAAATTAATTGAACCCATAGTCTAGGAAATATTAAAATTGTTTTGAAATATATTTTTAAGAAACACAGATGTCGACGATTAAGAGGTCCACATAGATACCCATGTATAAACAACCTCAAATAATAAAGAAAATGTAAAATTATCCATTACCTTGTACTTTTCCTTAGATGAGGGTACGTTAAACTCTTTTATAATGGTTAAATAATTTTTATTAATTTATAAAATAACCACATACATATATATTATATCATATATGATCCTCTAATGCAGCCTTCTTAATAATATTTCAGAAGAATCATTGGTTTGCATGTTAATTGGTTCATTTTCCTTCATATGTTTATTTACATAAGTCATGTTCTTTTTGAATATTATAAATTTGAACCATATACTAAATTATATTATGTTAATAAATATTTTTTTTAATCATCAAATAGAAATTATTCTTGAATGGTTATGAGGGGGGTCAAAATATCATCGCTTTCTAGAGACAGTAAGCCATACTTACGCATGGTCGACAATATCATTCTAGAGATGGTGAAATCATATATAATCGGATGGTATATTATATATAAAGAATCAGTAATGTGTTATATTTATTATTTACATCAATTATACTCATTCTTATACACATTTAAATAATGAAGTGTTGCAAAAAACTACACCACGATGTGGAGACGGTAAGCCGTATATACGCACGTATGGTGACATTGTCATTCATGGGATGGATAGTATAATTAATATGGATGTAACGTACTTTTAATAACATATCAATATGTAAAAGGTACTGAAGTTATTATTTTAGTGTGGAAACAAAAAATAAAGTGGAAGTGGAATAAGAAATGAACTTTGAAAGAGGTGATGAAATAATGACCTCTTCTTCGAGTGCTTGCTTTTGATTTGAACAAAATGGCTCCTTAGGTATGATTTCAGATCAATGTAAGTCCTATATGATTAAGTGAGGGTATTTGTTATGATATTTTAATAGGGTTTGACCAATCCAAATGGCTTGACAGGTGTGAATTTGGGAGAAGGGGAAGTACCCTTTTATAAGAGAGGTGAGGGGAACAGTAGGAAGAGCTTGAATAATTAATTTATTATAAAATAATATTTGGATTATAATAGCTAAAAATGAATTTATTTATAGGATAATATTGTTATGGGTATTAATACTCTCAACTAATAGGTTTTAGACATGTTTAGGTCACCATATTAATCTTTTCTTTTAGATTTAATAATATGTTTAATAGTTTTACATTTACAATGGCTTCTTGTATTTTTATATTAAATGGTTACTATACTAACTATAAAATGCCAACATACCCTAAAGTGGTTCATTAATTACATATATGACATTATAAAAGTCCTTTGGTTGAATCTTATATTTTTAGGAATATTATATTATTTATTTAATTAGTATTTGTTTTATAAAATCATTTATGTCAATTTTGATACTATTGAAAATTTAGTTTTTGTGAAAGTAATAAAAAATGTATAACTTCAAAAAGAATACATTTAATCAAAACTAACATTTCATATTAAATATAAAATTATTTTATGGAATCAAAAGATTCAGTTTACATTTATTTTAATATTTATAACATCAATTATTTTAATCTCTCATAAATCATCTAATTACTGCAACATAATTGTGTCATAAATAAATTTAATAATTTAATGTCTAAAAATTATAAATAAAATACACTGATATAAGAAATTTTTTAATATTTATAACTAACATTTATAGTCGAATTTTTCTTATGTATAACCCTATATTGAAAAAGGATTAGTTTTTAATCATTGAATTTAATACATTTAAATATTCTTTAAATAAAATATAACAAATGTCCTAATATAATCAAGGTGGATTAAAATGATCTTATTTTTTTCCTATGGTTTATTGGGGTCGAAAATAAATTAAATAAAAGTATTATGACATGTTTTGGGGTAATTATAATAATATTTTTATCTTTAATTAAGCTATTTAGTTTGAATCGTTGTAAATAAAATTCCAAAGATACAATTCACCAAAAATTATTTTCATCATATTGAACCACATTTTACTTAATGATGACAACTGTTTCCATCCAATTTTTTGAAATTAAATTCATAGAAGTAGTAAAATTATGATTTATTCAAATATGTAAATGTGCCTTGAAGGTTTGTAAAAGACGTTAAAAATTTCAATAAAATTTTATTTATCTAATCTTATTTTAAAAAAAATCTAATAAATTTCATTGGATTAGTATAATTATTATGTATCTATTTTGACAATAAAATAAAATAAAATTTAAAAATAACTATTTAAATAAAATTTGGTTCCTAAACTATAACGTTGTGATTTTCATTATTCATCAAAAATTGAATGTTTCCAAAAAAATACCAAAAAATCACACTAAGCCGATGTTGATATTATGAATCCAAAAACGAAGTCCAATTTTGGAAAATAAAATTTACAAACTTTCAAAAAGATGTTTTTTCTATTCAAAACTTTTTTTAATGGCTTGTTTGATTGTTCGTGGTGTGTTAGAACTCGACGAATCGTAAAACACAAGCTATTGTATTATCCAAAGAGAAACCTATAGTGGAAACATGGGGTGTTACATTCTTCCCTCCTTAAAATAAAGTTTTCATCAAAATTTCATGAATACTACATCATGAAATGATCTAGGTGGTTCTTCATCATATGTTCCTCAAGATCCCATGTTTCCTCTTCCATTTTATGGTGTCTTTAATGAACATTTATCAGACGAGTCATTTGGTTTCTCAATACTTGTTCTCTGGTATCAAGAATCCTAATAGGCTCTTAACAAAAAGACAGACCTAGTTCTAGATCAATTTTTTCATGAGTGAGTACATGCATTGGGTCATGCATGTATTTCTCAACAATGATATATGGAACACATCATGAACATTGGAGAGACTTGGTGGCATTGTAAAATTGAAAGCTATAACTCCAATTAGTTCTAGAATTTTGAATGTTCGGATGTACCTGGGAATTAATTTACCATTCTTACTAAATCGAATAACACCCTTACATGGAGATAACTTCTATAAAAATGATTATCATATAGGAAATTACAAGTCCTTCCTTCAGTTATAAACATATCACTTATTCCTACTTTGAGCTACTTTTATGTGGGTTTGGATAAGCTTCAGTTTTTCCATTGTTTCTAAAAAATGTTTTGGGCCAACGAATTTCCATTCACTAACATCATCAAAAAACATTGGTGTGCGACATCTCATTCTATATAACACTTCATATGGTCCCATCTGAATACTTGAATGGAAGCTATTTCAATAGGAAAATTCTACCAAAGATAAATATTGATCATACATACCTTGAATGTTATGTGACAAAGATCTCAATTTATCGTCTAAATTTTTAATACTCTAATATGATTGACTATAATTTTGACATTGGTTTGAAGGTCTCAAACATAGTTTAGTATCTAGGGATTTCTAAATACTTTCCTATAATCTTGATGTAAAATGGGGATCATGATCAGAAATAATCAATAGGGGTACACCATGAAGCCTTACTACTTCATTAATATATAGTTTTTATAAATGTATTGGTGGTAAATTTTCCCTTATAGTAACAAAATGTTCTGACAGGGTAGGATGATCAACAATGACCTATATTTCATCATTCCTTATATATGTCTTTGGTAGCCCCATGAAAAAGTCTGCTGTAATATCATCCCATTTCCACCCAGCTATGGGAAGAAGTTTCATGAATCATCTTGGATGTTGTCTTCAAACATTTACATGTCGAAATACTGTACATCTTGACATAGAATCAGAAATATCTCTCTTCATGTTTCCCATGAAAAATGTTCCTTTAAAATCTATATAGATATTAGTTCTACTATGATGTATAGAGAAATTGGAGCAAGGAGAATCTTACAACAGTTCCCTTTTTAAATCAGGTATACCAAGAACACAAATACTATTCCCAAATTTCAAAACATCATCTTCATATACGAATTCAATCTATCTCCTGTCATTGTAACCTTAAATTTTCTTTTATAACTCCTTATAATCAGTCTGATAACTTTTTACCATTTCTAGTATAGATGTTTTGGCAACCATTTCAAAATGTATCGATGTTTCAGCATCCATGATTATTACAATAGCCATATTTACTAGATACATGGACATAGGATCCCTTTCAACTTTCATCTTATTCATAACTCCATGATCCTTTCTGCTCAAAGCATCTTCCACCTTATTTTCCTTCTTCTAGTGGTACTGTATGGTGAAATCAAAATCCTTGAGAAGTTAAATCCACTGCCTTTTCCTCATGTTGAGTTATTTTTATGAGAATATATACTTCATACTCTTGTGATCAGTATATATCTCAATGTTTTCATCATAGAGACAGTGTCTCCATATCTTCATATAAATGATTATAGTATCTAACTCAATATCTTGAGTGGGATAGTTTTGTTCATGAATTTTTAGATGTCTTGATGCATAGGCAATAACTCTATCATTCTACATAAAAACACTACAATGTCCATTCTTTGATGCATCACTATAAATAAAAAACAATAATTCCAAGGTGGTAGAGTAATGATAAGATCATTGACTAATCTTCTCATAAATTCTTCAAAACATTCTTCACACACTTTTATCCAAAAACAATTAACCCCTTTAAGTGTGTGCTTGGTTAATGGGTTAGCCAATCAGAAATTTTTTTTGATGAAATGATGATAGTGACATGCTAAACCAATAAAACAACATAGTTAAGTTATAATAATCGATGGTGGTCATTCTTGGATTTCCCTAGTCTTAGAAGGATCCCCGAAGTTTCAATACATAGAAACAATGTGTCCAAGAAAATAAATATCTTAAGGCCAAAATTCACAGTTTCTAAACATCCCATATTATTCATTTATTCTAAGGGTCTTCAGAATAGTGCGGATGTGATTTTCACAATCATCGTACCTTTTTAAGTATACCAAGATTTCATCAATAAATACCACTACAAATTCATCAATTTATTCCAAGAAAACTCTATTCATTAGATCCATGAAAACAGAGGGTGAAATAGTCAATCCAAAAGGCAATACTATAAACTCATAATTCCCATACCTAGTTCAGAATGACGTATTTAGAATGCCTTCCTTCTTTATGCACAACTGATGGATTCTAGATCCAAGGATAATCTTTGAAAAATATTGAACTCCATGTAGTTGATCAAATAAATCATCAATGCGAGGGAGGGGATACTTGTTCTTTGTTGATATAGCATTGATCTCCATGTATTCAATACAAAACCTCACAGATCCATATTTCTTATTAACATAAAGAATAAGGGATCCCCAGGGAGAAACAGTCATGAGAATAAGTCCTTTATTACACATTTCATATAGTTGTTTCTTTAGATACACTAATTTCACATTGTCTGATCTATAAGGGGTCTACGATATGGGCCTTGATATAGGAATTAAGTCAATGGAAAACTCAATTTATCATTCTAGAGGATGTCAAGGTAAATCCTCTCAAAACACATCAACATATTTTTGCACAGAAGGTATATCATATAATTGGAAATTTATTTCCTCACTCGTTGTTATTTTACTCACTTCCTTCCCAAAAATTGAAATTAGTAGAGCTACTAAGGGTGGATCTATATGAGAATGAGATGGTGATGTTTCTTCTCTAAAGACAAGGGATTCTTTATCATCATAAAAAATTGTAACGTCCTTCATTTGATAATAATTTTTTGCATCATGGTATGAAAGCCAATCCATACCGAGGATTATATCAAATTCAATCATGTGTATAGAAATAATATTTGTAGATAAATAACGTCTATATTCCATAATGGTAGCTGATTGAAAAAAATTGTTGTTATGATTCTTCACTTAGTATCATTGAATAATAACACCCTTGTTATGTGAAATTGGAAATATCTAATTTCCTTGGAATACTAGGAAGATATTAAAGAATGCAATGATCTAGAATCAAAAAATGAATTGACTAATTTTGAGGAAACGATTAAAGTACCAGCCACCACATCATTCAGAGCTTCAACCTCAGTAGTTGTGATAGGCTAATACTTTTCATTATACCTTTTCCTATTCTATTGTATGTTTTCTGGAAAATTCAGACATTCATTTTCATTATGTACCATTTAATTAGAATTGTATCATTGAACAATGATAGCCTCTATATTCCCCTTGCAATCATGATCTTCATGGTCTTTTTCTCCATACTGATAACAAAATCTCACCCACTTTAAGCATGTACCAAGGATTTTTCATCCCATAATTATTACAATATGGAAATTAAAATTATCTCTTCTTCCCCTTATTTCAATTTCCAGAGTGGACAGCTGATCTCTTCTTCTATTTCTTCACTTTAAATTTATAGGACAAAGAGGAATCATTTTCTGTCTTGATAGAACATGAGACAATATCTTCACACGATGAGAGGGATTTTGCGACTAAGGATTATAGGAGAAATAGTATAAAACAAAATAGAATCAATCAATATTACTTCTTTGGATATGTATATAATCTATAACATGCCTTGCTAGCCTTATAAATTTCACTTCATTATTTGCAACATTCTCTTCATATTTTTGCCTCCTTCTTAGAAATTGGATTTATATATCTTCTTGATGATCATGATGAAATTATTTTTCTATGAAAATATCTTTAAAGACCCAATATTCAATATTTTATATGTTTTCATCCTCCTTTTTGTTTCGAATTAATGACCACAACAGATCTGCATCTCTTGAAAGCTGATAAAATTCCATGAAAAACTTTTCCCTTTCGCTACTCTCCAAAGCTTAAAATATTTAATCTAAGGTGCTTATCCATTTCTCAGTTAAAAATGGATTTTTAGTCACATTAAATTTCGGTGGTTGTTTCTACATAAATTAGTCTAAAATTGATCCTCCGTATTGTGGATTAGGGTCTTCCATACAGGTAAGGTTATTATTCATAAGCTAATTGAGTTTTCCCAGTATGGTTATAAGTTGTTCAGTACCAGTAGCATCACCAGCTCCACTATAATTATCTTGAGTATGATGGAAATCCCTACATGGATTATGTGCATTGATATAGTGTCCATTCCTTTCACTGGGCATCATTTCTAAACAATGTCATACACTATGTTAATTTACGAATTGTAATGGATAAATCCAAAAATCTAAAATACTTAACATAAATTGAACAGTTAAACAATATAATCTATAATAATAAAAATGTTTTATTTGAGGACATATTTACTCATAAAACATTCATAAATGTTTTTTTAGAAAATGTGAATCATCCACTGTATATCCCCCAGGAGTTTCAAACTAGGTGCGCAGTAAGGCCTGTAGTCGTGTACTTGGATACCCTGGGTCAAGGTCGAAACTCCTTGTCAGAGTTTTCACTCCAAGGTACATCTATGCCAGAACCACGTCCACATGTAGTATATAGACAAGAATTTATTTCTTTGAAAACTCACAAAATCTCTACATTACCAAACATTTATGATGTTCTTATATATTAATCCTCAATATCAATCATAGGGTAATGTTCTCTAATAAGATTTTATCTAAATCTAGTTTCTATGGTTTGTATTGATCATTCTCTGATACTAACTACAACACCCTGATCCTAGATACCCAGAGTCATTGCATTATTATATAACATTGGAATGATCTAAAGAGATCAAGTATCAAAATACTGATCAGTTTAGTATCCTTGGAGGTACTAGATACATACATATTTATCACATTACATTATGAAAAAAAGAAACATTATTTCTCCATTGAACACACTCAAATTCTTTATCATATCCCTACAGGTCGGTCATAATATACATCTTCACATCATGGAATAAATAAAACATAATAAAGGGGTGAGCTCATATGCTCTATAAGGATAACAATATAGTGGAAACTATTATAAATAAGCATAAGCATTTAAGGAAATGTACATGACTAGTACACAAAAATTTTATACATATACTTTAGTATAACATCAAAAAGATAAATAAAATAATTCCATTTACATATTCAACTGGATATTATACTAGTTGAATAATCACATGCAATATAAATATTTAATTTCATGATGATGGAATTCCTAATGTCGGACGTCTAAAACCCGAAGTCAAGACCTCGTGCCAAGAACTTAAATATAAATTTTTTCAAGGCGTTATTCCAAAAAACGTGTTTTTTCTCATGGGACGTGCCAATACATTGAGGGTCTATAGTAGGCCCCTCTCTTCACATACTACATCTAATACATTACTTAGATTAAAAGGTTGAAACATAACATTAACATTTGTATTAAAATTAGTATACGAAATGTTAACACATCAACGATAAATCATAAATTGTATAAAAATATCACATTGACATTAAATCATATAAAAAAACCTTAAATACATTATGGAAGATTGGATCCTAATAAAAAAACATCAAAAAAGCATAAAATCTAACAAAGTATGCTGACATAGATGAAATCAATCCAAAACCTATTTGAGAAAAATATATCTTTCCGCTTTGAAATCATTTAAAAGTAAATAAAATATTTATTTTGAAAATATTCTTATAAGTTATTAAGGTAATCGTTGAAGGTTTTATAATGGTGGAATATATTTTCACCGACCATATAAGTTAAAAAACATTCATTCTATAATTTGTCGAAAAGGTCATACATTACCTTGTTTGGAAAAAGGCCGAATAATTCCTTTCATAAAAATTATGAAAAGTTAAAAAAAAGCATATAAATGACTTTATCCCATAGTCTAGGAAGTATTAAATATATTTTGAAATAAATTTTTAAGAAACACAGATGTGTATGATAAAGAGGTCCCTGTAGATACTCAAGTATAAACAACCTCAGATAAAAAAAGTGTTTTTAAAATTAACCCTTACATTATTCTTTCCTAAGTCGAGGGTACATTAACATCATGTATAATTGTTAAATATAATTATTAAATTATCCAAGAACCACATAAATAAATAGGATATCATATTCGATCTGCTGATATTTCCTGGTTAGTGATATATCAGTAGTATCATTGTTCATAGTGTTAATTGATTCAGTTTCCTTCATATGTTTTGTTATGTAATACATGTTCATTATGGATATGATGTATCTGATTAATATCTAGAATGAAATTAAGTTCTTAAATATTATTTTTAAGCATCAAATTAAATTTTTTCTTGTATGGTTATGATGAGGAATGAAATTTCATCGCGTTGTGGAGACGATAGGTTGTACGTACGCATGAGCGACAATATCATTCTATTGATGGTCAAATAGAATTTAATTTGATTTATATTAAATATAAAAATTAATTAAAATTTATTATTTATTATTTAAATCAATTATACTCATTATTATACCTATCCAAATATTTATGTGTTGAATAAGAAACTACACCATGATGTGGAGACGGTAAGCCATACGTATGCATGTATGGTGACTTTTTCCATTCATAGGATGAATAAAATAATAAATATGGTTATACCATATTTATAATAATATATAATTTTCTAGAAGTTATAGTAGTAATTATTTTACTGTTGAGATAAAAAATAAAGAGGTAGTGGAAGAAGAAAAGAACTTTGAAAGATTTTATGAAATAATTACCTCTTCTTATGGTACTTCCTTTTGATTTGAAAAAAATAGATCTTTGAATATCTTTTTGATAAAATTATGGCCTATAGGTAGAAATGAGGGTAGTTGGAAGGATAATTTATTCATTTTTTTCCAAGACAAATTACTTTGGAGGTGTGAATTTTAGAGAAGGGGAGGTACCATTTAATAAGAGATGTGAGGGGCACATTATGAAGAGATAGAAATATTATTTTATAAGAAAATAAATTTGTGTTTCTAGTATATAAAAATGTATTTATTTCAAGGAATCAGTGAAGATGGGTCTAAATAATGTAAACAAATAGGTTTTAGACATGTTTAGGTCACCAAATTAAACTTATCTTTTAAATTTAACTATTTGTTAAATAGTTTAACTTATACCATGTCTTCTTGTATTTTTATATTACATGATTAATATAGTTAATATAAAATGTAAAGAGAACCTCAAGTAGATAATTAATGACATATCTAACATTATATAAGTCTTTTGGACAAATCATATATTTTTTAGAAATATTATATCTTTTAATAAAATAATATTTGTTTTAAATACTCATTTATGTCAATGTTGACACTATTCAGTATTTTGTTTTTGTGAAAGTCATAACAACATTTTTACGTCAAATATATATATATTTAATCAACCCCAACATGTCATATTATTTTAGAAAATTCGTTTATGGCATCAAAATTTTCACTTTACATTTATTTTAATATTTATAACATCAATTATTTTAAACTTCCATTAATAATGTAATTACTGCAACATCATTGTGTGATAAATAAATTTAATTACATAATGTCTAAAATTACAAATAAAATACCATCATATAGGAAATATTTTATTTTCCTAATTAATTTTGATATTTGACTTTATATTATGTTTAACGTAATATAAAAAATGGTTTAGTTATTAAACATTAAATTTAACACATTTAACTCTTCTTTAAATAAAATATAATAAATGTACTAAAATAATCCAGGTGGATCAAAAGAATTTTCTTTTTTCCTAAGGTTTTATTTGGTCAAAAAACACTTATCCAATAGAATTAGAACATGTTTTCGATAATAATAATATTATTTTTATCTTTAATTACGTTATTTACTTTTACCCAAGGTAAATAAAATTCAAAATATAATATTCCCAAAAAAATTATTTTCATCCTATTGAACCAAATTTTACATACTAATGAAAACTATGCCTGTTAGATTTTTTGAAATTCAATTCATTGAAGCAGTAAAAGTACATTTTATGCAAATTTTCAAATGTGCCTAGAAGGTGGGTAAAAGACATTAAAAAGTTCAATACAATATTATAAATCTAATATTATTATAAAATGAGTCCAATAAATTACATTGGACTAATATAGGTATTATTTATCTATTTTTACATTAAAATAAATTAAAATTAAAAAATAATTATTTAAATAAATTGTATTTTTTTTTTAAAATACGGTTGTGTTTTTCACTATTAAATAAAAAATTGAATGTATTCAAAAAATTATTAAAAATTAACCCTAAGATAGTTTTTATATTCCGAATCAAAAAATTAAGTTCAATTTGAAAAATTAAATTTGTAAAAATTCAAAAAGTGGGTTTTACTATTCATAAATGTTTTTTAAATGGCAAGTATGATTGCTTGTTGTGTGCTAGAACTCGATGTTGCGTATAACGCAAGATATTGTATTATTTAAAGAGAAATCTACCGTGGAAATATGGGGTGCTACAGTTTCCCCCAAGGATATAGTTACATCACTCAATTTCTTTGTATCTCATTAGGTAATTTCTTGGATGTTATCTTTTGTATAGGTGGTTGAAAAGATTGTTGGTGCATCTAGTATGTGGGTGTTGTGTTTCATGAGGTCATTTTTTCATTAAAAATGGGTGGTTTTTTCTAAAGAGTTATTTGGAACATTCTTGTAGATTCTTTCCAATAGTGGTGGTCTTCCTTAATTGTTTTCTCCTTTATACACTATTTATGATGTTTAAAAATGGTTGGGAGACTCATTGTTGGCCCCAGACCCATTTTGGTTCTTCTATCAATTAGTGGGGTATCATTGTGGATTTTGTGATTTGGATTAGTGAAATAATTATTTATCATTATGTTTCTTCCATGGGGCATATAAATAGGTTAAACATAACACTCACATCCCTCTATGGAAGATGGGTTGTGGCTTCTACTCTTCGATTTTTTCATGACCCAATATTTTCTTGTGGATGAAAGTTCCATGGTTGGGAGTTTGTGAATCCCGTGTTTCACCATTCTATGTGGCTATTTTATTAATAGTTTACCCTAATTAATTATACTAATTTTATAAATAATTGTATGAACATTGGTTATTCCTTCTATGTTTAATTGTTAAGGTTAATGGTTAATCTAACTATGAGTCCTATGTGTGTGGTGGTTCACCCTATAATAGGGGTGATCTATATATTTTATTCACTATTAGTAAAACCATATATATAAATCATGAATCCAACTTTAATATTTTAATTTATGTTCACTTTTTCACCATTTTAATTGGGGATTCGACCCCATGACACCCCTATATGAACTAGCCAACTCAATACCTCTCTCATGGGTTTTTATCTCAATAAATTTCCACCATGTGGATTTTGTAGTGATTCATGGCTGGTTCTTCATCTAGATCAAGAGGTATGACCTTATTCTATCTTCCTATCATGATTTCATTCTTTTACTCTTCTTCAATAACCCTAAGAAAAATTCATGGAAACTTTCCATACCTCTTTTTTTTAAAGTAGGGTTTTTCTTACTTGGGGTTCTGATCCCTCATTTGAGACCTAATCTAGTGAATTTTATCAAAGTTGACATTATTTTACCATATAAAGAAATTTTTTCCATTAGTATTCATTTTAATAATTATTGCATTGAATTTTTAATTCTTAAATTTATTTTTTGAATTAATTTAAATATTTATATGGTATGTAGTTTGGTTTGGTCAATATTACTTATGCATAGGTGGGGTATTCCTTTTTTATGGATGGGGAAACTATATACCTCAATTGAAAATTGTTTTAAAGTTGTATTTAATTAATTATATAGGTTATATAAAATAAGAAATATGATATTGTTTAATATATATAATTGTTCATATTATTTTTTAGAAAAATGTAATTTTAAATTGGGTTTCCATTTTTTTTAAAGGGTTTCATTGTTTTAGAGAGAAGTGTTTTTTTAAAGTGAAATGGTATTTCAATTTGGTTTTATGATTAGTATTTAAGATAATCATGAATTATTTTGGAAATGTGTTTATACTCAAAATTATTTTAAAAATTTGATATCAATATTTATAATCTATATGTGAAAAGTGAAGTCTTGGTTAAAACTTTATTATGTGGTTCTTATTATTCCCATGTTGAGCCCCATTATTTTTTGATGATGTTAATGTTGTACACGTTATGGATGTTTTTTATGTGATTCATGATGTGAATATAGGTTGGGGAACTTTATAATCAGAATAATGTTGGGTTTGAAATTCATACTTATGGTGTTATCAAATGGGAATTTGAAATTATTATCTAATGGAATTTATTTGTTAATAGCCCACCTCTTTAAATTAATCCATGAGAAGGACAAGGATACAATTTGGGAATTGATGGTATCTTTATAGGCGAGTTAACATTACACATTAGAAAGTAGTCCCTAGGTGTGTGTAATACCTAGCCAGTGGTATGTCCATTTATGAGACATAGATAGAGTGACTAAATTGCTGAATGTGTGACCATTTGCAGGAATTATTAGGTTCATCATTTCAATTCGTATTTTTTACAATAAGTCCCAAAATAGTTTCCTAATTTTATGTATCATATGTTATGACTTTCATCATTTATTATCCTGTGAGATTATTAATGATTGGATGGAATTTCATTATACAATCATCCTATTATAGTTTAGTCTTTATGTTTAATAGTTTTGTTCCATCCATTTTAGCATTTTTTGGACCTAAAATGGTGGTGTTTTATTATAGTTTAGCTTGTTTCTTTCTTAATTTTGTGCTGGGCGTATAAAATGCTTTGATATCAAAGCGGGGAAATTTTTTTCGATGATTGTTCTTTGTTAGAATTCATTTTAAATATTTAAAACAATGTGCTTGTTTTTTTCAAGATTTTTATATTCTTATAGTAAAGGATTTGTTTAGTAAAATGATTTTTTTTTGTGAAAAATACTTTTTGAATGTTTAATAAATGTTTTTTTGACAAGAGGAATCTTAGAGGTTATATTTATTCATATATCATACAAGAAAATTAGTACTTATTTGATTTATTATTTTTAAAATAGAAGTGTTTTGGGTATTTTATAAAATGAATGAAAATAAATCATGGTGGTATGCTACTATATTCATCCCATACATTACATACTCTTGTATACAGGTATGTCATCATCATTTTTTATAGCTTTCATATAGTTTAGGTTTTTTGATTGATCAGGTGTAACATTTCTTAGTATATAGTTATTTTTTGGGATCATAGTGTTGACTTTTGGGTTACATGGAGATTGTGATCAAACCATCAGTACCATATAACCAGTGGGCTCAAGTATTTTCAACCTCTTTGGAATTTCCCACTTTTATCATATATCTTCAATTTTATTAATATAATATTTTTATATAATTGTTATTTTTTGAGATGATATTGTTGGAATTTTATTTCTTTCTAAATTTTCATGAATTTTTTATGTTTTTTTTGGTTTCTTGAGGATCCCCACCACTTTTGTTGACACCCATGGAACTTTTTGTTAGCCCCGGGGGATCAAGGATTCTAAATGATTATATGGAATGTCAGAACTAGATATCAGTAAAGTTATTCCCAAATTTTTTATTATGCTAAACATTATATAGACTTCATTAAACTTAGATATTAATAAACTTCATCAATATTCCTTATGATCATAAGATATTGAACCATATGAAATCAAAGCACAACATCTCGATATTTTATGGACGTAAAAATGATATAAAAATATTATGAGAACCTCCAAATTGTCGACTGATTTTTTGTATCATATTTAGGAGAAATTTTTATAATTCTTATTTAGAAACCAACAATATTAGACGCCTTTATTTTGAAAGACCTCCTTAAGTCAAACGTCACTCCAAAAACCACTCAAGAATGTCTATTTTTTGAAATTGACTTACTAAATATGTTATTATTCAATATTTTGGATCTTCATGTTATGGAATAAATATGATAACGTTATATCTGAATAAAAACTTATAATAATGAAATTTAAAAAAAATTGTTTCACAAAACCTTTATATGAGAACATTTTTCATACTTTCTATCTAGAAATTTCAACTCCCTTATCCCATTTCTAAATAAAATATCTTTCCACGTTCATCTATCTGGTTATCTATTTATTGTTGTATGTGTCCAGTAGATTATATTCAATCCCTTTTAGAAAAATCTACTAAAAATAATCTTATTTCAAGAAAAATGACTATTGAAAAATTCATCTGGAAATAATGTTTCACTTCTCTCCCTTAAAATACAAATATCATGCATAAATAATTTGGGATGATTTCCCCGAATAATACAAATCATAAAATGAAAAAAAATTATATCATAACTGGAGGGTATATTAAATAACTAAACTCAAAGATAAGAGAATTAGAATACAAATACATTTATAAAGATATAAATTAAACCTCAAACAATATTATATAAGATCTCCACGTGACCCCTTGTTCACCACTACTATAAGGACCCAGACATAAAACATTACATAATAATGAATTAAATGAATAATTTACATTGAGATTATTTTCGGGTTTAGTGTTTTAGAGAATTAGTCCATAACTATTAAATCTCAAAGGATTACAAAGTAGACACTCTTACTCAGTTTCCATATTTTATCACAAAATAAAAAATCTTGAAAAAAATAGCGATGTCTAGTTCCATGTTTTAGACAGTATGACTTTCTTTGATCCCATCCATGACCTTATTCATCTTTAAGTCCTATGTCAAACATTTCAAAAACTTGGGATGAGCATAAAAAGCTTAGTAAGGGATACAGAAAGAACGATAACTGTTAGTTTTTCAAAACAACAAGTGAATCTTCAATACTTTATCAAAGTAATGTTTTTTACCTTTATGAAGTAGTAAGTGCTCTTCACTGAATAAAATATTGTTACTTATGATTTAGTAACCAAAAATATTACCATAGAACCCATATAAATAACACATAACATAAAAATGTAATTTGGGACAAAAACATACTTAAATGGAATAACCATACGGTCGACTTCCACACATATCACTAAATAGAATATCCATACGACCGACATCCATACCCCATGCATTGGAGGTTATAATGTAACCACCTGTCCTAGTTTATCACGACACCACCCGCCATTTGGTTTATCACATAACCACCGGTCAAATGTCCATGTACCATTATAAAATCATAACACATACAAGAAATATAATGGAAAGAAAAAATTTCCACATTTCAATAACAATATATTGACATAAAAAATCCATTATGAAAACCATTTTCAATACCCAAATACATAAAATATTATATGGAATTTATTTTTCTGTTAAATACATTACGGCTTGTTAAGGAATCCAATGATCAAACAATACTCGTGGCGGTGGAAAGGTCGTTGTCACCACGTACGTTAAAAAGAAACATACTTTTTGTCATTTAGTAAAATGCCTCATAGAGAAAAGATTCCTTTTAAATTAAAGTAAAAGTCAAAGGGTTTAATACATCATATAAAAGAAAGTTTTGTATAAAAAAAAATTTCCTAAATGAAAGGAGATTGCGATGACGTCCCTTACAAAGACGGTATCCCTAGATTAAGGATAAATCAATGACATAATTATATGTGACAAATATAAATAAACCCAATATAAGTGGATATTAAGTGTAAAAGAATCATAGGTCATTCAAACATATTCATAGAACAGCATAATCAAGAATTAGATGTTTAACCCAATGAATTGAAATTGTTTAAAAAAGTTCCCTTACAGAAATTCGACAGCCTAATGACGTCAGATGAAAATTAAAGAAAATGAGTTGATGAGAGATAAAAAGGGTTATATCATCACTTGGACATAAAATATATAGAAATAAGGATATAAAAGAACATATCCCAACATAAAAATATGTGAATTAAAATACATAACAAAAAGAATCCTTTTTAAAAAGAGGAGGGTGAAAGGTTCCCTTACTGATTTGGTAACATACAAAACAGACACCCCATGAAATAAGGACTATAAAATGTTGATGTAAATACCCATAAATGAAATTATATTAAAAAAAGTGTAGAATAATGGGCAGTACATGCACTACTTAAATGAGATAGTGGAAAATATATCATGAATCTCAGAAGAATAAAAAGTGAGATAAAAAATCCTTACCTCACTGTAATAAATAGAGTCGTATGACCAAAAGATAATAACCACCAAATGAAATAAAAAATTCATCAATATAAATAGAATCATGCTAATATATATCAATTGGCAGTGAAAAATACACCACATCCCATAAATAATTCATGACCAATGGAAATCACACGGAATTAAAAGTGAGATAAGAAATCCCTTATGAGAATTCGGAAGCCTAACAGCACCACTGAAAACATTCAAAAGTGGATCGATGAGATAAAATAGGGACTCTCATAAAAAATGTATAAAAATAACAGTAATATGGATATAAAATAACATCCCCTAACATAATGAACTAAAGTTTAAAAGAAATGACATAATATAGAGTACTTAAAAAGAAAGAGAGAGGTCGGATCCCTTACCTTGAGTCTGACATGTCTTGTTCGTTTATTTATATTGATGAATAATAAATTTTGGACAATTTAAAATTTCTTAAGAACATAATTTAAGGTTTATTATTCAATGCATATCACATATAATCATGTTATAATAATTATATTATTATGTTAGTTCACATCAGATGATTTCATCGATATTCGGTACATAAGTCAAAAATAAACTTCTTTGAAAAGAATTGTCCATGTGGTTATAAGTACATCATCTAAATAATAGTATTAATGATTTAAATAACATATATATCCAATATATTTTAATTTTATACTCTTCCAGAACATTTGGAGATAAAAAATGAAATGCACCGTTCATGGAGACGGTAGGCCGTACGTACGCATGAACGCTACTTCCATTTCTTTGTCATATTAATGGAATTAAAACTAAATGAGAGATATATATATTATAATTACAGTATAATATATATTCTATATAGGTCACATATGTTCATTAATGTCATTCTTTATACATTCCATGTACTGCATGGACGAGTCACATCACTTGAGGGGGTAGTAGTCCACACTTCCTCAAATGAAATTATCACAATTACACGACCTAAAAAGAATAATGATATGATTTAAAAATAATATACAGAAGAATATAGAAAACAAAAATATAATATCTATCATATAAAAAATATAGTTCCATCATAATGGCCACCATGAAAGGTGTTAAATGAAGATTGAACAATCATCGTTTCGTGAGGCAGTAATTCACCACCCACAAAAACAGTATGTTCTTTAACCATTAGACGGAGGTGTGTGTAAGTGTTGGTATAATCCTTATAATAAAAAAAATATTAGTATTTTTGGGATAATTTTTTTATTATGGGTTCAAATAAGAAGAATAAAGTGGTGAGTGAAGAAGAAAAATAAAATAAAGAAACTTCAGAGAAGACATTACCTCGATATCAGGTAACTCTTTTTTATTTGAGCCAAAGGATTTCTTAGAAAAAGATATTACCAAAGTGAGGCTTCTAGGAGAAATATAGGGATGTTTAAAGACAATATGAGCATATTTTGGATGAGACAAGGTCTTGAGAGGTGTGGGTAAGGGGGTAGAGGTATGGGGCCTTTTATAAGAGGGAGGAGGGTCACTCTAGGAAAGTCGTGAAATATTAATTTATTATAAAATGTTTTTCAAATTATAATAGTTCCAAAATAATATATTTAGTGGATAAGAGGATACGGGTTATAAATAAACTCATCCAATAGGATTTAGACAAGTGTAGGTCATTAAATTCACCTTATCTTTTTCATTTCAACCCTTAGTTGAAATTAATAATTCTTACCACGTCTTTTTTTTTCAAACTATAAGGTCATAATAATTACTCTAAAATACCAATAGTCCCAAAATTGTTTCAATAATGATATTAGTAATATATTATATGTAATTTGGAAGAATATTAGATTTTTTTTACTTTTATACCATTTAATAAAATAACATTTGTATTAAAAACTCATTTATGCCAATTTCGAATCTATTTGATAGTTGACTTTTGATAAAGGCATAAAAGCTTTATTACTTAAAAATGAAAGCATTAAAAAATATATTACAAGTCATAATTATCTATAATATTCGTGGATAGCATTCCAATATTCAAAAAATAATAATTTTAACACTTATAATATCATATGTTTAAATCATTCATTAATGAGGTAATAACTATATCATTATTGTGTCGTAAATAAATTTTTTTATTTAATGTCCCAAAATTCTAACTAAAATACCATGATGTCGGAAATTTTTTTTATTTAAAATGAATATTTATATTCAATGATTTTCTTTATATAAAGAATATTAAAAATTTTTTACTTAGGTATTACATACTTTTATTATATTTCCCTTTCTTTAAAAATAATATGATAAAAGGTCACTATCACACAAAAGTGATTCCATGGGGTCCCAAAGTTGGCACAAGGCATCCCATGGTTTTCCATGACTCAAATAAATATCATTAAGACACATGGATTGGAAATTTTATATTATTATAAAAACATTTTTTTACCCCTTTTTACCTGATTTACTAATTAATCACTGTAATTAAAAATAATTAATGTAATTTCTATTCATCATGTAGAAAAGAAAATGGTGTTAGTTGCATAATTTGGACATTTTGATTCCAAATATGGAATCCATTTTACCAAATTCAAACTCATAAATTTCAGTAATTAATTTAAAAATAATTCTCGTTGTCACAACCAAAGACGGGTATTTAAGAAGTAAAATTTATCAAAAGATTGACTTGTTTTAACATCCAATTAACAAAATTGTATTAAGTGATAAAAAACTAATTCAATTAAACTTTAAAACCAATTAAAAGGACAATTTAACTATATAAATAATTAGATGAAAAATACTTTTAAAGTAAAATGCAGTATTTTTCACTATTCATTAAAAATGAACAATTTTCATAAAAATACCAAATAATTATCCAAATTAAATTTGATATTCCAAATTCAAAAATGATGACAATTTTTCCAAATTCAAAACATAGAAGTTTCATTAATTAATTTTATAATTAATTCCAATTGTCAACACAAATAGCGTGTTTTTAAGAAACAATATATATCAAAAGATTTACACTTGTTTATGTCCAAATTCAAAGTGAAATTAATTCCAATGACCACCATTGGATTAAATGGTAAAAATAAATTTCAATTATACTTTATACCCAATTAAATAGATAATCTAACCTTATGAATAAATTAGATTAAAAGGTGTTTTTGAATTAAAATACAGCATTTTCACTATTCATTACAAAATGAACATTATTGAAAAAATAACAAAAATTTACACCAAGTAAATTTTGATGTCCTGATTCTAAAGAAGGATTTTATTTTTTCAAATATAACATATAAAATTTACAAAAAGTATTTTTAAAAGGGGTTCTCCATAAAAAGGCGGTTAATCAACCTTTTAAAGAACATTAGAATATTTATGCTTAAAATCAAATTAATTTCTTATTTAAAACCTCTAACTTTTATTGGATAAATGTAAAAATATTTAACAAACATATATAATCATTAACAGTCAGTTCTGTTCATTCCTGTCGTTACAATGGCTACACATTAACTACCATTTAAAATAATATTATTATATTATTAGTGTGCAACGTAAGATTTCAAAGAAACTCGTTGTTGTGTATTGGGTACGCCATCAAACATAGCATTCCCATCAAATTAATATTAACATTTTATTCAAAAATATTAATAAATCTGAAAATGTCATGTTCTTTGTTTACCTAGGATGTTACATCCTTCCCCCCTTTTGGGAATTGCGTCCTCACAATTTTAAAATAGGGCTTAGAAGCTTCATTGAAATCCCCACATCGGAAAAGGAGTAAATTAAACTATCACATTAAAAGAAAGAAAAGTACAAAGGTCACCCAATAAAATAGATACTAGTATTCCATGAAAACAAGGATATGGAAGAAAAAACAAAGGGTCATGTTCGGATTGAGAGTGATAGAAAACATGTCTAGGATAAAGTTAACCACCAGAAAAACACAGAAATGTGATGGGTTAAACGGTATTTGATTTCCCAGTAGGAAAAAATAACAGACAACATTTTTGTTTTAAGTTACTTTTCTTTGAGAAATTTATTTATGAGGTTAACTAAATCATAAGTAATCATAATTACTTGTCTTGTAGACTTTCATCTCTTACTATATTTCTTACACAAACTCATATTTTCCCAAAAGATGAGTATTTAGGATGAATTGTTCACATTAAGAGCGCTATAATCAACTTCTTGAAATCACCTAATCCACAAATAATGAACTATATATTTCCCATGTCTTTATACATTAACCAAACCAAAATTGTTAGTACAAGATCAGATAATCCCCAAAAGGATAGCATTTCACAAAAATAAAAACTACCTTTAATCTCCAAAATTTGTCCAACAAAACCAAAAGTTCATCAAAGACAATTCAATAAACCGATATCCATAAAATTCATCAATGTAATCCAAACTAATATTGAAACCCAAATCTCTAAAGTATTTAATCACATAGTCTTCCAAGGTAAATCTTAAAATTTATCTCCAAATAACATCACTTACTCTTAAAGTCTCATACTGAAAAGTAATTAACCAAATCAGATATCCTCCATGATAGGTTAATAATTTCCATAGATAACCCAAAATCAACTTATTCTTGATTCATAAGATCATCTAACTAAAAATAATTAGTCGTACTAACCAGGGACATTATGTAGTCCATTGGTAGATGATAAATCCCAGTCACACTTTGGTTGTGGGTTCGATTCCCGCAGCTACGTCTGACGCGATGAGTTGTCACACGGTTTGTGTGTTGTCATTTTTCCAAAACTATATAATTCTTTAAACATTCCCCAAAAAGAGATAAAATCTTCAAAAATAACCATAACAACATTTAACCTCACATTTTATCTCATGCCTTTCATTTTCCATCATAACATATAGTAACCCATAATTACCTCAAAAGTAAGGATCATATAAACCCTAATGGTAACCATTATAATTATTACCCAAACTTCCACATCAAGTTGGTTCTCTCATACATGATGCATTAGATAACTCACCAAGGTTCAAGTGGTTAATCATGACTCTTGATAGTTGTTTGAGAATAACCACAAGATTTCTCATTATAGCTCCAATATCATTCAATTGTTCTTTCAAAAAATCCTCACAGTTTTTTTCACATCCACTATTACATTGGGGCCTACTAGATCCAGCCATTTACTAAAACCAAAACAGTCAGTGTGAGTATATCATTATAACCATAATATAATATTGTATGAGGAGGGTAAATTCAAAGATATAATTATTCATGTAATCTTAAACTCATTAACTTTATCTAAAACTGTGACTCCTTCTGAAATCATAACCATTATGGTAAGGTTACTTATGATTAAAGAATACCCTAACCTATAAAGTTATCTAAACCTCCCTCTGATACCATCTATAAGGACTTGGCCTTAAAACATTACATAATATTAAATTAAATGAATAATTCACATTGAGCATATTTTCAGGTTTAGAGTTTTAGAGAATTAGGCCATAACTATTACATCTCAAAAGATTACAAAGTAGACACTCCTACTCAGTTTCAAATTTTTTTCAGAAAATAAAAACTCATGAAAAAAATAGCCCTGTCTAATTCCATGTTTTAGATAGCATGACATTCCTTAATCCTATCCTTGACCTTATTAATCGTTAAGTCCTGTGGAAAACATTTCAAAAACTTGGTACTAGAATAAAAATCTCAGTAAGGGATACACAATGAAGGAAAACTATTAGTTTTTCAAAACAATAAGTGAATCATGAATACTTTATCATAAGTATTTTTTTTCACCTTTATGAAGTAGTAAATGCACTTCACTGAATAAAATATCATTACTTACCCTTTCATAACCAAAAATATTACCATAAAAGCCATATAAAGAACACATAACATATAAAGGTAACCTGTGACATTAACATACTTAAATGAAATAACCATATGGCCGACTTCCACACATGTCAATAAATGAAATATCCATACGACTGACATCTATAACAAATGAATTGGAAGTTAAAACATGACCACCTGTCCTAGTTTATCATGGCACCACTTTCATTTGGTTTAACACGTAACCACCCATCAAATGTCAAAGAACCATTATAAAATCCTGACATAGGAAACATATATAACAGAAAGGAAACATTTCCACATTTCAATCATAATATATTGCCATAAATATTCAATTATCAAAACCATTTTCAATACCAAAATACATAAAAGAGTATATGGTATTTATTTCCTTTTAAAAACATTGCATCTTGCTAAGGAATCCAATGATCAAATAATACTCACGGCGGCGGAAAGGTCGTTGTCACCACGTACGTTAAAAAGAAACATACTTTTTCTCATTTAGTTAAACGCTTCGTAGAGAAATGAATCCTTTAGAATAAAATTAAAATTAAAAGGGGTTTACACACCGTATAAAATAATATTTTGTATAAAACAAAATATGCATCAATGAAAGGAGATTGAGACGAAGTCCCTTACAAAGACGGTATCCTTAGATTAAGGATAAACCAATGACATAATTATATGTGATAAATATAAATACACCCAATATAAGTGGATATTAAGTGTAACAAAATCATAGGACATTCACACATATTCATAGCACAACATAATAAAGAATTAGAGGTTTACCTCAATGAATTGAAATTGGGTAAAAAAGTTCCCTTATAGAAATTCGACAGCCTAACAGCGTCACATTAAAATTCAGAAAATGAGTTGATGAGAGATAAAAAGTGGTATATCATCACTTGGAAATATAATTTATAGCAATAAGGATATTGAAGAACATATCCCAACATAATAAGATGTGAATTAAAAGACATAACAAAAAGAAGCCTTTTTAAAAAGAAGAGGGTGAAAGGTTCCCTTACTGATTTGGTAACATAAGAAACATACACCCCATGAAAGAATGACCATACAATGTTGATGTAAATACCCATAAATGAAATTATATTACACAAAGAGTAGAATAATGGTCCGTACATTCACCACTCAAAGGAGATAGTGACAAATATATCATGAATCTCACGGGAATAAAAAGTGAGATAAAAAACCCTTACCTCATTGTAATCAATCAAGTCGTATGATCAAAATATAATAAACGCCAAATGAATTTCAGAACACCATGAATATAAATATGATCATGATAATATATATCAATTGGAAGTACACAATACACCATAAGCCATATATAAGTGATAACCAATGGAAATATCACAGAATTAAAAGTGAGGTAAGAAATCCCTTACGAGAATTCGGCAGCCTAACAACGCCACTTAAAACATCCAAAAAATGGATTGATGTGATAAATTATGGTATCTCATCATAATAATATAAAAATTAAAGTAAGTGGAATATAAAATAACATCCCCTAACATAATAAAGAGGAGTTTAAAAGCAATGACATAAAAGAGAGTAATTAAAAAGAAAGAGATATGTAGGATCCCTTACCTCGAGGCAGGTTTTCTTGTTCGTTTCTTTATATTCATGAATAATAAATTTAGGTCAATTTATAATTTCATAATAACATCCTTTAAAGTTTATTATTCAATTAATATCACATATTATCATGTTGTAATAATTAGATTATTATGTTAGTTCATATCAGACATTTTCTTCGATGTTCGGTACATGAGTCAAAAATGAACTTGTTTGAAAAGAATTGTCCATGTAGTTATAATTAAATCATATAAATAATAGTATTAATGATTTAAATATCATATATATCCATTATATAATTATTTAATACTATTCCATAACATTTGGAGATAAAAAATGAAATGCACCGTTCATGGACATGGTAGGATGTACGTACACATGAACACTACTTTCATTTCATTATCATATTAATGTAATTAAAACTAAAAGATATATATATATATATATATTATAATTATATTATAATATATATGTTATATAGGTCACATAAGTTCATTAATTTTATTCTTTATACATTCCATGCATTTCATGAGCGAGCCAAATCACTTGAGGGGGTGGTAGTCCACACTTCCTCAAATAAAATTATCGTAATTACACGACATGAACAGCATAATGATATGATTTAATCATAAAACAATGAAGCATAAAGAAAACATAAATATAATATATATCATATATAAATATAGTTCCATCATAATGGCCACCATGAAAGTTGTTAAAATAAGATTGAACAATCCTCGTTTCAGGAGGCAGTAATTCACCACCCACAGAAATAGTATGTTCTTTAACCATTAGACAGGGGTGTGTGTAAGTATAGGTAAAATACATATCATTAAAAAATCCTTGTATATTGAGGATACTTCTGTTATTATGGGATCAAATAATAAGAATATAGTGGCGAGTGAAGAAGAAAAATAAATGAAAGAAACTCATGAGAGGACATTACCCCTATATCGGGTATCTCATTTTGATTTGAACCAAAGGCATCCTCGGAAAGACATCTGCCTAAAGTGAGGCATATAGGAGTAATAGAGGGATTTTTAGAGATTATATGAGTAGAGGATGGATGATACATGGGCTTGAGAAGTGTGGGTAAGGGGGTAGAGGTGGGGGCCTTTTATAGGAGGGAGGTGGGGCACTCTTGGAAAGTCATGAAATATTTATTTATTATAAAATGTTTTTCAAATTATAATGGTTCCAAAAATGATATATTTATAGTATAAGAGGATAATGGGTAAAACTACACTCAACCAATAGGATTTAGGCATGTTTAGGTCATATAATGCACCTTATATTTTCATTTTAACCCTTAGTTAAAATTAATAATTCCTACTACGTCTTTTTTTTATTTTCAAACTATAAGGTCATAATAATTACTCTAAAATACCAATAGTCCAAAAATTTTATAAATAATGATATTATTGATATATTATATGTCATTTGGTCGAATATTAGATTTTTTGGACTTTTATACCATTCAATAAAATAAAATTTGTTTTAAAAACTCATTTATGACAATTTCGACACTATTTGGTAGTTGACCTTTGATAAAGGAATAAAAGCATTATTCCTTTGAAATAAAAGCATTATCATAAATTATAAATGTAATAAGTATCTATAAAAATCTTGGATAACATCCCAAGTTTCAAAACCAAATTAATTTAACACTTATAATATCATATATTTAAATCATTCATTAATGAGGTAATAACTGTATCATCATTATGTCATAAATAAATAAATTTATTTTATTTATAATAATTCTAAATAAAATACCATGATTTAGGAAATCTTTTTAGATTTTAATGTAATATTTACAGGAAAATATATCATTTTTATAAACAAAATTGAAATTATTTTACATAGGTATTACATACTTTTACTATATTTCCCTTTCATTAAAAATAATATGATAATATTTCACTATCACACAAAAGTGATTCCATGGGGTTCCAAAGATGGAACAAGGCATCCAATGGTCGGCCATGACTCAAAAAATAGCATTAAGACACATGGATGGGTAATTTTATATTATTATGACATCATTTTTCTTACCCCTTTTTACCCGATTTATTAATTAATTGCTGTAATTAAAAATAATTACTGTAATTACTATTCATCATGTCAAAAAAAAAAGAATCTTAACTACATAATTTGGACCTTATGAACCCAAATATGGAAACCATTTTTCCAAATTGAAAACTCAGAAATTTCAGTAATTAATTTAAAAATAATTCCGTTTGTCACAACCAAAGATGGGTTTTTAAGAAGTAAAATTTGTCAAAAGATTGACTTGTTTTAACATCCAATTGAAAAGTGAAATTACATACAATGAAAAAAAATTGTATAAAGTGATTAAAACCTAATTAAATTAATCTTTAAAACCAATTAAAAGGACAATCTGACAATATAACTAAATTAGATGAAAAAACAGTTTTGATGTGAAATGTAGTATTTTTCACTATTTATTAAAAATGAACATTTGTCCGAAAAATACCAAAAATTTATCCAAAGTAAATTTGATATTATAAATTAAAAAATGATTTAAATTTTACTAAATTCAAAACATAGAATTTACAATAATTAATTTTATAATCAATTCCCACGGTCAACACAAATAGCATGTTTTTAAGAAACAATATCTATCAAAAGATTGACACTTGTTTATGTCCAATTTCAAATTAAATTAATTACAATGACCACCATTAGATTAAATGGTAAAAATATATTTCAACTACACTTTACACCCAATTAAAAATATAATCTATCCATATAAATAAATTAGATTAATAGGAGGTTTTGAATTAAAATACAGTATTTTTACTATTCATTAAAAAAGAACTTTATCGAAAAAATAACAAAAATTTAAACAAAGTAAATTTTTATGTCCTGATTCTAAAGAAGGATATTATTTTATCAAATATAATTTATAAAATTTAGAAAAAAGTTTTTTTAAAAAGGGTTCACCATCAAAAGGCTGTTAATCGACCTTTTAAAGAACATTAGAATATTTATGCTTCAAATAGAATTCTTTTCTTATTTTAAGCCTCTAAATTTTATTGGATAAATGTAAAAATATTTAACAAATATATATAATCATTTTGCAGTCAGTTCAGTTCATTCCTTCCATTACCACAGCTAGGCGTTAACTACCATTTAAAATAATATGATTATATTATTAGTGTGCAACGTAAGATTTCAAAGAAACTCATTGTTGCGTATTGGGTACACCATCAATCATTGAATACCCTTTAAAGTAATATTAAAATTTTATTGAAAAATATTAATAAATATGAAAATTTCATATTCTTTATTTACCCGGGGTGTTATAACTACCCTCAATACTAACCCACTCCATGTGTAAATGTTAATGAAAACCTAAACCCGCTAAATAGATTTTTTATACCAAAATATAGTGGCACAATTAAGGTGTGAGTATATGATAAATTGGTAGGAATGCACCAATTAATCCATACATATCATTTCCATAAATATTATTTTAATAATTGATTGATAATAGAATTAGAAAATATATTTTGTTTTATAATTTTAGAATCCAAAATGATGCGTTCCCAAAATAATCATTTGAAGAAAAAATGTATTTCTATTATAAAATACATATCTTATTCCTTAACCCAATTCTTCAAACCATTTTCATGATAAAACCAACAAGATATGTTAATTTATAATAAAGGGAAATCATATTAGATGAAATGTTTTAGGGAATAATTAAAGATCAGTGAAAAATAAGAAGGTTTCAGTAGATGTACTAGCATGGAATTTAAGAAGAATAAGAAACCAATGTATTATAATAGAAATATTAGAATATAAAAGATTTTGGTAATTGAAATTTTCTAAAAATCCCTTGTGGTGACCCTAGATAAACACTTTTTGAAGACATCTTATAGTGTATGATGTGATCCACAGTCTATAACCAATGTGGTTGTTATGTAATCCTAACACTAATAGAATACCCACTGTGGCCATTGTCTTATAGTGGGGGATCTAGCTTAATTAATCAATAACCAAATATCTTCCATCTCTCGATTCTCAAGATCATATCTTGGAACCCATGAAAATTGTTTATTGGGAAAGTGAGGAGTGCATCACACGCTCAAAATTTAAACTCACACTAATACTCCAATGTAAATAAATTTCCCACTTTCAAACAATACCCATTTAGAGTCCATATCTAACATGAGGGTAACCATGGGGGTTCATATCACATAGAAAACATATTGTATGTTTCAATCAGGATAGAGCTTCCGGATTATTCTAATCAATTACCCATTAAATACATAAATTACCAAATGGGATATAACATTTGAGATCCAAACTATTTTCTAGGGAAAAAACATTTAATCAAAAGATTTTTCAAAAACCTAGGGGTCAAAACAGGAAACTCAATGTGGTAAATAAGATATTAGATAATGGTTTTGGAGTCACATCATTCCATAGTATGAGGCAAGCCTCCAATAAATGTTATAAATTATTAATAAAAACCTTTTTTGACATCATTTAGAAATAATTGAAACATTTGAGGAAAGAAGGTTACTGAAAGTGGTAATTCTATTTAATATACCATTTATATGCATGTTGAAATCTATATCTACACCCAATAAACATATAGATACAAATATAGCACAAAAAAATCACGTAATTCTATATGAAATTCCAATATTAAATCGAGTAATTAAAAGGATCATCATAATGAAGCATAATTAGTATCACATAGTCACCATATACATAATGTTTCCAAAACCCATTCAACCCACAGTTCCACTTTCCATCAATTTACATAAAACATCAATGAGGTAAAAAAATTTAAACCCCAAATTCCATTTGAATGGTAACATGTAATTTTATTAGACACTTAGAATACATATATATTAGATAAATATAGGAATAACTATTGAATGTATTTGAAACCCCATTCTTCCATGAATCCACGAAAATAGAGAGACATAAAAATTCATAGTAACAAATAAAAATAAATAATTATACATTTTTAATTTATATAGGAATGATTTATCATCACATGGAATGTTTTGAAAATAAAATTGATGGAAACACCTTCCTAGAGATTGTGTTAATACAAAAAAAATCAAATAATGGGATGTGGAGAACCCATGGACAAAACTAAAATCCCTAGGACAATAGAAGAATGTAGATAACAAACCCTCATCCTTTAGGGCTTGGCCAGGATTGAAGATAAACATGAGAGAACAAGGAATCAAGATAGAAAAGAAATAAGAGATGGAAAATTAACCAAAATCTGAAAAATCCTACCAATGAATCAAGGAGGAGCATCAATATTTGGTGAAATGGAAAAGGATGTGTGGGTTTTTGGAGACCCATCATGATAACAGGTTAGATGAGGGGGGATACGATTGAATTTGTTAATTTTTTAGGATAGATAAAATTGTAAAAACAACTTTTGAAAATTCTTGGAAACTAACATAGTTGAAACACAATGTTTAACAAACAATGCACTAATCGTGTCTGGAGTACTTTATGAAAAAACACACTCACATGGGATTTCCACATGGTTTGGTAAACTATATTACAACTATGTAAAATAGTTATATCAAAATTATAGACACATTCACACACATTCCACATAGTTTTCTATAACGATTTTCAAGCCATGTGATATGATTTAGATACTTCAAGATAGTTTTATGGTTAATTCATTGTCTCTCATTTTTTTAGTGAATATATATATATATATATATTATGCTCGGAAAAATTGTGATTTATCAAAATGAACTAAAAATTCCCCACTAATCAATACACCACATAGTTTTTCATTAATACATTTCCATTGACCATAATCGATGCTAAAAATAGATAGAGGGCTCCAAAACTATAAAACATCATTGGGTATTTGAACCAAATCACCAAAAATATCGTAAAATATAAATTAAATAAATTAGAATGGGAAATCGTAGTCAGGGTGTGATAATTCATCCAACCATTAAATATTTTATCCCCTTTAAAGTCACCTTATCTAAAAAGATAAAAATATTGAACTCTTGAACTCAATGAAATAATCATTATAAAAAAATACTCTAATCTAATTTCAACCCCAATGAAACCACAAACAGAAGTGTTTCCATTAACCATTACATGTAACACATGACCAAATCAAGGGATAACAACATAGAGTTCCATTTTCGTTCTCTCAACCATTTAGGAACCCAATATCATAATAATAACCAGCAACCTCAAAACTACCCCAATAGGAAAATAGAAAAAAAAAATTATAGATCAAACCAAAGTTCATAATATACAAAAGACACATTTATCTACCAAATGGAAAGATAAAATGAATCTACCAATGTGATAGAAAATTCAATGATAGGAAATAATGGAAAATAGAGAAAATTGAAAAAATGGTTCCCTAAAAAGCATAGAGTGTGAGGAAAAATAGGATCCCAAACTAGTGTAGACATATATTCATTCTACAAATATTCAACCTTATAGAATATTTAAATATTTCCCATATAACCACAATGATGGAATACCATCATAAAATATTGAAATATTCTTTACAAATACCCAAACTGGCCACACTAGAAGAAAAAATTGTTTATGGTCCTTGCGATGAGAAGAAGACACTAATAAGTAAGGGTATTGAAAAATATTCTTTGCCATTTCAGTTTCCTATAGTTCACACAAAAAAATAGATATGGATCCATTATAATCACCCTTGAATAATGTTCTACCAACTTCCATAAGTTTTATATTAGAAACTAACTTTTCTATCAATATATCACCCACCAACCATTTAAATAAACATGTTCTGGATGAGGGAACCCAAATATTGATATTAGGAAGGAGACCCAAGACTAAGAGATAATATTTCAAAAAATTTATCTATTCCATTACAAAATAAAATGGAATTAGTTCCTTTAATCTTTCAAAATACACCATCACCATCTGTTGACATTGTTGAATAACCATTATCTCTTCAATATTCTTCATTTTAACTCCCATCAGAATAAACCACTAAACTTATGTGGTCATAAAGATCTATTAGTAATACTTTTATATAATGAGGGTTTAAAAAAATTCTTCTAGTAATAAAAAACCACTACCATAGTTATATCCATGAAAAATCACACCGCCAAGGCTACTAGTGATATCATGGACCTGAACACATTTTTAATGTCCCAAAGAAACATCACAACCTCTTAGAGATCTCCAAATCCATGTACAATAGACAAATTATGGGGATAACATGGCTCATACACATTATATTAAGTATTGTTAGTGTCATAAATTGTACGATGCACTATAAAAATAATTGGGACTATTCAAGGTAGTATATCGTAAAAAACATAAAACATAGAAACAAACCTACACCAAACCAAAACTAAAAAATATTAAACTCAAACTAAAATACCAAAACAATGAAATTAAATTCACAAAACAAAAGAAAAAATACTATTTGAAATATTATCCTTTCCATATCAAATCTAATCAATTTAATTTCCAAAACTGTTTCAACTTCCAAAACTCATTTAGAAATTCAGATCCAAAATTATTTTTCCCCATTTGAAGACCTCTTTGAATAAACCATTAATGCTTTATCACTTTTAAAATCCCAATAAAATCTTTCAATTTCTCTCCAAAACAACTATTAATATTTAAAAACCACATTTTAGATGAAAACAATATAAAAATATCATTTCTACTTCAAAATCAATTCACACCAACAATGATCAAACCAATAATATCACTCACATGATAACCACATAATAGGTAACTGTTTGTCACACATGAATTGAACACATGGTTCTTCTAGCCATGTTATTCGTATTCTATTAATACATGAAGAATAATTAGTTATTCCCTTAGGCTCTACATGGTTTTCATATCAATGTAATAACACCACATGAAACTAGTTCACTTAAAATATAAACCAAAAAAATTAAAAAAATCACCAAAAATAATAATATCTAGTAATATAATTCCAAAATAAAAAATAAAAGACTCAAAACCCAACTACTACTAGAAACCATACTTTTTCATATGTGGTGATGATAAGGAATCGGCCCAAGACCTACCTCCAAAGCCCCAACGATCATATATTCAATCTATTAAAAACTAAAAATAATAAATTCCTACTGTGATATAATATTTTCACAATCCATCCCTGTTCATCCCCAAAATAGACACCAAATACAGTCTTTTGAATGTCTAAAAGGGCATCCCCAGTCCCCACTAGTTGATGACATACATTATGGAATCATAGATAAATAATTTGGGATAATATACCCCAACTATCCAAAGTGTAAAATGAAATTGTCTTCTTAGAATAACAAGAAAATAAAATATTTAACTAAACATAAATGAAAATATAAATATAATCTAGACTTATTTTAAAGAATATTAACTAAAATGAAACAAGGAACTAACACAATATCTTTGTTTCCCCTTGGTCACCACCATCCTCAAGACCATCCCACTCCTTGGGAAAACTGGAACAACATCTTGAACATACAAAATAGGTTAGTTCTATAAAAAATAATTAACATAAATAGGTTTTGATAATATAAAATATCATTAAATAAAAAAACACATAATCTATACTTTCAGTTTGAAGTAATAGTCCATGAAAACAATTTTTAAAATACATTAATAAAAAAATGATTTTTATAATTTAAAAACCAAACAAAGCCTTCTAAAAATTAAAATTTTATGAAAACCATATATTTCCATTTTATAATTGATCTCTAATTCATAAATAATTATTTGAAAAAAAATCCAAGAATAAAAAAGAAACAAATATAAATGAAAGAACATATGAAATAAGAATAGAGAAAAAGTAGTAAGGTGTGACAATAGAACAATTAAAAATGGAAAAAGGAAGTAAAATTATATCAATAAAATGTACAATGAATAGTAAACCAAAGTTCCATACAAGGAATATAGGAATATACAATATAGTATTCACTTGATTGTCCTAAGAATCCCTAGAGGTGACACTAGATATACTTAGTTTGGATGCGTATTCTAAAATATATTTCTGTCCATGGTCCATCACCAACCTATATTCTCTACTAACCGCACACCAGCTGTACTCCCACTATTTCCATGATCCTACCATGTCGGATGTATTCCATCTACTTATGAATCCAATAATAATTGAATATGTAACCTATAGATGAAATATAGGATCTAATTAAAATAGTATTAGTGGAACAAGAGGAGTTCGTCACATTCATGGTATTTAAAATAACCATCATCTTCCGATTTACATGCCTTAAACACTCATAAACATCATATATGTGGATATCCTAGCAAATTAGAGGAAACCCATATGGGTGATCATCACATAGAAAACATTTCACACGTTCCAAACTGGCCCAAGAATCCTAAGAGTTCAAAACCATTATTTGAGAAATACTTAATTTACCAAATGGTCCTGAGCATTTGAAATAGAAAATCATTTATATTGATTGACCTTTCATCCAAAACATATCCAAAAACCAAGGAAACCATCCAACTATGATTTACATGGTTCAAAAAAGGCCTTTGGAAGTTCTAAAGGAGACATTGAATCAATATTTTTAAATCACATAATTCCAATATTCCAAATATTCCACCAAAGATAATTTATAAATAAAAAAAATTCATTGAATGAATTTATAAACTAATAATACATTTGAGGAAAACAATATTTTCTTAGGTAATTTTTAGGAATACATGATTTATATGAATTCACACCAATATTTTTACACCCAATGCCCATTTGGATACAAACGTACCAAACTAGAATATATATGGATATCCATGGGAATATAAAATTTTCAATAAAATAATATGATAGAGAATCCTAGTGAAACACAATATGTATCACATAGTGACTATATATATAATGAGGCCTGAACCTACTCAAAACAAAATTCCATATTCCATCTAATATGATAAATATTAAAAAAATCAAAACATCATTTTAAGAAACCCAATACCACTTAAACATTCACTTAGTATACTATCAAATACCTTTCATATATAGAGATTAGATACATATAAGAATAACCATAAAAATTCATTGAAAACCCATTTTTCAAATGTACCACCAACATTGGAAAACATAATAATTACCTTTTAAAAACAAAACTCATGATGAATGCTATTCATTTTTTGGAAAGTTCATTTATCACATGGAATGTATAGAAATGTAAATATATAGTTAAACCTACCTCAATGGCCTATAAATTCAAAAAACCCCACGCATGGGTAAATAATAACCTAAAAATAATTACCCCAACCTGACCAATAGAAAATAAAATCCAATACTGACCCTAAAACTCTATGTATTGTCCAAGAAGAAACTAATCTATGATATAACAAGTAAATATTAGTGAAATATGAGAAGAGAATAAGAATGGAATTAAAATACAATAAAACTTACCAAATAACCAAGGAGGAGCATTAATCTGAGGAGGAAATACAAAGGATGTGTGTTTTTGAGCCCCATAATGAACTATAGTATAATGGTGGGAGGAGATGTTAATTTGGGAATTTATTTGGAGGGTAAAATTGGAAAATATACTTTTTATGATTTTGGGAAAGATTCAAGGATAGGCCACACTATTTACCATACCTTCTGTAAATATTTATGACCATATTGGCATAAAACATCAAAAAAAAATCACGTTGATTTATAGTATATAGGGGACCCTAATTCATATCTCAAGGTGCATTGGAGGATTAATATTTTTATTAAAAAAATTATTATTTTGTAAATATTTGTATTTATATTTTAATCATTAATTTTTTTAAAATTAATTCTTTTAAAATCAATATTTTTTAGGCCTTGTTCATGAAATGGTATTCATCGAGAGACCAACTTCTTTTTGAAAATGAACCAAAGTGGATCTTTCATCATCGACACCATGAATCACCAAACAATCCATTAATGGGGGATTCAAAAAAAAATCAAAACTCTTCTATATACATCATCTTCTTCCAAAATCAACATCATAACTGAAATAAATAGGTATAATATAGCTAAAAAAATAATAAATTAAAATAAATAACCTCTTGTGATGTGAATATTCAACCTGCGGACATTCAAATAAAAATAAAGGTGACCAATTTAAAACTTAAATCCAGTTTAATTATCTTATAAACAATATTCCATGGGCATGCGAGCGAATATCCACATAAGAATATAATAAATTTTGCAATGTCTATTACACATTAAATCCAAAAAATGTGGATAATGAATATTTAAATATTAGGTAATTTCATATCCTGTTATATGATAACGTAAAATATTGGTTATTCTATATCAAATCACCAATTTGGGGATGAGCGGACATGAAATTACTTATTTTTTTAAAATAAATCCCATTATCTCAAATTGCTACAATATATAATAAAATTCATGGAAAAAGTAAATAACAAGGAAAAAATATATTGAATAGAATGAATGATTTAAAATCATTCTCCATGTTTCCTACATAACCAAATAAGTAATGAAATTTTAATAAAATATTCTTATAGAGGTTTAATCCATATTGATCATACCATGATTAATGTTTATAAAGGTGGTTCTCTGGTTGATAATACCCTAAATTCTATAAGAAACCCATTGACAAAAATGGACTAGAACACTGAATAATTATTTTCAAGGTTTTGTGTACCCAATTAAGGTGTCCATGAGATTCAATGTTCTTAGTTTGAGAATAATATAGTTATAAAGTTTGAAGAGGTAAGTACCCTTATCCAATAATTTTCTCTTTACCAAGGGAAATCCTAGTCTCCTCCTCCCATTAATTTTGGTATATGTTCTTCTCATACCTGTAATTCTGACCATTTACCTGAACTGAAAGAAACATTTACGATTTATTAGGCAATACTTTTAGCCCTACCCTATTACCAATCCATTATAAAAAAACCATACTATCCATACATATGTAGGAGGCAAGAAAACCATGTCTATAAGTATGAAGTTATTTAAAATGAGCTCAAAAACCATTGAACCAACAAGGACGGAGTAGTCATCCACCTCATCCACTCAGAAATCCCCAACCACCACAAATTCCTTTCCAACAACCCCTATAAAATATGATCATAACCTTGAAGAATTTATGAAAAAAATGGATGAAAATAACCTCTAATTATAAAAAACCACCCAAGATACCAAACATGACCTAAAACCCCAATTAGTCCAACTTGCAAAATATCTAGGGGAAATCCAATGTCATGGTTGGAGTAAGCTAAATTCTCCACTACTACTCATCCCTAAGGATAATAGAAATGATGGTGCCACCATCCTTTAGATAATAATCCAAATTCGTATCCAAAATATCACTCCATTAGATTCATTCACTCCAGAGAAAACATATATTCCAACCATCTCAAATGATCCAAATATGAATAGTCATTTCCATAAACAAATTACCACCAAATAAAATAGTATTTTTTTTTATTCACATAGACCAACCATTCCTCCTCCATTTTATTGAGGGTCTAACCAACTAAGGAAACAAAATGAAATTGAATTTGAAGATATGAAGATATTTATATTTTTAATAATAGTATTTTGGAACTCATTAGTATTATAATTTTTTATTTAATAATGGTTCCATCCAAAATAAATGCTTTCATAAAAAAAATATGACATGTTTAATTAAATAGCAATGTTGAAACCTTATATTTCCATAAAAACAAAATACCCTTACTAACCTAGAATACCTACTAGAAGTCCTATCAAGATCACTGGGTGACCACCAAATACAAAAAATAGACCATGAAAATAATGAAAGTCCCTCAGATATATCACATTGAAAACATTATGGAATGATTAATGGAAATTGTACTAAGCATCGAGGGGATATAGAGAACCATCTTTACTAAATTGTTTTTTGATGTTTGGAACACCCTAACAAGTATTTAAAAGTCTTTGAAGATAAATATGACCATTAATAGTCATTGGGGTCTTTAGAAGGATGTTGGTGTTTTGTAACGGTGATAAAATTATATAACTGTTAGGTATTTTATGTATTTTTATTATTTAAATTATTTTAAATACATAAATACATTAAATATTTTATGTATTTAAATTTTCATAATTATTTAATGTACTTTATGAACATTAATGGCTTTGAATGTTTAAAAGTGATATTTTAGTTAATAAATGTATGTTTTAAGAAAATGTAGAGTTTTTGAAGAATACCTCTATATGTATTGAAAGTGTATACTTATTTGGATTTTAATAGAAATGAAAAGTAATCAATTATTTTATAAAGAAATGTATATGTCTCAAATTTTTAAAAATGCTTTCAATATTATTTCCTCGGTCAAATAATTACATATTTTTGATAAATGATATAATTTATTTTCAAAATATAATAACCATGATTTTTATTTTATAATTAATAAATGTTTTTAAGAGTAATTACATGTTTTTAGATGAAGTTGTATTTTTAAATAATAATTCTTTAAAACATAAAATGACTGTAAAGTCATTTTCTCGATTAATAAAATAAATGAAATTTTTTAGATGTCAATTTTTTAACTCCTTTTGTTTTACATCTTTGGTTAAAATTTGTTTTTTTATTATACAAAAAATAAATTGAACTTGGCTGGCCATGAAAACTAGCCAACCAGGGGCGGCAGCACACACCACTGTGAGTGGGGAGGCCGAGCCTTGACTTCCCAGCTAACCATCATAGGTTATCCATGTAAGGGAACCAGTGCACTCCCATGGGGGAACAAGGAATAACCAAGGTGACCCCACTTTGTAGGGTGACATGGTGGGAAAGGGTTGGGTGCAATGTGCGCCCGCAAGAGAACCAGTACGCTGTGGTATCAGGGAGGGGGAAGGGAGTTCATTGGCATATGGTTGAGAGGTTGAGGAATATAAGAAAGTCCCTAACCCAATTAATTTCGATGTGGGATACATTATTTATGGGAAATCAAATCTGAGCCATATGATCTCAATACGGGAGATCTCAACCACTGGTTCTAATCTAGCCTTATATCTCCATAGACCGCTTCCTATTACCATGTTTTTTTCAACGGTCCAATCAGGATGTGTTTGATGTCAGCCACCCAGCCTTTTTGAAACATGCGGTTTCCCCATAAATGTCCGATCAAACTACATTATAATCTCATCTGTTCACATTTTTTGAAAATATCAGATGCCTCTATAACCGTATGATCGATCATGGTTGGTCATGGCCATCCATCATTTTTTCTAATCTTCTCCCATTATTCTTCTCCTTCCTCACATCACACCAATAGAAGTCTCCCTATTCTCCACTATTTCTCCCTCAATCTGTGAGTCCTCCTATCACTTTCCTTAGACCCAGCAGGTTAGTTTTTTCTCACAAGGACACCATGGGTAAATTAGTTTAATGAAAACACCTTTGTGTATCATGTATGTTTTATTTAAAATATGAATATAATGTCTAACAGAAACATTATTGAAGGTCTTCCTTGGTTAATGTTTTTGTTTTTGTCTGAATAATTAGTTTTGGTATTCTTCAAAGTGACATTGTTAATTTTTTTTGCTAAAACTTGGTATATAAAATTATATATATATTTATATAACCTATTTATATAAAAATTATTTTTTACCATTACACTATAGGGTTTCACTTCTCAAACTCCCTCCACCCACTTATTAACTCGATCTCACTTGATGACATGTAAGGGGTTATTTTGTTTTGTTTTTGATTAAACCATATATATATATATATAATTTTACATATATATATGTTTATTTATAAAACAATACCATTATAGTTTTTATGATTTTTTAATGATGAACATTTAATTTTAAAAGATGTTTTTAATGTATGTAAATCATGTAACGGTTGTTTATTTAGTCTGGTGTTGATTTAATTTACCCATATATACACATAAATGTATATATATTTATAATAAATACCAAAATTGTTCTATCTTGTGAATTTATATATTTAAATGAAGTTCTTAATTCACATAATTCATGTATGAGTTAATTTAGATTCTATATTAATAAACAAAACCTATTTATACACATTAGGTATATATGTTTAAATGTATATATATGAAAATAGATTTTAATTCTAATCTAAATTAGGTTTTCATATAGTCGAAATTATTGATGAAATAATGTTTTTATGTGTGTGCTACTTTTAAGGATTTATCAATCATTGTTTTGGTTATGATAATCCCATGTATACACTTTTTCTATACATGGTTTTATATAATTTTCAGAACCAAATATATTTTGGGTCTTTCAAGTGATAATTATACGATTTTTTCATCAATTTATAACTTGAAAAAGGGTTTACTAAGAGTTTTTTATCTGAATTTTTTAAATATATATAACCATATATATGTACATATAGTTATATATATATATATATTGTTTTAATCCATGACTGATTACGCTTTTATCTTCTTAACATAAATAATTATTTTTAAAGGTCATCCCCAACCTTATACATATTCTTTTAATTTCAAAACCAACATGTACATTTATAAGTTCCACAATTACATATAGGCATGTATTACTTGATTAAATGATTAAAAATACATTTTGATATTGGAAAAAAAATAAAAAACATTGTTTTTTTATTATGTGCCTCAAAATTTTATAATAATTCATCACCTTGTTATTGCAATTGACATTACATGCATATCAATTTTATAATTTTTAGATAAATAGATGGAAGTATATTTTGTTTAATGCATATTCATATACATGAATAGTGAAGTATGTTTAATTTTTTATGTATAAATATCCCATATGAAATAAAAGTTAAACATTTGAAAATATTCTTTTTTTAATTTATGATGAAACTGCAACAAAGAATACTATTAGTTATTAAAGATTATGATTAAATCTATTTGAAACATAAATTTATCAGTGAATGGTTTGAAAATGAATGATAACTATATTAAATTCAAAAACATGTATTTCAATTTATAAAATATTTAATTTCATGAAACAAGGGTTTTTTAATTTAAGAATTTTTATTTCATGTGACAAACCAAAACAATCTATTATCACATATTATAATTTAGGGTTAAAGAATTTAATTATTCAATGGTGTATGGGAATATTTGAATTAGAGACATAATTTAATAAATAAAAGTTGTATGGGATACTTTAATTTAAATAAATTTTGGCATATGAGGAATGTGTTGGACTAATTAAGTGATGGGTGAGGCTGTTATAGCCTCCTGATTCTTGGGAATGTTCCATGAGAAAAAATAGGCCATGAAACAAGGCCATGATAGAATGATTACTTGTGGTCTTGGGACAAGACCATGATATATTGTTTATGATTTTCCATCATTATTTGTTCCCATAATATGTGATTAATACTTAACCAACCATGTGACTATTAATATTGTAGAGTATTTATGGTTAAGAATATTTCACATATGACAATGGTAATAAATGCACATGGTATAATGATTTATGTACACATAAAGCCACATATAATGAACGTGAAGCACCTATTTTCAGAATGTGGATTCATAAGTTAGTAATAAATATGTCATTTCATGCATTTCAGTTTTGGTGTTAATTTAATATTGGTTTTCTTACTTGTGAAATGCTAAACAATTATTTTTACATTGATAATTTTTTTTCAAACATCCTTGCATGTCACCCCTAAATTAGTTGGATCAAATCCTGAATTATATGCACCATTCCCAAAATATTTGTTCAAGTATGCAAACTCTAATATGTGTTGTATCTGTAGGATTTAAATAAATGTATATTGTGTAAGAGAATTCCCTAAAACTTATATTAACATACCATTAAAAATTGTTGATGACTTTCTATGAGAAATGTTGATTCCTTTTTATAAAATGTTATTAAATTATTTCAAAATGATGTTTTTTAAAAGGATATTCATTAATTAGTTCTAAAAAACCCTTAATGGACTTTCTTATGCTCACCCTACATTTTTAATTCATTTTTACAAGAATAGTAGATTTATAAGATTTGGTTTATTTTATGTGTTGGCTACTCTATGAAGTTTATATCATTCAGTTTTGAACAAATATATCAGTTATGTCTTGTTTTCCCAAACCTAGACTGGGAAGATTCTATATAATGGAATGTGATGTGTAAATTTTTCCTAATATTTTTATAAATAGAAATTACACACCATGTTTTACGCACCGACTTCAGACTTCTGGGATCAGATCCTCAGAGTTGGTATTAGTGGAATGGTCTTCACATTAAATAAAATTAGAACAAAACAAAAACAATTATCAAGGCCTTTCTAAGTAGAGATTTTTCTTTAAATTTTTAGATGGAAGACAGAGACTCGCAATCTAATCTCATGTCCCTTTTAGATGATAGACTAGAAATTATAATGTTAAAGTTATTTTTTGATATATTTGATCCATTCATATACCTATCTTTATCTTGGAAATAAATTTATCAAGTGTCCAACACACCTAGTATACTCCAATTATTATGGGGGCTGGTTTTTGTTTACTTCCACATATTTCATGCACAACCTGCATTTTATTCGCGATAGGTAAATTATATCAAGGGTATCATCAAATGTTTTACCATGTTTGATAGATATCTATCTTACAAGAATTTTTGGGTAGCTACTAAAGAAGGGGACCTCAGTATAGATTATCTATTTCGACTCCTAAACTTCTTTTCATATGGGAGGAATTATTATTTTAAAATTTAAGAAATAAAGGTGGTCAGGATGGTATATAGAAATCATGTCATCTCTTATATCTCTGAGCTTTTCAAATCCTTTTATTTTCACTTATTGTATAATTGATGCATACATGAGTTTGATTCTAGCTTCTCGAGGTGCATTAGTACCAAAGAAATTGAAGAATTTGAACTAACTTGGACACCACGCGAATAGAGAATCACCAAATCTTGTGGCACTGGTAGAGGTCTAATTTTATATTCAGTTCTTTTGTGAATTTTTAAAACATAATATGGTTATGTAAGGACATTGAGTTAAGTGTCTGAAGATCAATTCCCATAAGGCTGCGAGAGTATGATTGAATTTCGAGGACCCAATTCTTGGTGGGGGGAATAATGTGACTCCCCAAACATATTTATATTATTAATAATTTTATTTTGTTAATAATTAGTATAATTATTTTTTATAATTAATAAATGTTTCATCCAAAATAAATGATTGAATAATAAAAATAAGACATGATTTAGTCAATATAAATGTTGAATTATTACATTACCATAAGACAAAAAGGTCCTCACTAACCTAGAATACCTACTAGAAGGCCTATCATGATCCCCAAGAGACAACCAAAAATAATAAGTAGACAAATAAAATAGTGAATGTCCATTGGGTATGTCACAATGAGAAACATTAAGGAAAGATCAATGGAAACCATATAAATCATAAAGAGGGATGTAGAGAACTATCTTCAACATATTGGTTTTTGATATTTGGAACACCCTAAAACGTATTTATAAGTCCATGAAGATATATATGATCATTAATAGACATTGGGGTCCTTAAAAGACTATTTGTTTTTGTAATGGTCATAAATTCTATAAGCGTTTTGTATTTTAAGTATTTTTATTATTTATGTATTATAGATATAAAAATAATTTATAAATTCTATTTATTTAAATTAACTTAATAATTTAATGTTCCATATGAACTGTAAAGGTTTTGAATGTTTAAAAGTAATATTTTAGTTATTTAATGTATGTTTTTAAGTAAATGTAATGTTTTTAATGAATACCTATCTATGTATTGAAAGTGTATACTTATTTTGCATTTAATAGAAATATATTGTAATAAATTATTATATAAATAAATATAAATATTTCAAATGGTTTAAAATTATATAAATATTATATCATTTGTTAAATAATAACATAATTTTAATGAATTATATATTTTATTTTAAAAAAATAATCATGATGTTTTTTTTAAACTGAAAAAATGTTTTTTAAATCAATAAAAATTTTTAAATAAAGTTGTATTTTGAAATTATAATGTTTTATAATATAAAATGGCTTTAAAATATTGTTTTTTGATTAAAAAATCAATTACACTGTTGATAATTCACATTTTTTACTTCTTATAACATCCATGTTCTTTATTGAATATTTAAACAAGATATATTAAAAAAACATGAATATAAGACAACTCTGAGGATCGAGTATAAGGCCCCGACCTTAAACATCTCTTAATATTGAATTAAATGAATAATTCACATTAAGGATCTTTTCATGTTTAGAGTTTTAGAGAATTAGAACATAATTACTAAATCTCAAAAGATTACAAAGTAGACACTTCTACTAAGTTTCCATAGAATAAAAAAACGCTTAAATAGAAACATGTCTAGTTCTAAGTTTTATATAGCATGACTTTCCCTTGATCCCATCCTTGACCCTATTCCACATTAGGTCCTGTGAAAAACATTTCAAACAAACTTGGGGTGAGCATAAAGAGCTCAGTAAGGGATACACAAAGAATGAAAACTGTTAGTTTATCAAAAAAATAAGTAAACCATGTATACTTTATCAAAGTAATACTTTTCACCATTAGGAAGTAGGAAAAACTCTTCATCGAATAAAAGATAATTACTTAACCTTTTATAACCAAAAGATTACCATAAACCCCATAAAATATCACATAACATATAAAGGTAACTTGGGACATAAACATACTTAAGTGGAATAACCATACGGTCGACTTCCACACATATCACTTAATGGAATATCCATACGACCAAATTCCATACATACTTAATGGAATATCCATATGGCCGACTTCCATACCCAATGGATTGGAGGTTATAACGTAACCACCTGTCCTGGTATTCACGGTACCACCCGTCATATGGTTTATCACATAACCACCCGTCAAATGTCCAAGTACCATTATAAAATCATAAGACATAAAACAATATAATGGAAAGAAAACATTTCCACACTTTGAAAAAAATATATCACTTAAATATATTGACATAAAATATTCATTATAAAAACCATTTTCAATACCAAAATACATAAAAGAGTATATGGTATTTATTTTATTTTAAAAACATTACGGCTTGTTGAGGAAGACAAAGGCCAAATAATACTCGTGGCGGCGGAAAAGGTCATTGTCACCGCGTACGTTAAAAGAAACATTCCTTTTTGTCGTTTAGTAAAACGATTCGTAGAAAAAGATTCCTTTTGTATAAAAGTAAAAGTTAAAGGGGTTTATACACCGTATAAAAGATAGTTGTGTATGAAACAAAATATGCCTCAATGAAAGGAGATTGAGTCGAAGTCCCTTACCTCGGGTCCGACATGACTCGGTCGTTCTTTAATCTCCTGAAAAATAAACATGAGTTAATTTCTACTTGTTTAAGAACCTTTTTCATGTTAATTATTCCTTTTATATCTATTTTTTCCATTTCATGAACACTATGTAATTATTTATGTTAATAACGGTCGTTTTAACGATCATTGGTACATGAGTCAAAAATAAACCCTTTATAATTACAAGTTGTTCATTATCCATTATATCCAGAATGACATTCCTGATTTGGATATCATATATATCACATATATCTAGCATATACATGTATTTATAATATCACATAATCATTTAGAGGTAAGAAATGAAATGCACCGTTTATGGAGACGGTAAGCCGTACGTACGCATGAATGCTACTTTCATTTCTATGTCATATTAATGGAAATAAAACTAAATGAGGGGTATGTATATTTTAATTCCAGAATTATATTAATCATTTTTATGTAACATATATCATATATATCCATTATATATATGTACTTATAATAGTACATTACATTTGGGGATAAAAAATGAAATGCACCGTTCATGGAGACGGTAAGCCGTACGTACGCATGAATGATACTTTCATTTCAATCTCATAATTTATTAGGAAGAAATAATAATTATATAGAGGTATATTATAATTCCAGTATAACATCATATATAATAACTTTAAATCCATCCTTTATATGTCCCACATATGGCATTAACGAATCAAATCACTTTGAGGGGGCGGTAGTCCGCACTTCCTTAAATGAAGATATCGCGTTTACCCATAATGGAAACAATAAATGTATGTACAAAATGAAAAATACAGAAGCTTAAGGAAAACATAAAAATATTATATATCATATATAAATATAGTGTCATCTTAATGGCCACCATTTAATGTGTTAAAAGAATGTTGAACAATCATCGTTTCGGGAGGCAGAAATTCACCATCCACGGAAACAGTATGTTCTTTAACCATTAGATGTAGGTGTGTGTAAGTGTAGCTCGAATCCTACTTGTAAAAACATCCTAGTATATTGAAGATACTGTAGTTTTTACAAAAGAAATGAATAAAAAGAGTTTAGGGGGTTGGAGAAGCAAAATAAAACAGAAGGACTCAAGTGAAGACATTACATTAAAATCGGGTAACTCCCTTTGGTTTGATCTCAAAGGATTCCTTGGGAAGACTTCTGCCCAAAGTGAGGCATGAAGGAGTAAGAGAGGGATGTGGACAGACAAAATGGGCAGGTTTTGGCCAATCCAAAGGCTTTAGAAGTGTGGGTAAAGAGGTAGAGGTGGGGGCCTTTTATAAGAGGAGAGGAGGGGCACTCTTGGAAAGTAAAGAAATGTTACTTTATTTTAAACTGATTTTCTGATTGAAAAGGTCCCACATTGATATAAATCGAGGTTAAGGTGTTAAGGGTTCTAACTCCACCCATACAATTGGTTTTGGACATGTGTAGGTCATAGATTTTACATTATCATTTCATTTTATTTAAATCCTTTATTAATGAGGTAATTGTTGCATCATCATGATGTCATAAATAATTTAATTTATTTAAAGTCTAAAAATTATACAAAAAATACTATGATGTTGAAAATCTTTTTAGCTTTCCAATTACTATTTATAATCAAAAATATGACTTGTATAACCCCATGTAAAAATTGTTTTAGTAAAATATCTCATGTTTATGTCATTTTTATCGTAACATTAAATAAAAAGTTATTTATGTAATTTCTCAACCAAAGTGGCTCCATGGGGTCCCCAAGGTGACCCATGGATTTTCTTGGTCGGCCATGACACATCCAATGAGGGTAGGACATGTGTCAAGCTCATGTCATATTATTAAAACATTATTTTTACCTTAAACTACACTAATTACCTCTAATCGCGATTAAGAACTTAAAATTTACTATTCACCAAAAATTATTTTAATCTCATTGAACCAAATTTTACTTCTTAATGACAACAATGTATGTCGTATTTTTGAAAATCAAATTACAGAAGTGACAAAGTTTCATTTAAACGAAAACTCATTTTCTTTAACTACCACTTAGGGGTTTCACTATTCATCAAAAATTGATGTTTTTCAGAAAAATACCAAAACTTCACCCTAAGATATATTTGATATTATGAATTCAAAAATGAAGTCCATTTTAAAAAATTCAAAACATATAAGTTTCATTAATTAATTTAATAATTAATTCCCATTGTTAGAGAAAATTGCGTGTTTTTATGAAACAATAAGTATCAAAAGATTAATACTAGTTTAAGTCCAATTTCAAAGTGAAATTGATTCAAATGACCACCATTGAATTAAATGGTAAAAATATATTCTAATTTCACTTTAAAACTAATTAAAAAGATAACTTAATCATATAAACAAATTATATTAAAAAGAGGTTTTGAATTAAAATACAACATTTTTTCACTATTCATTAAAAAATGAACTTTATCGGAAAAATACCCAAAATTCACACAAAGTAAATTTTGATATCCCAATCATAAAGAATAAGTTTATTTTGAAAAACATAGCTTATAAAATTTTCGAAAGATAGATTTAAAAATGGTTTTCCATAAAAAGGCAGTAAAAAAATGTTATAAAAATATTAGTGTATTTCATTCTTCAGATTGGATTTATTTTCATTTTAAGCCTCTAAAAAACTATCTAATTCATTAATAGGAATAGATTAAAATATCTATTATTCATTACTTACTTGGGATGTTACATCCTTCCCCCCTTTAGAAAATTGTGTCCTCGCAATTTATTTACTTATCGAATAAGTGGGGGTATTTATCCCTCATTGCATTTTCAGATTCCCATGTTGCCTCTTCAATCATATAGTTTTTCCAAAAAACCATTACCTGATGAATCACCTTATTCCATAACACCTGCTCCCTGTGGTCAAGAATCTGGACCGGTTGTTCCTCATAAGATAGTTTCTCTTCCAGCTGAACTACCTCTAGGCTCCAAACATGAGATGGATCTGGCATATACTTTCTCAGCATCGAAACATGAAAAACATTGTGTACCTGAGATAAACTCGGAGGTAAAGCCACTCAGTAAGCAACTAATCCAACATTCGCCAGAATTTCATATGGTCCAATGAACCTTGGACTCAGCTTTCCTTTCTTACCAAATCGCGTCACACTTTTCCATGGTGAGACATTGAGAAAAACATGATCACCTACCTCAAAAGATAGATCTTTCCTCTGGTTATCCGCATAACTCTTCTGCCTGCTCTGAGCTGTTCTCATATGTTACTGAATCAACTGAACTTTTTATGCCGTATCTTCTACCAATTCTAGTCCCATTAGCTTCCTATCACCCACTTCATCCCAAAATGCTAGAGTTCGACACCGCTTCCCATATAATGCCTCAAATGTTGCCATCTGTATACTGGAATGAAAACTGTTATTATAAGAAAACTCAACCAAAGAAAGATGTTGGTCCCAACCTCCCTGATAATCCATCAAACAAGCTCGTAGCATATCCTCCAAGGTGTGAATTGTTCGTTCTGACTACCAATCTGATTGAGGATGAAAATCTGTACTAAAATTTAATTCAGTGCCCAAAAACTTCTGAAGGCCTTTCCAAAAGTTAGATGTAAACCAGGGATCACGATCGGACACAATGGAGAGAGGAACACCATGTAACATGACTATCTCTTTAAGATACAAACGTAAAACTTGATCAAGTGAAAAAGTATCTCGTATAGAAAATAATTGAGAATATTTAGTCAAGCGATCAATAATAACCCAGATTGCATTATTACCTTGAGATGTCCTCAGTAATCCCACAACAAAGTCCATGGATTTGTTTTCCCATTTCCACTTTGGCACTGGTAAAGGCTGAATCATCCCTTTCAGTAACTGCCGCTCTACTTTAACCTGCGGACAAGTCAAACACTTCACAGTAAAATCATCCATATCCCTTTTCATTCCATCCCACCAGTAATACTCCCGCAGATCTCTGTACATCTTAGTACTGCCAGGACGAACTGATAACGGGGAACTATGAGCCTCACATAACAACTCATTCTTCAACTTTGAATCACAAGGCACACATAATATCTTCCCAAACCTCAAAACACAATCATTATCAATGTTGAATTCAGGCAACTTACCCTTCTGAACCAGCTCTACCTTTTTCTACAACTCACTGTCTTCCCTCTGTGCTTTCTTAATTCTGTCTGATAGGGATGATCTCACTGATACCTAAAACAAAATAGATGAACTTCCTGCACCAACAACTTCTATGCCAAAGTTCATCAAATCAAAAACCAAAGGATCTCGTTCCAAATATAGCGTGGTTAATGAAGCATTACTTTTTCGACTCAAAGCATCAGCCACTTTATTTGATTTTCCCGGATGGTAGTGAATTGTATAATCATAATCCTTGATTAATTCCAGCCATCTCCTCTGTCTCATGTTCAATTCTTTCTGAGTGAATATATACTTTAAACTTTTGTGATCAGTATATATTTCACACTTTACTCCATACAAATGATGCCTCCAAATTTTTAAATCAAAAACAACAACAGCTAATTCCAAATCATGTGTAGGGTAATTTACCTCATGAGTATTCAACTGACATGAAGCATAAGCAATTACCTGATCATTCTACATAAGGACACAACCAAGTACCTTAAACGAAGCATCAATGTATATAAAAAAATCACCATTCCTAGAAGGAAGTGCCAAAAATGGAGCATTCACCAATCTTTTTTTCAACTCCTGAAAAGAATCATCACATTCTTTTGTCCAGATGAACTTAACACCCTTACGAGTTAGCTTAGTCATTGGACTAGATAACCATGAAACATTTTCAACAAACCTTCGGTAGTAACCTTCCAAACCAAGAAAACTATGGATCTCGGTTACATTTGTGGATCTTGGCCATTCTTCAACAACTTTTTTTTAGCAGGATCAACAATTATTCAAACTTTAGAAACAATGTGACCAAGGAAAGAAATTTGTTGTAACCAAAACTCACACTTTCTGAATTTCCCCTACAATTTATTTTCTTTCAAGGTTTGAAAAATAACCCTTAAATGTATTTGATGCTCCTATATACTTTTATAAAAAACCAAAATATCATCATTGAAAACAACCAGCATTTTTCACCTGAGTCAACTAATCCATCACTATAAAAAAACTGTTCAATTCTGGTTCTGACCATCTGAGGATGCTGATATGGAAGGTCATTTTCCTCTATAACCACTCGTCCTGGTATTCACGGCACCACCCGTCATATGGTTTATCACATAACCACCCATCAAATGTCCAAGTACCATTATAAAATCATAATACATAAAACAATGTAATGGAAAGAAAACATTTCCACACATTGAAAACAATATATCACTTAAATATATTGACATAAAAAATCCATTATAAAAACCATTTTCAATATCAAAATACATAAAATCATATATGGTATTTATTTTATTTTAAAAACATTATGGCTTGTTGAGGAAGCCAAAGACCAAATAATACTCGCAGCGGCGGAAAAGGTCATTGTCACCGCGTATGTTAAAAGAAACATTCCTTTTTGTCGTTTAGTAAAACACTTCGTAGAAAAAGATTCCATTTGTATAAAAGTAAAATTCAAATGGGTTTATACACCGTATAAAAGATAGTTGTGAATAAAACGAAATATGCCTCAATGAAAGGAGATTGAGACAAATTCCCTTACCTCGGGTCCGACTTGACTCGGTCGTTCTTTAATCTCCTGATTAATAAACATGAGTTAATTTCTACTTGTTTGAGAACCTTTTTGAAGATAATTATTCCTTTTATATCACTTATTTCCATTTCATGAACACTATGTAATTATTTAAGTTAATAACGGTCATTTTAACGATCATTAGTACTTGAGTCAAAAATAAACCCTTTATAATTACAAGTTGATCATGTATCCATTATATCCAGAATGACATTACTGATTTGGATATCATATATATCATATATATCTAGCATATACATGTATTTATAATATCACATAATCATTTAGAGGTAATAAATGAAATGCACCGTTCATGGAGACGGTAAGCCGTACGTACGCATGAACGCTACTTTCATTTATATGTCATATTAATGGAATTAAAACTAAATGAGAGGTATGTATATTTTAATTCCAGAATTATATTAATCATTTAGATGTAACATACATCATATATATCCATTATATATATGTACTTATAATAGTACATTACATTTGGGGATAAGAAATGAAATGCACCGTTCATGGAGACGGTAAGCCGTACGTACGCATGAACGCTACTTTCATTTCTATATCATAATTTAATTGGAAGAAATAATAATTATATAGAGGTATATTATAATTCTAGTATAAAATCATATATAATAACTTTAAATCCATCCTTCATACGTCCCACATATGTCATTAATGAATCAAATCACTTTGAGGGGGCGGTAGTCCGCACTTCCTTAAATGATGATATCGCGTTTACCCATAATGGAAACCATAAAGGTATGCCCAAAATGAAAAATACAGAAGCTTAAGGAAATCATAAACATATTATATATAATATATAAATATACTGTCATCTTAATAGCCACCTTTGAAGGTGTTAAAAGAATGTTGAACAATCATTGTTTCGGGAGGCAGAAATTCACCATCCACGGAAACAGTATGTTCTTTAACCATTAGATATAAGTGTGTGTAAGTGTAGATCTAATAATTCTTATAAAAACATCCTAGTATATTGAAGATACTGGAGTTGTTACAAATGAAATGAATAAAAAGAGTTTAGGGGGTTGGAGAAGAAAAATAAAACAAAAGGACTCAAGTGAAGACATTACCTTAAAATCGGGTAACTCCCTTTGGGTTGAGCTCAAAGGCTTCCTTGGGAAGACTTCTGCCCAAAATGAGGCTTCAAGGAGTACAAGAGGTATGTGGAGAGTCAAAATGGGCAGGGGTTGGCCGAGCCAAAGGCTTTTTAATTGTGGGTAAAGAGGTAGAGGTGGGGGCCTTTTATAAGAGGAGAGGAGGGGCACTGTTGGAAAGTATAGAAATGTTACTTTATTTTAAAATAAGTTTTGGATTCAAAAGGTCCCACATTGATATAATTAGAGGGTAACGTCATAAGGGTTCGAAATACACCCATACAATAGGTTTTGGACATGTTTAGGTCATATATATTACCTTATCATTTCATTTTATTTAAATCCTTTATTAATGAGGTAATCACTGCATCATCATGATGTCATAAATAATTTAATTTATTTAAATTCCGAAAATTATAAAAAAAACTACTATGATGTAGGGAATATTTTTATATTTCCAATGACTATTTATAATCAAAAATGTGACTTGTATAACCCCATGTAAAAATTGTTTTAGTAAAATATCTCATGTTTGTGTCATTTTTACCTTAACATTAAATAAAATGTTTTTTATGTCATTTCCCAACCAAAGTGGCTCCATTGGGTCCCCAAGTTGACCCATGTCTTTTCTTGGTCGTCCATGACACATACAATGATGGTAGGACATGTTTCAAGCTCATCTCATATTATTAAAACTTTATTTTTACCTTAAACTACACTAATTACCTCTAATCGCGATTAAGAACTTAAAAGTTACTATTCACCAAAAAAATTATTTTAATCTCATTGAACCAAATTTTAATTATTAATGACAACCATGTATGTCGGATTTTTGAAAATAAAATCACAGATGTGAAAAAGTTTCATTTAAACAAAAAATCAGTTTCTTTAACTACCACTTAGGGGATTCACTATTCATCAAAAATTGATGTTTTTTAGAAAAATACCAAAACTTCACCCTAAGATGTTTTTGATATTCTGAATTCAAAAATGAAGTCCATTTTACAAAATTCAAAACATATAAGATTCATTAATTAATTTAATAATTATTTCCCGTTGTCAGAGCAAATAGCGTGTTTTTATGAAACAATAAGTATCAAAAGATTGACACTAGTTTAAGTCCAATTTCAAAGTGAAATTGATTCCAATGACCAAAATTGGATTAAATGGTAAAAATATATTTAAATTTCACTTTAAAACCAATTCAAAAGATAATATAATCATATATATAAATTAGATTTAAAAGTGGTTTTGAATTAAAATACAACATTTTTTCACTATTCATTAAAAAATGAACTTTATCGGAAAAATACCAAAAATTCACACAAAGTAAATTTTGATGTCCCAATCATAAAGAATAAATTTATTTTGACAAACATAGCTTTTAAAATTTTCAAAAGATAGATTTAAAAATGGTTTTCCATAAAAAGGCAGTAAAACAATCTTTTAAAAATATTAGTGTATTTTTTGCTTAAGATTGGATTTATTTTCATTTTAATCCTCTAAAACACTATCTAATTCATTAATAGGCATAGATAAAAGTATCTATTATTCATTAATTACATGGGATGTTACATCGAGAGGAATAGTTTTTGTCAAATTAGGAACATTATGTAAAATATTAAGACAAAAAATACAACATCTTTATTAAAAACATATTTTACATGACCACAACATTTCATTGTACTTAACACTGCATGGGATAACCTGAGGACATACATATAAAAAAGGTGAGATATAAAGACCAGAAAGGGAGTAGAAAAGGCCTAACATGAAGAATAAAGTACATGTTACGAAATAGACATATCAATGAATAACAAGATAAATATGAAGATAATGTTGTGATATAGCATGATTATCATAACATGGAAATGTTGAAACAACATACAACATGATATTAGCATGATCCAATGCTCCTTTCACATGGATTAGCAAGAGCAAACCCTCATTATACTTGAATTATAATGATTAAACCCTAATTTCACTTGAATTATCATGAATTAACCCTCATTTTACTTGGATTACCATGATATTAAACATTTCCCAATGCATTGGAGCGATATTAGGGCGCACCCTTCACAAATTATTCATTTCATGTATAAGTGTGCCACAGGGATCAAATAACATGGAATCATTAAACATCATAAGTTATTCTACAATTATGGAATGTGGAAAACACAAAGTTAATTTAAATTCAATAAGTATGTGTGGATAAAGGTGAATACACATGATAAAGAAATGGGTATGGTATAAATTACATGATGATTTTTGATTAGATAATCACAGTGCAAATTCAGTAGCCTAATGGCGTGATATAAAAATTCATAAATAAATTTGATGAAAGATAAAGGGGAATATGATAATATATAAATAAAATTAATAGTATTGGAATCAGGTAAAACAATATCACAACTTTTGAAATGGAATTTAGATGAATAATATAGAGAAAACCTCAATGGAAATTAGATGAGAGAAGTCCCTTATAGAATTTGGCCTCGGTAACAGGTGTACAAGGAATGAATTAATGATAAAGAATGTTTCATCTAATCATTAAAAAATAATGAGGAATGTATGGGGGACGTGAAAAATAATTAACTAATATATTTCAATGAAATTAAAAAGTTATTACAAATTAATAATCATGGATAAAAATTAGAAAGGAAGTAATATCTTATGAAACTTTGGCATGGTAATGAGTGCACATAAGGGTTTATAATAGTAGTAAATGAGATTGAAATGGGGTATCATAATTTATACATCATATGGGATGTAATTATGATTGTTAATAACATATCCAATCATATTAATAAAATATATTAAAAGACATATCGTGAAATGAATTCTTAATAAAAGAGGGGGATGAAAGATTCCTTGAAGAATTCCAGTATAGTAACGAGTGTGCTTAAAATATCATAAGGGGGGCTTGATGGAAGTGAAACGAAAATATCATCCTATATAAATAAAATTGATAGTATGGGAGTCTTTTTACATCATTTAAAAACATTTAAATATGTTACATAAGAAGCATAATGTAAAAGAGTAGCTTGAATGGATTTGAGAAGTGTGAAATCCCTTACAAACTTTTGGCATAGTAATGAGTTTTGTAAGGGTAAAAATGAGGGTGGATAAAAAAATATCTCATTAAAATAACATTAAATGTAAAGTAGTAGAATTATTATAAAATAGTAACATTATAACCACTCAAAATTACAAGAACAACTTTCAAATAAGATGGATGAATTTGAATGGAGGAGAGGAAAGTGAGGATCCCTTACATGGATGTGTGATCCCAAAGGCTTGGAAAAGGCCTATTGGGAGATTGTGATACTTTTGGAGGATTCTAGAGAGATGAGGGAAGAGTTTTTTTGACATCCAAATGGTTTGAGTTAAGAGGAATGGGAGATTGAGTGGGTTTATATAGAAAATTAGAGGGATTTTTTTATTATTTAGGTTTTGGACACTACACATTAAACTAATCAAAACAACAAACCATCCCATTTTTTTGACATGTTTTCTAACAGAGGGGAGTTTTATACAATATTTTACAATTACAAGGGCCAAACATATTAAAATATTAATCTTCCTAGCGTTGAGATTAGTCACACTCCCAAGGAAATCATTTTAAAATGTTGAAATATTTTATACGCCTTGGATGGTCCACTAATGTATTATAAAATTAATAAAAAAAATACTAAATAAAATTATTTTAAAGGTAAAACATATATTTTCCAAATATAATTTTTATAGTTTTTTATTACCTCGCTATTGGGTCACTATGATGTCATAAAACACAATATATATTTATTTGGTATTTAATTTTTACCCAAAAATTCGACTGTCTCGGAAAATTATGAAAAATTTGTTTTTGGATAATTTCAAAATATTCCTTACAAAAATAATATTTATTGTATAAAAATAATTTTACAAATATGTGATTTTTCATTTTTAAATTAAAAATCAGCATTTATTGAAAATTCACACATTTTGATTGAATCAGTTTTCAAACCTTGATAAAAATTACAGTTTTCTTCAAAAAAATTATATAATAATTTATTATTTATAAACTTTATTTGATAATAAATTTTTATTAAAATATTAATAATTTGAAAAATTCATTAATTCATCAAAATAAATTCTTTAACTAAAATTATAATTTCTATTTTATCATATAAAAATATAATTCTTTTCGAACTTAATACTTAGCCTTTTATAGAGTAAAAATATATATATATATAACTCATTTATAATTAAAAGGAGTGTAATTTTTATAATAAAAATTTTTAATATTTTTTTAATATGATATTTTACATATTTCTAAAAGTTACCATTTTACCTGAAAATTCAATGTATCTAATTCATTATATTTTTAAGAAAAAATATTTTCATAATAGAATTGATGGAAGAAGAATTTTATTTATATAAAATATTACAATATAAGTATCTAATATATTATTACCTAACCACTTATAACACCCGTATAATACCTAAGAGTAAGGTGTGTGATAGTGACATACTCTTGCGGCGTCCCGGATAACATCGCTCGGGTGGTAATCTCAATTAACTTGTACTTCTTCTGTAGGTAGTTTCATTCAAGCTTATCATGATATATCTAGGCTTGGGCTTGGTGAAGAGAAATGCCCAGTGACACTACCTTTTTCCTAATGTCTAATAAATGAGCATAGTATAGCCTGAGTCTACTAGATGAGGCCATAAACTGTTCTTTCTAAATTAATTTTCTCATTGTCATTTCTATTGGTAAACAATAATTATAACATTAAAATTATTATTATTTAAATTTTTCATATTGATCATCAATTATAATTTACCAATGGTCATATAACAGTCCAAAACATATACATACATTTCAATTTATACTTATATAGTTCTAATCAATAAGACAGACTAAATCATACATTTTCTGGAAACAAAATATTATTCAAATGTTCGGGTTGTTACATTCTTCCCCTATTAAAAAAATTTCACCAATGAAATTTAGTATTACATAGTATGGTGAAAATATGTAAGTGTACTTCTCATTCATCTCTTTAATGAGGTATTCAGTATTTCCTATTATCATTGTCTTAATGAGAAAGTGTTCATGTGTCATAATGGTACGTTAATACTTTATCAAAATCACCTACTTTATTTTCCCAAAAAACCATCATCTTTACTAGATAATATCTATAGAATCAAAAATATGTCATAAAAATGTATTTCCTAAATATGATTTTAAGACATCATCTTGATCGTATTTTTTTATAAAAACGTCTCACTGATTCATCTTTAAATATTTCAAAATTGGGTTTTAGAAAATAAGTTTTTGTATATCCCAAAAGACAGAAATCAATACTTTGATTTAGATAGGCTGCTTGGAGGTCACCCTCTTCTACAGAATCTATAAAATCCTTTAGTGCATCATAATATTGAAATAAATTAAATAATTTGAAAAGGCTCTGATGGTACTTCCCATGCTTAACAGGGTAAGAATGTTGAGATTACAAGATTATCTAATAGATAGTACTTGATCCTGGAAAGAATTGTGCAATTCTAGAGGTTTTTAATGCCTCATAAATTTCTTTTCATGTAACTTTGATTTTTGAGAATGTTTCAAATTTATCTACGCATATCTTTTGGATAATCAATAGGAGTAGTTTTTGAGGAAGGGAGAGAAGAGTTGTTCGTGATCTTCCTCCTTCCATGTTTTAACTACAAAAAATACAACTAAGAGTTTGAATAAATTCCTAATTAGAATGTAAAAATCATTGGACATTGAAGGATAAACTTTTAATTGAATAGTAAATCATAGCTAGTGATACCATATATTTCAATCATGGTTATACCCGATCTACTTCCAGTATATATTCTAATTATATTTTTCCCATTTATAATGGTTCATAATATGCTTATGAATTTACCAAATCATATCCCGCAAGAGTGTCGAACCAAAAGTGAATAAAGTCACATTTTTATGCACCAGTTCTCATTCATCTCTAGCTCAATGTAGAGTTTTTTAGTTTTACCCCTAGATACATTTGTGCAAGAGTCACCTCTACTTTTTTGTATCCAAAAAGGGATTTATATTCTTTATAAACCACTTACTATCTATTCACTAGAATTTATGGATTTGTTTATTATACTTAGTCTTATCCATATGTATTTCACAAGGGTTTTCTAATCTTAATTCCAAAAATAAATAAACCTATCGATTTATTCCAACTATAACAAATCTTCTCCTTATTTCATATTTAAACATGATTTGTTACATAAACGTGCACTTAATAAAACTCTGAGCATTGATATGTATAGTTCCTTGGGAATATAGGAACATTACATGATATCTTTATACATAAAATACAACATCTTTATTGAAAACTTCTTTTACATCACCAAAACATTCCTTTGTACTTATCATTGCATGTGATAACCTGAGGACATACATATGAAAAGGGTGAGCTATAGAGCCGAGTAAGGGAGTAAAAAAGGCATAACAAGAAAAATACAATACATATAAGGAAATAATAATATCAATGGGGGAATAGAGATACATGAACATAAAGGCATGATATAGCATGATTATCATAACATGGAAATGTGTAAACAATATATAACAAGATATTAACATGATCTAAGGTTCATTGCCCATGCACTAGCATGAGTAAACCCTAATTTCACTTGAGTTAGCATGATTGAACCGTAATTACATTTGAATATTCTTGATTAAACCATAATTTGGAAAATATTTCCATGATACTAAACATTACCCAATGCATTGGAGCACTATCAAGGTAAACCCTTCACAAACATTTCATTTCATGCGTAAGTCTGCCACATTGATCATATAATAAGGAATCATTCAACATTATAAGTTATTCAATTAATTTGGAATGTGGAATAAATAAATGTTTGTAACATTCAATATGTATATGTGCAAAATGGTGAATACCCTTGATAGATAAATTTTTATGTAATTCACTTCATTGTGATTATGGATTGGATAATCACTATGAAAATTCAGGAGCCTAACGATGTGACATAAAAATTAATAAAAAAGTATTTGATGAAAGAGAAATGGGATGCTCATTATATATACATGAAATGGATAGTATGTGGATCATTGAACATAAATTCCCAACTTATGAAATAGAATTTAGATGCATAATAAGTGGGAAATACTTTAATGGAAATAAGAAGAGAGAAATCCCTTTCGAAATTTTGACATGGTGATGGGTGCACATGGAAGGCATTAATGACAGAGAAAGTAGAATCTAGTCAATAAAGAAGGAAGGAAGTATTTGGAAGTTGTGAAATCCTGACCCAGTATTTTTAATTGAATGTTAATGTGTATTAAAAATAATGGAACTTGGATATAAATGAGAAAGGAAGAAATCCCTTATGAAAATTTGGAATGGTAATGGGTGCACATAATGGTTCATAAGAGGAGTAAATGAGATTGAAAGGGTATATAATCATTTATAAATGAAATAGAATATAATTTAGGTATTTAATTTCTTATCCGAACATAGTAATAAAATATATTAAATGGAATAACATGAATGGAATGCTTGATAAAAGAAGAGGGTGGAAGATCCCTTACGAAATTTTAGTATAGTAATGGGTGTGCTAAAAGGTTCATAGGAGAGATTGATGGGAGTGAAAGGAATATAAAATCACATATAAATCAAATATACATTATGGGGGTCATGTAACAACATAAACAAACATATAAATACTGAACAAAAGACGCATAATGTAAAAGAGTAGCTTGAATGGATTTGAGAATAGTGAAATCCCTTACAAATATTTGGCATAGTAATGGCTTAGGTATGGATCAAAATGAGGGAGGATAAATAATATCTCATTAAAATGAAATTAACTTGAAATTAATTGAATTATTATAAAATAATCACATTATAACCTTTCAAAATTATAATAACTACATTCAAATAAGATGCTTGAATTGGAATGGAAGAGAGGAATGTGAGGATCCCTTACATGGAAGTGTGATCCCAAAGGCTTGGGAGAGGCTTCATGGGAGTTTGGATTCCTTGGGAGGATTATAGATAGATGAGGGTATAGTTTGGTCTAGCTCCAAAGGGTTTGATTGAAGATAAATGGGAGATTGAGTGGTTATATATATGAAAGGATAGGGAATTCATTATCATTTAGGTTTTGGAGATTACACATTAAAGTAATCAAAACCAAAAACCATCCCATAATTTTTCCCCTGTTTCAACCAAAGTAGAGTGGTATAAAATATTTTTTAAGTCTATTGTATGAACATATTAAAATATTAGGCTTTCTTATGTGGAGGTTAGTCACACTCTCAAGGAAATCATTTTGAAATGTCAAAATAAGTCTTATAGGGTCCAATAAGGTATTATAAAATTAATCAAACAAATCAAAAATCACTATATTTTAAAGGTAAACCATATATTGGCCAAATAAACCTTTTATATTATTTTATTACATCACTATCGGGCCATTATGATTTTATAAAACACATTATATTATTATTTTGTATTTAATTTCTTCCAAAAATTCAACTGTCTCAGAAAATTATGAAAAATTAAACATTAGACAATTCCAACATCCTCATTCCAGAAATAATTTTTATATTATCGAAATAATTTTCAAAATTTTTTGAATTTTAAATTTTAAAATAAAAACCGTCATTTATAGTAAATTCATGGGTTTTGACAAAAACATTTTTCAAACATTGACAAAAATTACATTGGACTTCATAAAAATTATATAATAATTTATTATTCATAAAAGTTATTTGATAATATTATTTTATCAAAAAATTAATTATATCAAAAATTATTTAATTCATCAAAATAAATACATTAATCAATGAAACATTTTCTATTTTATTGTATAAAAATATAATTCTTATCAAACTAAATACTTAATATTTTATTCAATAAAAACTATATATAAAATCATCAGTTAAAATGAAAAGGATTGTCCTTATTATTATAACATTATTAATAGAAACATAGTTTAATATAAAAAATTATATATCTGAAAAGTACCATTTTACCCAAAAAGTCTATTTATCTAATTCATTATATTTTTAAGAAAAACTATTCTCATAAAGGAATTGATTGAATGGGAATTTTATTTATAAAAAGGATTACACAATAAGTTACTAATATCTTGTTACATAACCCCTTTTAACACCCACATTATACCTAAGTGTATGGTGTGTGATAGTGACATACTCTTGAGGTATCTCAGATAACGTAGATCTGCTGGTAATCTTTATTAACATTTACTTATCCCATATGAAATTCCGTTCAAACTTAACATCATAAATCTAGGCTTGGGCTTAGTCCAAAGGAAATCCCAGTGATGCTACCTCCTTTGTGGGCTCTGAAAAATGAGCTTTTTATGGACCAAGTCTATAGGATGAGGCCATTGACTCTTCTTTCTAAATAAATTTTACCATTATAATTTCTATTGATAAACAATAATTGGTACATTAAAATTAATATTGTTTCCAATGGTCATATTGAACACCATTAATAATTTAGTAATGGTCATATAATGGTCAAAAAAAGATATGTACATTTCCATTTATAATAATATAGTTTTAATTAATAGGAAATAGTAAAACATACATTTTTAAGGAAAAAATTTTATTCAAAATTTCTGGTCATTACACACTTTTTATTTGAAATTTTTTATTTCCATGTGTTTGGGTATTTCTACAAAAATGAAATGGCCCTTGGATAGAAAAGACACTAGCTAGTTGGGGAGGCATCACATACCACTGTGAGTGGGGCGGGTAAACCTTGACTCCCCAGCAAGCCATCATAGGCGAGCTGGAGAGAGCGCTAGTGCACGCCCACAGGGGGCACAAGGAAGAACCACGGTGGCGCCACCATGCACGCCAACATGACTGAAAATGTTTGGGTGCAGAGTGTGCCCAAAAGAGAACTGTTAAAAGGTAGTACTAGGGAGGGTGAAGAGAGTTAATCAACATATGGATGAGAAGCCTAGGTATATAAGGCGGTCTCGAAACTGCTTCAGTTTCGATGTGGGATGCATTTTCTATGGGAAGTCTAATCTGCATCGTCTGATATTAATGTGCGAGATCTCAAATGCTTATTCTTATCCAACCTTTGAATTCCACTGACCACTTTATATTTCAGTGTATTTCACTACTATTTGATCGGGACACGGTTGATCGCAGCTACCCATCCTTTTTTAAACATGCAATTTCCCCAAAATAGACAGATTAAACCACGTTATAATCTCAACCATTTATCTTTTTTAAAAATCTTGGAGTCCACTGTATCCATTTATTAAGCTCATTTGATCATGTCCATCTATCATTTTTCACATCTTATCCCTTTTTTCTTCTTCTTCCTTGTGCCCCACTAGTAGTCATTGCCCCCTTCTCCTCTATTTATCCCATAGTCCACGAGTCCTCTCATCGCCCTCCTTGGACCCAGCTGGTTCATTCCTTTATACCAGTCCACTGAGGGTACATTAGTTTAATGAAATCCCCTCAATGTCTCTTGTATGTTTTTTATAAAATATTAATATATTTCATAATAAGTGAATTATTCAAGGTCTCCTTTGACTATGGTTTTGGTATTTGTCTGAATAATTAGTTTCAGTTATCTTCAAAGTCTCTTTGATTGTTTTTTTATGTTACACCATGGTATATAAAATTATATATATATACAGTTATATAGCCTGTTTATATAAACCTTTCTTTGCACCTTAACCCTAGAGGTTTTTCTCTTGTCAAACTACATCCAACCCCTACTCAACTCGATCTCACTTGAAGACATGTCAGGGCTTATTTTTGGTGTTTGATTAAACCATATATATATATATATATGTGTGTGTGTGTGTGTGTATGTATATGTGTATTTATAAAACAATCCTATTCTAGTTTTAATGATTTTGGAATGATGAAAATTTGTTTTTTAAGATGATGTTCTTAATTCAGAGAACTCATGTAAGACTAATTATAGCTTCGATTTTGGTAAACAAAATCCATTTATACACATTGGGTATATACGATTATATGTATATATATATATATTAATTATAATCTAAATTAGGATTTCATATAATTGATATTTGTGATGAAATAACGTTTTTTAGGTGTATGATACTTCTCAGGATTTACAGCAATTTTTTTGGCTATGAAAATCCCATGTATATGCTTTCTGTATACATGGTTTTATATAATCATAAAAACCTAATATATTTAGGGACATTCAATTGATAATTATCAGAAATGATTTTATGAATGTATTACTTGAAAAAGGGTTTACCAAGAGTGGTTTATCTTAATTTGTTAAAAAAAATTAACCATGTATATGTAGGTACATATATATATATATATATGTATGAATATGGTTTGAATCATAACCTAACTAAACTTATATCTTCTTAAGATAAAAAATTATTTTTAAAGGTGATCCCTATCATTATATATACTCTTTTGATTTTAAAACCCCACATGTACATATATAAGTACCACAATTATATATATACATTTCTTACATGATTAAATGATCACAAATACAATTTGATATTGGAAAACAATAACAAAAATTTGTTTTGTTATTATCTGCCTCATAATTTTAAAATATGTCATTACCTTGTTTTTGAAATTAACATTACATGCATCTTAATTTTATAATTTTTGGATAAATATATGGAAGTATCGTTTGTTTAATAAATATTAATATACATTCATAGTTACGTATGTTTAATTGTTAATTATTCAATATCCAACAGAAAATTATTTTTATACACATGAAAATGTTATGTTTTAATTTAGGATGAATCTGCCAAAAAGAATAATTTTAATTATTAATTTTAGTGATTTATTCATTTTGACACTTTAATTTATCAGCGTATGGTTTTGACATGAATTGTAACTATCTTAAATTAAAAAAACATGTATTTTTTATATAAAATGTAAAAAAAATTTAAACAAGGATTTTTGAGTTTTAGAGTTCTTATTTCTTATGAAATACCAAAAAAATATATTATCACTTATGATAATTGATGGAATAAGAGGTAAATTATTAAAAAGTTGTATGAGACACATCTAATACGATATATAATTTAATAATTCAAAGTAGTATGTGACACTTGGAATAAGAGACATAATTTAATTATTCAATGTGGTATGGGACAAATTGAATAAGAGGAATAATTTAATAAATCAAAGTTATAAAAGACACTTTTATTTAAAGAAACTTATACATATAAGTAATTCATTTCACTGATTATGTGATAGGTGGGGCCCTCTGTAGACTATCTGTGCGTCATCTTCTCTCATGAGATAAACTAAGTCATTGCCTGAGGCCTTGACAGAATGATTATTTATGGTCTTGGGATAAGGCCTTGAAAGAATTTTTATTATTATATGACATTATGTGTTTCCTCAATATGTGATTAAAATTTATCCAACCATGTGACTATTCATCTAGTAGAATTTCCTTATTTCATAATCATTTACATATGATAAGGGTATTAAATTCACTTGGCATAATGAATTATGTATATATAAAGTCACTTATAAAGAAAGTGTAGCAACTATTTTCAAAACCATGTTATAGAAGTTAGAAATACATCTACAATTTCCTAAATTTTAATTTATTAGATATGAGAATAACTAGATTGTTACATGTGAAATTATAAGAAAATAATTTTTCATCTTCTAACTTTTGTACCTTTATCCTTGCATGTCATCCTTATATTAGTTAGATCAACTCTTGACTTATATGCACTATTCCAAGAATTTATTGTACAATTATTACTACTCTGATATGTATTTTATCTATACCTTTTAAATACTTGTATAAGTTTTTGTGTAAGATATTTTCCTAAAAATGATTTTAAGTAACGTTTGGAAAATGTTGATGGCATGGTACGAGAAATATTATATACTTGAAGAAAAGTTTTTGTAATTATTTCAAAAGTATAATTTTAAATTACCTTAATTAATTAGTTTTAGAACCCCTAACATGGAATTCTTATTATCACCCTAAATTTTTAAATCGTTTTTAATAGATTAGTATATTTGTTATCTTTGAGTTCTTCTAAGTGGTGGCTTCTTTATAAAGATTATGTCATTAAATTTTGATGAAATATATTAGCAGTATCTACTTTTCTAGAACCTAGACTATGAAGATTCTATGTGATGGTATGTGATGTGTAATTTTATCAGCATACATTTATAAAAAAAATCTACACCATCTTTTAGGTACCGACTCGAGACTTTCAGTGTCGAGTCCTCACATTGAACCTGATAAATAAATCATGGAAACATTCATAAAAATATTAGTTTAACATACACATTTTTTATATCCTTATAAAACTAAATATAATAGTTATACCGAGTTCAATGGTCTAGAAAGACTTAATTTTTAACAACCCACCTCACAAACCATATTTATTTGTTCCAAGCGTACAATGGTTAAATGATAGGTAAACAAAAAAAGTTCAATCTATTATAGTATGAGAAACAACAGATAATCAATAAAAATGTGGTTAAACAATCCTATAATGAAGATATATATTAACCTAACTTATCTTTATCTTTTAATGAATAATATAAATTTACACATCATTTTGGGGTGAAAGTATTTTTGGATATATTAAGTGAAACAATTTTCCCAAAAACTACTAAAAAATGGGTATCATTATTATTAGTGTTTTAAAAATTATGAAACCATTAATATCATTTACAAACAACCAATTTTCAGAAAAATGTCACATTTAAATATTAAATTCATTCTAAATTATAAATTCCATCAGTGAACAATAATGTTAAAAGTACATGAAATAGAAAAATTCCTAATGTATTTTCTATAATTTCCATTATTAAGTGGCTTTAAAATTAATATTATATCACAAAAGTGATGGGGAGAATGAAAATTTTATATTTAAAGGGAAAAGTGAAAAATGTGAATGATGATGAAAATTCCTTACTAATCCAAGAAGGTGCCCCAAAAATTGATGGGGTGACAATAGTATAAATCAAGAGCAAAATATAAACAGAATAAAGATGATGAAAATTCCTAACAAACCCATGAATGTTCCACCCCTCTAACTAAATTTTATGGTCTCCTCTCTATAATAAAATAGAACATGGAAAGGAAGGATAAGAGCTGGGGTATTTCATTTGTAGGTTGCTTTTGGGATTGGAGTTCCTCCAAAAAGGACTTTTGAAAAGTTTCATGAAAGTTATTCAACCTATACCCATTGATAGTGTCAAATTGTCTTGGTTTTCTATTGAACATGTAATTCCCCAAATAGAAAAAAATTAATAATATTTTATGTGAAAAGCTAGTTAGAAATCATCATTCTTGGATGAAATTTATTCCATGCATTAAAAAGATATAACTTTTTTCAACCATAGAATTTATGATGAATGAAGAGGTAGTCATGAGATGCCTTGGTTTACCCTTTATAAATCCCAAATTTCTCATATGAGTTTCTAATAATTTCCCCTAGGTGCTGAATCGGTAACATCCTTTCTAAACCTACACCAAAATGATTATAATTTCATTATTTAATGTCCCAATATGACCAGTTAATGATCTTAATAGGGAGGTGAGAAATCTTTCAAAACAACTGGATGAAATGGTGACATGCCAATGGAAGTTTTGAAGGAAGTATGGTAAGACCATAATAAATCATTGTGTCTGAGACTCTGATATTTTTATTGGGTTAAAACATTTTTTCAATAATTTTCACTAACCCAAAATTAAATACCATGAAATGACCATTTATTTATAGGGGATATGTAGTAGACACTTGATTGACAAACCCATACAAACCCAAAAGTGATTTCATTATTTTGTTGAAGAAATTAGAACCCTAGTAACTAATGAAGAACCAAGGTAATCAAAACCTACATAATATTTTTCTTATAAAAAATACAACTACTGTATTGGAATATTATGTACTATTGGATCATTCCTCTACCCATTTTGACATGAAATCAAATACTAGAAGAATTTACATGTTCCCAAAGAAATAATAGAATGTCAACATAATTTTAATGCCCCAAACATCAATAATGTCATGAAATAGTATTGGTTCTTATAGAATATAATTTATTTAAGAAACATAACCCATCCATTCATAATGAGGAAAAATGTTTCCAAGATTATTGGTATCCTGAGATAATATTATCCAAAATATGATAGAATCATGGAAATTGAAAGTAGTACATTGGAGGAACAATGTGGACCCCATAAGAAGATATGTACATGAACCTATATAAAGACTAAAACGCACTATCAATTACACAACACTTAAATAATTGATAACTAAATATTCCCTAATGGTTGGTGTTATCGGAAATGTTCCAATGGGAATCATGGTTGAGTTGATTAACTTGGTTTTTTTGATAAAATCCCCAATAATTCCTGATGCTACCAAATATCTAAAAAAATTTAGAATACTATGGAATATTATCTTTCACTAGGTACAATTTCTCATTAGGAAACATTTCATTTATGGGAATATAATGGGTTGAGTTAATGACTATGAATTGGAGGATCCTACTCATATGATCATCCACCAGATTCTCTAATCCTTATTTATCCCTAATTTCTATATTATATTCATGAAGTGGGAGTGTCCAACGAATGATACATGGTTTGGAATCATGTTTCTTAAGGAGATAATTGAGGTCATAATGGTTAGAGATCACAATTACATTAGACCATAATAGGTATGGCCAAAATTTATCCAAGAAAAAAACCAATGGACATGAATTATTTTTTAGTTATGGTTTAGTTTTCTTGGGTAGGTTCAAGGGTACTTGTGGACTATGATATAACATGTGGAAATCGACTAACCAGTTATATTAAGACATCCCAAACTAAAAATTAATATGAATCAAACATAAGTTCAAATTTTAAATCCCAATGATAGGGTTGGATTACTGTTTGTGATGTGAGACACTATTATAGTTTACTAAAACCATTCTAATTTTTTTTATCAAAAATGAATTCTTTTTATTATTAGTGTAGTCAAGATATGGGTAGTTTAATCTTTATATAGTCATAAATGAAACGATGATAAAATATATAATGACATAATAAATACTACACATACCTAACATTTCTTTAATAGTGGGAAATAAATGATGTTTATTTTTATTTATCTACTTAGATCCCATCCCAAAAAATAACATGTCCATGTATTATACCATGTCATATCCTGAAATGGTATTTATCAGAATTTAATACAAAAATTTATTCAATATAGTTATGTATGATAGAACCAAGACTACGCAGACTATAATCAAAATAGGATCCATATGAAGTAAAATCATTCATGAATACTTACATGAAATTATCTATGTAACATGAAAAAATAAAATCCATGAAATACTAGAAAGTACATGCACCATAAAATAGAAAAAATAGAATCGTTATATATAGAAATATTCCAAATTTCTATGTAAATGTTTTATTTTTTTTATCCTTAGTGCCACCACAGATCTAAAAGTATATTGAATTATCTTCAAGAAAATATTACTGGGACATCATACTAGCCCAACTAGAATGTATTCAATTAATGTAAATGGGGAATGGTTCCTCCTAATGTGTTGGTTTAGTTAGTAGTAGACTTTATAGACACACTAACTGTTTTGAACAAGGTTTGGAACCAATTATAAATTTTTATTTTTTTGTTGTCGTAAGATAAGTTTTTTATGATCTGCATGTATTGAACTGACTAATTAGCTATTAGATATGGGGTAAATGATTCTATAATCAACTGATTTTGTTAAATATGTTTTTGAAAACATCCAGGAGGTTTTAGTTTATTCAACATTTTTCTATCCTCACCAGTTTAGATACATTATTTAACAATGTATTATGCATGAGAATTGATGGGATAATACTGATAATGTCAACAAGCTTCCATCCATATGCATGATTATACTCTCTAAAAAGATCAAGCATCCTCAATTAATACAATTGAGTATGTGAACTATAAATGATGATAGGTATCTTGTTTCCATTCCAATGATATGAATATTTCATGTTTTGAGATTGTGTTTTAAGTTCCAATTTATGGAATTTTTTATTTATGGGAGTGAATGTGAATGTGAGAGGTTGTTGATCTCATCTTACTGTATAACATTAATATCTTTATATGATTAATATTATTTTAAATGATTAAAATCATCATCAATTGTCATGATATCTTCATTACTATAGAAATCATCTATTATAGAACATTCTATACATTTTTTTAAAAGGTAAAACAATCAAGTATTGGTTTTCTACCAAGATTTATTATCAATTTTGAGAACATAGAAATGGAATTAGGGGATAGAAAATAGGTTTCTATAGAATAAGGGATAACATCAATTAAATTATTTGAGAGAGAAGAATGTTGTCCTATGGTGTGCGTCATGGCATCAAGGAAGTTGAATTAGACAATGTCACCACCAAATTCCATAGATAATATATGATTCTGGACATTAATTATTGGTTTGGTAGTTTTCAAGAATGGACTCCCCAATATAATTATGGAATGTGAATTCCTCAAACCACATACCATTTTATGAACAAAAAAATTAGTGGGAAAGATACATTTTCACCCTTAGAATAAAATTATCTAACAAACCAATGAGGTCTGTGGTACTCTGGATTTCTGGTTGAAAAAAAAATTCATATGGGACACACTTCCCAAAACATTAATGAAGTAAAAATGGAGTGTGGAATCACATATATGGATTAACAAAAAATAAGAACTTCTTCATGAAATAAATACTCTCTTATGGTCAATAGATTATAAAACATTCCAGGATCATTTCATTTTATAGGAATTGATGAATCTATCAATGTATATATGTTCCTTCCAAATACATACATTTAATTAACTTATATTTAACTTTTATGTGTATACATATACTTTAGAAAAATTTCTTATCATGGTATTATCTTCATTGAATGAATCTTGGGGATGCTAACCATAACTTTTTTGAAATATTCCATAATTTCATTATCATGTTCACTTTAATTTTTCCTTTTCTTGTTGTAAAATAAGAAAATTGAAGAGGAATGGTTGGTATAGGTTACTCTTCACCAGAAAAAATCTTTCATTTAGTGTTATTTTTCACAGAAGAATTATTTTTCTTATTCAGACAATTTGAGATGGTTTGAATGGTTGTTTCTCCAAGATAGAATGACTCTAATGGAGTGATCATTTTTCAATGATGTTTGGTTCCACTATAAAGGGTGAAAAACCTTACATTTACATTATTGTAGGGTTGAATAGTGGAAAATAAGGTAGATCACCTAACCCATAACATTATATTTCGACCACCAAGTTGGTGAATTGTACTAATTAACTTTTTTGGACTTGTATGGAATATTGGGTGTTTTTTTGAATTAAAGTTTATTTGTTTCCATTTTTTATTAATTCATATAGTATAGGTTTATGTTTTTAGGGGGGTTTTGGGAAGTACATTGTGGTGGTTGAGGATTTTTTGGTGGTGGTGTTAGATTACCATTCTACCTTGGTTGGTTCTATTCATGTTGAGGTATATTTTAATAGTCGTTATCATATAGGTTCAGTTTTCATTCCAACAATGGTTATATAGATAGTATGTTTCTTAATTAATTTGTTGGTTATTGTACTGGTCTAGAATTATTTCCTTGTAACTCTTAGAGAAATATCATAGTTGTCAGAATTATTCAAAATAGTAGGTTTTAAAAGAATAGATACCAAAATGGATGGGAAGAGTAGATCAGTATTTTTTTGGGAAAGAGCTGAATACCTGAGAAGGGTAATTACCTCTTCAAACATCATGTCCAAATTCTTCTCAAATTCAAAAAATCTACACCTCATGGTCACCTCTAATTGGAACACTGAACCATGAAAAAAATTTGTAGGGTTCTAGGACATGTTTTTTATTAGGGTTCATGCAAAAATTATTTTTTATAAACAATAACAAAACTTGTGGAAGCATAGCTCATGTTATGTAAATAATAATTAGTCCTTCATAAAAATATTGTATTAAAAATTCATCACCTTTTTCATATTGTGGGAAACTTGAACAAAACCTTTTATGTAATTCCCATAATTTATGACATGTTTTCCCTATTTATTTCCATATTCCACAAATTTCATTTATTATATTTTTAGTTTAAGATATTGAGTTGTATATTTTCTAGAAAAAGGTGTAACATGTATTCCCATCTTGTAATTAGAGAGTTAAAATAGTATTAAATATATTTTCCAATAATTTCAAATGAGAATGTAAATTATATATGATTTAATTGTGATTCAACCAAATTTTTAGGCTTTAATTATAAAAACATAGGATAAAATCATTTTTAGTGCTAATGTGGATATTCTCCACTATGTACGTGTAATATAGATAAAAACTAATCTAAACAAGATTTATGTTCAATATTAGGTGCCTCACGTTGTATTTCAATGTATATCAGATAAATTTGTTTGTCTATATAAGTTATATCATTTAATTTTAGTTTATTTTTAGCCATATTTTTCACATTTATTTCAGTCTTGATGATGGATTCAGAATAATAAAATGGATTGGAAAGAGTTTTAATGTTTTGTGAGTCCTCCATAAATGGATCATTCTGTTCTTCTTAGTTTCAATGATTTATGATCTTATCCTGTTTGAGTTAAAATGAAAATATGCATTATAATTAATACTATTTCATGCATAAGACATAAAAACATATATGTCAGAAAATATCTTTAAAATTTTAATGATGACGATAAGCTCAAAAATAATTAAAATATAAACAAATTTTTTTTATAAAAAACATACACTATAAAGCTAATCACTCCCCAGAAAACAAGGATAAAATTTGACCTCATTATCATGAAATATCAAATTGTTTATGTTTTTAATTTTTTATTATAGTGTATGTAATACCTATGGTCTTCTATCAAGGATGTTGGGTCTTCTATCAATGATTTTGTTGGTTTAATCATTGTATATTAAATAAAAATTACTAAAAGAGGTATGATTTTAAAAATAAATTTCAAAATTAAATATCATAATTAACGATATTTATAGCAGAAAAATCAAGGTGGAATTCTTGAAATTATGAGACAATGGGTTATTTCATGTCCAATTCACATCATGGTTAGTTCAATGTTCTGAAAAATAAACATGGTTTAGTATAATCCATTGTTTTAGAGTATTCATGTTATTTATTCTCCACATGCCTCTTAAAATGATGCGTAATGAAAAAACCATGACATAGAAATCAAGTGCCAAGGTTTGGACCTCAAACATATACTGAAGGATGCTAAATAAAAATGATATATCATGTATTTGTGAGATAAATATGATTCTTTTTATGTCTAATCATAACAACCGATGACTTCCACTTATATATAAACCCAATTGGTATTGAAATAAAAATGGTTCACTATATTAATGAAATAATAATAATTTAGTGGGGAATCATTTTATAGTTAAAAATAAGTGAAATATTTTACAAAACAATTACACAAAAAATATTAGAAGAAAAATTTAAAAAAAACTCCCTCTCAATTTTTTCTATCATTCTCGATATAATCACCCATTATTTTCATATCCCACGCGAGGAGTAGGATCATGTAAGAATTTTCTTTCTTTATTGGCCACCCACCCTATGTGTATAGGGGCCTTTATAACAATATGGATGAGGGGGGTACTCCTTTGTCACTCCAATATAGCATAAATTTTCACAGTGGTTGAACGTGAAAATGAAATTCCAATGGTACCCTTTTATAGCCAAAATAAGAGGTTGTTTTGGGAACCTGGATTTTAGAATACCATTTAGCCCATATTATTCATTGGTCAAAAAATGTTATATTAATTTGTGAATAATTAAATATATATTAAATTCCATATTAAATGCCTCCATATAAAATTTAGAATTATCTAAAAAACTATATCCCATGATATGGACAAAATATAGAACATAACTTTTGACTTCTTAAAGAATTTTTTCTTACACAAATCATTTTGAATGGGACCCTTAATAGGTGAATTGGTATTGTATGTATTTAGAGTAGTTTTATCCCACTACATAAAATATAATAATATAACATTTCATCCTAATTGAAATTATATATTAGTTTAAGTGTTTGTCTGTATAACAACCCATACATTGAATGCTTTTATATTAATTTAATGATGAATAATATTCATTTAAAAATATAAATAAGTCATGAAAGGACCATATAGTTATATTTTCTATATAAAATGTGAAATATAAACAACTGGTTCATAAGACATCCTCATTTTCTCCAACTTATTTCATCATAACATGCCCCCTTTTTGACATATGATACTTAATAAAATTCTTCATGACCTTGGGAAAAGATACATATGAAAGCGTGATCTTATATTCCCAATAAAGGTTACCAAGGTAGTTATCAATCAAAAAATAATCCTATGATATAAGAACATAACATTTGAAAATCATATCCTAGATATGAAATATTAAGATATCATTCTATCGAATATATCATGAAAGTTCATAAAAATAAATGAATGTAATCCCAAAATTCATAACATAAAACTTGATGTTTTTTTCATAAACATAATAATTGATAATAATTTCTTATTAGTCGGGGCTCATTTCCATGACCATCATAGTATAAAAATTCTATTACTCAACTGAGTTCATTCATTATTTCAGCCCAGTAATATAGAACTAATATCATTTCCTATACCAGCCATGTCTATCTCATGAGATACAAATCTTTATCCAATGCATTAAAGTGAGATATAGGTTCTACAAATATCATAATTAAATAATTCTCATGTGATCTAAAAAACATTAATCATTCATCATAGTATAACCCAAGGAATAAAATGGGTTTTTTAAACATCATTCCATCATAACATCATCCATATAAAAAATATTGTTTGATAAATATCATTCCATAAAGAATATGAGAAAATAATAGGAACACCAAAGATATTATACTTTAATAAAAATCATGTTAAATAATTCCATTTTATTTGGAAAATAATATTGATATAACAGTTAAAATTAATTCATGAATAAAATATAATTTCATATTCAAAAAAAATTATTTTCTCAAAATTATGTGAAATTTTAAAATAAAAGTATTTATTTGGAAATAAACATGAAATATTTTATAAGAATATTCATTGAAATAAGGAATTTGGAAGACAAAATAATCTTTTTATGTCTTTTATGTTAAAAAAACATTCTCCTCGTACCTTTTCTAGAAAAGTCAAAATGTAGCTCGTATCAAATAATGAAAAAAGATTCATTTCACACTATTTAATAAAATTTCACTAATCAGTGAAATTGAAATTAAAAAATTGTAGAAGAATAATATTAAATATTTAGGAAACATGGATGTGGATTATAAATATACCCCAATAAATACTTATTTATAAACAATATCAGATGATAATGAGTATGTGAAATTATCCCTTACCTTTAAGGTCTAATTTACATTGTATATATCTATACATAAATTATAATTATTTAAAAATTTTAATTTACATATTACATAATCATATTCATTTTTATTATTTAATATATAAACATATTATCATCTATTTGCTATTAAAATTTCATTATTACTTGTTATTCTGATATTAACTACTTTATTTTCTTATACTTGTCTTATCAAATAAGTTTTAGTACTCCTTCATAGGGCATAGTTATATAATTACAACATGATATTAACATTTTATATATCATATTCATTAATTATATACATTTATATAATCATTATTTAATAAAGATCATATAAAATGAATCACATTGCATTGGGGAGACGGTAGGTTTTATGTAAGCACAAGTGATTATTTCATTCCCATAATTTTTTAATAGTATTGAAGAGAATAGTGTATAGTATTTCATAATATATATCATAAAATAATAAAAATATATAGTTATTACTTCCATAATTTACTCATCAATGTAATTTGGTGGTGAAAAACATATTACACCATAGTGTGGATATAGTAAACCGTACATACGCACAAGTGGTGATTTTGTTTTTCATAGCATGGATAGAAAGTGGAAGATTATTGTTCAAAATCATAACAAAATCTCACAATATAATTGATAATGGAGTTATTACATTGTTATGAAACAACTCATGATGATAAAGAAGAAGAAAAAATAATTTTGAATGAATCGGTAGTGGAGATTACATCTTCTTTGACATGATTTTTCTAAACTCTTCCAAGAACACTAAAGATGGTCATTGAAGAATACCAGAAGCTATATAATGTAACTAAGAATGATTAGAAGGAAAAATTTTATTGGATGGTTGAGATTTAAGGAAAAAATAGAATTGAAGAGGTGAGGGTGAGTTGTCCTTTTATAATTGAGGTGAGGGGAACATTTGGGATCTTACAAAATAATACTTTATAATAAAATCAAACCCCAAACAAAATCCTCTAAAATTTCTCAATTTCAAAGATGATATGAGATATGTATGTAATATAAAAAACAAATAGATTTTATAAAATTTTCTATATTAATTTAAATCGTATCATTTTAACTAACACATATTTATCGTATTTTTTTAACTATGGTATCAAATATTTCAATATAAAAAGGGTTCCATATTTACTTATTTGAGGTAAAATAGACCATAAATAAATTCCTTAGAACATATCTTACCTTATAATAATTATTTTATAATTAAAAAAAACTTTTTTAAAGAATTTAATAATACATTATTTTGATAAACAATCAATTGTGTTAATTTTAACACTATTTAATTCATTGATTTTTATAAATATTATGATAAATTGTTAAATTAAACCCAAAAAAATATTACATTACTAAGAGGTTAAGGCAATCTATAAAATTCATTAAAAATATTTCATATTAAAAATTATATTAATTTTATTTTTTTAATAACATTTATACATTATCTCTAATAATAAAATAATTATTATAAATATTTTGTGTAATTATTTAATATACTAATTGATGAATAAAAAAATTAATAATAAAATAATATGATGAAGGTAAATATACTATATTTTAGAAGAATATTTTCATATCAATTAATCTTTTGGAAAATACAACATTTAAAATTTATACTTATTAAATTATAAATGTGAAACTTTTAACATCATTTTAAGTAACAAAATATAGGTGTCGCCATCTTTTTTATAAGGATATAAATGGTCATTAACTCTACAATTGGATGTTTATGGTCATGAAATACTCCAACAATAATATTTTGTTATGTTTTTCGGTCTTTTGGTTGTTATTATCATTTTAATAAAAAATTTCTTACTGAGTTTTCATCAATTAATAAATATTTACATCATTAATGTATATAACTTTAAATTGATTATTTATTTCATAATAATTAAACATAAATTACCATGATAAATAAATTTTTTTTATATAATTATTTATAAGAAAATTTATCTTCTACAAAACATTATATAAAAAATGATTTAGTTATTATAATTTTATTGAGAAATATATAACATTTCATTAAATATAATGAAATTAAATGTCCTTTCTCATCCAAGTGGGTTAGAATAGAAACAATTTTGATCTAGGGAAGATATTGGTTGAAACACACTCATCCAATGATATAATACCATTTTTGTAGTGATTTTACTATAGTATTATTACCCATCATTTCTCGATTTACCTATTTACCGTATTAATAAAAATTACCAATGTTACTATTCATAACACCCAAAAATAAAATTAATCTATTTAATTAATTTTTAAATATTAATTATAAATAAGGAATCCATTTTTCATAATTAAAAACACATATTTTTCCATAATTAATTTAAAATTAATACCATTGTTAGAAAGAAAGGAAGAGTTATAAAGGTTAAAGCATTAAAAAAGATTGAAATGTTTTTACATCTAAATTCAATGTAAAATTAATGTTAATGATATAAATTATATTGATTGATTAAAATATATTATATTTGTACTTTGAAACCATTTAATATTATAATATAACCATATAAATTATTTCAATGAAAAATGTTGTTTTCAATAAACATTTAGTGTATTTTTACTATTTATCAAAATTAGAATGTTATCAAAAAAATATTAAAATTTCATCCAATTTGAATTTTTATATCCCTATGAGAAATAAAAAGTATATTTTTCATGAAAAAATTATTATTGTGTCGAAATCATATAATTAAAACAGGTTCACCCATAAAAGATGGGCACATACACATCTGAAAAATATTGGTTTTTATACATAAAATAGGGTTTATTCATACCCTACATAAAAAAATATCTATTGGATGCATATAGAAATTATATAATTAAGTATATAAAATCTATATTTCATTAATTTCATTTACTAATAGAAATTTACTAAATTTATTAATAATTATATGTGATTTATTTATATTTTAGTTTCCAATAAATTCAACATACATTTTATTAAGTAAGTTAAATTAATTTTGGCTAACCAAATGGCTAGTTTTTAATGTTCATATTATAAAAAGGGAGTATCATGGTTTTCTTAATATATTTATTGCATGAAATACAATCTATTTAAAAAATAAATTTATTCAAATAAAATTTTTCATAAAAACATAATTGTGTAACATTCTAAGCCCTTAATATGAATTTCGACCTCAGAATTTCACAATTGGATAAAAATAGATAATGATATATCTATCACATCACTTTCTCAAGTTACCATGTTGTATCCTAAAATTGGAATTTCCTCCAAAATACTATAACCAAGGGTGTGGTCTAGTTTTGATGAACATTTTTTCTATAATCCAGAATCTCTATAGGTTGTTCGTCATAAGAAAGATAATTCACTAAAGGTGCAACATCTTTGTTTAGTAGATGTGAAAGAATTTGTATGTACTTTTTTAGGAGAGATACATTGAATACATCATGAACTCGAGAGAGATTTAGCAGAAGTGCCGATCGGTAAACTACCATCCTAATACAATCTACAATTTTAAAAGGATAGATATACCCAAGGATCAGCTTTCCCTTATTCCCCAATATCACTAATCTCTTGTAGGGATATATTTAAAGAAAAAACTTGTCTCCCACGTCATACTCTTGGTATTTTCATTAGTTCATGGCATAAATTTGTTGTCAACTCAGTTCTTCTCTTATGTGTTGTTAAATTTATCTGACCTTTTTTTGTCAATTCATAAAGGAGACAAAGTCTAAATAGCTTTCTTCCAATCTTCATTCCACCATGATGTATTTCTACAGTTCATCTCATAGATGGATTCATAAGGAGCCATCTAAATAATAGATTGAAATTTATTTTGTTATGAAATTTCCACCAAAGGTTGGTGTTGATCCCAACAACCATTGAAGTCCATACTGAAAGCTCTCAACATGTCTTCTGATTTTTGAATTTTCCTCTCATACTGACCATATTTTTTATGATTACAAAATGTTCTAAAATGTTACTATGTATCTAGAGAGTGCTGAAGAATTCTCTAGTACATCAAGGTAAACCTTGAATACCAATTAGTTATAATGGAACTTGGTACTTCATGCAATCTTAACACTTAATTTACATATATCCTAGAAAGCTTATCAAGAGAGAATTACTCTATAACAGAAATGAAGTGTTCATAAATAATAAAAAAGATCAACTATAACTGATATAGCCTTATAGACCTTAGATGTTTTGAGAATTCTGATGATAAAGTCCATAGCGATGTTTTCCCATTTTCATTATGATATGGGTAATGGTTGTGACATCCCCTTCAATATCTGTCTCTTAGCGTTAAATTATTGAAACACCTAGCACCGAGAGACATATTTGGAAACCACTCTTCTTATGTCATACCATAGGAAATACTCTCTCATTTACCTATACATCATTATGCTTCAATTATTAATTAATAAATAAAAACTATGAGCATCATCCAATAGAACCTTATTTAATTCAGGTATGGGAGGAATAAAAACCCGATTGCTGAAACTTATTATTCCATTACAATAAAGGTTGAATTCATGATCATTTTCACCGTCTTTTGTAGCTCTAATACATCTTATTGTCCCTCCATAATATTCACTTGTATTAATGGTTGAAAATTCTATTGAGAATGATAATATCTATACCCTTCCTATAAAATTTCAACATCCATCCTTTTAAAATCGATAAATATTGTATCTTTTGTAATCATCATCATGGATTGGCTAGTATGGTCCTTTCGGCTCAAAGTATCTGGCACTTTATTCACTTTTCTAGGATGGTAATTTATTAAGGAGATGTAATCTTTAATCAAATCCAAACATCTATTTTGATTCATTTTTTTGTCCTTTTTTTGGTAAATAAACTTTAAAATTTTATGAATTGTATAAATCTCAAACCTTTAACCATAAAGTCAATTCCTTTATATCTTTTGTGAAAATTTTATCGTAACTAACTAGAAATAATGGGTTGGGTAATTTTTCTCATTTATTTTCTATTTTCATGAGGTATGAGCTATGAACATATCATTTTTAATGAGAAAATAACCTGACCCTTCTTGAACACGTCACTATAGATTACAAACTTGTCTCCACTACATGTAATTTTGTGAACAATTTCCCTAGAAAAAATTATTTTTCTCTTTTGAAAATTTCTTTACATTTCTCTATCCACTCGAACATAACTCTTCTTTGAGTCGACTTGGTGGGTGGATTAGATAATAATGAAAAATCATACACTAACTGTTGATAATATCCATCCAAATTAAGAAAACTTTACATCTTAGTTACCATTGTTTGTCTTGACCAACATTCAATATCTTATATTTTTCTAGATCCAAATATACCCCCTCTTTTGCGAGTATGAGGCCAAAAAATGGAACTTTATGAAGCCAGAATTCATAATTTTTAATTTTTTCATAAATATTATCCTTTCTACGGGTATTTAGTACAATTATCAAGTGATTTTCATGATCTTCATTTCTTTTTCAAATAAAGAAAAATATAATCTATAAATACTACCACAAATTGATCAATATAGTCTCTAGAGACTCTATTAATTAAATCCATGAATAAAGCGGGGAAAATGGTAAGACAAAAAGGAACAATATAAATTCTAAGCATCTATACCTTTTATGGAATTCAATGGTTGGAATATGATTCTTCTTAACCATTAATTGTTGATATATTGAACTAATATCATTCATGGAAAAGTGATTATTTCTCATTGTTGGTCTAATTTGTCATAAATACTAGGAAGAAGGTAATTTTTATAGTGATCTTTTTAAGTTACATATAATCAATGAAGAGTCTCATTTATCCATCTTTCTTGTTATTAAACAGAATATGTTCCCCCCATTATGATGTTCTAGGGCATATGAATTCCCTGTTAAGACTCCCATGGAGTTTCTTCTTCAATTATTGAAACTCAATTGGAGCTATTCTAAATGGGGTATTTGAAATAGGAATAGAAATCAGTATGAGTTATATTGAAAACTAAAATTCACTATTTTTTGGAGGCCTATTAATTTTTCTAGAAAGACATGATCAAATCACATACAATGGGATTATTCTTAATTTTGCGTTTCTCCCCAGCCAATTTAGATAGATAAACATAATTTTTAGGGATCATGAAAACTAATGTGGATGAAATTTATAACGAAGGATATACTCATTCTTAAATCGACATATGATCATATATTAACATAGAATATGATATGTGACTTTAATTCCATGAAAATTGATATGAGTTCCATATAGTTAAAGTTAATGCATGATAGGAATACTATCAAATTTCTCTGTATTAAAGATCATAATATTTAAAGGATGAACTTTCCCAAACACTTCAACCAGAGATGAATTATAAACTATTTATATGATTATTTTTATATTAAGTGTAGTCACCTATAACTCAACACCTAATTATTAAGTTAATATGGAAATAACCTTAGAAAATCTTTAAAAATAAAAAAGTGGACAGATCCATAATCAAATAAAACATTTTATACATTATAGTGGATGGTAACTGTACCTTTCACCACTTAATTATCATACTCAACATAACTGATAGTGATCACATGTGAATTTCCTTTATCTTTAGCCTTAATAGTATTATGATGTCAATCATCAAACTTAACCCTTGGATATGGGCATTGATTGGAATAGTGACCGATTTTCATGTCAATTATAACATTGATTTTTCATAGGTGCATTATGTATTTCCTCTTCTCTATTTACATCATTAGACATATGTTTCTCATCAATTTGGAATTTAACTACTCAATAACATTATTTCCCACCCTTAAACATTTACCAGTCCCTTTCGGGAGAGTTTTCCCATGTTTCTTTTTAAACATTGAGCAATGAAAAACTCAACTTCTTTTCAATGTGGTATTTAGATTTTCCCTTGAATTACATTTTTTCTTCTTATCAAACCCATAGGACAGATGGGTTACTCCAATATCTATCTCAACCTTGAAAAAATAAAGAAATATTTATTCTTATCTATTGAAGTCCATTAAAGATAATTCCCTTTGAAGAATTTGTTTTAAGAAACTAAATAATCAATAAATTTTACTCTCCGGTTGAATAATAACTCTTGAAGTGTACCTCGATATTCTTTTAAAATTTAATTTTTAGGTAACAATGGATTAATCATCCTTTTGATTAAGTTCAAGGAACACCTTATCCATCATTATTCAATGAATAAGACGAATGATCATATTGAGAAAAAAAATTCATTAACTTGTCCCATTCCATATAATACATTCCATATCATTATTATGTATTATTATTAAGGTTAGTCCATTGATCATATTCACCTTTCAAATGATACACTACTAAGAAGAATTCATCTTGTTTTGAAAATTGGTGAACTGAAAATATCTTTTCATTGGTTCTAATCCATTTTTCAGACAATAATAGATCAGAATACCCACATAAAGAAGTTAGATTCTACATCCTTAGGACTCAATAGAATTTTTTACCCTCCTATTTCTCACTTGTAAGTCCTTCATGATTCATTGCTTGAGAATGTTGTGTGAGAATAGATATAAGATTTTTCATTCCAGCTACAAGGAATTTTTTTTCATAAAGGGACAATCATTGCATTTCGCTTCGCATTCTACATTAACACAATTCTTTTGGATTACTTCCATTAAATAAAACTATGTAGAATAGTTTGAGAATCATTAATAATAATGGACAAAACACATAATCATGACTGAAATTTCAATTTAAGAAACATTATGTTTTATCCTAGATTTTTCATGATCATGTGTAAAACACTAGGATTGTAACATATACGTTGACAAATACTTTCAGATCTTAATATGGTTTTCTCATCCTAGTTTCAAAAGGATAACTATAATATTCCTCTGATACTAACTAAAAAAAGCATAATTTACATACATTGATATTACATATAAGTTGATGAATTTGCATTACAAAATATAACAAATCCACTACGTTAAGGTATAGGTATAGTTTTATTGGATACTGAGAAACATAAACAATTGTTCTATAAGACATCTTTATTGTCTCTTGCCTATTTTATCATAAATAGACCCCTTTTTAACATATCTTATTTTATAACCTTATTCATGATCTGGAGAAAAGAAACATATGAAATGGTGAGCTCAGATTCTTAATGAGGATAAAAAGGGTCATATCAATCATATAATAATCATAACACATAAGAACATAACATTTGAAAATCTTATACTATATATCAAAGATCATGATAACATTCCATGGGATAAATTAGGGAAGTTCATAAAAATAAATTTACGTAATCCCTTAAGTAATAACATAAGACATGAGGTTTTGTGGCATACACATAAGCACACAAAATCAATTCATATTACTCAATTCTCTTTTCTAAGACCGTCATCTAAGACAAATCCCATTTTTGAACCATGTTCATTCCTTATTCCATCCCTGTATTACTGAATAGATAAAATTTCTCATTCCAACCAAGCCTATATCATATGATATAAATCATTAACCAATGAATTGGAGGGATATATAGGTCTCACAAATCTTATAATTAAATAATTTATATGTGTTTCACAAAAACATAAAACATTTATCATAGCATAACCCAAGGAATAAAAGAGGTTTCTTATATATCATTCCATCATAACACAATCCATGTAAAAATGGATTTCATAAATAGAATTCCATAAAAACATAATAAAATCATATTAAAAATAAAGATATTATACCTGAAACAAAATCCTATTAAATAATTCCATCGTAGATCGAAAATGATTTTTATATAATACATAAAATTAATTCTTGAAGAATGTATCCTTTCTTCTTCAGAAACGTTTTCTTTTCTCAAAATGACAGACAATTTGAAATGAAAATAAATTATTTTAAAATAAACCTGAATGCGTGTAGATAATGATTCAGGTATATAAGTCATTATAAAGGCATAAAAATCCATTCATGTCGTATAAGTTAAAAAACATTATCCTCATACTTTTATTGAAAAATTAAAAAACTACCTCATATTGAATAAGGAAAAAAAATCATTTTATACCATTTAAAAAGTAGTCACTAGTTTGTAAAATCAAATTTTTAATGATTTTAAAATAATAATATTATATATTTAATAAATATTTATGTTGATGATAAATATACTCTAGTTAATACTAACGTATAAACAATCTCAAATAATAATAAGATTGCAAAATTATCCCTCACCTTTCTTGTTCGACTTCATTTGAATGTGTCTAAAATTTTTGTGGAATGATTTATATTATGTCATTGAATTATCTCAGAATCATTGTCTTTTTTATGATATCATATATAATCATATTTTCACAAGTATGTTAATAACTTTTCATTATTACTTGTTATTCGTGTACTAACTACTTCATTTTGTTACGAATGTTATGATGACTAAGTTTTGGTTATCTTTAATATGTCATAGTTATATCATTAAAAAACAATATTAACATTATATATATTGTATTTCTTCATTATATAAATTTATATAATTATTATTTTATGAAAATCATGTAGAATTTATCATAACGCATCGTGGAAACAGTAGGTCGTACGTACGTTCGAGCAACGATACCATTCCCATAATTGTTGAATGAAATTGATGTTAATGGTGTATAGTATTTCAGAATAAATATAATTTTATAATAATCCTATATAGTTACTATTTATAATATTATACCCATCCAAGTATGGAGGTGGTGAAAAACATATTACACCATGACCTGGAGACGGTAAGCCATACTTATGCACACGTTGCGATATCATTTTTCATAGGATGGATAGAAACTGAAATACTATTATTGAATAATCATATTGAAATATAAATATATAATTTATACAGGATTAATTACTTTATAATGAAATAAATCATGTAGATAAAGTATAAGAAGAAAGAATATTTAAAGAATTAGTATAAGAGATTACCTCTTCTTCAACATGTTTATTCTAAATCCCTTCAAAGATCACTAGAATCTATCTTTAAAGAAGACTATAATATATAAAATATAAATAAGAAAGTTAAAATTGAAAAGCGTAGGGTGTGGCAGAGTTTTAATTCTCAAATAGAATTTAATAGGCATTGGAAGAGGTTCCCATTTTATAATTGAGGTAAGGGGCACTTTAGGGTTCTCAAAAAAATATTAATTTATATTAAAATAAAGCCCCATAAAAAACCTAAAAAATGTACCAATTTCAATAATTTGATGAGATAGGGTTTTAATATCATCAGAAAATATATTTTATACATTTTTTCCTTTCAAATTAAACCTTATCCTTTAAATTAGCACATAATTATCTAATTTAAATTTTAACTAGGGTAACAAATATTTCAATATAAAAAGAGTTCCATATTTACTTATTTGATGTCAATTAGGCCATAAATAAATACCTCATAAAATTTTATAACATAGAATAATTATTATATATTTTAAAAAAATGTTTTATATTTTTTATGTAATTTAATAATACATCATTTTGATTGATAATAAATAGTGTAAAATTTGACACTATTCAATTCATTGATTTTTAAAAATATTAATATAACAAGTAAAATTTGAACCAACTATATTATTATATTTCTAATAGGTAAAGGTAGTTTATAAAAAATATTAGACATATTAATTATACCAAGTTATATTTATTTGAATATTTTTAATAACATTTATTTGTTTCAAAATTAATTAAATAATTACTACATGAATTTTGTGTAATTATTTTATATACTTACTATTAAACATAATAATTAAAAATAAAATACTATTATAAAAATAAATCTACTATATTTCCAAATGGAAATTAGTGAAATTAATCTTCTACAAAATCCAACATTATAAATTTATACTTATTCAATTATGAATGTGACAAATTTAATATCACTTTAAATAAAATAATATAAGTGTCACCATTTATTCTATGAGGCTCAAAATTGTCACTAACGTAACACATGGAAGTTTATGGTGATATATACTCCAAAAATAACACTTGTTCATGTATTTGGGTATTTTTATTTAAATTTTCATTTTATTAGAATTTTTTTTATTGATTTCTCATCAATTAATAAAAAATTTCAACATAAAAGTATTAGTGGTTAAAGTAAATATTTATAACATGAAAAAAATTACCATGATAAATAAAAAAATTTATCTTTATAATTATTATTTATAATCTAATTTTCTTTCTTTATAACCTTATATAAATAATCATTTATTTATTAATGTTTGAGTGATACATATTTAACTTTTGATTAAATAGAAAAAAATAAATGTCGTTATCTCATCTAAGGAGCTTCCAATGGTCACCATTTCAACCCAAAAAAAGATTCAGGTTGAATAAAACTCATAAAAGGACATTAATACAAATGTTATATTAATTTAATATTATTAATCTTACCCGTAACCACCTGATTTATCCATTTATCATATTAATATAAATTTCTGCAGTTACTATTCATAATCCCAAAAAAATCAGTTCTTTAGAAAATTTAGAAATAATTACTCAAAATAAAGATTCCTTTTTTAAAAATTGAAAAAATAAGTTGCATTAATTAATTTAAAATTATTCCCATTTTCTAAAAGAGAGATCGAGTTTTAAACGTTCAAAAGTTTTAAAAGATTGACATGTTTTTGAATCTGAATTCAATAAAAAATTAATTCCAATGAAATAAAATATTTAAAATGATAAAAATATTTTCTATATATAAATTAAAGCCATTATATATTATAATTTAACCATATACATTACTTCAATGGAAAAATATGTTTTCAATTAAATTTTTTGTATTTTTACTATTCAACAAAATATGAATGTTAACAGAAATATATTTAAATTTTATCCAAAGTAAATTTATATTTCATTATTCCAAATAAGAAGTTTATGTTGTTATATAAACATTATTAATGATTCAATATTATAATTTAAAGGGGTTTCAACATCAATAGGTGAAAAAAATAACCTTTTTAAATATATAGGTTTGTATACATCAAATTGGGTTTATTCCTATCCAATGATAAAAATATAAATTTGGTGAATATAAAAAATATTTTACTATGTTTGTAAAATATAAATTTCATTAATTTAATTTACTAATATTTATTAACTAAACATATTAATACATATATATAATTGATTTATATGTTTCTTGAATAATTGGTAGACCATGAATTCACTATACATTTTTATAAGTTACTTAAATTAATTCCCATTAACCTGACAGCTAGGTTATAGTGGTCATTATATACTAAGGGTATCCTCTTATTCACATAAAATCATGATTGTGGGAAATGAAATATATTGAAGAATTATAATTATGTAAATAAAATATTTCATAAAAACATATGTGTGTTACAATTTGTGTCCATTGGTGTGCTTGTAATTTTGATGTGTTTGGAAAAATTTTCCTCACCCAAATCATATGCCCTCCAAATCACCTCCACTTAAAATAAATACATAAAAAAGGTCAATATAACCTTTTAATAGTTATATAAATTAAATAATTTAATCAAATATGATGCTGTATTTTTTATAATATTTTGAATTTATGAAACAAAATGTGTTTTAGACAATGGCGTAACAGTGAAACAAAAGAGTGATTCATGGTGTGATCAATTGTGCACCCAACTTGAAAGACAAACAACCAAACATTGTATAGACACATGCTGTTGTAAAACATTCAACAACCATTAAAAATAATTCATTCATAATTATAGACACTCTCCCATACTTTCCATATGGTTTACTCTTACCAAGTGGAAGACGTGCTCCATGAATCCGATAGCCTAACACAGCTACCTGGTCACTCCTTTATCTCACACATTTTTATTAAAACAATATATAGACCAATCATGTGAATTTTTTCATCATAAAAATGAACTAAAAACACACCAATTATGTCTTCATTGTATCTATCTAAACGAGGAACAGTTCATAAAACTGAAAAAATACAAAACTAATAAAATATCATCGTGGATTCTAATAGAAAACAAATAATTTGATTATTAAAAAAGGTGTAAATAAAAAAAATGGAAAATACGGTGCATATGTAAAATCAATCATTACTCAAATATATATCAGTGGACACATCAAGTCCTTATAACCCACGAATCATGCATAGGGAACAAAGTAACTCCCTAGAAACTAAACCCCTAATAATATATTTGAAATACTAAAACTAATTTGTATATGTTTTATGAATTGAGAAAACCCTCAAATGTGAAATTATAACTAAGATCATGGATGTGGCCCAATAATACACCTTCCACCAAAATACACAAGGCTATTATGGGTTGAATACATCAAATAATTTTAAAAATTCCTTACACATTTCAGAATAAAATTCCAAAACACCCGTTCTCCATCAAAAACAAAACTATGAAAACTCATTTCGTAGTCCGTTTCACCATGTTTTGAAAATAAAAATTATTATAAAAAATATAATTTAAATCCATTTTTCTAAAAATCCCATTTACATACACCAATATGTTTTCTAAGAATTATGAAAGTTCAATTTTTAAGAAAATTTATAGAAAAAAGTGAAAATATAGTTCAGATTAAATAGGATATAGAAATTAAAAACTCCCTCAATCTTTAGTCATACACTAATATGGCAAGATCCAAATGTAGAGAGTGAAGGGGGAAAAATAAAATTGAATGGATACCATTTCATTGATCCTTAAATATTAGAATCAAGAACTATTATAAAATCTTTTAGTTGTGTGTAAATTATAAACATGCCTCAAGAACCTTGTGCACTTCACCATTACCCACATAATAACCATCCATATCACAAAAAAAACATGGAATATATAATGGATTGAGATAGATTAAATCTCCATCATAACACTACAAAATTAATCCAAAACCATTTATAAAATAATGATAAATTAAGAAACCCAAAATATAAGGAGATACACTTTAAAAAGTGAAAATCCACCAACCGAGGAAAATCAGATGCCAGACATAGTGGTTTGGAATGGATGGAATCAACCAATATTACTTGAGTAAAATTTAGATTAGAGTGAGACTTCACATGTTGAATAAGATGGGATTCAAGAATGATGATCATAAAAATACACAGGGAATAAATGATTCACATCATGAATCCCAGATCCATAACACGAATTCCATGGGATTCCTATAAAAAAGAATTTTCTATGATTAAAATGAACCCAAATTACCCATTCCCTAAATTTATGGAAACATGAAACAAACATGTATTGAATGATGCAGAAATATCCCAAAGGATTGATCATTCTGTAAACATTGGACCGTGTTTGGGGTCTATATCCAAGCATGTGTTCTTGGATCATAGAATCAAGAGTAATTCTATAGTGGAGGATACAATTATCGTCGAAATTTTTTTTATTGACAAATTATGCCACTCAATATGGACATGTAGATGATACATATTAATCCATGGTTCTTTAATCAAGGTGGCCAAATACTATGTCTATGTATCCAATAGAACATAGTCGGTGATTAAAAAGTTTCCTCTAATTAGTGTCCTTAAACCTGTACAGCACCCTAGTGATCACCTGTTGTTGGGGTCTAATGAATAAAACCTAAAGGGGTTTTAGTGCCCATGATGAAGCACCAACTTTGAGTCAGGGAAGGTTAAAAGTGATAATAGAATTTTTAATTCATTTGATCTGCTAACATTAAAAAGTAGTGATTATTATGTGACAAATAATGACGGTGTATTTGGATCTTAAAACATAAAGCCTAGTGATGTGGAAGATCCCTCAGATGATAGTTATGCCTCGTGGATGCATGTCAATTCTTGGAGGAGGGGGACATATTCTTTGGGGTAGGGTGGGTTCCATCCTCACAATAATATGAGCAATCTCCTTAAGAAGATCTAATATTTTATGACACATTGTGGTTTTACTTTTTATTTTTCCTCTGTGACATTTCTAATTTTTAATAAAGATGCATTTTGAGATTTATCCTTTATAAAAAATGCTTGTTTCTAGAAATATATTCAAAAAGTGAATCATCTCTTCATGGAATGTTTTTTTTGCAGTGTATTCCTAGCCTATATTCCATTATAAAAACCATATAAACCCAACATACACCCTAAAAATTTAAAAGACAACGTACCTTCACTTGGGTGAAACAATATTTGTGCCGGTTGTTTATTAATGTCCAACTATATTTTGTAATTGTTAGATCTTTTGACTTGTCTTATATTTTATATTGTGGAAAGAGCCCCATATTTTATGTTGAAATAGGGGTTTGTATTTAGATGTCCTTCAAGTTTTATCATCATATATGATATGGATTTAAAATTGTATTTTATTATTATTGTGATGGAACTCTTTGATATTATTTTCGAGATGCCTTGGATGAACACTTTTAAAGCATATATTATTTTTTTCATCATGTGGTGAACATTACTACCCCTACAATAGATCACATTTATTTCAATGAGTATATTACAAATTTTCTAGTTGAGTGAGACCCCAACTTCTAAACGGTTGGTAGGTTGAATATTCAGGTTTCATATCTTCAACTAGATAACCATAAAGTGGATTATATGAATTAGAATCATCTTGAGGTAAAGGAGTTACTTATTTTTTTGGATGAATTCTGTAGGTGAACAACTATTAATGAATATGAGTTTTCTATTGATTTGTTTCTTAGGAGAAAACTAGTTTCTTTTTCTTTATATTGTATTGATCATGATAAATTAAATGGGATTAATATTTATTTTTATGGTTTAGAACCCATATTTTTTATTCAACATATTGTTTCTCTATGGGATTCTACTATATTCCATTATAAATAATCATATAGGTAAAATTCCTTCTATTTTGATTATATAAATTTGAATCATCTGACCATAGAAAATAAATACCACATACCATGCATTGATGAACACTTTGATCAATTAAAAGAATTAATATGTGATTAATTGATTGTCTTTTTGTCAAGTTATCTCCATATAAGGGTGAAAATATTAAATTTTCAAAGGAATTAATTTATATGTTGATATGATCATTATAAATTCTTTGTACTTTTATTTATTTGAAAAATGATTTTTATTTTTCATAGCTTAATTAAACAAGATATTTCATGAGTAGCTCAATTATTTTATCATGGTCTTCATGGATGAAATTTTGGTATGTTATAAGATCGGATTGAAAATTTATAATCACTTAAGGATTTCAAGCATCATGCACTTTGACCATCACATTTATGTAAATTTTTCAATATGAAGCTTTCATATATTGAAAGTAGATTTTTTAGACAATTTTTTCAGGAATATTATTTTTAATTGATCCTAAAAATGTGAGAGTTTTTATATATTATGAAGACTAAAATAAATCATTTATAAATCATAGATTCTTGGTTATAGTTATATATTATCCATTGTTTATTAAGTATTTATTAGTCTTTCATAAAATCCAATAGCCCTCACAAAGAAGGGGTGAAATTTCATTGGATCTCAGAGTCCATGGAGTTTTTTTTATGTGTTTATACATTGAAACTAACCAAACATTTGTAAATGTAATTTCAATTTACAAACATTAAATAGTATTTCATGTAATGAACTTATTGAATAAAAATGCACTAATTTCATTATTTTTTAACATTATATGATCTATCAAATTTTAATGACCATTAACCATAATATCCTATAATAATATAGACATTTTATATTGACTATTAAGATTAGAAAATTTATGATTATGTTTAAGAATATTTGATTCAATTTTAGAGGCAATGTTGATTATTAGGATTATACCCTATGAATCCCACTTATCAGACCATCCAAGAGTTATAGACTGACTGGTGTTTTTCACTGACAATGAGCAATCTATGTTTCAACAACTAAATAATGCAAAACAAAAATTGGGGTAATTTCAACCTCATCAAGATAATGTCCAAAACCATGTTCACCAAACTACCACTAAAAATCACACCATCACGCAGATTACCATTATGAAATTCACTGGTATAATGAAGGGCTATGTATCTAGACCCTACTAGTATGAATTTTTATATTTTATTTTTTATTAAATAATGATTAAATTTATCATTTTTAATTATTAATATATGGATATAATTATATATGTCTTCAAAATTTTAGATTATATTTCAAAGGAAACAAAATAATAGTTTAAGAAATATTTGTATTTAGTTAATACATTCTAGAATGAATTATTGAATTTCTAAAAAATTAGTATTTTCATGTAATATTCATATTAAATATTTTTTAATATTAAAATTATAATATGATTTAATGATGAAAAATTCAGACATTATAAGTTCTAGAAAATGGTTATTGTCAAAAAAATATTATTTAATAAATGGGGATTTAGATTTAAAATGTAAATTATAATATCTAGAGAATTTTTTTGGTAAAATAAATGTATTTTTTTGAAAATTGAAAATTAAAATTATCTAATGGAGAGTTTTCCTAATTTTCTAAGAAAGTCTAATTTTTATGTAAAAAATAAATATGGCATTAATATATGAAATATATTATAACCACCTAATGACCCACAAGTGATGTAATATAATACATAAAAGGTATAATTTAAAAAAATATACATTGAAATTAATTCATTTATGTTATTTGATTAATTTTATAAAACATTAATGAATACTCCATGACCTATTTAATATTTCCTAGGATTTAAAATAAATTATTTATAAATATGACTCACTTATACCTCAACAATTGAATTAATTTATTGATTTAATTTCAGTTAATTAAATAATAATTAGAACCACTCATCATTGGAAGAGTCCATTTTAAATAATCCATGGTATGTTTTGTGGTTTTTATTACATTGTCTTATTGAGCCCACAAACTATGATTGAAAATTAATGAATAATTATACTTTATTTTTGTATATAAACCCACTAAACCACCAATTAATGTTCTCTAGAAACCATTAGATAATTATTTTAATCTACCACCATCTATATATTCTCTAAGGGTTCCCCCTGTGATCTTAATAATCCCCTCTGATGGATTTAGATGTTCCCTCTCTAGGTAAGTGATCCTCTCCTCTTTATTTAAGCACCTTTTTTATTTCATGGTTTTTTATTTCTAGTTTTTTATTTTGGGATATATTTTTACACATACATATTACTCTCATTATTATTACCATCTAATTAGAGACCATTTTCTCTCTCATTAACTTTTACAATGGCCTGTAGTCCATCATTTTTTATTGATTTTGATAATCCACCTTTCAAGGGGTGTGGTGAAACCCTTACAAGGCCCGTAGGTGTAAGTATTACATGTAATATAGGACTTAGAAGAATTAATATCCCATAGGCTTAAAACATTACATACAACCCATACTAACTACTTGTAACTACTCCTCCCTAGCATATTCATCGTGAAATCAGCTATCCACCTTCGCATGGCTGTTCGGGTTGGCTTTTCTATGCATGCACTGGCGTGTCCGGATTGAAGGTGCCATACCTTCTCATTCCTGAAATCAGTTTAGCTTCTTCTATGGTCAAATATCCCTATTTATCCTCTTTCTGGATCTTATTCCTTGTAATTTGTCTAGTGTTAAGATGTACTTAAGGTGGCCTGAAGGCCTTGATGTGGCCAAAAAGTGACAGGTGGTCTTAGAATTGTATAGCCCTACAATGAATTGGGTAATATTTTAATCTCATGGGACTCTATGTATTGTATGTGGGAGGTTTTCCAAACCATGATATTTTATGATGTATTGGTTCTTATCTGTATCTTATATTTATTATGTCATGTTTTATGTTATTTTCAAATTCCTAGGTTTCCTTGATGTTATCATGTTTTATATTGCCTCATTGTTCAAAACTATGATTCTTATCCCTTTCAGGTATTATTGATTTTATTATTGAATTTAATATACTTATTTCATCTTGTTATTATTTGATTATTGCTTTATTGGGATATATATCTCACCCCTTTCTTATGTACATCAATAGGTTATCTCGTGTAGTTTTAGAAGATCCATGTACTATAAGTACATGATATGGAGTTTTTAATTAACGTTAGTGTACCCATGATTAAAGTTTTTATTTACTGCACCTAATTACCCAAATACACTAGGTATCATGAACTTTTAGTGTTGTACTTAGTTTATTTTTAAATAATAAATTATTAATTCGGTTTTATTAAATATATGGGATATTATATATGGTATAAGAAAAAATTCTAGTTATTTTTTGGATTATGAATAGAAAAAACATAATTAAATCCTTAGGGATATGAAAAACATAACAGAACATACCTAAATAAAGATAAATTATGGATTAAGTAGTTTACATATAAATAAACCCATGAATTGATAATTCCAGTTGATGTGGATCTAGAATAGGGTCACTTAGGTGTAAAACACATAAAAATTGTTCATTGACTTAGAATCAGTCAATACCTAGTTCCCTAAAATAGGACTTTATGTACACCTAGATTTACACTCCTAGAGATTGCTCATTGGAAAACACCCTAGGTCATTAAGAACCATTATGAAGGGAAAAAATCCCTAAAACATTTTATATTAAGAAATAGATCATGGATAACATAAATTGAAACATAGAAATTATCTGGTTAATGAATTTATGTCGTTTATGAGTTATCCATTCATAGATCATAGTTTCAATTTTATAAGTTTGATAATTTAAAAAATTTCAACTATAAGCCTATTTTAAGATGAATTGAATTATTGATGATATTATAAAATTATGAAATGTTCGATTGTAATCCATGCTTCTATTCATTCTTTCAAATCTTGAAATTTTTTTAGAACTATAGAAAAACCACCTCAAAACATGGAATTTAATTTACTGATGAAGATACTGAATTAGTAAATTATTAGATACCAATAATAGAACTCATCTCTTATCAAAATTTTAAGGAAGAATACATCATAAATTTTTTTCCCCACATTATAATGAATCAACCTCAAATTCTATACAATAAAAAAAGGGCGCTGAATCTCATTTGGCTTCATAATTTCATACATGGATATTATTTCTCTTTAATAAGGAGTATCTTTATCAAATTATTTATATTCAGGAAAACATCAACCTTAAAACATGGCTATTGTGAGGTATTTTCATAATGTATTTCTCAAAGAAACGGTTTTCCTTCCTCCTAGTTGAGAGGATACATTATCAATTAAGATTATATTGGGAACATTGAAATATAAAAGTATCCATATTTAATATGAACAATTTATCATGATTATTTAATGGGGATTTTGTAATAGAATATAGATAAAGGGTTTATATTCCCAAGTGATTCTCTATGTGGTGCACCATTCCTATTCGTCAAGAAGTATGTTGGGTAAATATACCATTGCATAGAATGATGTATGCTCAACAAGATCACGACAAAGAAAAAGTATCACCGTCCATGCTTTGATGACTTTTTTATGAGATATGTTATGGAAAATACTTCCCTATGGTGGATCACTGGTCAATATATTATAACATAAAGGTGAATAATGAGGACATTCTAATGACCATTATTTGTACAATATTTGAGTACTATGAGGTCATTTGGATTCCATTTGAAATAACTAATTCTATACAAATATTCATGGAAATCATTAATAGTTTCTTTGGGGATCACCACAAAAAATTGTGGTATTATTAATAGAATATATTCAAATATACAACAAAATCATGGATGAATATAAAGTGAATTTTAATTTTGTATAAAAAAAATTCAAAAGGAAATATTATTTTTGATTTATAATAAATGTTAGTTTTCAGTAGAAAACTAACCTTCATTTAAGTTTTTTTAATAGAAAAATTATATCCATGGATCCTTAAAAATTTTAAGACATTGAAGGATGTCGAAGACCAATATCAATGATAGAAATATAAACTTTCCATGGATTGGTTGGGTATTATCATTGATGTTTGAAAAAAATCTCATGATTCTCAATCACACATACCAAGATAACAAACAAGGGGGGTCAATACTTTTAGATAAGTAAATATAAGGGATATTAAAATTGATTAAGAAGAGTTTAATCACTACACATATGATCTCATTACCCACTAGGGGGAAGTATTTTTTATATATAGTGATGCATAAAAAATGGGCTTCATTTTTGTAGTCATGCAAAATAAAAAAAGTGACAACCATTGTATCCTTCTAATTTATGATCAATGATTATAACTACAAAATAGAACATCATGAATTTGTTCTAGTTATTTTCACAATGCCGATATGGAGACTTTGTCTTTATAGTTGGAAGTGTGATATATTTATATAGACTATAATATCTTCAAGTATATATTCACACAATAGGAGCTCATAATGTTAAAATAGTGGTGGTTAAAAATGACCATTGATTAGGATTGTTCAATTTGTCACCATAATAGGAAAGGAATCAACATGGAAGGAGCTATAAGTAGAAAGGATCATACAACTTTATCCATGATGAGGATTTCATGGGGTCCAATTGTCATGGAAATATAAAGGATATACATGGGAATAAGAAAAGGATATTTATCCTACCATTATAAAAAAACACCTCAACCACCTATTCATGATAGGATCAAGGATCCTATAATGATTATGAGGTGAAATAGAATAATGAAGAAAATATTATAGAGTTAATTATACATAAATATGGATTTAAATTTTTTGTAACACATATATGTGTCCCATAAAAACAAAAAACTAAATAGGAAACTCTTAGGGAATTCTAAAAGCTCATATTTCACTAATCATATTGGAATAACTATGATGTATTGATATTTAATGAAAAAAATTACATGGGGATAACATTAAGAGTGAGATTGAAGAGTTTGTATCTCGATTCATGGTATGCCCAAAATTAAATGTGTTCTATAAGAAGACTAAGGGAATAAGAAAATAATTTACCATAATTGCCGAGAATTGGGAAAATATAATCATATATTTCATCATAGGACTACCTAGGAATCCTAAAGGAAATAACACAATCTAGCTAGAAGTTGATCAACTTACAAAGAAAACACATTTAATTGAAGTTAAGAAATATTTATTTTATCATCATCTTTACATCACATACATAAGGGTGGTTGTGAGACTGCATGGATTTCCACTCATGGTTTCATCTGATCAAGATATGAGGTTCAACATGAGGTTTTGTGGAGGACTTCATCAATAATTGGATAAAGAAATGATCTTTTTTACTATATATCTTTCTTATATGGTTGGTCACTCTGAAAGAACCATTCGAACTCTATATGATATGTTGATATCATGCTCAATGGATTTACAAGGATGTTTGTATCATTATCTACCACTAGTGGAGTTCTAAAAAAAGATTATTTTCATTTCTATCATTAAAATGGAACCTTAAGAGGATATTTATTTTAAGAGGTGTCAGAAACCAAAATTTTGGAATGAAACTAGAGAGAAAAAGCTGATAGGATCTCATCATACAGAATATATGTCCCATAAGGTGCAAACCATTCAGCATCATATGAATTCAGTATATATTCAAGAGAATATATATATATAATCATCAAAGATACCTGGATTTTGAGTCATGATATTAATTATTATTTCATATATCACTACGGAATATTTTCATGATGTTTGTGAAGAAGGGAAAATAAAATAAAAGATACATTAGAACCTTTGAGATTGTGGATAACATCAAAGAAGTGGAATATCTATTAGATCTTCGATTTAACCTATCTAAATCATATGATGTATTAAATGTATCTCTCTTGAAGATGTACATAATAGACCCGTTAAATATTTAAAATAAATAGGTGGTATCATTTGAAATGGATTTTTAAATGAGGAGAAGCTAGTGAAGTTTGTAGATCATTGATACATTGTTACATAAAACAATATTAATCACCTTGTCAAAGTTTTGTGGAAGAAGCACATGTTTAAAGAAGAGATGAGGAAATTGGAAAAGGAGATTAAAAATAGGTAACCAAATATATATTAGTTTTTGGAATTGAATTTTTATGATTGAAATTTCTGAAGGGGTAATAATGTAACTACCTAAAATATTATAAATAAAATTCCATTTCTCAATGATTAAATGTCATCTCAAGTAATGAAGCTATAAAATACATGCACTACATTGTTTATTTTAGACCACTATAATGTCTATAAAATTTAAAATACTTTTAAGAATCATAATTATTAATAATATTGTAATTTTACAGTGACTATTAATATTAGTTGGTTAAGGGTTATGATAATTTCTACTTGACATTGAAAAAGGATGTGATGGCCTCAACCTGTAGGATCATGTGCTATAAAGACGACATATTGAATAATTTGAGTAATATAGAATCAATTTAATTTTATCTTACCAAGAGGAATCCCAAATTCAAAAACTAAATAGTGAGATTAATTTTTTTTGGAATAATTTGAAGCTCATCAAGATAATGAAGAATTCAATCTTTCCCAATCCACCCTGGAAAATATCAATATCACACAACTTACCCTTAGGGAATTTTTTGGATCAATAAATTGATATGTTTCTGGACCTTAATAGTATAAGGCCCCATATTTAAACATTACTTAATCATGAATTAAATGAATAATTCACATAGAGTATCTTTTCAGGTTTTGAGTTTTAGAGAATTAGGTCAAAACTATTACATCTCAAAAGATTACATAGTAGACACTTCTATTAAGTTTCCATAAAATAAAAAAACACTTAAAAAGAAACATGTCTAGTTCCATGTTTTAGATAGAATATCTTTCCTTTATCCCATCCTTGACCCTATTCATCTTTAAGTCATATGGAAAACATTTCAAAAACTAGGGATGAGCAATAAAATCCCAATAAAGGATACACAAAGAAGTAAAACTGTTAGTTTTTCAAAACAACAAGTAAACCATGAGTACTTTACCAAAGTACTACTTTTTACCTTTATGAAGTAGTAAAAAACTGTTCACTAAATAAAAGACCATTACTTACCCTTTTGTAACCAACAGATTACCATAAAACCCATATAAAGAACACATACCATATAAAGGTAACTTGGGATATAAACATACTTAAATGTAATAACCATACGATCGACTTCCACGCATACTTAATGAAATAGCCATATGACCGACTTCCACACATACTTAATGGAATATCCATACGGCCAACATCCACACACAATGCATTAGAGGTTATAACGTAACCACCCGTCCTGGTATTCACGGCACCACCTGTCATATGGTTTATCACGTAACCACCCGTCAAATGTCCATGTACCATTATAAAATCATAACACATAAAACAATTATAATGGAATGAAAACATTTCCACATTTCAAGCAAAATATATCACTTAAATATATTGACATAACAGATCCATTATCAAAACCATTTTCAATACCAAAAAAAGAGTTTATGGTATTTATTTACATTTAAAAATATATCGTCTTTTTGAGTAAGCCAAAGATCAAATAATACTCACGGCAGCAGAAAGGTCATTATCACTGCATACGTTAAAAAGAAACATACTTTTTGTTGTTTAGTAAAACGCTTCGTATAGAAAATATTACTTTAGAATAAAAGTATAAGTCAAAGGGGTTTATAAACCATATAAAAGAGATCCTTGTATTAGAACCAAAATATTCCTTAATGAAAGGAGATCGAGACAAAGTCCCCTAAAAAGAAGATATTCTGGGATTAAGGATAAATCAATTACATAATTATGTGTGACAGACAAATACACCAAATATAAGTGGATATTAAGTGTAAAACAATCAGAGGTTATTAAAACATATTCATATAATGACATATTCAATGAGTACAATTTTATCCCAAAGAATCAAAATTGGGTTATGAAGTTCCCTTGAAAAAATTGACAGCCTAACGGCTTCACTTCAAAATTCTGAAAATGAGTTGAAGAGAGATAAAAAGGGGTATCGCATCACTTGGACATAAAATTTATAGCAATAAGGATATATAAGAATATATCCCATCATAATAATATTAAAAGACTTTAAAAATAAGTCTTTTAAAATGAGGATGGTGAAAGGTTCCCTTACCGAATTGGGTAACTTCCGAAACGTACACCCCATGAAAGAAGGACTACAAAACATTGATGTAAATACCCATAAAAGAAATTATATTACACCAAGAGTATAATAATGGGCAGTACATAAACCACTCAATGGAAAATGGTGGCAAATGTATCATAAATTTCACAAGAATAAATGTGAGATGAAAAATCCCTTACAAAAACTCGGCAGCCTAACGACGCCACATAAAACTTACAAAAATGGATTTATGAGATCAAATAGGGTATATGGTAATATGAACAAAAAAATTACAGTATTATGAATGTAAAATAACATCCTCAAACATAATAATGATGATATTATAAGAAATTACATAAAAGAGAGTACTTAAAAAGAACGACAAAGGTTGGATCCCTTACCTCAAGTCTGACTTGTCTTGTTCATTTCGTTATATTCCTGAATAATAAACATTGGTCAATTTATAATTGCTTAAGGACCTATTTTAAATATTATTATTCATTTCAAATCACATATTATAATTTTATAATAATTTGTTAATAATGTGAGTTCTTATCAGACGTTTTTGTCGATGTTTGGTACATGAGTCAAAAATGAACTAGTTTGAAAATGATTGTCCAGGTAGTTATAAGTAAATCATCTAAAGTATTTTATTAATGATTTAAATATAATATATATCTTGTAAATATTCATTTTATACTACTCCATAACATTTTCAGAAAAAAAAAAGAAATGAAATGCACCGTTAATGGAGACGGTAGGCCGTACGTACGCAAGAATGCTACTTTCATTTCTTTGTCATATTAATGGAATTAAAAATAATTGAGAGATATATATATTATAATTACATTATAATATATATGTTATATAGGTCACACATGTTCATTAATTTCATTCTTTATACATTCTATGTATTGCATGAATGAGTCACATCACTTGAGGGGGCGGTAGTCCACACTTCCTCATATGAAATTTTCGCATTTGCACAACATCAAAAGAATAAAGGAATGTTTTAAAAATAAAATTCAGAAGCATATAGAAAAACTAAATACCATACATATCATATATAAAATATAGTGACATCATAATGGCCACCATGAACGGTGTTAATAGAAGATTGAACAATCATCATTTCGTGAGGCAGAAATTCGCCATCCAGAGAAACAGTATGTTCTTTAAACATTAGACGAAGGTGTGTGTAAGTGTAGCTCGAATCCTTCACATAAAAACATCCTAGTATATTTAAGATACTGTTTTTGTTACAAAATAAAGGAATAAAAAGAGTTTAGAGGATTGTAGACGCAAAATAAAACAAAAGAACACAAGGGAAGACAATACCTTTAAATCGGGTAACTCTTTTTGATTTGAGATCAAAGGCTTCCTTGGAAAGGATTATGCCCAAAGTTGAGGCTTCAATGATGAATATAGGGATGTAGAGAGATGAAATGGGCAGGTTTTGGACGATCCCAAGGCTTGAGAGGTGTGGGTAAGGTGGTAGAGGTGGTGGCCTTTTATAAGTGGAGAGGAGGGGCACTCTTGGAAAGTTATAAAAGGTTACATTATTTTCAAATGAGTTTCAGATTTTAAAGTTCCCAAATTAATTTATTTCTAGGATAAGGTGATAATATTTGTTAATCCACCCATCCAATATGTTTTTGACAAGTTTAGGTCTTAGATTTTACATTAACTTTTTATTTTATTTAAATCGTTAAATAATGAGGTAATCGCTGCATCGTCATGGTGTCATAAATAATTTAATTTATTTAATGTCCAAAATTATAAAAAAAATATCATGATGTAGGAAATATTTTTAGATTTCTAATTAATATTTAGAGTAAAAAATATGACTTGTATAACCCCTTTTAATTTTTTTTAGTAAAGAAACTCATGTTTGTGACATTTTTATTTTTACTTTAAATAAAAAGTTATTAATGTCATTTTCCTACCAAAGTGGCTCCATGGGGTCCCCAAGTTGACCCATGGATTGTCTTGGTAGGCCATGACTCATCCAATAAGGTTAAGACATGTGTCAGGGTCATTTAATATTATTAAAATATTATTTTTACCTTAAATTACACTAATTACCTTTAATCGTGATTAATAAAACTTAAAAGTTACTATTCATAAAAAAATATTTTTATCTCATTGAACCATATTTTACTTCCTAATGACAACTATTTATGTTGGATTTTTGAAAATCAAATCACAGAAGTGGTAAAGTTTCATTTAAACGAAAAATTTGTTTCTTTAACTACCACTTAGTGGTTTCACTATTCATCAAAAATTGAAGTTTTTCAGAAAAATACCAAAAATTTACCCTATGCTATATTTGATATTCCGAATTCAAAAATGATGTCTATTTTAAAAAATTCAAAACATATAATTTTCATTAATTAATTTAATAATTAATTCCCACTTTCAAAACATATTGCGTCTTTTTAAGAAACAATATCTATTAAAAGATTAACACTAGTTTAAGTCCAATTTCAAAGTGAAATTAATTCCAATGACCACCATTGGATTAAATGGTAAAAATATATTCTAAATAAACATTAATCTCAATTAAAAATATAATCTATCTATATAAATAAATCAGATTTAAAGAAGGTTTTGAATTAAAATGCAACATTTTCACTAAATATAATCTTTAACGGAAAAATAACGAAAATTTACACAAAGTAAATTTTGATGTCCAGATTCTAAAGAAATATTTTATTTTTTCAAATAAAACATATAAAATAGTAAAATGTATATTTAAAAAGGGTTCTCCATCAAAAGGTGGTTAATTGACCTTTTAACGAATATTATAATATTTATGCTTAAAATTGGATTCATTCGCATTTTACGCCTCTAACATTTATTGGATAAAAGTAAAAATATTTGAAAAACATGTATAATCATTTTGTAGTTAGTTCCGTTCTTTCCTACCATTACAATGGATAGTAATTAACTACCATTTAAAATAATATTATTTTATTATTAGAGTGCAACGTAAGATTTCAAAGAAACTCATTGTCGCGTATTGGGTACCCCTTCGAGAATAGCATTCCCTTTAAAGTAATATTAATATTTTATTCAAAAATATGGATAAATATAAAAATGTCATATTATTTATTTACCTGAGGTGTTACATCCTTCCCCCATTTTGGGAATTGCGTCCTCGCAAATTTAAAATTGGGCACGGAAACTTCATTGAAAGCCCCACATCGGAAAATGAGTAAATTAAACTATCACATTAAAAGAAAGAAAGGGAAGTACAAAGTTCACCTGAGCTAACACATACTAGGATTCCGTGTATGAAAACATGGATATGGAAGAAAAAAAGGGTCATGTTCTGGGGGATTGTGATAGAAAACATGTTTAGGAAAAAGTTAACCACCAGAAAATCACAAACTTGTGATGGGTTAAATGGTATTAGATTCCCCAGTAGGAAAAGTTAACATAAAACATTTTTTAGTTACTTTTGATTGAGGAATTTATTTTTGAGCTTAACTAAAACATAAGTAAACATACTTACTTGTCATGTTGACTTTCATCTTTTACTAGATTTCTTACACTAACTCATATTTTCTCCAAAAGATGAGTATTTAGAATGACTTATTTACATTAAGAGAGTTATAATCATCTTCTATTGAATCACCTAATCCACAAAAGAGAACTGTATACCTCCCATGTCTTTAGACCGTAACCAAAACTAAAACAAAAAAGGTTAGTATGAGATCAAATAAAACCCAAAAAGGATAATCCTTTATAAAAAGAAAATCTATTCTTAATCTCCAAAATTTGTCCAACAGGACCCAAAGTTCAATGAAGACCAAAAGTAAACCTAACTAAGATTGAAACCCAAATATTTGAAGGATTTAATCACATAGCCTTCCATGTTAAATTGTAACATTTATCTCCAAACAACATCAGTTTCTCTTAAAGTCTCGTATTGAAAAGTAATTAACATAATCACATGTCCTCGATGATTGGCTAATAATTTCCATTGATAACCCAAAATAAACTTACTCTAAATTCATAAAATCATCTAACTAAAAATAATCATTCAAAATAACCAGGGCCTTCACTTATTCCACTAGTAGGTGATAAATACCATTTTCACTTTGGTTGTGGGTTCGATTCCCATAGATTTATTTGACACGACGGGTTGTCACATGGTCTACGTGTTGTCCTTTTTCCAAAACTATATAATTCTTAAAACATTCCCCAACAACGAGATAAAATATTCATAAATAACCATAACATAATTTAACCTCAATTTCATCTCATGCCTTTCACTTTCCATCAAACATATAGTAACCTGCAATTACCTCAAAATTAAGGATCATATAAACCCAAATGGTTCTTTATAACTATGTCCACAAAAGAACAGATAACTATTCCTTGAATAAAATTTTCATATATCAAACATCAGGGTTACACATACTATAAAAAGTCTTCTAATGTAACCCCATCATCAAAAGAGACTTAATAATCTTAAGAATTTAACTATAACTCTTGAAGCCCTTATATGTTGACTTCTTACTCATTCAACATTCTTCATGATCTATTAACCATTCCTTTCAAACTTTTTCTGAAATACTTCTTTCCTACAAACAAAATCATGAATCATATCCTAAGATTCCAAAATAGGAAAACAAATGTTAAGAAATAATCCATACCTTTGATTGGTCATTGTCAGTTTCTTCATCGTCAATCGGAATGGCATTAGGTATTGGTAAATGAATATTTGTACGATATTGGTGATCCAATTCCCAAAACATCCTCACAGGACATGTGTTTGAATAATTACCATGCACACCACATTTAAAACATTCAATTAATCCATTAGAAAGAACTTCATTCCCTTTCCTCGAGTGAACTGGATGCTTCCTTTTTCCATGGCAGGTTCTTGCTTTATGACCTTCATTTCCACATCTATAGCATATTTCTGTCCCTTTGAAACATTTTCATAGGTGTTTCTTTCCACATCTTTGACAAATAGGTTTTTGAACACACTTACCTTTGTGATTATTACATGTAGTTTCGTAGGGATTTGTTTCTCGCATATATGATGCCTTATATAAATCCCCAAGGTTTAGGTGGTCAATCATGACTCCAGATAGTTGGTTAAGGATAAACAAAAGAGTTCTTATTGCAGATCCCATATCATTCAGTTTCTCACTCAAAAAACTGTCACAGTTTCCATCACATCCACTATTACTTTGGTGCCTGCTAGATCCAGCCATTTACTAAAACCAAAAAGGTATGTGTGATTATATCAACAAAACCATCACGTACTAATGAGGAAGATAAAAACTAAGATATACTTACTCATTCACTTAATCCAATACTAGGACTCTTTCTGAAATCGTAACCATTATGGTACTGTCACTTATGCTTAGAGAATACCCTAACCTCTAAAGTTATCTAAACCAACCATTGATACCAACTATAAGGCCCCGGCCTTAAACATTACTTAATCATGAATTGAATGAATAATTTACATAGAGGATCTTTTCAGGTTTAGAGTTTTATATAATAGGTCATAACTATTATATCTCAAAAGATTACATTGTAGACACTTCTACTAAGTTTCCATAAAATAAAAAAACACTTAAAAAGAAACATGTCTAGTTCCATGTTTTAGATAGAATGTATTTCCTTGATCCCATCCTTGGCCCTATTCATCTTTATGTCCTGTGGAAAACATTTCAAAAACGTGGGACGACAATAAAAAGCCCAGTAAAGGATACACAAAGAAGGAAAACTGTTATTTTTTCAAAACAACAAGTAAACCATGAGTACTTTACCAAAGTAATACTTTTCACCTTTATGAAGTAGTAAAAAACACTTCACTGAATAAAAGACCATTACATACACTTTTGTAACCAAAATATTACCATAAAACCCATATAAAGAACACATAACATATAAAGGTAACTTGGGAAATAAACATACTTAAATGGAATAACCATTCGGTCGACTTCCACACATACTTAATGGAATATCCATACAGCCGATTTCCACACATAATTAATGGACTATCCATACGGCCGACTTCCATACCCAATGCATTGGAGGTTATAACGTAACCACCCGTCTTGGTATTCACAGCAGCACCCGTCATATGGTTTATCACGTAACCACCCGTCAAATGTCCATGTACCATTATAAAATCATAACACATAAAACAATTATAAATGAAAGAAAACATTTCCACATTTCAAACACAATATATCACTTAAATATATTGAAATAAAAAATCCATTATCAAAACCATTTTCAATACCAGAAAATGAGTATATGGTATTTATTTACTTTTAAAAATATAATGGCTTGTTGAGGAAGCCAAAGATCAAATAATTCTCACAGCGGCGGAAAGTTCATTGTCACCATGTACGTTAAAAAGAAACATACTTTTGTAGTTTAGTAAAATGATTCATATAGAAAAGATTCCTTTCGAATAAATGTACAAGTCAAAGGGGTTTATACACCGTATAAAAGAAAGCCTTTTATTAGAAAAAAAATATTCCTTAATGAAAGGAGATCGAGACAAAGTCCCCTACAAAGATGGTATTCTTGGATTAAGGATAAATCAATTACATAATTATGTGTGACAAACGAATACCCCAAATACAAGTGGATATTATGTGTAAAACAATTAAAATTTATTCACACATATTCATATAACGAAATATTCAAGGAGTACAAGTTTATCCCAAAGAATCAAAACTGGGTTAAGAAGTTCCCTTGCAAAAATTTGTCAGCCTAACGGCATCACTTCAAAATTTAGAAAATGAGTTGATGAGAGATAAAAAGATGTATATCATCACTTGGACATATCATTTATAGCAATAATGATATATAATAACATATCCCATCATAATAAGATTAAAATACCTAAAAATAAGTATTTTAAAATGAGGATGATGAAAGGTTCCCTTACAGAATTGGGTAACTTCCAAAACGTACACCCCATGAAAGAAAGACTATACAAAATTGATGTAAATACCCATAAACAAAATTATATTACACCAAGAGTAGAATAATGGTATTTATATACACCACTCAATGGAAAATGGTGGAAATGGAGCATAAATCTCATAGGAATAAAAGTGAGATGAAAAATCCCTTACGAAAACTCAGCAGCCTAACGACGCCACTTAAAACGTCCAAAAATGGATTTATGAGATAAAATAGGGTGTCTCATAATATAAACAAAAAATTAAAATATTATTAATTTAAATTAACATCCCCAAACATAATAATGATGAGCTTATAAGAAATGAAATAAAAGAGAGTACTTAAAAAGAACGAGAGAGGTTGGATCCCTAACCTCCAGTCTGACATGTCTTGTTCGTTTCATTATATTCCTATATAATAAACATTGGTCAATTTATAATTTCTTAAGAACCACTTCTAAATATTATTATTCAGTTCGTATCACATATTATAATGTTATAATAATTGGTTAATAATGTGAGTTCATATAAGACGTTTTTGTTGATGTTTGGTACATGTGCCAAAAATGAACTTGTTTGAAAATGATTGTCCATGTAGTTATAAGTAAATCATCTCCATAATAGTAATAATGATTTAAATATCATATATATCCATTAAATATTCATGTTATACTAGTCCATAACATTTGGAGATAAAAATAAATGAAATTCACCGTTCATGGAGTCGAGAGGTCGTACGTACACATCAACGCTACTTTCATTTCTTTGTCATATTAATGGAATTAAAAAATAATTGAGAGATATATATATATTATAATTCCAGTATAATATATATCTTATATAGGTCACACATGTTCATTAATTTCATTCATTACACATTCGATGTATTGCATGAATGAGTCACATCACTTGAGGGGGCGGTAGTCCACACTTCCTCGTATGAAATTATATCATTTGCAAAACATGAAAAGCATAAAGGCATGTTTTAAATATAAAAGTCAGAATCATATAGAAAACATAAATACCATATATATCATATATAAAATATAGTTACATCATAATGGTAACCTTTAAAGGTTTTAATAGAATACTGAACAATCATCATTTCATGAGGCAGAAATTCTCCATCCACACAAACAATATGTTCTTTAACAATTAGATGAAGGTGTGTGTAAGTGTAGCTCAAATAATTCACATAACAACATCCTAGTATATTCAAGACACTCTTTGTTTTACAAAATAAAGGAATAAAAAGAGTTTATAGGGTTGGTGAAGCAAAATAAAACAAAAGAACACAAGGGAAGACATTACCTTTAAATCAGGTAACTCTTTTTGATTTGAGCACAGAGGCTTCCTTGGAAAGAATTATTCCCAAAGGTGAGGCTTCAATGATGAAGATAGGGATATAGAGAGATTAAATGGGTAGGGTTTGGCCAAGCCAAAGGCCTGAGAGGTGTGGGTAAGGTGGTAGAGTTGGGGGCCTTTTATAAGAGGAGAGGAGGGGCACTCTTGGAAAGTTATAAAAGGTAACTTTATTTTCAAATGAGTATCGGATTTTAAAGGTCCCAAATTGATTTATTTCAAGGATACGGTGATAAGAGTTCTAAATACACCCATAAAATATGTTTTTGACAAATTTAGGTCTTATATTTTACATTATCTTTTCTTTTTATTTAAATCGTTAAATAATGAGGTAATCGATGCATCATCATGGTGTCAAAAATAATTTAATTTATTTAATGTCTAAAAATTATAAAAAAATATCATGATGTAGGAAATATTTTTATATTTCCAATGAATATTTATAGTCAAAAATATGACTTGTATAACCCCTTTTAAAAAATGTTTTAGTAAAGAAACTCATGTTTCATACATTTTTATTTTATCTTTAAATAAAACGTTATTAATGTCATTTTCCTACCAAAGTGGCTCCATGGGGTCCCCGAGTTGACCCATGGATTTTCTTGGTCGGCCATGACTCATCAAATAAGGGTAGGACATGTGTCAAGGTCATTTTGTATTATTGAAACATTATTTTTACCTTAAATTATACTAATTAACTTTAATCGCGATTAATAAAACTTAAAAGTTACTATTCACCAACAATTATTTTAATCTCATTGAACCACAGTTTACATCTTAATTAAAACCATGTATGTCGGATTTTTGAAGATCAAATCACAGAAGTGGTAATGTTTCCTTTAAACGAAAAATCATTTTCTCTAACTACCACTTAGTGGTTTCACTATTCATCAAAAATTGAAGTTTTTCAGAAAAATACCAAAAATTCACCCTAAGCTATATTTGATATTCTGAATTCAAAAATGATTTCTATTTTAAAAAATTGAAAACATATAAGTTGCATTAATTAATTTGATAATTAATTCTCGCTGTCAAAACAAATAGCGTGTTTTTAAGAAATAATATCTATAAAAAGATTAACACTAGTATAAGTCCAATTTCAAAGTGAAATTAATTCCAATGACCACCATTGGATTAGATGGTAAAAATATATTCTAAATACACTTTAATCTCAATTAAAAATATAATATATCCATATAAATAAATTAGATTAAAAGGATTTCTTGAATTAAAATGCAACATTTTCACTAAAAATGATCTTTATCGGAAAAATAACGAAAATTTACACAAAGTAAATTTTGATGTCCAGATTCTAAAGAAGGATTTTATTGTGTCAAATCCAAAATATAAAATTTTCAAAAGTATATTTAAAAAGGGTTCTCCATCAAAAGGTGTTTAATCGATCTTTTAAAGATTATTAGAAGATTTATGATTAAAATTGGATTCATTTGCATTTTACACCTCTAATATTTATTGGATAAAAGTAAAAAAATTTGACAAACATATATAATCATTTTGTAGTTAGTTCCATTCTTTCCGACCATTACAATGGCTAGGCATTAACTACCATTTAAAATAATATTATTTTATTATTATAGTGCAACGTAAAATTTCAAAGGAACTCGTTGTCGTGTATTGGGTACGCCATCGAGCATAGCGTTCCCTTTAAAGTAATATTAATATTTTATTCAAAAATATGGATAAATATAAAAATTTCATATTATTTATTTACCTGGGGTGTTACAAATAATATGAATTTTTATTTTTAATTTTTAGTAAAATACTGAATATATTAATCCCTTTTCATTTTCAATAAGTAATTACAAGTACATATGATTGGATGAAAATTAGATTTTGTTCTGAATAAAAAAATTGTATTTTGGAAAATATATGGCTTTAATAATTTTTTTTTATAAATTGATGAGTTTTTAATTAAATATTATTCTAATATAATATTTTACTCAATAGTTTTTATTTAATTACAAATGAAAATATGATTAAATAAAGTCTAATGCAAACTAAAGAGGTGTTAAAACCCATATATTGTCAACAAACTATTTTTTAATAAATGGTGTTGATTAAAAAGTGTAAATTCCAATATAATGTTTTTTCAATTCATAAAATAATGATAATTTTTTGAATCGTCGTGTACAAATTAGCCAATAGTTTTTCTCTCATGATTTAATAAAATAGTGTAATTATCAGGTAAAGATTTAATACTGTGTATATTAGGACATCATAATATGCCAAAGGTGATGAAATATATTCCATAAAATGTATTAATGAAAAAATATCTATTTTAATTTAATATATATTATTTTTCATGTTTTTAATAATTTTATAAATCCTTAATTAATACTTCAATACTTATATTATATTTTAAGGTTTTAAATTCAGGTCTTTATAAACATGATTCACATCAACATCACCAAGGGAATAATATCAGTTTTTTAGTTTTTGTACTTAAAAAATAATTAACACCCCTCCACCTTGTTATAAATAATTGAAAAAATATTGGCAAGGAATTTGGTTTTGAGAAATTTATCCTATAGAGTTCAAAATATAGTTTGTTTAATTAATAATTAATTTTTTTTAATTTTTCTATATAAACCCACTCAACCACTCCATCATCTTCACTCAAAAACATTGGATCATGAAGCTTCTCTACCATTCCCTCCCTACATCCCTCCTATAGTGTGACTGAGCTCGGAAGAAGCACCCTCTCAAGGTAAGGGATTCTCTCCTTCTCCACTTTATCCAAGACAATTCTTTAGTTATTCCTTATTATTTCCAATTGTTTAAGTTGGGATATAGTTTTTAACATCCTTATTATCATCCTTATTATTCCCATGTAATAAGAGAAATTTGTTTCTCTCATTCACTCCTTCTATTAACGTTTATATATACTTTTTATGATGTTTAAATTTTCCAATGATTTTCATTTACACACAAGGCTATTCACATAGAGATACATGTCCATAATTAATTGGGTATTTAAAATTATATTACCTTAACTCCTTAATATTAGGGATAAAATAGATGAATTGAATCTATATTTTGTATGATCTACGTGTAACACTTATTTATGTACATGATATGAAATTTATGGGTGGGTCTAGAATTTAATATCCCTACACTGAATTGGTTAATGTTTTAATATCATGAAATGACAAGTATGGTGAATGAGAGGATATCCTAATCATGTTGTGTCATGATGTGTTGAATGTTTTCATTGGCATATGTTTATGGTTTCTTGTTTTTTTTTCATTTTCATATATTTTAATGATTTTATCATTTTATATCATGCCTCATTGTTCAAGATTATTATTCTCACCAATTTTATGTTTCATCAATTTACATTTTGACACATACATAATACATTGATCAAGTTTTTTTATTACTACCATACTTGTATTTATAGATCACCCCTTTTTTATAAACCACCACAGTTTTTATTTGGCATTTTAAGATGATCCATGGAATAAAAGCACATGTTTTAGAGTTTTTATGTAATGTTGATATACCTCTATCACATGTTTTTATGTTATGTACCTGATTTCCCAAATACATTAGGACTCGTGACCATTGGTGTTGTATAAGGTCTATCTTTATGTAATAAATTGTGAATTAAGGTGTATTATTAATATAGGTTTTCATAAAGTCATATAAAATTTTAATCCATTTTAATTTTACCTTGGGATAGACATAGCTATGTCATTTATCTTCATGTATCGAATATGTGATTGGTTTTGGTTCTTATATAGGATGATCATGTGGTGGAATTTGGTTCTCATCAACTTCGAATGTATGAATGTAATTACAATACCCATATCCTTAATATCATAATAGTTATGCATGATCATAAATGTTGGTGGAACTGTCTCTTCACTAAGAAAATTAAGATGAAATCCAACCATAAAATCACCAGTTACATATTTTTATAGAAATATTTGAAACTTGGGAAAATGTCTTAGGTAGAATAATTTAAATAATTTAATATTTACATTTCATATACATATTGAATTGGAATTGTGTTCTCTAATTCAATTATTAAGATTTTAACATTACAAGATTTTATCAAATCTATTGATGAGTATAATCTGATGTACCTATTTATAATAATGATATTATAAATAAAAAAAGGGACGGATAATATGTAACAAACTAGCGAGGCCTAACCTAAACTAGCTCACCATTGGGACTAATGGGTGCTCTAATTTCCAATGTGCTAAAAACTAGTTTATTAGTCTCATGATTGTACATTTCACAATAGTTTATCCGCATAAAATCAAATAAAATGGTATAAAGGAAATAAAAATAATCATACATGATGTATCCATCGGATAGACATCCAAGAATACAATATAAATTGAACCTAATAAGCTAACACACGAAACATTGAATAATATTATAAACTTCCATCCAAAATATATAAATAAATAAAATATATTGGAATAAGTACATCATGGCAAACATAATGATAAAAAATTCTAGTTTAAAAGGTAAAAAGGTTCAAAAGGCTCCATCAAGATCTATAGTGACCCATGAACACACACAATTCCCCAATAATTCATTAATGGACAAATAAGACCACAAGGAATTGAAATATAACAACATGCCTCAAAGAGGAACAAGGAATCTATTTAAACACTAATACACTAGTTCATATGTGGGGTGTGAGATAATCACTCCTGGTATGATATATCTATAGATTTTATGTAATTATATTAATGAAATAAATTAATAATTTTTTTTTGGTCATAATTTATAAAAATATAGTATTCACGTTGTATTATACAGAAAACTAAATACCATTTCCCCATAATTTCTATAAAACACCCACCTTTCAGAAGGAAAAACAAAGGTAGGGTAATCCATTGAATTATGAATTTTCAAAACATGTAAATATGGACTTTAAAAATATTAAAAACAATTCCATGTTTACCCCTTTTTTCCACTTCTCAAAACATTTCATATATCCATTTTTTCATAAGAAACTATGATTTTATATCAATAATAATAACTTCTAAAGAATTTTACAAATGTTTTGGAAAATAAACCCAAAATTAAAGCATTTTATAAAACAATTATAATCTAGATCCCATGTATTGAGGAAAAATAATTAAAAAAACTCTATAAAGTAATTGTTCCACACAATCGAGAACTAAGGGATGCAAATAAAATATTTTATGGGATCCCCTTATAATACTAAAATGAACTAATAATCATTGGAATCTCCATAGGACACAAGAAAAATTATCCAAACATGGGAAATGAACCCCATGTAATCCTATAAATAACCCACGCTTCCTTGAAGGCCCATAGAACTTGTCTGCCCATGTAATGTTATGAGGATAAATAATATATTATTGGGTGAACATTGAGATAACTCAACATCAATGGAACTTATGATATCCCAAAATAGGATAAACTATAGTTTTTACATATCATGGTCATTACTAATTCCTAGAATTCACCAAAAATAAACCAAGTAAGATTTCCAATCAATCAAAGCATAAAGAATAAGTATAATTTATTTAAAATAAACCTCGTATCTCCCCCTACAACCTCACATGAAACAAATATTTTTCATATCTAAGAATAAGCACCAAATAATGTAAATAATAACTAAAAAAACTCATGGGGTCACTAACATCAATATCATTGAGTGATAAAAATCTACATTTTATATTCGTAATGAAGAACAGTGATTGAATAATGTTTTCTCACATGGTGGGAATTCACATTTCAATCACTTATTATTTCAAATTCAATAATTATAATATAGTAAGTTTCTATTTACGATATAAATCAATTTTTCATTTATTTTATATAATTCAAAACAAAAAATTAAATATAAATATTCATTTATAAAATGAATGATGTTAGGGGGAATGGAAATTCTCCAAAGAGATTCATCTTGAGATAATATTCATTCCTTCATTTAATATTCTCTTAGAGATCAAACATTATTGTATTCCTGGTTAACCACATATATCATGGTTTGAAATATATAGTTCAGCCATTTTGTACACTAGATAATCACATACTCGATTAAGGGATAAAAGTGAATAAAAAGCATCTAAAATATTGATAATCATAGTGAGGATTATAATCATTTTTTATCACTGTTAGTGTAACTAAAATAAAAGAACAAATATATAAAATATTGTTTGTGTTGGAATTTTATAAAGTCTAATTTAGTTGATATATGTAATTCTAAATGAATGGGTATTTCTATAATATCATTAGTTAAATGTAGTTCTGTAAGTAGGTATTTTTTCTTCATCATTTCATAAAGTATATTTTGAATGTATATTGGTTTCGAATGGTGTTTTCTAATGTACTCTATATATAGTTGTATCATTATAGAAGCACAAATGGTACTTCTAGAAGATCAAATTTATTCATTTTTTATGTTTGGGTGGTTTTTAATTACACCAATATTGGAAAGGACATTGGGGATCACTACTGAGATTGGTAGTAGAAGAAAGATGAATAGATGGACTCTTACATTTCTTGGAGGTTTGTCAGACCATATGATTGACTCAGAATATCTATAAATAATTATACGGGGAACCTTTTTTTTTTGTATTTTTTTGAACTTATTATTATTGTAATCAATATAGATCATTATTTAAAATATTATTATTTTTATTTATAGTGAAATGGAATGATAGAGTCGTTTTATAATTGGCATAATACTTAAGTCTGAACTACATAAAATTAACGTGTTATTTATTAATTTCATTTACCTCCCTTACATGAATTTGATGTGTATATTGAGTGAATTAGTCCAAATTTGATTCATTTTAGTTTGATGATTTGGGTAAATATATTGTTCCATGTTCCAACACTCTATATTTAAAAGAGTTCCTTCTAGAATATTATTCTTCTATTGTGATTCTAAATTGATTAATTAGGTTCTGTTGGATGTACAGTGAAGAAATTATCAATAAGTGATACCATCAGGTGACTCACAAGAGACTCAGTAGTTTTCTTATATGGTTAGGTTATATTATATTACATTTTTTATTGAATTTTAGTGGGTGTCATTATTTTTGGAACGATGGATTCATAGGATATAATACATTGGATCAATTGATTTTATGTAACATAATTTAGTATCAACAAAATATATATGGAACAGTATATCATTCATAAATATATTGAGATTCTAATGAAGGGTTTCAAATTGGAATCAACGAATAAATGTGAATTGAAAAGTATGTAACTTAAGGAACATGGTGTGATATAAATTTCATTGGACATTAATACAGATTTGGACATTTGGGAGAAGAATACCACATCAGAGTTGATGGAATCCATTATTGATATTTATGAAAAATCTTCATCATTAAATAAAGTGTTCTTCATTCAGATGTTATTCATCATGATCATATAAAATGGAATATCATCATTTCATATTTTGAATGATTTAAATTTCATTAGAATATTGATGAAGTCTATAAAGGTTAGATTTATTGGTGATTTTTTAATCATATTCCTCATAATCCTAGGAATGGATATTGATAGCTATGAGTAAATCAAGAAGAAATAGTAACTCGGGTTTCACTAATGTTCACAAACTGATTGTCATTGTGAATATCCAAAAGAGATAGACTTTATAATATTATAGTGATGTGTTGAATAACAAATATAGGAAAGGACACCTTTCTATTAGAATCAGAAGAAATCAGAGAGAAAACCAATGTATTTGAGTAAATGGAGGTCTTCTAGAATAGGGACTGTCAGTTAGAATTGTATAAAGGTAAGAACCCCAAAAAGAAATATTTTCATGATAGGAATAGAACCTCAAGAAAAACTATATATTTATAAAGTATTTTAGAAGTATAGTGTACTATAAATCAAATTTCAACTATTTCTATTAAAATGGAATCATTAATCATGGTTTTGAATGATTCTTTATATTCTATAAGAGAAAAATGATTCATTTAAAAATATGTATTTGGTAATTTTGGTAGAGTAAGTCATGTTTATAATGATGTTATTATAATTATAAAATGTGATAAGTAAATATATAGGTCAATAGTGGATTTATCATTATATTAAAATTAGTTTGGTTTATTTTATATCTTTCACTGAATCTGATTTAATTTGATCTGCTAGAAGAAGCAGGTTTTAGAAGAAAAAAAATCAAAGTATCATGGAATGTTACTCAAGGATTTATTATCATAACTATATGTGTAAAATATGTGTCAGTATATTTGATCAAATGAGAAGTTCTAGGTATACTTTTTAATATCAAATTTTTAATCTTTAGAACATTAGAATAGTTGTTTTGGGTATCTGTTTATTAAAAATATTCTTATTGATCGATTCATACTAAAGACGGAACATTCAAACATTAGAAGATATGAGAGTTTTATACCCAAGAAGAAGCTGAAGATATCTTCTAAAATCTATAATAGAGGCTAAATGTGATAAAAACGAGAGTTGGTATATACAAATGATTAGTAGTGTGAACGATTTGATTATCATTAATGATGATGGAATATTTCTACCTTCATCGATGGTTCTGAATGAATAGTATGGGTATAGTTTTGGATACATAAAAGAATTTTTTGAATTTTTTCATTACCTAAGGATATTCTTAAAAGAGAAAATGGAAGAAATAAGATATTTTCATGGTTGTACAATAGTGGTGAGATTATCATAAGGATTTTTTGGAATTATTATAGGCATTGATATATTTGAAAGAGATAGATCTTCCATGAAATACTAAAAAATGGTGTATCTTGGAGAATGGATCAAATGTTGGTATTTAAAAATAGAAGTATGTTTCTAAAGTATGATATGTATAAGGATTATGGGAAGGATTTAGTGGTAGAAAGAACATATTTAATTAACAGAAATCATTTTTCTCTACTAGAGAAATAATTAATGAAATCATTATCATCTTTAAAAATTCCATTCATCTTTCTACTGATAGTTTTCATATAATTAGATTATATAAAATTGGAAGAAAATAAAAGTGGTATGTTTGATGAGAAATCCCATGAATTTTTCTTCATGGGATATGAAAATAAATACATTGGTTACCTTATTTGGGATAAAAAGAAGGGGATTTTTTTCCATATTATAGATTATGATATTTGATGAACTGAATTTTTGGAATTATTATAACATGAAGGGGATGGAGGATGAGGCTAACAATTCAACATTAATTCTATTTTATTTGGTTAGAGGTATCGTTATCCCATGTATTCTAGATGGTTCATATGTCTAAGAATCTATTGAAATATTTCATATTCTCAATGAAGGTTTTGAGAGGAGTGAAGTTTTTTTTATTTACATCCATTATAAGACATGCCTAAAATCTCAAGAATCAAAAAATCTTGATCCATAGTTCTAGAGGACTATATTCTAGATGTAATAGTTCCAAAAGAAGTATAATAATGGGTTATTATTCAAATACCATAATTGTTTTTATAGTTTTTGTAGTGGTATGAATCTAATGATAGATTATTAATTAAAATGAATGTTGGATAACTAGAAGTTCATAGAGAATCTACAACTCAAAGTGATTCAAGAAAGTGTTAATGAGAAATGATTGATGATTTGGATTTACATAATGAATTTCACATGGTAGATATAAAATTTACCACATGAGATGAAATCCCTTATGAAAATCTGGGTATTAAAGTCAAAAAATACAATTCTGTGTAATAAATAGGTATAAGGTGAAGTTTTTCTTGAAAGGGTTTCAATAGAAGGAGAGTATTGGATGCTCTAAAATATTCACATTGGTAGCTAATCATACCACCGTTCGAACTAATTTTTTCACATTTTATTCAAGAAATATTTACCGTGAAATTTTTGGTGAAAAATGATTTTTCACTATGTGAATTTAGAGGAGGAAATTAATATGATTAAACTAATTGGTTTCATGGATAGAAATAATCAGGTTGTGATTAAAAAACATAAAAAAGTCATTAAAATATTAAAATTGAACCAAGATATTTGAATCATATGTTTTACACCTTTATAAAGGAGAAATATTTCATTTTTAATAATACTAGTCATTTTTTATAATAATGGGTTTAATGGAAATTAATTCATTATCAGTCTCATATACATAGATCATATGCTTTTGATGACCCAAATTCTCAACTGATTTAGATATTAAAGGATGAATTATGTGTAAAATTTGAGATAAAAAAATCTTGGTGAACCATTGAATATATTGGTCATGAGGATTGAACATGATAAGAGAACCATAGTTATGGGTTTATTAAAAAGATATTACAACTATATATCATTAATATATTCAGAATGAGTGAATATAAATTGATTTAAATACAATAACTATTTACTTCACTCAATACAAATAACAGACACCAAAAATGGAAATTAAATAAAATATATGGGAAAAGATATATATGATTCAAAATTTGGAATTTAGATTTATGTCATAGTTTCACTCGTATATATATTTATCATGATATTGAAGTGGTCATCTATTTCATGGAATGTTAATGGAGTTATTATTGGGAACTATAAATAGTATTAGTAATTATCTCAAAAGAATATAAGGTTTATATTTTTGTTTCATATATAATGACACATTACTTAGTTTCATAAATGAAGGAATTGGGGGTATATCTAGTTCTCCTAAGGGCACCAATAAATATGTTTTAATTATTCCGAACCTATATCAGTCAGATATACCAATTAAAATTATTTATTTCACATTCTAAAAAATCATGGTATGTGGTTTTGATAGAATCCAAGAAGTTAGAGGTGTGGTTGAGAAATTTAGTTGAGGTACTAATATGAGATGACAGGAAATTATTTCTCTAATGTCAAAATCAAAGTGCTATCCATTTGGATAAGAATCCCATGATTCATTCAGGAATGAAAAACATTGCTATAATGACCATTATATTTAGAATATACTCTAATATAGTGATTTAGATTTACAAAATATAACTATGAAGCACAATCCAGTGTAAATATTCAACAAGAACATTGGTTTTCAAATATTGAGTAAACATAAATTCTATGATAGAGTTGAGTAAACAAATGAAGGTTGAGAAGAACCATACATAGAGGAAGTAGAATTATGTGTTCTATATTGAAGTTGATGTCATAATTTTCCTCTAAAGTAAATTTATGATGTATATTTTTCGATTTTGTGAATTCTGCTAACATTGATCAAAGTTAGGTTTACAAATGTATTGGATCAAGATGAACATCAGTTTATAGATGTTATGGAAACCATGGTATATCATTCAATATTTATAGAAGGAGTTTTATAGAGAATGTTCTGAAAGGATTTTGATTCAGAAGAAGATTATTCTAATGTTCTCAAAACATTATTGTCTTATTCTAGAATATAAAGCGTAAATATAGATGATAAATGTTGATTGATATTTTAATTTATACATGTTTTAATTTTTATTGTAGGCTATATTCTAGTTACGGACTATTAAAAGAGATCATTAATGAACAAAGTGAAATTGATAGACTCACATTTCTCAAAGGTCGGTGATATTGAATCACCGACCAACACTATTTCTTGGTAGGAGTTTTGTTCCACTATTTATTTGGTGTCTTATCATGATTACATGATTTTGTAATCATCATGGATCATTATTTGAAAGTTATAATATTTTATTTTTTCAAACATTTATTGGTTCGAGGTACAACATGTGATACCTATAATGGTATAAAAACATGGATTTTAGTTATAAATCACATAAAATAATTACTTAAGATGATAAAAATTTCATTTCTAATGAACATAATAGAATATTTGACAAGAAAAAAATTCCAAAACCAAAAATTAATAATCATTCACATGCAACATATATTTAATCCATGACCTGATATTGAATTTCCTCATCTTGAAATTCTTCTTTTTTATGGTCTGGTTGAATAGATCTCGACGCATTGTCATTTTTCTATACGATCCATGTATAGAATAACATTAGAATTTATCCATATTTTCTCCAAAAAAAAATTAATGATATTATAGATTTGTAGGGTAGTAGAATTATTGATCTTGGTCATATGAATTATTCATCATTGATAGTATCCTAATTATTATCGAGTGATGAAAAACATTGGATGATGTTTCGTTCAATTGAGAGGGGAGGGATGAGAGCACTCTAAATATATTGATTTATCTTTAGTGAATGAGAGAGTCTTACTCTATCCATTTTTCCATAAAAATAACCTAGAAAATACATGTAACTTTTTATTTTTTATGGCTTATTTGGGGTTGGGAAATTATACACAAGACCTATACAAACCAAAAAATTTCATATATAGTTATCACATCTTAATAGGTGAATATTTGTTATATAAAAAATAATCCACATTGAAATCATATGGTCTAGTTCCATTGAAAATGTAAATAAATAAATAAATGGTTTATAAGTGAACAATATAATATCAAACTATGTTCTTCATAATACTATCCCGTCATATACATGTCATTAATTATAAGATTCTTTGTAACCAAGGGAAATGAAACATAAGAAATGGTGACCTCAAATGATCAGTAAGGGTAAAAAAAGAGAGATATATATATAATCATAACATGAGAATAAGGGTATGAGAATAAGATATTAACATTTTAAAATCATAATATTTATATTAAATATCATAAACTTTAATCTTATAATAAATCATGGTTGTTCATAAGACTTTAATAATAAATGAATCAAAGGGAAAAAATAAAATGGAATATAGATTTGGTATAAGACATAGACATATGGCATACACATAAGCATAAAAAATAATTTTCATTAATAGTCAAGGCTTATATCATGGGATATCATGGTAGAATGGGGTCATTCGAAAAGCAATTTTCATACTCATGGTTTACAATCAAGACTATCATAATGTACAATGTCCCTTAGTAAATCGGGTTCAATAACCATTTCATTCATGTTTATCTCATGAGATATCAAACATTACCCAATGGATTATAGAGAGATATAGGTCCCACCAATCACATAATGTAAATCATACATATTCAAGCCAAAATATAAGTAAACATTCCTCATTTATAAACCCATGAAAATAAATGCGTTTAAAAAATATTTTATCATGTAAAAACATAGGAAAAAATGCATTTCATAAACATTTATTTATTTAATCATATAATAACACATAGAAAAGTAACAGGTTTCATAAAAGTATCTTCAGCATGAACAAAAACAAAACAGATAAACAATAAGGTTGGTAACATTGGATCATATCTCTATTAAATCTTATATAACATTAAGGGATTTAAAATTGGATTGAAAATCTTTTTAAAAGATCGCATGGAAGCTTTCTTGAGGAAAATATCATATTACCTGTGAAATAAATAATTTAAAGCATTATAATATATAAAATATTGGGGAAAATTTTTCTTTTAAGATGAAATCCTAAAATTTTAAATCATCAATTCATTTAGTTGTCATGATAGTGAAAACATTTTTACAAAAAAACCAATATTTCATTAATAATTCTTATAAAAACACAAAAGAACCTCATTTGGAAAATAAAAACAAATTCACAATAAAACCATTTTGAAAAAATTAAAAAATGTCTAAAATATTAACAATAAACTAATTGGGGATTAAAAAAACTTTTTTTAAAACATTTTTAGATAACATGGACACTGAAAAAAATGGATTTTCCACCAAAGAGAGAAATGATTTTGATTTCTCTTGAAATAATTATTTTAATAGATTTTATACCATAAGAAATTAAAATGAATGTAAATTTTATTTCTCTATAAATAAATATATTTGAATAAAATTCATGATTTTATTTAGAGTTAGATCAAAAAAATTAATCATTGTAAATATAATCATAACCAATCCCTATAAACAATGAGATAGTAACATTAAATATTTACCACTTTGCTAACATTTGAATTATGAGCCCTATGGAAGAAATAATATAGTATTGATATTTTTAACCCATAATTAGAATTATATAATCATAAAATACATTAATCGTATGTATATACACCACAGAGATACTAAACAAGAGATGAATAGATAATGTGACCCATGAAAAAAGTGAGACACAAATCCCATAACTTATGTCTGACATAAGTAATATTCATTGTAAATTTATCATAAGAAATAAATATTTATTATAATTATATTAATGAATGAATATAATATATATCATATCATATATGACTTACTAGTAACCTTTTATCACCCATTCATGTATAATATGTTTTTAAAATCCCTTTTCTGGGTGATAATTACTTCATGTTTCTTGTATGTTTTGGTTCGGTCGTTTTGTTTCATAAAATTTTATTATAGTTACACTCTCATCATATTTTTTTTATTATTTAAATATAATATATATTCATTTGATACAAAATTTATATAATCCATTATATTATAGGTATAAAAATAAATTACATCATTCATGGAGATGATAGACCATATGTATGAATGAACATTGATTCCATTTTATTGATGGATGGAATAAAAGAAAACGTAAGTAATATTTAACCATTAAAAAATCCTTATTATATCATATATAGCGTGTATATTCATTAAATTTATCCTTAATATTTTATATGTAAATAGGATGTGAAAAATGAATAATATTTCTTTGTGAAGTCGTATTCTACCATTCACTGGATAGACGTTATCGTATCCCGATAGGAATGGAATATAAGAATGTATATGTGATATTATAGTATACTATATACATTTATATCATAAATTTAATATACAAATTTTAAATCCACCAATATATCCATCCATGAGATATGCTAATGGATAATGAATGTCATTGGTTATTAAGGCGATAGTCCTCCATTTACATGATCAATAGCTTCATTTTCTGATCTATGTAATAGAAGTTTGATAGAGGTTATTAAATTTAAATTATAAAATATAGGTATATGAGAGATATTTTTTGTTATATCAGTATAGTTTAACATACTATAAATGAGGAGTAAGAAGAAATAAAATAGAAATGCTCAGTTTAGAATAATAACTCTTCTTCAAATATCCTCCTTAGGTTTACACCAAAATCCCTCCAAGGATAGATTGATAAATAAAAATATGACACTAGGATGTGATAATAGAATTAATGAAGGATTTTTTTTTGTATTTTATAATAAATTTGGTATTATAAGTTAGATATGGAGGGGAGAGTGGGGTTACATTTTATAATTGAAGGACAGGACACAAAATGAATATTTGAAAAGAATCAAGGGTACCAATGATTTAAAATTAAAAAAGGAACTATAATGGATCATTTAAAATCCATATATGATTTAAGGTATAAATGTGGAAATAAAATGTGAATATTGTTGTCCATGTTTAAGTTTATGATTTTAGTTTAACCCCTAATAAACCTATTGTATCCTTAATTGTAATAATTAATTTTTACTAATTTTACAATTAATTATGACCTTAACTTATGTTGAAATTATGAAATAATATTAATAATAATAATTCAAAATATGGAATTAATTTTTAAAAATTCCATTCACATAAGTGGAAAAATAAAATTTAAAATTAATCAAGACAATATGACGAAAAAGTGGAATTCCAAAGATAACATTTCCATTAGTATAGAATGTTAAAATATCAAAAATAAATTTTAATTTTATTCCAATGACATGTTTTTGATTATAAGAAAATAAACTATTTATAAATTTTAAAAAAAATTAAATGTCAACATATATTTTTAAATTATTTTATGCCATAAGTCTATTTTCACAAAAATTTGTATTTTTCTATATTCATTACAAAATTAAACATTTCAGAAACAAATAGATATAATTTTATTTTGATATTTTTAGTAAAAAAATATTTTTTATTTTTTTCATAAATTTTATATAATATTCATTAATTAAGTTTACTATTTTTTTACAAAATTCAATATAATTATTCTCTTTGGAAAAATGAATTTTGAATCATATAAAGACTTTTTCAAAAATTATGAACTTATATATCAATATAATTTCATTATCTAATACCATGATATATTTTTAAAAAAAAGAAATTATTCCTATTCATACTACCATGTTTAATTTCTATTATATAATGGCCAGGTATAAAAAATATTATTCATATTGTAGTTATTTATAACTCGGTCACAAGAAATCAAATAAATTATATTTATTTGATGGAAAACATATTTTATAAACTAAAGGGGTGTTTAGTTGTACCCCACCTTAAATAAATTTCATCCAGGAAATTAACACCCCTAATACAAAAATGATGATACTACTGCCTGATCATATACTTAGGTTCTCACATAGCTTATTCAAGTTTTTGTTGTCACCATATAACTTTTATTATTTGAGTAGTCATATTTCATAAACATCCTTTCAATATTCCAGAATCTCTATAGGATTTTCTTCATATAAAAAATAAATATTCAATGACATTTCCTATAAGTCTATTAAATGTGAAGTATTAGGTATATAATTCATCATTAGAGATAAATGAAACACATTGTGGACATTGGATTGGTTTTGTGGAAGTATTAAATGATAATAAACTATCCCTACATAGTTAAGAATCTCAAAAGGGGAAATATACAAAGGTCATAGCTTCCTATTCTTCCCAAATCTCATACAACTACTTGATGGAGAAATTAAAATAAAAACTACACACAAACATCAAATTCCCACTAATAATTCTAATTATCACCTTAACTTTTCTTGTGACTGTGTTCCGCACATATATGTTACTGACTTCGTGTGACATTATCTATAATTTTTCATATAGTTTAGATCATAATAGATTTATTTTTCCACATTCACCCCATCATGTCGGAGGTTAATTTTTCTTCTCATATAGGGATGCATAAGGTAATATTTGAATTATTGAGTTAAAGATATTATGGTATGAAAACTGTACTGAATGATGATATTGATCCCAACCCCCTTCACAATCGATAAAACAAGATCTCAGTATGTCCTAGGGGGTTTTAATTTTTCTCTCAAACATAAAATATATCTGAATATGATACAAATTGAAAAACATTAGCTTTGTATACATATCCATCTAAAGACATCTCAAGAACATTCAGGTATGACTTAGATCCTAATTGGAAATAATTGAATGTGGTACTGCATGAAAACATACCCATTTATTAACTATATCCAAGAAAGATAATCTAGATAAAAAGTTTCCCTGATATCGATGATGTGTTCTAAGTTTATAAGGAAATAAAAGGTAACATTTATAGTAATTTACCTTGAGGCATTTTGGGGAGTCCGATGACTGAATGCTTGATGTTGTTTTCCCATTTCCATTAATTTATGGGTAATGGTTATAAATTCCTCTTAGAATTCTCTCCCTTGAAATTAAATTTATGACATACAAGTACAATGAAAAAAACTCTACAATATCCCCCTTCATTTCACCCCACCAGAAATAAAATTTCAAATCTTCATATGTCATTGTAATTGTAGGGTGAATAATGAATATAGAACTATGTGACTACTCTAACAATGCCTTAATCAAATACATTAGAAATGGAAATACATTATGATTCATAAATATCATTATTATATCATTTTCAATGTCACCCTCATAAATATTTCTATATATCTTTGGTGGCTCTACATATCTAATTTTATCCTCTTTAATTTTCACTTAGATTGATTGTTGAGTGTGTATTTTATAAAGATAATACTTTACCCTTTACATGATGATATCTAGATACATCCCTTGAAAATCCAATTTTTTTTGATATTTGGTGATCCTCAACATATATATTCTAGAATGAACCATTCGAGTCCAAGAGTCAACCACGATGTTCTCCTTCCCAAGGTGGAAATTCATTGAGTAGTCATAATAATTAAACTTCTCTAACCATATTATCTATAACGTACATAGATATTTATATGAAAATATATACTTTAATATCTTCTAATTTGTATATATATCAAATAGTTATACAGAAAGATAATCCCTCAATCTATACTGAAAATATTACCATAGCTAACTCTGAATAATGAGTTGGGTAATTTTTATTTGGAGCCTCCAATTTTCAAGAGGCATATTGTTTCACAATATCAATATTTACAAGACCTCATCTCAACACAATATATTATGATTAAGTATAGATTAAAATCCCATCTCTAATTTTGGGTAATGTAACCACTAGTTCACTGAGTAACCATTTCTTTAGTTCCTTGGAACATTCCTCACATTAATCTGTCCAAATTAACATAGCTCTATTATGAATTAATTTGGTGTGTGGATTAGATTTTTTTAATAAATATTCCAAAAATAATCGATAATAACCTTTCAAAATTAAAAACTATGGATCTTAGAAACCACGGTTGGCATGTGAAAATGTTCAACATCATGTTTCTTGGATGGATCATGTGATATATCATCTCATGAAATTATTTGACCCAAAAAGAATCCTTTTTAATTAAAATTTCATACATTTAAATTTTCCATAAAATTAAACATTTCATAGGGTCTTCACCATAATTCTAAATTGATATTAATGATGTTTATCCCTCTTTCAATATCCAAGAATCTCATCTCTAAATGCTACCACAAACTAACCATGGAAATCACTAAAGTCTATATTCATTAAATTAATAATGATAGTGGGGTTCATTATTAATACCAAATAGAATCAAAATATATTAACAATTACCATAAATTATATGGAAGGTGTTATTTGGAATATCCTCATTCCTGACCCTAAACTGAAAATATCCTGAAATAAATTTTGATCTTGAGAAAGAATTCATATTTTTGTATTTTTTCAATCAAATATTCGATATAGGGTATTGGTTAATTTTTCTTGATTGAGATCCTGTTCAGTTACTACTAATTAATGTATATATACATTGATTCATTTTAATTATTAATTAAAATTACATCTGAACCTCAATGATACCAACATTTTTTAATGAATCCCTTGTAAATATTCTCTTATTGTTTTTTTTAATTAATGCAACATAGTCTGGGAAATTATATATACATAGTCTTTTAAATATGTGTGCCACCATGTCTTAGTTCTATTGATAATTCAACCACATGATTTGAAATAAGAATAAGTAACTCTTCTGGAATAGCATAAAAATTATACAAAATACACATAACATCGATGTGGATTTTCTTCCAAACCATTTGAGATAATCAAGTCTTTTGAATTAGAATCAATACCCAAACAATGGGTGTGATCTCTATTGCAAGTTCATATTCATTTTCACACTACTATATGATCATATGTTGTCTTGTAATATCAAATATTACTTATCTTATATAGGATTTGATGAGGAACTTTTGTATTGCAATCAAATCCTTTCCAAACAACATTACATTAAACTTGATGGAGAATAACAGGATTTTCAAGAATCTTATTCTCATAATATACAACTTGATAATAATCATATACTTTTCTTTCAGTAACTGTACTATTAGTTGTTTTTTATTAAAATTCAGTATCTATTTTCTGTGATATAGATAAAAACACCAAGATAGTTTTCATGACATATTATAATTTATAAAAATAATTTTATTTAATGTACTTAAATATATTATCATACTTATTAGTGCACCATCTTCATTTTTAAATGTTCATTCAATTAATAAAACAAATATTTATAGCATTATAATTCTTCAACTTTTATCAGAGTGATCAATCATTCATTACAAGTCTAAATCATGAAACTTTAGTTTCAATCTATGACACCTTCAATTTAAACTTGGTCATTCATGGCCATAATATTTTCAAATCCATCCTGATGTTTCATATAGTGTTTTTGAATTACCAAATATTATCCCATGTGGTGTCAAACTAGATGTGAAACATGGACCATTCTTATGAAATAGGTGATGATTGAGTTAAATCCTAATAATCCATTTCCATGGTAATTACCCATAGGTTAAACTATGTCAGTTCCACATCAATATTTAGTATCTAGAACAAGATGTAATTTCCTGGAAACCACTCTCCCTATACATCTACAAATTTCCATTATATTTATATTTATTTAAACATATCCTTATAGTTCTCACCAATGTTTTTTAATAATGTTTTATAGAGGTAAACTAAACCTTACTCTAACAACAACTATAGTGACCCATACTTTTCCTACATAGTAATCTAATCATAATGGAAAGATATTAATTATATAAAAAATTATCCATGCCAAAATCATATAGGTCTTGAGCCTTTATGAAATTGGACACCTAATAAATTGCTTCACAATTGAATTACACCATCTCCCAACTTTTTTCCTCATAACTATCACCCTCCTTATACATATAATTGATTATAAATATCTTCACAACCTATGGAAATGAATAATAATAATGGGTTATCTCAGATTCACTATAAGGTAAAAAAGAGACGTAAACATAATATGATTATAAGGGTATGATAACATGATATTTACATTTGAAATCCATAAATTGTAAATCATTGATAAGAAACATGTGTTAGGGAATTAATCACTATAGTTTATAAGATATGAATCATAAGGTTATTAAAGGACATATTCCATGAGATCATAATGTTGTCATGACACATAGATTTTTTTCATACACATATGCATATAAATAGTTTATTTTTTAATCAAGATACATTTACATGGTAATAATAGGGGAATGGGTTCACTACCAATATCCTTATAGTGGTAAAGGTTCTCTCCAAGACAGTTATAGTGGAAAAATTCCATTAATGAACTAAGTTCACCCTCCATTCTAATCCTGGTTATCTTAAGAGATATCCATACTTTCCAAATGAATTGGAGGGAGATATAGGTCCCACATATCACATAATATAAATAATACATACTCATCTCATAGGATCATTAGAAATCATCATACCATAACCCATCAAAATGAATGGTTTTCATTAACATTATATCGTGTCATAACTAGTGAAAAAAGTTTTTATAAACATTTTCACTTTTCATAACACCATAATCCATCAAAAGGGAATACGTTTCACTAAAATATATTCTTCGAAAAAATAATTCATCTAAAAAAATGAGGATTTTATCATTTTAACACTCCCATAGTAAATATTATGTAATAGTAAGGGATTTCATCTATAATGGTATGCGATTTTGAATGATCACGTGGAACAATTAAAGAAGAAATAATCGTTTGTTATCTGAAATAACATATATTAAACATACAAGAATTATGAAATGTTATAAAAACATTCCATTAAATATAAAATTGACCTTATTTAATTAATTTTTAGATTAATTGAGTTGTCATCATAGAGGAAATGTTTTGTATTATAAAACCATGAATCAATTAGATTTCTTAGAAGAAATTAAAAAGTACCTCATTTGGAAAATGTTCATGACCCATCCCTTCATGCCCATGTCATAACAACCCCAAACATGTCCTTTATAGGCCAAGGTCTGATGACTAACACCAAATAGGCATGTCCAAATAGGGAAGGCAATTTCCATTAAACCTGTACACACACACAAAGATAAAACCGTGGAAAGGTATACACTATGTAAACCACAACAATCATTGAGAAAACTACTGAAAGTATAGTACAAAATGAAAAGTAAAAAATGGGGCATAAAAATAATCCCAAAACAAAAAGGGTAAGTACAACTGCCAAGGTCCATCTTCTCAAACCCAACGTGAAGGGCAGGAGGTGGGTAGCTATCTATAGCCATAGAAGTACATCTTGTTTGTCCCATATCACTAGGAACCACATTTTCCTGGTCCACCAATGTCTTTGTCAAAGCATCAATCACCATCACGTGACATGAGATGTGTGGTCAAGGCCCGTGCAGGGTTGAGAAACATAATACATAGTTAGGACCCCAAACGACATAGGAAATTCCAAAAATCAAGAGCACATATAATGATCACATAGAAAAAACACAGTAAAGACAACTCACACCAGTTATAACTCAACGTATAAAAAATAAGATTTATTAGTTGGAGAGCTGAATAATCTTGTACTACTAAGGGGATCATCCTTGGTGAGCCATTAGGGTCTTATCATCTACTTGAAAAATGAGTTTTTCTCATCTGTTTCACCACTGAGGTATGCTTGTATGCTGAACCACTAAGATAAGCATGTAATACAAACCATTGAGTTATGCTCATCACTTGGGCCAACTGGAGCACTAATACCCTCTTATATCATGGGAAAGATGGATCACATATAACCACTCATCTCTGGACTAACTAGATCATTTATACTTGCTAATCTCTAGTCTAGCTAGATCACTACGGCCTGGTTATCACTTGGGCTATGTGAATCACTTAGACTCGCTCATCTATGAGCCACATGGATCACATAGACCTGATCGTCTATGGGATAGCTGGATCACTAATACCTAATCACCTCTAGAGATAGCTAGATCACATAGACCAGATCATCTATAGGTCTTCTAGATCACTAATATCCACTCGTTTATTGAGCCAGCTGGATCATGTATACCCACTCGTCTTATATTTCATGTTACAACCAGCCCTAGGATTCCTGGTCATAGCATGCTTGATTCCAGGGGAATCTACTCCTCATGCCATCAAACACATATAAACTACCACGAAATCCCCCTTTGAGTATTCTAAAAGGACCTTCTCATCACAAGGGTCCCAACATTGTAGACGACGTGTCAATTGGATGCCCCATCTGAATGATAATGGAATTTCAGCAAACAGTGGTAGGTTGTGTCCGGGCCCGATCCGACAAGATCAGACCGACCTGACCAATCTGGCTTGGGGGTCCCCTAGGACCCAACCTGGATCATCCAACCCAACCCAACCCAATGGGGACAAGTACTACCTAGTCTGGCATGGCCAATGGGCCTCACCCATTGGGACCTTCTAGACCCACCCTGGTTTGGTTGTTGTTCTAGCCTGCGGGTCACCCAATGACCCAGTTTCATCCTACTCATCCCACAATATGTTGGATATTTTTTCTCCAACCCAAGCCTCCCAACAACCAGATTCACACCACCGAACCAGACTGCTTGGTGGGCCAATTCTTATCCTTCACATATGACCGCTTACCATCTAGTTCATGCCGCACACAGCTAGATTGGGTCTGACACCCCTTCTCCATAGGCAGTCCTATAGGGACGGTGTTCCAACCGCATATCGTGTCCCGCTGATGTTGCATCAATCTCTTGCCCAGGTCTGCTCATTCGAACTAGTATCCCCCTTATGTCCCATATCTCTAACATGGTTTCAGCTCACCACCATAGTTTGTGGACTGTGAGGCACCTTCAACGAGGATGGGTGGTCACAGCCGCCTGTCACCAACCTCTATACCGATATCCCCTTTTAGCATCGCAACACGCTGGTAGCACGTTCCCCCATGCCTACCATCGTGGCTAGGTATCGTGGCCTCCTTCTTCCACTGCAACCTCTCACTGTAGCTTCTCGCTGGTTTTGTGGCCCTCCTAGTCACAACCCATCCACCTGGGGTCTCCCTAGCCGATGCGCTACTGTTGTTGCGTCGCAAATAATGGGATGGTTGAAAGGAGAGAGGATGGAAGGATTCGCAAATAGAAACACCCCTTGAATGATCTAGATCTTTATTTATATACACCCATATACGTTTTTGATAGCCTAATGAAGAAAAACCAAAATGGTTGTCATAATTCCTAAAATAGATATCCACTTTTATCCTGTATCATTAGTCATCCCACAATGAATGATTGATCCATGGGTTAACTTTTTCTAGAGTTAACCCAAGTTTGTCATTTAAAATAATGAAAAAGGAAAATAAATACATAGTGATAATCATCAAACCCCTACCTATGAATGGAGATTTTCTGAGGATGATCGTTCATCATTGTCCATGGATCTCCAGTTTTGATTCTCTCTCCAATGGTATTATCGCCACTTTTGGATTCACCAGTGTTTTTTATTGGAGAGTTCTCCATCAGTGACATAGAGTTATATGAATGATCCATATATGATCTCAAAATCATATTATCCCATTAAATGGGGAATTTTCATCGTAGGATTTCTCTTAACCTAATTTTCTATTATTACGTATTTTCATTTATGAAATACTGTTTTTGTTACTTTGTGTTGCAGCGTCATCATGTGGTTCCATTTATGGAATAAAACTTTTTTCTCTTCACTGCGTTGCAGCGGAACAATTTCAAATAAAATAAACCATTTATTTTTGTTTTATTTTTCCTTAAAATTCCAAAAAAATAAAATTTTCCCTAAACCCATGCTAGTCGAGGTTAAGTGATACTTAATGAGAACATGTCATTATGAACTCAATATTGGTCTCATATTTTTAATTTGAGTTACCATTTTTGAGTTAAGTGAATTCAAATATAAAATAACATATATTTAAATTATTGTATTTACTATTACATCCCAAAAACCAAATTTCACAGCCATCCTACACCGACTAATGTTAGGCTTTGCCTAGGGGAAGCATTACCTCACGAACGCAACTGAACTCTCAGACCTCAAATCTGTGTTATCGTTTATGTGTAATAAGGATTTGAAAATAAAATAACTTTATTAATTATTTTTTTTGGAAATGATAGGCACTTTCAAAGAAAAGAATACCCTCGTGAGTTGAATGGTGGTGTTAGGTTTTTAATACGAGTCACAGTTCATGAAATATAAGTATTTTAATAATAATATAATTTTATCAAATTATTTTACTTACGGTTATTCCATTTTCGGTTTTTCTCACTAGATGCCCAAAATATCTAATATTAATTCACACCTAGGGTAAACAAACCATCTTGAAAGAAATAGTGTCATCAGATTTCTGATCTAGGGATCCATTTAATAGTTATTAATATTTTTTGGAAAACATCCCATACAAACTATTTAAAACCAAAAAAAAATGACGAATCCTTCTGTCTACTCCAGGAATCCGAATCAAACTCTGTCTCAGCACCTGGTCCTGAACAAATATTATTTAATTATCAAAAACAATTTGAGAATTTTGGTGTATTACACTACTCCCCCCTTTAGGGATTTACATCATCATAAGACAAACAATGGATAATAAAAAAAATGGGGGTAGAAAACATGAATCTTAGCCTCTTGCCCCCACATGATCCACTGGATATTCTCATGCTACAAACGAACATTCACTAGAAGAATTTTCCATCCACAATTGATTCGATCATGTTAATCCTCAATCTCTAAAGGGTACTCTGTGAATGTTTCCTCATCGTCAATCTCCAGATCAACATGGTCGATGACGTGAGACGGGACATGCACTTCTCTTCTCATTTGGGATACGTGGAAGGCATCATGAACCATCTCAAACTACAGTGGTAGAGACAAGGAGTATTCCAACTTTCACACTCTACCCAATATCAGGAAAGTTCTGATAATCCTTATAGATAACATGTCGCCTCGGCCAAATCTCTGTATCCATCATCGAGACAAGACTCATAGGAATATGTAGTCCCCCCCTTCGAACTCCATAGGTCTCCATCACTTATAAACATAAGACTTATGTTGTCATTGTGTAGTCTTCATCCTCCCTCAAATGACATGAACCTTCTCAAGGGTAGGTCGTTCCATCTCTGGATCCATGAGTGATGATTCCCCTAGGTCAGTCCAAAATAACAGTTACTTGCATGCTCATCTATATAGTGCATTGGATGATGCCATACCGATGGTGGAGTGGTAGATATTGTCATACAAAAAATCCACCAGTGGTAGCTGGTCCACCCAACTATGACCAAAATCAAGAATGTAAGAATGAAGCATGTCCTCTAAGGTATGTATGGTCTACTTCATTAGACCATCCAACTGTGGGTGAAAGGCTATGATTAAGTGCCACTGAATCCCAAACTCCTCCTACAATCACTTACACAACCGAGATGCATAGTGTGCATCACTATATAAGACTATTGTGGATAGTACACCATAGATTCGAACTATCCCCTGCAGGTACAGGCATCCCAATTTCTCTACTGAACCATGTGTTTGAATTGCTAGGAAGTGGGCCAACATGGTGCGTCGGTCTACAATCACCCCAATGGTATCGTGCCCCATGGATAAACAAGGTAATCCTTTCAATAGGTCCATCTATATCCCATCCCACTTCCACTCTGATACCTCAAGTGGTTATGTCAAATCTGCTGGAACATGGTGCTCAGCCTTCACTTGCAGACAAGTGATACATCTAGAGAAAAACTATATCACTACCTTCTTTATCTTATACCACCAACATTGATGTTGTAGGTACTAGTATATCATCGCTACACATAGATATATTTCTAAAGGGGATACATGGAACTCCCTTAATATCTCCTCCTTCAATTCCACATGTACTACGATGCGTCCAATGAAAAGGATTACATGCTCCCCATATTTAGAATATTTGTTAGGGACATCCCCTATGGAAAGCTGGTTATGTTTAGTCTTTCATCTAGTATCTCTGATTTTCCCCTCCCTTAATCGCTATAAAAGTGGAGGGGAAACTACCATTGACTAAGGATATGTTGAATCATATCTCTCAAAAAATGATTTTTGAAGTGAGGCCAACTACTTTGAGGACTCATTCACTAGTTGTGCGCTCAACCTCTGGTTCATAGAATATACTAATATGTTCCCTTTACCAAAAGTATAGACACTATCAATTTCAATGTATTGGAGGAACTATAAACAACACCACTATCTTGGGATCAGATCCTTCTGAGAAAAGATATACATGAGACTCTTATGGCTAGTGTAGATGATGAATCGTTCTCCCGTAAGGTAGTGTCTCCACATCTTTATTGTGAAGACTACATCTTCCAACTCAAGGGAATGAGTTTCATAGTTCTTCCCATACGACCTAAACTATAATGACCCATAAGAAATAACTACTTTCCCTAGCATCTGGACACATCCAATACTATTTCCTAATATATCACATAACACTACATAGTCAGTTCCCTCCTCTGGAAACCTTATGATATGAGCACTCATCGAGCTATCCCTCAGTTGTTGAAAGCTAAACTGGCATCCTTCTATCTACGTGAATGGCGTTTTCCCTTCTTTACCAATGTCTTCAAGTGCTACTACTCTGGAGATGTCAAGTAAAAATCTCTGATAGTACCCATCCAACCCAAAAAATCCTAAAACCTCAGTAACTCTCTTGGGTGGTTCCCAAGAAAGAATGGCCTTAATTTTCACTGGATCCACTATAACTTCAAATTCTGAGATGAAATGTCCTATAAAGAGAACCTTTCGCATCCCTAACTTACACATCAAGAGTTTCCCATAAATTTTGTGCTCTAAATGTGTGTACAGAACCATCCTCAGGTTTATCGCATGATCTTTTCAGATGCTGAATACACTAAGATAACATCAATGAGGGCCACTAAAAACGGTCTAATTATAACTAGAAGAACATTTTCATGAGTCCAATGAACAATGTTGGGTTGTTCGTCATGCCAAACAGTATCACTATGTACTCCTAGTGTCTATAGAAACATATATAGATGTCATCGATATGTCCTCATCTTGTACTCAAAGTTGGTGATAGACTGATCTAAGATCTATATTTGAGAAAAATATCACTCCCTTCATCTAATCGAAGAGTTCATCAATCCTCAATAGAGGATATTTATTCTTCACGATCACCTAGTTCCATTGCAGGAAGTCCATGCATAACCTCATGATTTTTTCAACCTTATTGGTAAATAATACTATGGTTGTGCATGGTGAAATGTTGGGCCTTATTAAAACCTTCCTCTCTAAGTACTCCAACTATACCCTCAACTCCCAATGCTCTACAAGTTCCATATGATATGTAGGTGTAGAGATCAATTTTATCTCATGGTATATATAAATTCATAAGTCTACCTACTCATGTGTATGGATGGTCAAACTCTGCCACCTCCAATTCGAGCCCTTTAGAAGGTTCATGGATAGAACCGTTATTTGGTCATGTGGGGTCCCCACTAAGTGAAAGACACAGATCACCACATCTAACCAATCCTTATCCACCTAAGGATTTGTCTTTCCCCTGAACCGGTGTGGTATCTATCTCTCAAAATCATGTAAGGAATTGAGCCTACTTGCGTTATGTACCAGTAGCACATGTAGTAGCTACTAACCAACAGATGATGGTATAACTAGAACACTTCTCGAAGGTACTATCTCGAGTAATAGCCCATGTGTTGAAGCCTTATCACTCTGTGGACCATCCTCATGGTCATGCACAAGAATCTTGGATGTTTGTCCTTATGGAACTATCTTAATGGGTATCAAGATTAACCACGATTAATTGATTATACATGGTGAGTTGACTCTGACTCAAAATAATCATGAGAAAAAATACTCAAAGACACATATAACCTAGGTTTTTAGGTACCGAGTCAAAACGAAAAATGCAGGGTCCTGGTGTGTTGATATGTCAGCAACCACACCAACACAAAGTATGTACCCCCCAAACCACAATGTAAAGACCTAAAATCCAGAACACACATCAATATCAGCCAACAAAAACACACAACAAAGACATATCACAATAAGTATAACAAAAAGTATAGAATGTAATATTTATTTGTCAAAAAGCTGAATCATCTTGTACTGATTTGCCATTGAGGTCTTCTCATCTACTGGACCACTAAGGACTACTCATTTTCTACACCACATATTCATGCTTGTATGTTGAACCACTAAGATACTCTTATAAGCTAAACCACTGAGGTATACCATTCACCTGGGCCAACTGGATCACTGACACCCACTCATCTCTGGGGCCAACAGGGTCCTTAAACCTGATTATATCTAGGATAAATGGATCACAGAGACCCGAACATCTCTAGTCCATCTAGATCCTGAAGACCCACTCCCATTGGGATAGCTAGATCACTTAGATCTACATGTACCTGGGCCAACTGGATCACTTAAACCCACTCATCTTGGGGCGAGCTGGATCACTAAGACCAGCTCATCACTTGTCCCACCTGGATCACTTAGATATGTATTATTGGGGTCATCTCGATCACTAAGACTCACTCTTCTCTTGGACATGCTTGATCACTTAGAACTTCTTGTATTATTATTCATGTCACAACTAGCCGTAGGATTCCTTCTCGTAGAGCACTTGATTTTGGGAGAATCTACACCCCAAGCCATCGGTCGCTTCTCGACAGCCACTAAATCCCAGTTATATTATGCCCAATGAACCATCTCGTAGAAAGGGTCTCAAAAAATAGACATAATGACAATTATATTACCAGTATGAATCATATTGGTGTTTTAGTTAAAAAGGTCCAGTTCTATCTAGGCCTGGTCTGACCTGCTCAGACCATCCCAACCAAGCTAGCTTTGGTGTCCCACAAGACCCAACCTGGTTTGGTCAACCTGACCCAACCTGGTGGGGGTCTAGGCTGACCCAGTCTGGTCGGGCCGTAGGGTCAAGCCCCATGGTCCTTGCTAGACCTGGCCCGGTTCTGTAGAAGATCCTGCCAGACTGGTCGCGCAGTGACCCAGTTTCATCTGGCCCTACTCGCAACTGGCGGGCTGGCATTTTCCTAGCCTGGGTCATCCAGCGGCACAGTTTGTCCTGTCAGCCAATCCCACATCATTGGTCAGACACTAGTCCATCCTAAATTCTTATTGGGTGTCTGGTTCATGATGCATGTAACGAATAAGGCTGGTTTCCCCATCTTTACAAGCGGTCACATGGGGACTGCATGCCAGCCACCTATTGTGGCCTGCTACACAATCCACTCCTCTAACATGGAACCATAATGGTACCACCTTTCTACACTAGTCCCCTCACACAGACCAATTTCACCAATGTGGGCAATGGCTTTTCTATGTGTTCTTCTTGTCGTTGTGGTTCATGGACTGAATGGTTCCCCCGACGCGTTCGGTTGGCCGCATCTACCAGCCCATGTCACGGGAGTGGGATGCTACTCATATGTTGCCTCCCATAATACACTACGGTCGGGGTTCTATTTCCTACTGCCACTATGACATCTCATTGGTTCCACAACCCACCAAGTCATATCCCTTTCTCCTGGCATCTCCTTGGCCGATGCGCCGCCATTATTCAATCATGATTAATGGGAAGGAAAAGTGGAAAGAGTGGAAGGATTTTCTGACAAAAACACCCAAATAAAGATCCATGTCTTTTTCCATATAGACCATAATATTTTCTTGTTTGAAGGATAATGATGAACCAAAAAAGGGAAGAATGGCCACTAAAATAGATATCCCCTTTTATCCCGCATCATTCACCACCCCACAATGAATGAATGATCCATGGGTTAACTTGTTCGTGAGTTAGCTACCATTTTTTTTTCAAATATAGGACGTGGAAAATCAATTCACCTATAAAAGAATCAGACCCATACCTAGGAATAGAGATTGCTCGAGGATGATCAATCATTGTCGTCCTAGGATCTCTGATTCTAATTCACTCTAAAAGGGTATCATCACCACTTCCTGATTTGCAGGCATTCATCATTGGAGTATTTTCTTTTAGGGACTTAGAGGGATTTTCAAGATCCAAATCTGATATCAAAATCATGTTATTCCATTAAATGGGGAAAATACATTATAGCATTTTTGTTATGATGAGTCATCATTGTTACGTTGTTTAATTTATGAAACAATGTTTCTAATACATTGCGTTATAGCTTTATAATGTGGTTCCATTTTTGGAATGAAATAGTTATCTCTTCCCTGCATTGCAGTGAAACAATTTTGAATAAAATAAAAATTTTATGTTTCTTTTATTTTTCTCTAAAACTTCTGAAAATTAACATTTTTCCCTCAACCCATGCTATTCGAGGTTATGTTATTATTAAGAAGGATATCTCATTACAAACTCAATGGTGGTCTCATATTTTTAATTCGAGATACGATTTGTGAGTTATGAGGATTGAAAAATAAAATAACTTTTATTTCAATTATTTTATTTACGTGTACATCTCCAAATCCAACTTTCATAGTCGGCTCACGTCGACCGATGTTAGGATCTATCTAAGTGAATCATACCTAAAAAAACTGAACAGTACTCTCATCTTTCCAATATGAGTTTATATTTATAAGTTATAAGGATTTGAAAATAAAATAACTTTATTCAATTATTTTATTTATGGCCAAAAACTAATTTCCACTATTGACCCATGCAAAGAAATGTTTGGCCCTCCCTAAGGAAAGCATACCCTCATGGGAAAAATGGTCTTCTCATATTATTTTCTGAGTCATCATTCGTGGGTCATAAGGATTTTAAAAATAAAATAATTTATTTAGTTGTTTTATTTACGATTATTCCATTTTTAGGTATTCTATATATAGTCCCACTCTAGAAAAATCTTATGTCACACTTAGGGTAAACAGACCATATTGAATGCAATAGTTCCCTCAAATTTCTTATTCGGGCACTCATTTAAGATTTCTTTATCATTTTCTGGAAAATTTCTCACACATTTTATTTAAAACATAACATTTTTCAATGGATAATTTTAGGAACTCTGGGCTTAAAAATTTCATGTCGTCTTTGCGGCATGTCTTGAAATTATCTAGTTTAGTTTTCAAAAGAAATTTATTGAATTCCAGGGTATTACAAAAGTGTTATGAGGTTTCCTATTATACAATCTTTTAAAAATTAAATCCTGGGTAAAAATTTCATCAGAAAATAATTGGGGAATATTATTAGCATTATTTAAATATATTTTACAAAACAAGTACATCAAAGGAATGAGATATTCAACTGACGAGTGAAATATTTTCAATTTTACATAAAAATATTTTTTTGGGTATTTTATTTATTTATGATTAGAAAATGAAATAAAAACAACTAATCTCAAAAAAATACCCTAGGATAAGAAAATCAAATATTTTCTTTAGTGGTATTTCATTATATTTTATCATTGGAAACATAATCATAAACAATCCTGACAAACAATGAGATTGTAATATAGAACATTTCCCGCTTTCATAACATATGACTCGTAAGACCCATGGATGAAATAATATTAGATGTATAATTATATACCATAATTTTCATTATAAAAATCATATAAGACATTCATGGTAAGAATATGTATACAACAGTGAAGAAACATGTGTGAAATATGGTATATTTCCATTAAAAACAATTTGGGATGAAGATCCCATACCATATGTCAGAGTTCCTTCATACAGGTTATATCCTATTTAATAAAAAATATATATTTATAATACATATACTAAATAACCACACTCATATATATCATACCACAAATTATTTACTTATAATCATTTATCACAAGTTCCTTAAAATTAATTTTTAAAAATTATATTTATATGTGATAAATACATCCTTTTTTCATATATGTTTTGGTTCTGTAGTTTTGGTATGTGTAAATTGATTATTGTTCAACCATATACATAATTTTAATCAATAAAAAATATAATATATTGTTAATATTTGAAGAATTATATTTATCTATAATTGTAGAGATATAAAAATGATCTACATCGTTTATGTGGATGGTAGGACATATATTCACATTAACGATTTGTCAATTATTTAGAAATATGGACAAAAAAATGTATATAAAATCTATCCTTTACTTAGTTGTTATTATTATGTAATATATATAACATATATTCATTAAATGTATCCTTAATAATATTTTTTTAATGTGCAAGTTAAACAATTAATCACATCACTTCGCTTGGTGGTAGTACAATATGCACATGAGTGATGTTATCGTATCCCCCTAAATTGGATGGTCGGATGGTATATGTGATGTTGTTATTAAATAAGAAAAATTTTACATAAATATAAAATATTTTTTTAATTAAATAAGTATATTTATTTGTGAGAGAAAATGATGGGAAACATATTTAATCAGTTCGTGAGGTGGTAGTCTATCGTACGCACGATTGATAGTTTCAATTATCATTTAATTGAAGAGGATGCAAATATATGTTATTAAAAAATATAAGTTTATAGAATTTAATCATATTAATATATCATCAAAATTTAATATTTTTTAAGCAGGTGGAATAATAAATAAAATATAAATGCTCAACTGAGAACGATACCTCCTCTTTCGGTAACTTTTATAGGTTTACACCAAAATGCTTCTACGATTAGATTCATGATTAATAAAATATCTCTAGGATCACAAAATAGATGTAATTAAAATATATTTTTATTTATTGTCCAACCCAAGTGATTTTATATGTGTTAAGTGGAGAGAAGAGTGGATTCTCTTTTACATGTTGGGTAGAGGACATACATTGAATTTTTTGGAGGAATAAAGTGTACACAAGTTTTTCACATGATAAAATCCAAGAAAAATGGATCATTCTTGAATGATAGATGATGTAGGGTGTAATTATGGACAAAAAATATAAATAAAACATTTTTTAGATCATCTTAACCCCTATTTTTTTAGTTTGATTTATGGTATACCCATTTTACCTTAACCACAGTAATTAATTTTATATTTTTTTACAATTAATTATGAAAAAAATTAATTTTACCACATTATAAAATATGAATTATGTTGATTCAAAAAATTTAATCCATTTTTAAAAATTATATTCACATTATTGGAAAAAATTAATTTAAAATTATACCTCCAAACATGATGAAGAAAGTGATATTCAAAAAAGAAAATCTTCATAAGTATAAAATGATTTTATATAAAAGATATAAATGAATTTTGTTATAATGATATAAATTGGATAGATAATAAAATTAATTTAAAAAATAGTTCCAGCCCATTTTAAAGAAAAATATAACTTTATAAATGATTCAGATGAAAATTCTATTTAAAAAAACCAGAATTTTTCACTATTAATTAAAATAATTAAACTTTTCATAAAATAAAAAAACTAACTACATGTTCATTTTGATAAGTTGAATCCAAAAAATATATATTTTAAATATTAATTTTATTATTATTTAACGAAAACAAATAGATATATTTTTTTATAAATTGCATATTTGAATCATAAAAAGGCTTTAATCATTATCCAAAAAACATTAAGCATATTTTTTTCTGAGAAAAAAGTATTAATATTCATACCTTCATGATTATAGCTGACCTTATAATGGTCTTATTTTGATAATATTATTTATATTTCAGTTCATTCAAACAAGATGTTTTATGTGACACAAGATATCAAATACATTTAAATTATTAGAAGAAAAAAATATTTCATAAACTTTGAGGGTGTTACAAGCCATTAAAATATTACATAATTATAGTTAAACCCCTTTCTAATACTGATATCACATATATTATTTTTAGACACATTAAATGTTCGACACATAAATAATAAAATCAAATATAATCTATACCATTTCCAATTATAGAGTTAAAGTTGATCTAATTTTCCTCAATGACATTTACTAATACTAAAATAAAAAAATATTTAATAAATAACTTTCACTACATTATTCTAAGATAAATATAAAAAAATATTATATTCTCTAAAAATAAAAATAAATCTACGTTATTATTATTATTTAACTCACTCATTCTTCTAAAAAACTCATAATTAAATTAATGTGATCAACCAAACATGAATAAATGTTATTTATTCTAAAATATTATATTTAGTAATTGAATTTAATAGAGATTTCGGATACACTATGTTTGTAACCCAGTAGGTTCTTTCTAAGTGGGATTTTGCATAACAGTGTAATGTATATAGTATTTATCTAAAAAGATGAGAAATTATCTATAGAGAAATAATTTTACATCCAATTAACTGCCAACCTCCTATAAACACTTACTAGGATGAACCAATCAGTTATTACATGTTATTAAAGAATAAATATCTGATAATAAAATTGAAGGGTCCTAAAGGTCTGGTGACATTGGAAGGATATTTTAATAAAATATAAAAGTGATAATGAAAATAAATAATTTATTTTATTCTTTATAGTGAGCTCCAAAATTATTTTGATCTTATAAACTTCATGGGAATAACAATGGAATACATAGACAAAGGGGTGATCTAAAAATACCAATAGTAGAAATAATAATAGAATATACTCATAACATGTGACACAATGATATGAAATGATATCATAAAAAATGGATCACAAGTAATCACGTTTAATCATAATATAAAAAACATGGTATGATAAGGTCAAGGAATCGTAGGAAATATGCAAGGAAAATACAACATCCATAAAACATGATTCAAGGAAAACATCCTAGAGAATATCACATAATAGAAAAATTCCCTTAAAGGATAATGTTTAATCCTTAATCCCATTAATTACATATCATTAGAGAAAATATTTACTGAATGCATTCGAGTACTGTCTAGGAACACCCATCCTAACATGTCCATGATCTAGGTTCTCTGCAAAATTTAATTTGTCACAAGAATAAAATAATAATTAACCATGGAATTAAAATGTATTTCATAATCATGCTTTATATCATCAATAAAGGATATATCATTTTGAATGGTTTGGAAAAATGATTATAAGGAATGTATTACTCCATAAATGGATGAAATAATAAGTTATGTATATACATGAGATACATATATATTTAATCAAAATAAAATCAATAAAATCAATATTTGTGGTTGTTGATGAATAAAAAATGATTAATAAATATTGTGTAAAATATCCCTTTAATAGTCAAATAAAATTTCTAAAAAACTAAAGCAAAGAATATATTTTAGAAATCATTTTATTTTAAAATAAAAATGGAAATAGATAAATTAATTTTTAATCCATTTAAGAGTTATCATGTTAGGAAATTCTATTCATATCATACACATTTAAAGACAATGATTCCTTTTACATTTTAAATAAAATTCCAATGATATTTGTTTTTTAAAACAACATAACGATTCCTTTGTAAAAAAATTAAAAATAAAAAACGGTACAATTGGAATTAAAAAAAACATAGTAATATCAAATCATTTTTTAAAACATTTTTAGATAACATTCTTGTAGAAGAATAAGGGTTTTCGATCAAATCTAGAAATAAATTATTTTTTCTTTCAAACATTCTTTTGGAGTCTTGAGTTGATAAAGAGATAAAAGTGAATGGAAACATGTATTATAATGAAATAACAAGACTAAAATATAATTAATGAATTTCATGATAAGGGAATCATAATATTTCATCATGGAATGTATATTCATAAATAATCCTAATAATAATTTAGATTATAACATCAAACCCTTACAACTTTGGTTGCATTTGAATCATAATCCACATTAAAAAATAAAACAAACTAAATATTAAATAAAATGAATATAATAATTTTTGTGATGTAACATGTCAATGGGGATTTATATACAACAAATATAATACGATATGTGCATAATATATCAAATTTCTCAAAGAAGGAAAATTGAGAGAGAAAACCCCATAAAAAGTTCGAAATAATGAGGTGAGAGTCGATCAATATGAGGATTATGTGTGAAAATTGTATGTATACACAAATAAAATTATAAATACACCATTAATTATTTAGAAGTCATTTGACACATAATTTTATCATAATATAATCAATGATATGGCCTTATGACCAAATGAATAGAAATTGAGATGAGAAACCCCTTACTTTATGCCTCCCTTTAGATAATCACTCATTAACAATTTGTATTGTGGTTTTAATTAGGGTATTAACTTATACCATAATCATATTATTATTTAAAATATTATATATGATCCATCAAAAAAATCTTATTTATCATTTTTTAGAATCTTTCTATATCTCTATTTTTTGGGTATTAATGATTTAGTTTTCTCACACATATTTCCACATTAATGTTCCTAATCATAGTCTTATGTAATAGTTACAAATATAAAAAATGATATTAATTTTATTTACATAATTTTTTTCATTAGATATTTCATTTGAATTATTATTGACTTTTGTACCAAATGAACGAAGCATGTTGCTTCGTGGAGACGGTAGATCGTACATACGAATATATGATGTAAACTTTTCATTAATGAGATATAATGGAAAAGGTGGATTTTATATTAATATTAAATAATTAAAACCGTGAAATATATATATATATAATATTAATTAATTCTACCCTTTTACCATCTAAGTAAAGTGTATGTGTAAGACAAATCACCTCACTTCGTGAGGTGGTAGTCTGTCATACACATGAGAGAGTTTATGATATATCCGATATAATGGAAATTAATATGGTATAATTGATATAATAATTAAAAAGGTATAATTATTACATAAATATTATATATAATCATTATATATATCATTAAATCTATCCATGAAAAGTGGTGATGCAAAAAAAATTACATCGGTTTGGGAGGCAGTAGTCAACCATAAGTAGGATTAGAGGTTTCATTTCTCATTTGAGAAAGGAGGAGAACGTTATAAGTAATTCCATTAATGAAAATAAATATATCTATATTTAATATACTATGGTTATTTTATCATAACTTTTTAATAATATTTTAAGGAGGTGGAGGAGGAAATGAAATAAAACACTCGGTTAATGACATTACATCTTTTTCATATAACACCTTTTTATTTTCACTAAAAGCCTTTCTATTACTGCTTTATGACCAAAAAAGGTTTCTAGGATTAGGGGAGAGAATTAAATAATGTTTTATGGGTAGTTATTTTTTGAAATAAATGGGTTAAGATGTTTGTAATAGAGATGAGAGGTGTTACCTTTTATAAGTTGGGGAGATGACACACAAAGAGTTTTTTAAAAGAATGAATTCCATATGTGTTTTTCTCATGAAACGAGGATAACAATAAACCATTTTATAACCATAAAATAAAATACATCCAAATTGGACCATAAAATATGAATTAGACATGTTTTGAGTGATTTTAACCCCTTATATTCCATGTTTAACCCCTAATAAACTTTCTTTTACCTTAATTGTGGTAAATTGTATTACAATTTATACTATTCATTATGGTAAAATGTAAGATGAAATTATTTGATAATATAAATTATGATTATTAAAAATATGAAATATATTTTTCAAAATTAAATTATTACATGTAGTATAATGTAATTTATAATTAAATTCTTATAAGTGATGAAAAAAAAGTTTTTTGAGATGTTTATTTTTCATAAAAATAGTTATTTTATATTAACTCTTATAAAAGAAATGTTAATTTTATGAATTTAAATTAAAATTTATTGATATATAGTAAAATAATTTCATCTAAATAATTCTTAATTTGGGTTATTTTAATTAATTAAAATTAAGAAACGTGATGAATGTTAAAATGGTGTTTAAAAATATTCCATTTTAGACCTAAAATTTATCTTATACTAAAATCTAGTATAAATGTTATTTAAATGTAAATATAAAGATTTTTTATTACTAAATAATACTAAATTTATTTTTAAATTACTGTAAACTAAAAATGAAAATTAATTTAGTAAAATTAAATTACAATTTTTTATAAAATTGTATTTTCTATTATTCATTAAAAAAATTATATTTTCCAAAAGATACCAAAATTTGACCATAAGCTAATATTTATATTCTAGTTTCAAAAATTATTATTTTTTCAAATAAATATTCTAGATGTCCTAAAAAATTATTTAAATTGTTTGTTTAATGATTGACTAAACTACCCTTTAGAGAAATATAGTTTTCCAAAAGATTTTTTTTCCTTGAAATGAACCTTATTTTATTTTAAATCAATAGATAATAATAGAATTTTTTAATAAATTTTTATACATTTTAAATTTAATAATTTATTTATTCATATTCATACCCACCAATATAATAGAAATTTTTATGATTTCATGTTTATATAATTATATTTTAATCGAGTATCATGTTTTTTTAAACACAATGTTGTGTGCATTGAACGCTATTAAAGAGATTGGATTTATTTTAAAAAATATATTTCATAAAGTCTCAGGTTGTTGCATTCGGTTTTAAATTTTTTTTTTATCATATCTGATGTATTTAATGATGTTCTATTTTTAAAATCTCAGAGGGTTAAATTCTACCCATTAATAAATTATATCCTCAAAACATATTATTGTTATTAGTAATTTGGTGTTTCAGATTTTTAAAAAATTGTAAAAAAATTTAAAAGTGTTAATAGAATATTCAATTTACAATAGATAAAGATATTTATGACTTTCATCCACAATAATGTGTTATTAGGTTTCTATGAAGGAGAACATTGGTGGAAAGTGAAGATATGGACATAAAATTAAAGTGTAACTAATTATAATGAGTGATAGAAATTTATTGATTAGAAAAAAAAAGTAATGAACAAAGGAAAGTAAATGACCTCAAAAACATAAATCATTGATGTTTTAAAATACCATTTGATTCTTAATAAATGATGGCAACATAATAACAATTTTTTTTCAATATTTTTTTTCTTAATATTGAAGCGTTCTCTACTATTAAATAATATAAATAAATATAATTACATGATATCAGTATATTTAAAAATATTTTTATTTCAATTCTTTGTGCTTAAATAAATTTCCTCTCCATCCCACACTCAATAAAATGAATATTATAAAATTATTTTTATATACCTGATGAACTAAAATTAACATTTAATATATTATAATATCTATAAAATTTTAACAAGTCATTCCCCTTATCTTAATTAAAAAATGGTCAGCTCAAAGTTGTATAATTTATTAATCGCTAATTCCAGAATAGTATCTACCAAAGACAATCTTCATTTGTTACCTATGTGAATATCCTTAAAACCCTTAATTATAGGTCCCCAAAAACATTATATTTTTTCTCAAAACTATTCCTTTACATTGAAATAAAAGGATATGAACACATCAACCCCGTAAATTATCTCTTAAATTATCATTAGTCACCACAAACTCCAATTACATAAAATATAAAAGGGAAATATATAAAAATAAACTTATGATCAACCATAAAATCATAAACCCATGATGGTATCCATAACTCTCAATCTAACATGTAGACATACATTCTTCCAAAATTAACACAATCCATAAATGTTTCAGGATTTTTATAACCCAAATATCATTAGTAAAAGTTTTTCTACAGTACAATTATTGAATCACAATACATAAATAAATCGAACATTTTTCTTCAATGATTTGGTATAACATTTGTCCTTACATGTTCTAGGGGGTTACCCTTAGTTTAAGAAATTAACACTGATAATTACCATTTTACCCACATATATGAAATTAAATTATATGGAAATTTGATTCTCTATGATGTCCATTTCCACATAGAAACAAATTCCCTATCAATTTTTAGATATTCCTATAAGTAATGCTTCACAACATATTGAAATTTATTAACTTGAACATTTGTTCCTCTATATTAATTACTATACAAACATTTATAAAATCTCATCCTCCTCTTATTTAACTTGTTATCAATGTCAATAAGGTTCAAGTTCTTTAGATTATATCGCGATAGAAAATTTTTCATAATCATAATATATTTATTTCCATTCATCATAAACTTTGTTTAATTATAATAACCAAATTATCCATCACATTCAATTTTATTAGGATTCAAAATTGATCAACCTATTGACTAAAACCAAAAATCATTGTGTGAGAAGTAATAATCAGGGGGAAATAAAATTATCCTGAAAAATAATTTATTGGATATCTAAATCCCGACACATTCTATTCAATCTATCAATCCTTAGGTTTATACTAGGTAATTAATGTTTTTAATATATTCAAATCCTTCATTATGGGTAGAAAATAGTCTATCAGTTTCAAAATAATGTGGCCTAGTGTTTCATAACAGGTTTACAGTAAGGCCCATTTTTATGTAACAGATAACACATGAGTCAATCCCAACATGACTTTATTTATGTTATCACCCAATGTACATTTTTTCGAGAACCCCATCCACATTTAGTATCTAGATAGGGATTTCAATTATTGAGAACCACTCACAATAAACTACAACAAAATTCATGGATATTTTTTGAACCATATACTTTTCTTTAATACTTTTACTTAGAATTATATTTAGACTTATATATACTGTTATCACTAAGGTTTTCTCATCCTAGTTTCCAAAGGTTATCTAAAACTTTCCTATAATTCCAACTATGATGACCCCAAGCTTTAACACATATTATTACATGATATCTAATTATTAATATCCATTAATACCATATATGGATCATAAAGGCCTCATATATCAGGAATCCTAGGTTCATAAAACAAAAAACTAATGCTAAAATAAAACATTTAATTTTAATATCTATACTGAGAGAATAAATACATTCATCCTCCTTGTATATCTCCAAGATTTCATAGTACCTTATTTCATTAATGTAATTATATACCTTGTGCTACACACAACACCGAGTTCGAGCACATCACAACTTACCAAACTAGGTGTTCAAAAATTGGTTATGAATCGTATTAACTGAATTTTGAATTTTCTATACTCCATATAATTTTAGAATACATGATATGTGTTTTTTAGACATAATATAAGAACAAATTCATTTTTTTAGATAAAAGAAGTATTTTTCAAAAAATGCAATTTTACCGCCTTTTAATAGAGAACATTTTAAAAAAATATTTGACACTTTTTTATATTAAATTTAATGAAATTAAATTATTATTTAGAATCGGGACCTAAAAATTTAGTTTGGTAAAATTTTTGGTACTTTTCTAATAACTTTCATAGTTTGATGAATAGGGAAAAATAATAAATTCTAATTAAAAACAACTTTTTTAATAAAAATAATTTATAGTGTTAAATTATAAATTTGAGTGATTTTAAATAATTATTAGATTATATTTTTATCATTTAATTTAATTTAGGTCATTGGATGTAATTTCACATTTAAACTAGACATAAACAAGTGTCAATCTTTTGATAGTTATTATTTCATAAAAACACGCTTTTTGGTTTTGACAACGGTAATTAATTTTAAATTAATAAATGAAACATATATGTTTTGAAGATGATAAAATGGACTTCATTTTTTAATTAGGAATATCAAAATCAGCATATGGTAAATTTTTTGTATTTTTATGAAAAAATTCAATTACTGATGATTAGTGAAAAACACTACGATATTATTTAAAACCGCCACTTTATTTAAATAATTATTTATTTTATTTAAATTTAATTTATGTCAAAATAGATAAATAATACCTATATTAGTTCAATGTAATTCATTGGAGTCATTTTCTAATAATATTAGATATATAAAAATTCAATTGAACTTTTTACCGTCTTTTACCCACCTCCTAGGTGCATTTGAAAATTTTCATAAAATGTGTTTTTACCAATTTTGTGAGTGGAATTTCAAAAATACAAGAGACACGATTTATATCATTACATAAAATGTGGTTCTATGAGATGAAAATAATTTTTGGTGAATAGTATCTTTTGACTTTTATTTACCACTGTTAAAAGTAAATAGGGTAATTAAATGTAAAAATGATATTATAATTACCCTAACATGTGTCATAATTATATTGGATAAGCGGAATTAGACAAATAAACAAACATTGGAATAAAATATGATCATCTTTCCTCCCCATTTTTTAGATTAGGATATTTATTATTATTTTATTTAAAGAAGAGTTAAAAGTTTTAAATTCAAAGATTAATAACAAATCTATTGTTAATATAGGGGTACACAAAATATAAATTTTACTATAATTATTCATTATAAAGATAAAAAATATCATAGATAATGGTATTTTATTTATAATTTTTAGACATTAAATAATTTAATTTATCTATGACACAATGATGATGGAGTAGTTACCTTATTAATGAAATATTAAAATAATTGATATTATAAATATAAAAATAAATGTAAATTGAGACTATTGATGAATTCCACTAATTTTATATGTTAATATGACATTTTAGGGTTTATTAGATAAATTTTCTTCGATGTGCTAAAGTTTTTATGACTTTCAAAAAAAATACAAAATAGTGTCAAAATTGACAGAAATGTATTTTTAAAACAAATAGAATAGTATTGGTTGATATAATATTCTTAAAAATAGAAGGTTCAGACAAATGGCTTATATAAAAATATATATGTCATTAATTAACAACTTGGGTTTCTCTTGGAAGATTAGAGTAATTTTATTGACTATATAGTGTAAGAATATAAGAAGGCACAATAAAATTTAAACTATTTATGTAAGAGTAAAATCTAAAACATAAATTTAAAATTATAACCTAAATTTTCTAAAACATATTGGTTAAAAAAATATTGATCCATAACCACCGAATAATAGAAATAAATTCATTTAGATCCATTATAATCTTAATATGATTGTATAATAAATTAATGTTTTAATCTTTTCCAAAAATGACCCTCACCCCTCTTATAAAAGGGCACTTCCCATTCTCTCAAAATCACACCTCCAAAGCCATTTGGCTCGGCCACCCCCTACCAAAATATCCTTAAAACTTTCCTAACATAATCATTGAGACCATAACTAGATCATAATTCCATCCTAAGGAGCCCATTTCATCAACTCAAAAGGAAACACTCGGCGAAGAGTTAATAATTTCACCACCCTCTTTCAAGTTCTTTTCTTCTTCCACTTCATCTTTCTTTGTTTTTTCCATTAAAAAATAATAACTTTAGTTACAAATACAAAATTTGGTTTTATTATAAATATGTTACAACCATATTCGTTATTCTATCCATCTAATAAATGACAAATTCACCATATGTGCGTACATACGTCATATCGTCTCCACGTTGTGGTGTACTTTGTTATTCAAACAATTCATTATTTGGATGGTAAAATAATGAGTATAACTGATGTAAATAATATATATAACATGTTTATGATTCGGTATATATGATATAACTTCCAATTACAAATGATTTCACCAACAATATAATGATATTGTAGCTCGTACGTACGTACAGATTACCGTCTCCACAACGTGATGAGATTAATTTCCATGTTCACCATTAAACGATGATTATAAATTATATATTATTAATAAGTATTTAATATATGACATAATAATTATACTGGATATATATATATATATATATATTTAGTTATTAGTTTACTTACATATATCTTATTCTCTTACTTCCGTTCAATAATATGTGAAAATAGAAACCACATTTTTGCGTATGTACGGCCTACCATATCAATAAATTTTGTTTTTCATTTCATATATCTATCTACTATACATATTTATATTCTCTATATATATTATATAAATCAAGATTTATATTTTTGGAGTATTTAAATCATGATCTAAGTGATACGATCAAGAATAACATGTTAAAACATGTACGATAAAGAAAGAAATTTTACCCAAAATATTAATTTGACAGGGAAATCCTTATTAAATGGGTAGTATAAAGTCATAAATGAATCATGTATGATATAATAAATATGAATATGGTTATTTTATAATTTAATAACATACTATGGTCAGTATACTAGAGGTTAAACGAACCCTCGACCAAAGGAATGTTCAAGGTAAGGGTTAATTCCACAATCTTGTTATTATCTGAGGTTGTTTTTATGTAAGTATCTACTAGGAAATATTTGTTTTGAATTTCCATGTTTCGTAAAGGATTTTTAAAATGTATTCTTTTAAGGGTATTTTTTTAATAATACATCATTTTAAATGTTTTAAAGATTTATTCTTCAAAACCTTTCTCATTAATGTCCATGTTTTCAAAATGGTTTTATGGATTTATTTATATGGAAATGAATGATTTAAAATGTTAATTCATTTCAAAAGTTTCAAAGTTTTATGGGACACTTTGATTAAAAGATATCTTTTAAATGAATTCAGTTATAGATTATGTGACTTTTAAATGATTTCATGGAAAAGGGATCTCTCTCTCAAAGAGTTTTACAAATCATTTTCATCAATGTAAACATCCTTTGCTGGATATTAAAAAAATTATAAGCGGATTTATTAGGATACAAATCATCCATATTATATTGAAGGTTTTTTGGTATGTTTGACTATGGATGTGTTATTTTTATACCATCTATATTTTATAGTTAAAGTATCTACATTTCATATGCTATTTCTAATATAAATGTTTATGCTATATTTCAACCTTTACATATAAAGATTGTATGAGACATAGTAAGTGACGGGTGGAGCCCTCTATAGCTCCTAGATGCATTGGTAGGTCTCATGAGACAATTAAACATGAAATTTTATGATTCCTTTCCTAATTTGATATATGGTTTTGGTTGAGGCCTTAATCATTTTTAGACGTCTTGGCCAAGGCCTTGTCAAAATGTTTCAGAATGTATGGTATTATCCATTCCCTCATTATAAAAATATTATTGATGGTTCATGTGGTTATTTGACTAGTAGATTACCCATGACATTTTTTGTTAGGAATTATTTAGTCAGCTCATATTCCATCCATAAAGTGTTCATTTTATTTTTTTAAATGCATGTGTTTCAAATTACTCACCATGTCTAATGTTTATGTTATCTTCTGCTGTATTTCTTATCCTTACTATGCTTTTGAGCTCACCCCTTTCTTATTTTTTATTTTCCTAGGATTCCATGAAGTGTATTTTGATTGATATGTAGTGTTAAAAGAGGGGATTAATGGTTTTCTCAAAGGATCATTTATATTGTGTTTTATTTTATAATGTGTAATGTATCATTCATGTATGTAATATATTTTACAAGACCCCTAAACTAATCTGTCCTTCGGGACATGATTCCTTATAATAATGCCAATGTTATGTAATAATTCACTGACTTTGGGTAACTCAGGTTGGGGCATTATTGTAGGTATCATAGGAAGTTTAACAATAACCTTGGAAACTAGATTAAGAAAATATCTGATTATAGAACACTTCCCTGAGATTGGATTTGAGGATTAATATAGAAAAATTCTTAGAATTTTTGTAATGTAGAGATTTGGTATATTTTCTAAGCAATAAATAACTGTCTGGATAGAGGCGGTAGAGGCGGCTCTAGCACAGATGTACCTAGGAGTGACAACTCTGACAAGGAGTTTTGGGCTTGACCCAGGGTATCTTGGTATATGACAATCGGCCTTGATACACTCTTGGTTATGAAACTCCTGGGGGGATATGATTAGAATAATTCACATTTTCATTACAATCAATTATGAAGGATTTAGCAGTAAATACTTCATCAAAGAAAACCATATTATTATTATGGATTATATCCATAAACCGTTGAATTTACGTTATGTATTTTACATGTTTGGAATTATTAATGGTGATAAATAAACTAACTGAGTGTATTCTATTGTTTAGTAATGGTTCCCAGTAGAATGAATGAGAACTCCATCAATATGTATTATCCAAAGAGTAAGAAGGATCATATCATTCATGGTATTAAGCCAACATTTAGAAGTGAAATAGTCTCCCATGTATTCTCAACATATGAAGAAATAGTATCATCTATTAATAAGATATGTAAATAATTATCTGAGTCCTATGGCTTTGAAGGGAAGAAAGAGAAGAAAGGGATGGTAGAAATAAAGATGGATAAAGGGAAAAAGGGAAAGAATGATTTTCCAATATATGATAATTATGGAAAAAATCACCTTGGTAAATTCTTGAAGAAAATGAGAGTTAGTTATAAGTATAGAGAAAAAGGACACCACATATGTGATTTCATGGGTAAGAAAAAGGTTTCAAATTGACAATGATTTATCTATAATGAGTTGGGACACTACGCAAATCAATGTATAAATAATCAGAGTATGCACCCAATGATGCTACTGGATAATAATCAAGTTATTATACTACCACAGATAAAGAGGAATTACTAGTGTTCATATATTGTTATTAAAGAATAATTCTATTTGAGTGTTGTATCAATGATGTACTGGTAATATGAGTTATGGAAATAAATAAGGATTGTACTACAGTACTATTTCATTGATGATTTGAGATTATATGGTTCTATGAAAAGTAACACAAAAACAAGTTAAAAAAATTGTAAAATACATGGTTGGAGGAAAGATAAACCTTAATATGGTTCTAATACTAAGGTAGTAATTTTAGAATAAGAGATGGTTGATTTGGTTAAATTATATTGGATACTCTTGACTACTGTGGAACTGCTTAATCGTTTGTTTATTTCATCATTGTTTGTGTATTCAAATTTTTTTGATATAATGAATATATCTAGTATTCTATAAGTAATAATGGAGCATTAATGTAAAAAATAAGGTATTATGGTAATCTAGGGTGTTACCATATTTTAAATGAATACATGATGAAGTTATTCACATTTTATTATGTAAAAAAAGATCTTCATTAGGCTTACCTTCCTTATAAATTTTATACTGTATGTTTGGAAAAAAGTGTTTTGGATAAATCTAAAGGTTGGAATAGATTAAGTTTGAAATTGGATACTATTTTTAAGGTTAAATCCTTTATTAATATTTTTTTGATTGTCATAAAAAAGGATAATCCAGAGGTTGGGTGACAACCTGTCGCGTCTGCAAGGCCGCGAGACTCGAACCCACAACCGAAGGGCGACAAGGGTGGATCACATACCACTACCATACGTGATGTCCTAGTTTGAATAATGTAGTTTTTTTAAATAGTCTGAAAAATGAATTATAAAATCATTATTTTTCGAACCCTATACGATTAGGATAAATTAAATATTTTTCAATTCTATTATCTATTGGAGTAAAAGATGATTTTGTGGTAGGAATTAGTTGAAGGATGAAACTCTACTTTTCAAAGTATATTTTTTCCTCTTATTCTATTAATAAATTAATTCTTAATCTTTAGTGAAGGGATCTTAAATCCCAAAATGTGTTATCCTAATACCTTCTGTTTTGTTGAAATGATGATATTTTATACCATCTTAGATTAATGGCATTGAGGCCCTTAATTATACACTTGATTGCGATTAATTACCTCATTCACTCCCTGTAAATATTTATGTTTTTTCTATAATTATGTGTCTCTAATTTCCTCCAATGTTCTCCTAATCAGGATCATAACTTTGTGGTGACTTTTTTATTCTCTTTCTCTCTTGTTAAGAGTAAATTTCATTAACCTAATTTCTGATGTGGGTTTTCCAAAAAGGTATTTTCCTATTTTTAACCTTTTTTTTTGATGTACAGTTTCAAATTGTGATGACACATTTTATAGAATTAGTGGAGAATGTAACACACCAAGATTTCATATGACGTTATCTCATTAAAGTAATTCAGTAGCTTGTGCTACACACAACACCGAGTTCGAGCACACCACAACTTACCAAACTAGCCATTCAAAAAGCGGATATGAATAGTATTAACTGAATTTTGAATTTTATATACTCCATATAAGTTTAGAATTTATATAATGTGTTTATCAAACATAATATAATAAAAAGTCATTTTTTCATATAAAAAATTATTTTTCAAAAAATGCAATTTTACCTCCTTTTAATGGAGAACCTTTTCGAAAACAAATATTTGACACTTTTATATATTTAATTAAATTAAATTAAATAATTATTTAGAACTGGGACATAAAAAATTAGTTTGGATAAATTTTTGGTACTTTTCTGATAACTTTCAAATCTTGATGAATAGTGAAAAATATTAAATTTTAATTAAAATTTTTTTTTATAACAATAATTTATAATGTTAAATTATACATTTGAGTGGTTTTAAATTATCATTAGATTATATTTTTATCATTAAATATTATTATTTTCATTGGAAGTAATTTGACATTTAAAATGGACATAAACTAATGTCAACCTTTTGATTGTTATTATTTCTTAAAAACATGCTTTTTGGGTTTGACAACAGAAATTAATTTTAAATTAGTAAATGAAACTTCTATGTTTTGAATTTGGTAAAATTGAATTCATTTTTGAATTCATAACACCAAAATAATCGTAGGTTATATTTTTGGTATTGTTTTGAAAACATTAAATTTTTTATGAATAGTGAAAAACACTGTGTATTTATTTAAAACTGACCTTTTATTGGAAGAATTATGTATTTTATTTAAAATTATTTTAAGTAAAAATAAATACATAATACCTATGTAAATTAAATTTAATTCATTATAGTCATTATATAATATGTTTAGATATATAAAAATTGTATTGAACTTTTTACCGTCTTTTACACACCTCCTAGGAGCATTTGCAAATTTTTATAAAACTTATTTTTACCGCTTCTGTGAATTTAATTTCAAAAATCAGAGAGACATGGTTGATATCAGTACGTAAAATGTGGTTCAATAAGATGAAAATATTTTTTGGTGAATAGTAACATTTGACTTTTATTTACCACGATTAAAAGTAAATATGGCCATTAAAGGTGAAAATGATATAGTAATTACCCTAACAAATGTTATAATTCTTTTGGATAAGTTTAATTTGACCAAAAACAAAAGTAGGAATAAAATATGATCATCTTTGGTCCACATGGATTAGATTAAGACATTTCTTATTATTTTATCTAAAGAAGTGTTAAAAGTGTTAAATTCAAAGTTTGATAACTAAACAATTTTTAATATAGGGTTACACACAATATAAATTAGACTATAATTATTCATTAGAAGTTTTAAAATATTTCCTACATATTGGTATTTTATTTATAATTTTTAGAAATTAAATAATTTAATTTCTTAGGACACAATGATGATGTAATAATTGCTTTATTTATGAAATATTAAAATATATGATATTATAAATATCCAAATAAATTTAAATTGAGTCTTCTGATAGAATAAATCTAATTTAAATGTTTAATATAACATGTTAGGGTTGATTAGATAAATTTTTTCAAAGTGATAATGTTTTTATTACTTTCACAAAAACAAAATAGAAAATAGTATCAGAATTGGCATAAATTACCTTTTAAAACAAAAGCTATATTATTGGTTGATATAATATTCCTAAAAATCGAAGATCCTTTCAAAGGGATTAAATAATATTATATATTTTATTAATGATACGCATGAGGTTATCTTGGATGTTTAGATTATGTTTATTTCCCATATAGTGTAGGAATACAAGATGACACGATAAAAGTTAAACTATTTATCTAAGAGTCAAATCTGAAATATAAGATTAAAATTGTAACTGAAACTTGTCAAAAAACTGATTGGTTGTGATTAATTAGACCCATAACCCCCTAAGTATTTAAATAAATTCATATGGAGCCATTATAATCTGAATATTATTGTATAACAAATTAATATTTTAATTATTTCCTAAAGTGACCCTCACCCCTCTTATAAAAGGGCACTTCCCCTTCTCTCAAAATCACACCTCCAAAGCCATTTGGCTCTACCAAACCCTTCCCAAATGTCCTCAAAACTCCCTCACATCAAAATAGAGTCCTTTATTTGATCCTAAATCCATCCTATGGAGCCCTTTTGATGATCTCAAAAGGAAACACCTGAAGAAGAGGTAATAATTTCACCACCCTCTTTCAATTTCTTTTTTTATTCCACTTCCTCTTTCTTTGTTGTTTCCATTCCAAAATAATAACACTAGTAACTCCTACATACAATGATATTATTATAAAATGGTACAACCATATTCAGTATTCTATCCATCCTATAAATGACAATGTCACCATGTGGGCGTACATACAACTTGTCGTCTCCGCGTTGTGGTGTAGTTTATTATTCAAACAATTCATTATTTGGATGGTTATAATAATAAGGATAACTGAAGTAAATAATAAATATTATATTTTTATGATTCTTTATATATTATATACCATCCAATTACAACTTATTTCACCATAAATATAATGATATTGTTTCTCGTGCGTACGTACAGATTACCGTCTCTATGACACGATGAGATTCATTTCCACGTTCATCGTTCAACAATGATTATAAAATATATATCATTAATAAGAATTTATTATATGACATAATAATTCTACTGGATATATATATATATGTACATAAATATATCGTATTCACTTACTTCTATTCAATACGATGTAAAACAAAAACAACGTTTATGCATACGGTACGGCATACTCTCTCCATAAATGGTGTTTTCAATTTAATATATCTATCTATTATACATATTTATATTATATATATATATGATATATAAATCATTTCATATATTATTGAAGTTTTTAAATCATGATCTAAGTAATATGATCATGAATAACAAGTTAAAACACGTATGATAAAGAATTCCATTATTAACCAAAATATTAATTTAACATGGAAATCATTTTTAAATGGGTAATATAAAGTTATAAATGAATCATATATGGTATAATAAATATTAATATGGATCTCATATAATTTAATAACATACTATAGTCAATATACAATATGTTAAACATACCCTCAACCAATGGAAAGTGCAATGTAAGGGTTAATTCCACAATAACTTTATTATCTGAGGTTGTTTTTATGTAAGTATCTAATAGGAGATATTTATTATCCATGTCCATGTTTCATAAAGTGCACGTCAAATGGATTATTTAATGTGAATTTTTATACTACAACATCATTTTAAAGGTTTTAAATATTTATTTTTCTAAACCTTTCCCATTAATTTCCCTATTTTTAAAATGACTTTAAGGATTCATTTACATTGACATGAATGATTTAAAATGTTAATTCCATTCAAAAGTTTCAAAGGGTTATGGGAAACTTTGGGTCAAATATATATCTTAAATGACTTCCTTTATATATTATGTGACATCTAAATGATTTCATGAAAAATGGATATCTCACTCAAGGAGTTTTATAGATCATTTTCATCTATGTCAACATCCTTTGCAAGATTTTAAACTTGTCTGAAGATAATTTATTATGATACAAATCGTCCATATTGTATTGAAAATTTTGTGATATATTTGACTATTTATGTTTTATTTTTATAAAATTCATAGTTTATGGTTAAAGTATCAACATTCCATGCGAATTTTCTAATAATAATGTTTATGTTATATTTTAACGTTTTCATATAAAGAATGTGTTAGAGATAATAATTAATGGGTGGAGCCCACAACAGCTCCTCGATGCATCGGTATGTATCAGGAGAAACATAGAATTGGAATTGGATGAGGCCTTTTCCAATTTGATATATTGTTTTGGCCGAGGCCTAAATAATTTTTAGAAGTCTTTGTCGAGGGGTTGATAAAACATTTCAGAATGTCTGGCATTATACATCCCCTCATTATGAAAATATTATTAATGGTTCGTGTGGTTATTCGAGTAGTATAATACTCATGAATATGTTTAATTATGGAATTATTAACTTATCTCATATTCCTTCCATAAAGTGTTCATGTTTATTATTTTTAAAGGAATGTGTTTTAAATTATTCTATATACCTAATGTCTATGTTATCTTCCATTGTATTGCTTACCCTTACTGAGCGTTTAAGCTCAAACCTTTCTTATGTTTTATTTTCCAAGGATTCGATGAAGATTATTATGATTGATATGTAGGGTTAAGCTATAGGATTAATGGTGTTCTCAAAGGATCATTTATGTTGTGTTTTATTTTCTATGGTGTAATGTATTGTTCATGTATGTAATCTATTTTACAAGACTGCTGAACTGGTCTGTACTTCGGGACTCAATTCCATGTAATCATGCCAATGTTATGTAATAATGCACCGACTTGGGGTAACTAGGGTCTGGGAATTACAATCCTCATCAATAATTCCTTACCTGGGGAATACATAGAAAACATTAGTGTGTTAATAATCCTATTATGGGAATAAACATGTAATGAAACATAACATGTGAGTCAAATATATAACATGAAGTCATAAAAATTGTGCATTAGTAATGGAATAAAATAATAATAGAAAGAAATTGGAATAATAATATCATTGAATCATTATAAATTTGGTTCAAACATATAATATTTCATAAACATGATTCAAAACTAACTGTAGAGAAAATATCACATGGTGTAAATTTTCTTATAATGGATTTCATTTACTCATTAATCCCATACATGAAGTCTTACATGACTAAACCAATACCCAGTGCAATGGTTCACTATATAATTTCACCCCTTATGTCATTTTTGTGACATATTTTTTCCATGTAAATGAATAAATTATAATTTATAAAATAATAATTACCCATGGAATAAAAATGGGTTGTATAATACTACATCATATCATAAAAATAGAAAATTTCATTGCGAAGGCATTTGAAAATGATCAAAAGGAATGAATTACCCCATCAAATAAATACAGAACAAGAAATATATACATATGAGATAAATACATATAATTAAGAATATACTCATAATGTTAAGGGTTGATTTCATTGATGAATAGAAAAAAGAATAAAACATTTCTTGAGGAAGTTAAACCTTTGACATTTAAAATCACTTTTTGAATAAATAAAAATAAATATATTATATTAAAATTATTTTATTTGAATGTAATATCGGAAACTTATAATGGATAATTTAAAATATTGTCTGGTTGTGTTTTTGGTAAATTCTGTTCATGTCATAAAAATTTAAAAACAACTATTCTATTCACATTTTTAATATTGTTGAACTGGGCCATTTTTATTAAATCAATATGAAGATTCCTTTTAAAAAATTGCATATAAAAAAGAATAATGTACTTTAAAAATCATAGAGTTACATTAAATCATTTTTGGAAACGTTTTTAGAAATCACCGGTATGTTGGATAAATTGTTTTCCAGTGAAGAGAGAAATAATATCAGTTTTCATTAAAACCCTCATTTCGGAGTCCTGAGTACATAAATCGATAAATGTGTAGGGAAAACATGTATTATTAAGGAATAAGAAGGATAAAATAACATTCCAAATTAAATTGAGAATTATATGATAATATTTAATCACAAAAATCATAATCATAAATAATCCTGATAATAAATTTGATTTTAACATAAAACCATCAACACATTGGTAATAATTGAATTACAAGCCCCATTAAATAATAATATCAAATAAAAAATTATATATCATTAATTGATGGATATTAGTTATATTAAAATCCAAATAGAGAGTACAAACTCCACATTAATTTTTATAGGTGTATAACATAACAAATGGATGGAATAAGGAAAATGGAAACAAAAATCCTAAACAAATGTCGAATCATTAAGGTAAGAGTTAATAAATGTGGTTATTAGGTGTTAAAAATGTATATCAATAAAATTAAAATTTTAAATAATGAATTTATAAATATAAATTTATTTCACACGTAATAATTAAATAATATAATCAATGATGTAGATTTAGATCTCAATTAATGGAAATTGAGATAATAAAACCCTTACATAAAATTTTTGTTTAGATCAACATTAATAAAACAAATTTATAGATATTTTTAACAAGTTATTGATTATAAGAAATAATAATATTATTTATAATATCATATATGATCCATTTATAACATCTTCTTACATTCTTGTTAACAATCATTCATTATCGTTATTCTTTTAGGGGTCAATTTCCAAGTTTTCTCCTACAAGTTTATTCTTGAATGTTTCAGATATTTAACAAATGTTATAGTAACATAGTCTCCATAATGATATTAATGTTTTAAATATAATTTTTTTCATTAGATATATCTTTAACATAATTATTGAAATTTTAAAATGGATAATGAATCACATCTCTTCATGAAGAGAGTAGATCATATGTGCACATGAGCAACATTATCATTTTCTTAACTGGTGAAAGAGAACTAAATTAGAATGTATATTAAATTTATATAATCAATATAATCTCTTACATATCACATATATTAATTAAATTTATCCAACTATACCTTCTATGTAATGTGTTAGTGAAAATTTCATCACATCTCTTAGCATAGTGGTAGTCAACAATACATAGAAGCAATATAATAACATTTTCAATAGAATGAGAACTAAGAAGTTATATGTGTTATATTAAATATTTGAGTATTATTATATCATAAATATTATAAATAGTCATTAAATACATCATTTTAGTCATACATGACAAGCTATTATGGAAAATCAATTATGTCTATTTGCGAGGCAGTAGTCTATCTTACACACGATCACTAGGTTTGTTTCCCATTTGAGGGAGAAGACTATGGGTGTTAGTAAATCACTTCACATAAAAAATCGAATTATATATAAGATAGTAAGGTTATTTTATCATAATGGTTTAAAATTATTTGAATGAGGGGTAGAAAAATAAAATTAAATGTTCAGTTGTGGATATTACATCTTCTCCAATCAACTTCTTTTGGTTTGAAAAAAAAATTCTTTCCGAGGATGCATTTATGAAAAAAGGATTTTATCATGAGATTATTGAATTAAGGGTGTTATTTGAGAATTTATTGTCTGAAATAAGGTTTTTTAATTGTTTTTAAGAGATTGAATTATATGTGGTTATATTTTAGAAGTGGTCGAGAGGACACATGTGGAATTTTTGAATGAAAAGAATTTTACCCAAATTTTGCTCATACCAAAAGGCTAAAAAATGGATTTTTTGGAAACATAGAGGTTATATTTTCGATATGTTACAATAAAATAGTAAATATACAGTTTTGGGTCATATATAACCCTTATTTATTTAGTTTAACTCTTAATAACCCTTTTTTACCATAACTACAATAATTATTTTTCACTGATTCGCTATTCATTATGGGGTATAATTAAGTTAAATTTATTAGATAATAAAAATTATTATAATTAAAATATTTTATCCATTAATAAATTCAATTCATATATGTTTCCAAATTTAATTAAATATTCAACTTATTGATGCTATGAAAAATCGATTTTTCAAAGGTTCATTTTACAAGCATATAATGATTTTATATTAACTATATAAATAATTATCATCATTTCATGACGTTAAATTATAATTTATTAATATATAATATATAAATTTATTTTAAATAATTCCTCATTATCTTTTATTTTTATTAATTATAAAGGATAAACATTATTCACATTCAAATGGTTTCTAGAAAAATCCCGTTTTTAGACCCAAAAATTAATCTTTAACTGAAATCCATTATAATAAATATTTAAATATATTTAATTGTATTTAATGTAACTATATATTTATAATTGTACTATTAAATAAAATTAATGTAATAATTGGTCATAATTTATTAAAAATAAATGATAATATTATTAAAAAAATAATAACTACACTATTCACAGCAAAAAGTTTTTTTCCCCCAAAACTTCCAAATTATCATCATAACATAATATTTATATGATGATTTAAAAAAATTATTTTTCTCATATAATTTTCATAAAATGGGTAGGCAGAAATTTTAAATTATGTGTATAAATGATGAGAAAAACACATTTAAGAAAAAAAATGTGTTCGATAAAAAATAATTTGTTTTCTTTTAAATGAATTTAATTTTATTTTCAATAAATAGATAATCATAGAATTTATTTAATAAATTTGTAAAATTTTAATTCTAACTCATTAATTTTTTTTGTTAGTTTGTTAGTTTCAGTGGTTGTAGTATTTCAGGGGGGGGTTTGGAATTTCTAAGGAGGTTCGAGCAACATGGGTGTTAAAGAAGGATATAAACATTTTGAAATGTTTACACAAAATTTAAGGATTATTAAAGGATCATGAATATAATAATTTTAATAATTGTATCATTCCTAAGGGGAAACATTGAGATGAATTTTACATTATGTAAATATAATTCATGATGTGTAATAATTAAAAGATATTATACCTTAACTTTTAGCGAGAGGTGGAAATATATGAAAAACTATGGTTTACACAACATGTAAATGTTACAGAGTAGAAAAATATAATATTTTGTGATATTTCATAAACTATAAACAAAGTTGTTTCTCATTCAGTTTCCTCTCATCTTTTTCATTTTGGGCACACCCTAGATGCCCTGAGGAGAACATCCAGACTTCCTTTCTCCCATATCAATGTGTTAGTTTTGGTGAACACTTTTTTCTGATTGTTGGTAATACCTTTATTCATTATTGGTTTTTTTTATTCTCTTGGAGAATCACATATGTTGTGTTTCTTTTGATTCTATGCAGTTTTGGTCAATGTTTTGACAACCTTTTGGTGAGGTGTAGTTTAATTCTCAATTTTCTTGTACAACAGTGGTTTCTGAATTGTTATCTCTTCACCTTATGGTTTACATTGAGATTGGAAATCTTATTTGAGGTAGTGGATATTAAATCTCACTTTTCTATATGCTATGTGTGATTTCATCATTAGTAGTTTCACTTTCATGTCGTTAGTAAGGGTTGGAATAATCATATAATTAATTTTCAGACCAAAAATTGTTGGGTATAGGTAGTTGTCACATGTTTAAATTGTTTGCTATATGCTGGTGACACTGTTACACATATCTATTTCTAATTTAAAAAATAATGGTTTTGGGATACTTTCTTATTCTTTAGTTCTTATATTGTGATTACTCCTATTGTGTTGTTATGGGATATCTCCCAAATAAAATATTAATGAACATATAATTGGATTATAATTGGTTCCCCTGGATAAATTTTTTGTCTGATTAAGAACATTCTAAATAAAGATGATTAAAGATAATGGCCTTCAATAAATATGGAAGACCGAATGTGTGTATGTGTGCATACAATTGTTTTGTTTCTATTTGTTGATTTGGATGCTATGTGATGATAAATGTGACAAGCTTGGTTATGCAGTGAGTGGTGTAGTAATGTAGTGGTTGGTTGGAATAATGGTTAGATGTGTTGTGATGTGTAATTATGGTTTTTTGGTTTCCATGGGTAGTTATTTTTTATGTTTTAGATTTTGTGGAATAATGGTTGTGATGAAGAGGTTGTTTTATAGTGGTTGTAGAATAGTGGTTGTGGCACAATGGTTGTAGAAGATAGATTTTGGTGCAGCGGTTGTGGAACAATGGATATGGTACAATGGTTGTAGCGTATAGTTTTTGGTACAATGGTTTTAGTGAAGTGTTTATGGTGATAATGTTTTGGTGTAGCTGTTTTTTGAATAGTGGGTGTGGCATAGAGGTTGTGGAACATAGGTTTTTTCACAGTGGTTGTGGCATCGTGTTTGTGGGATAGAGGTTGTGGTTTAGGGGTTATGGCATAGTGAATATGGAATAAAGTTTTTCAAGTAGTGGTTGTGGAAGCATGGTTTTGGATTAGTGGTTGTGGATCATATAAATGTTTTTTGTATGATTAGTTTCATTGTCTTGTTGTGAGATGGATTGGATTATGAGATATGACTTTAATAGAGGATGTGTTTTTTTGTGATGGTTTATGTGTTATGGGATTTATATGTGTTGTATCTATATTAGTTCCCTTGATTTAAGAATGATAAATTTTATTGGTTAAAAAAATAAATAAATAAATGGTTTGCTAAATTAATATAATGGGATGGAATTTGGTGTGTGTTAAACGGCCTAATGAATAAATTTTGTGAAACTTGTAAGTTGAGTGTAGAAACTTTTGTGTGTATTTTGCATTTTTTCCTCTTTTTTCATATAGCTGATGCAACATTTGTTATGGTTGATGTGTCGTATGGTAGTAGTGGTGTGATGTGTTCATGTGTTGCTGATATGAACCCATAAGTGTGGTATTTAATGTTATCATTATTTTATGAATGTTTATTTTATATGTTATGTGCCCCATAATAGTTGGATAACAATACCAAATCATATAGGTTCACTATTTTGGTTATTTTACCAAACATCAAGTATTTTTGTGAAATAGATAGATTGCTACCCCCTTCCCCTCTCTTCCACTATAAGTGATTTGTTGGACCGGGTGTCATCAAGAGTAAAATGATGTATTGGACAATGTTCCTATGGGATATATTTTATATGGGGTGATGTGATATATGGTGGGGTCGTTTTTGGAAAGAGGGGAGAAATAGTTTGATATCATTCATGCTCATAATACACTACATCACATTTTCTATTTTTGATTTGATGTAATATGTGGCCCATGTGTATGTCAGCATCATGTGATGTGATATTATTTGATTTTTGGACAATGTCATTGTAGTTGGTAAAATATATGCTCTGATATGATATTGATGGATGGTATGGGAGAATAAGAAGTTCCACATTGGGTATGGGAGAAGAAAATTAATGGGGAAGTGGATGCGTGATGCCTTTATTTTTTATGATCTAAATGGTATATTATAATATTGGATGAGTGATTTTGTGATAAAGCAATGGTGTTGAATTATTTTGGCAGATGACCTATATATAATCTTATTGGTATTTTTTCATTGATGCATTAGTATGATAATTTCACAAATGCACTTAATGAATTGGTTATTTACCTACTGATTATATATGTTACGCTCAGCATATATATATAAAATATTTTCAGGCTTTTGGGAGGACCTTGGGGACTGAGATATACATTAATTATTGGGTTGTAATTTCTTTTGAGTTGCTACCAAATCATTTTCTTTTGGTATGTAATTTGGAGGCTTTTAAATGTATCATTACCACATTTTACATGCATTATGGGATGGAATTAGGTTTATAGTAATATATTATACAATATTTTTTTGGTTATTTTTTATCTTATCTTTTGACCGGGTTTCATTTATTTTGGGTTTTACCTCCCATATTATAGTATTTCTATAGTCTTGGTGATAATTTCCAACCTGATTCCTACTGGAGGTGGGACTCGGGTGGAGGGTATTATTTATCTCCCATGATTTTCATATCATTAGATGGAGGAGGTTATTAAATAGTGGTTTGAGATGTTTTCTTTGAGATATAATGAATTCTTGAACTAATAACATTAATGATTGCATGGGTTGGTATAGAACTAGATCTAGTTGACCTTGGTGTACGAAATATGAAAGTTATATCAACTATAACATAATATTTTTGGTTCCCCCCCAGTGCTCCAATGCAATGAATCTAATATTATTGGAATACAATGTTATGTGGAACTATTTTCATGGAAGACACCTAGGATAGGCCATCGCATCATTATGAATTCTCATTGATATTGAATATGGTGTTTTTGAAAAAAAGAGTTAAATTAAATATAATTTTATTAAATTACTTGTTAATATGCATAGGATTTTTTTTGAATTTTCATGAATGAATCATGTTCATTGTTTGTGAGTTTCTTATGCTATTGAGGTTCAACAATCTAATCCTGTTAATTATCATAGCATTGACCTAACAGAGTAGGATGTTGAATAGTAGTAGAATATTTGTTCTTTTTAGCTGTAGACTTTTGGTAGGTATGAGGGGAGTGTCTTAGATTAGGATTTAGAGTGGTCGGTAGAGAAACATGATATCTAATTAAGCCTGATCAGGGAATGATGTTATTTTTTGGTACCCATTTAAAGATAGTTAGATGTATGGATATATGCTTCAATGGTGGACATTGTTTCTTACTGATTACATGGAGGAAGATATGTTGTGGACCATATTTCTGAGGGGATTTTTAGTAGTGTGTCTATCATCAATAATAAGAGTAGTTAAGAGGTAGGAACATTTTTTCCCACTAGTAGGGGTTTCTAAGAAATATGGATATAGTGATCAGTTTCAATTATGTAAAACACTAATATACATATGTTTTTCTAGATGAGGTTTCTAGAGAGTTGCATCTGGAGGAGGCATGGAATCTAGTGATCAGGTATATGGTCACACAATTCATCCTTAAAAACATATAGGTGTATAAAATATATATGTTTATTGAGCGTATTCCTTCATTTTTTGAGCCTTAGTAGGGTGGCCAGCAAGTTATCTCAAGGATCTTATCTTAGGGTAGTGAGATATCGGTGTTTAGGTAGTCAGTGTTCCATTCAGTGGGGAACTGATCGTGGAAGTTTGTTTCCCAACCATTAAGGAAATGTGGTATCTATGTTCATTCCTTGGGTTTTAAATTTTCTTTCCATATATAAGGGAGATATGGAAATCACAACGCTTAGTGTGTTACCAATCTATGATGCTACTTTTAAATGGTCAATCCATACTCTTTTAGTTGTAATAGTTTCCTTTAAGACAGTTCTAGTGGTAGAAACCAGAATTTATTATCTAGAAGTTGTGATTAGGTGTATTTGGTATATGCTAGTATCATGATGATTCATATACATCAGGACCCATGTGAGATAATGCATGTGGATACTAGTAGCAAAGAGGTAGAGGATATCGGTGTAGTCTTATGAACCTGTGAGAGGTAGAACCACCAGCAGTACGAGGATTTGATTATGGTATGATTAGTTATTCTTATACCCTAGTGTGTGATTTTTTGGATTTGGGAAGCACCCACTCCTTTTTTTATCAAGTTTTTTCCATATGTTTTGATTGGAAATGGGGAGGTTTATATTTCCCTTGATGTTATATATGCTGGTTTGAGGCCTGGCTTCCTTGATTGATGTGTGTCGGGGATATAGACCATTGATGGGGTATCAATAGTCAGTGGATGGATTCTTCTTGTTGTAGATGTAAACACATATTGTTATCCTTGGTATTTATTGGCCTTATTCCAAGCCATTAATCATCTAATAGTTTTATAATATTGTCTCATTTTCTAGTGTGGCCAGCAAGGGGTATTCATAAGAAAATAAGGTTATCAGTTGGGTTGTTTGATAGTGAAGCATTTTTTTCATATTTAGTAGACTTATTAGTAGAAAATTAGGTTTTTATTTCTTCATGGTTTCTGGAGGAGTTCCTTGTTGTTTTCCTAGAAGAATTTTTGAAACTACCTCCTTTATGAGACGTCATTTTTGGGATAGCATTGTAGTCGGGTGCATCTCAAATTTATATGAATCCCTATAGAATGGAACCTATAGAGTTTCTTTAGTGGAACCTTTAGGTGGATGACATAATTATCAGTGGTTTCATTTGAACCATTGTGTCATTGTGGGGGTGCTTTAGTTTTCCAAACCACGAATGGGGATTGGGGTTTGAGTTTTTGTATATACTACTTTAAATTAAATCCGGTAATATAAATGAATAATTACCATCTCCGAAGGATGGATGATCTATTCGACCGTTTGATAGGTGAAATTGGGTTGTTAAGAATCGATTTTTGGTTTATATATCCCCATTTGATGCTAAAAGTTTAGGATATTAATATTGATTCATTTAGATTTTGGATTGGGATATTCATGTTTGTAGTCATGTCATTTGATGTTTCAAACACATCATCTGTGTCAATTGGCCTTATGAAAACTGTTTTTTTGGAGTTCGATGACTATTTCATCATCATATTCATTGACCATATCATATTATACTCAATTTTAGAGGTGGTTCGTGCCAAGAACATCTTATATGTTTTAAAGGTCATTGAACACCACTATATTAATTGGAATTTTTCATAGTCTGAATTCTATAATAGAGTATCGTGTTTCCTTATACATGTGGTGTCTCAGAAATGTGTGATAGTAGTCCCATCATAGTTTGAATTAGTTGTTTCTTTGGAAGCACCCAAAAATGTGGAAGAGTTTTGCTTTTTTTCTTGGTCTCAGGGGCCATTATTAGAGTATTACACTAGATTTTTCTTTATTTGTTTCCCCAATGACATTGTTCACTAGATCAGCCAAAACAAATTAGAATTATATATTCCTAGAAGCATTTGATTACTTGAAGGGGATGTTGGTCAGTTCTCTAGTGCATTTGTTACCCAAGGAGGGTATGTTTTTTGGGGTTTGTTGTGACATGTACATTCTAGGAATAGGAAGTGTTAATATAGTAGAGTGGGGTGATATATTATTTTTATATTCAGTTATTTCATGATGATATTATATATTCCATCTATCATATAGAGTTATTCAAAGTTGTTGTCGTGCTAAATTATTGGGGGGGTGACCTCATCAGTAATCATTTTGTGTTTTTTATGGACTACAAGATCCTGACATATGATTACCTCAAAATGATATGAATCCATTATAGTAGAGGTGGATAAAATTTCTTCAAATATTTTTATTTATAGACCTCTTACACCCTAGTGAAGGATAATGTAATTTCTAATATGTTGAGTTAGATGACCTGTGAGGATATGGATTTGGAGATAGCATGTGTTTGAAATAGAATGAATGATCATGGAGAAATAAATCCTGAATTTAGAAAGAATAGTGGAACAAGTTTTCTTTATCATGTGATTTTGTATCCATATTTGATGTTGAAGGTAGAGGAATCTCAATAGGGATACTCTTTTGTAGAGGTGATGTGTGATTGCATTGTTCTTGGTGATGATTGTAAGGTATGATCATTGGATGGTTTGTGCCATGTGTTTTTTTCAAGAAACGAAGAACATCCCAAAGTTCATGTGTGAGGAAGTTCCCAATGAGTTTTATAGATTAAATTTAGAGGTACTCCTTGGAGTGAAAAATATGTGTCATGGATTGATCAGATCGGTTTTGTATCTTTGTATAAAATTGTAAGTAATAGAGTTGGTATTAGTATGCCTAGTTTTTCAATATGTGGGTGAGGAGAACTATATTCTATGATTTTTTATTGTCCTTGAGTTTTACCAATTAGAAATGGAATGAAATATCAAGGTATTTATTCTTAGGGTTACATTGATCATTTGGAGTTTGTGATTTTGTTTGGGTGATAATTGAACAACATACGAAATTGGATCACATTCGAGTGATCCGTGAGTCGAGTGTTGAAGCTAATTTGGAAATGTGATATATGGATGATGTGGTTAGGATTCATAGGGAACTATAGAACAACATATCTAATTTATTACTTTGTTTAACCACTTGAATATAGTAGGGGATTTCAACATATCTTTAGATCCTAGTTTCACCTTATCATTACGTTTCTCTCTCGAACTGATGGTCATACAGAGAAGACCATACACACACTAAAGAATATGTTGTGGGCATGAATCTTGGAAATTGGTGGATCTTGGGTATGAAATCATCATTTATTTTAGTTTTCATATAATAATATATAGCAATCGTCCATTGGTAATTCTCTATTTGAGGGATTTTATGGTCATTTTTTCATTCTCTGTTGTGTCGAATAGAGGTTGGAGAGTTAGTAATTCTTGGTGTTGATGGGGTGTGGAGCACGACCAAAAAGATCTAGTTGTTTCATGTGATAAATCGGGTGGCACATTATGTGGAAAATTACTATGTTGATCATAGGTGTAGGCCACTATAGGTTGAGGTTGGATACCATGTGTTCATAAGACTCCCCCCCTCAGCATGGGATGTGGAGTTTTGGTAGTGGAGTAATATTTATCCTAGGTTTTTTGGGCCCTTTGAGGAGTTGGAATATGTTGGGAAAGTGGCATATTGTTTTTCATTACCACCATGGTTTTAGAGGATTAAGAGAGTATTCCACATATATCAGATTTATTGATATATTCATGATGAGTCTCATGTTATTGAATGGGGAAATTATAATACAAAGGATGATCTGATGTTCATAGAGTGTCTAGTTGAGATATAGGATCATCAATCGAATGTGTTTCATGGTTGGACCATTCTAATGGTATGTTTTATATGAAGGTCTACAGGCCTATAAGAGATTACATGTGTTTGAGAGGCACATATGTTTACCCAGTTCTTAGAGTTTTTTAATGTTTTGATTTTATCTTTTTATGGATGTGATGTTTGGGTCTTTCAAATATTTTCATATGTGTTGTTTCCCTTGATGGGTTGTGTGTAATAAAACCCCTATAATAATGAAAGGGGATGAATTGATTCCTAATCCTAAAGCATTACCTATGATGTGACTAAACCAATGCGTGTGAGATAGTGCCTCCCATATTAGATAGTATCTTGATAGAGAGAATGTAATTATCTAATTTGTACATTCCGGGTAGTTTCGTTTGTTGGTTATGATGGTTGTTGGTTTAGGATGTGTGCAGTTTGGTTGGTTTTACAAGAGGTTGTGTGGTTTGTGGGGGATTCTAGTCGGTAGAGAATGTTGAGGTGAGGTTTTGTTGGAAATTTTTTGTCCAGTTGTTTTGGTATGTTTAGTAGATTGTAACAATGACTATTAATGATATCCTTGAGATTTATCTCATTGTGTGGTTGTTTGGAACCCTTTTTTATAGATTGGTTTAGGATTCATGAGGGTGAGAATCATTTTAGAGGAATCTACTATAATAATCCATTCCATTTCTACCTATTACTCTACCATTTTTGTGGTTATTGTTGTTCAGGGGTAGGTTCTAGTAGTTTCAGTGGATGCTAGAGTTCTATGGGTACTCTAGTAAGAAATAAATGTTGTGTAATGTTTGTTCACAACCTATTTAGTTGGATGGTTGGAAACATTTTTCAAGAATGAGGGAAAATAGTGAGATGTATTACACATCATGTAAATGTATTTCAAAACATGTAACAATTAAATGTCAAGGATCCATAATTTTAAGAAAAATGACAAAATTTTGTAAAATTGATACATGACATGTCATGTGACTATTACAAGATGTGAGACCTATATATTTACATATATTTTATTATCCTTGGGACAATTTATTTATCATTTATTTATCTCTCTTGTCTATAACTTTTGGAGTACCCTGTATTCCCCAAAGAGACCATTATTCCCTCATTCACCCGGCTATGATCTGTTGGTTCTTATAAATGGCCATTATCAATCAGTTGTAATCCCTTTCTTCGTTCATGGTCGTTTTACTTTTTTATTCTCTCGGGTATTCACTATGGTGATGTTTTTTTGGTTGTGGAGGAGTTCTGGGCAGTTTTTTGACAACCCTTTGGTGTGTTGTTCATTGATCAACAAGTTCCATGTATGGAAGAGGATTCTAGGTAGTATCTTCTTCACCCTATTGTTCACAATGATATTGGAAATATTTTTTGTTTTAGGGAATACTTGTTCACATATTTTTACATGCTATGTTTGAGATATTCATTCTTTTACTTACCATTGGGTGGATGGTAAGGGTCGACATAATTATATAATTAACTGGGAGGGCTAAAATTTAAGGGTATATGGACTTATCACATGATTTATTGTGTTGTTTTATGTTTTTGAGATTGTTATACATGATTTTTGATAATAATGAAATTAACGGTTATTGGGAGCATTTCTTGTATTGTAGTTGTTATGATGTGATTCCCCTTGGCGTGTTGTTCTGTGACCTCATCTGAATAATGAAAATAAATATATATTTATCTACAAATTATTTTCCATTGTACACTTACATTGTGTGATAATACCCATTCTAAATGAATAAGATATATAATAATTCACGTAAATAAATATGGAATCTATAATGTGTTTTGTCATGTATTCTTTCACTTTTGTGTTTCCCTATGTTACTTGAGCTATTGTGTGATTTTATAGTTGGTCTTACGGGTTATGTGGTGTGTGTGGAAGTGATGTGGTGGTTGGTTATTAAGGAAGTGATCTGGGTAGTTGTGTGATGTAGTGTAGCATTAGTGGTACAATGGATGTTGTACAAAAGAGGTGGCATTGTTTTTTTTGGTGAAGATGTTGTAGTACATTGGTTGAGGTATATAGGTTGTGGCATAGTGGTTGTGGAGCAGTGGTTATAGTGTATTGGTTATGGCGTAGAGGATATAGAGCAGTTGTTATGGCATATTGGTTGTGGCATAGAGGTTATGGGGTATAGGTAGTGGAATAATGGTAGTGGTGAAATGGTTATTTTAAAGAGTTTGTGGCCTAGAGCTTGTGATGTAGTGTTTTTTTCATAGTGGTTGTGGCACAAATATTGTAAAATTGTGGTTGTCTAATAGTTGTTGTGTCATATGTGTTATGGTACTTTTTTAGTGGCGTCGTGGTTATTTCTCATTGGTTGTGGTATGTTGTAGTTGTGGATATGTAATGGATGAGATGTGTGGTTATTATGTTCTGATATACACTAGGAGATGATAGGAGAAAGAAATGGAGGATGTTTTGTGTTGTGACTACTGATGTGTGTTGGCCTTTTTGTGGTGTAGTTTTGTTACTTTAATGGGTAGCAATGGAATAAATTATAATCACGAATAAAATAAATTAATTAATGTTATAATAATTTAATATAATGGGATAGATGTTTATGTGTTTTAAATTTCATAATGAATACATATAGTGAAACATGAAATCTAAATATGGAAAGTGTTGTGCTTCTTGTGTATTAGTTGTGTGGTGTTTCATATAGTGGTGGAAGCAATTTTGATAGTTGAATTTCAGTATGGTTTTGGTGTTTTGGTGTGCCCTAGAGTTCTTGATTTGAATCCATAGGGTTGGAATTTTTTTATATCTATATTTCATCTATGTTTATGTTATTTCATACTCTCCCCACCCAAGTTTTACAACATAAAAAATTATTATATGTGTTGAGTTCTGGGTGTTTTCCCAACATATAGGATGGTAGTGATATAGATGGCTAGGTACCCATTCTCCACCACTCTTACATTAGTAGTGATGCATTGTCCTAATTTTCTTTGGGAGAGATGTGATATATTTCTCCAAGTGTCTATGGGTTTGACATGATGCAGTGTGATGAGATAAATATATAGGGACATTCATGGTAGGAGGAGGGCATGATTTTGATGTCCTTTAAATTCATGATACCATAATTCTCTGGTTCTGTTTATAATGTGATGTGATTTGGGGGAAAGGTGTCTAGGGGATTTAAGTGATGTGATGTGTTTCCTAGGTTTCTTCTGGGTGTTATATGATATTATGCGATCTTGTATTTGTGGAAGAGATGGGAGAATTAGAGATCCAATGTTTGATCATGAGAGTGGAAAATTAGTGGGCAAGATATAGCGGGGAAACATGCGTTGTTATGATCGTGATGCTATATTATTATAATCTTTTCATGATTTGTTTAGAAATCCATGGTGAGGATGGTTTGGTTGGATGAATTGTATTGGAACTTTTTGGTTCTTTTGTTTTTTCCAATTTTGAATTTTCAAAACCATTGCACATGTGCACATGAGGCCTTGGTTATCTAATAATGGGTATGAATATTTTAATCACCCAATTTATATAGAAAAATCAAGTTTTCAAGATGAATTGGAGGTCTTATCTGGGAATCAATATCTAGGATGTTGATGTTGTTGAGTTACTTACATCTGATTTTCCTTTTTTTTCTTTACTTCTTATACATTTACATGTATCTGTACTACTTTATTCATACATTTTGGGAAGGTTTTTGGATTACCATTATATTTTCTACAGGCTTTGTTTGGTGATTTTTTATCTTAACTCTAAATATTGATTACACTATAGACGTTAATGCCTTTAATAATATGAGATATTTATTACCTCAGTGCTAGTCTCTAACATGATTCTTATAGGATATGGGATTCGATGTTATTATCTCTCTCCCTTCAATGCAATATATTTTTTCGGAGGGGGTAATGACATTAACCATACATATTTCATAAATTTGTTAGACCTATTAATATCTTTTAATATTATAACTATATAATTATGGTCATGCTTAAATATCAATATTTTTATAGAGTATCGCATTTTATTTAAACTCAGTGTTTAATGCATCACAATATATCAAAAGCATTGAATTTATTTAAAAATAAATATATTGTAAATTCTCGGGTTGTTATATTATATTAAAATCAAGGAATTGCGTTTAACATATTCTATCCAACATTATGTTCCTCATTTCAAATCATAGTGTGTTACTCATACCATATAATATAATAACTTTATCATGATATCAATAATAAATAAGGTTTAATTTTGGTTCCCTAAATAGAAATTATCGATGCCTCTTTCATTAACATTACAAAAAATAACTCACCAACTGAACACCATTATCCATGGTTTTAAATTGGTGGCTACATTTTCATAAAACGGCCTGGGATATAAACATTCAATTATGATATAAGGGATAAATAATTCCCCGCATTATTTATTAATGAAACATCACTCAAGAGGAACCCAACATAACATACTTATCTACAACCAAATTTCATCATGTTTTTCAATAAAACATATAAGTACTCAAGTGATGATGTCCATTAACAATTAACATAAAGTAAATGTATCTATACAGGAATCTTTAGAAAGGAATATCCAATGAAAAATTAAATATTGATTTCCTCTTAATGGGGTTTTTATCATAACCACCCATTTAAGCTATTACCAAAGGAAAAAACCTTGATTAGGTGACTCATTAAGATATGAGGCTCTTGCCTTTTATGGGTTGTCTTATATATGTCTCATCAGACAATATCACCTAACAATAGAAAAAAGTTTATGAATAATTTCATGGAACCTCAAGGTTCTCATTCATGTGGGTATCTTCTAAAAACTTTTAATGTGACATATATTTATAAGACATAATTACATTAAACTTTAATGCATAAGAACATCAGTAATGTGTTATGAATTTTCATTATTAATGAAAAACATGTAATATTGTAAAAAACATGTTGCAAATAGGGAACCAACTATAAGATAATCCCACTTTCACTACAGGAAACTAAAAACATCCTTATGTCCATAGGATCTCACATGATACTTATAGAAACACCCAAATATTATAGGAAATGTTATTATTGAATAAATTTAATTTTTTCACTATCTTATGTTACACAAAACTCTAGGTTTTAATGAAGAGAGATATACTATTAATATTGATATTTAAACATAAATGTTATAAAATATCCATTAAAATTGGAGGTATGAATGGGAAAAAACATATTTTAAAAATTATGTATAATTATTTTATGTAAATAAAACATATTTAAAAAAATATTTACTTTTAATAAATTCGTTTTATGCTTAGCAAACTACCAGTTCTCAAAAAAAATTGCATTTTGTAAACAAGTTACAAAATTAATTTTTCAATTTATAAAACATTTATTTGAAAAAATAATCTTCAATTAATAAATCATCATGTTGATATTATTTTTGTGTTCATTTTTCATAATTTTATAAAAGAGATGAAATTTTTGATGAATATTAAAAATACTAATACTAATTAAAAACAACATTTTTAAATAATTTAAAAGATAAATTTAATTCTATTAAAATTTTAAGACTAATATTATATTAAATATATAATTATAAATTTAATTTAATTAATTTTATTAAATTTCATATTGAAATTAGATACTAAGAGTTTATATAATTATGAAAAGTTTTCCATGAAAAACTACTTTTTTTGTTTCATCTGCATACATGATCCTCAATTAATTTCATCCAATTATATGATATGAATTCATAAAAATAGACCCCAAATTTTTCATAATAAAAATTACTATTATATAAAAACTTAATATTATTTCTTAGTCATAATAAATTGTAATAACAAAAAAATTAATTACCACATTTAAGGTTAAAATGGGTTTACAAGGGGATAAACTAAAATATAAGGGTAATTAAATAGATAAAACATTTCCAAATAAAATTTTCAACATAGGATTAAATCTTATACTATCCTAATATATAATATATGTTCATTTTGAATCAATATACATGGAATTTACTTTATCAATTTTTAATCGTTTAGGAAATATTCAAGTTGCTTCTTTGTGTGTTCTTTTCAACATTTATAAATTGAAATATCCTATCTACCTCAATTAACAAATAAAAATACCAATGTTTGATACATTAATTTCAAAAATACCTTAATTTACTCTATAAAAATATCCTCAAAAATTCATTTAATTAACAAACCCTCCTAATAAGAATTTTGGTTCTAAAATAAGGATGAAGTATAAATAATTATTATCATTCTTAACTGAAAATTTATATTTTAATTATTGTTCAAAGTATATATTATATTATTCAACTATGATGATATAATAAAATCATTATATCCATATACATATATTTTGGTATTTTAATTTTACAACCTACATCTTCATCCATTTTTATCAAATTGGAAACAAAACTGTCTATCATGGGTATGACGAACTACCACCTCACGAAATGATTTTATTTTTTTCCTTCACTAACTCTCTAGAATGTATATAATGATGGATTTAAAATATTTAACTTTTATTTATTAAATAATTATAATTATTAATTTATAATATAACATTTACATTCTTATATTCCAATCTATTGGAAAATTATAACACCTCGTTTTCATATGTGTGGACTGCCACCTCCACAAATTGATTGGAAACATTCATAGTTTTATTTTTACATGGATGGTAATAAGTATATATTTAGTGAATATATATGATATATTTTATTCAAAATTTATTTTTTATGATTATATATTAATTTACTCTCTTTTTCTATCATTCTTCAAAATGGGTGCAAAGTTCATGCTTATATAGGATATACCGTCTCCATAAACAGTGTAATTCATTTTATATATTTAATGTTTATAGATTATAATAAATACATATATACTAAATAAATATGATGTTTATAAAATAGTAAAAAATTTATGATTAACCTATGACCATTGTAAAGGTACCTAAAATATAAAAACAAAGCATATATGAAAAATGAAATGATTTATATTTGAAATTTTATTTTAATTAAGTATTGTTGATAAGGGAACCATGAAAGGATATAAGTAAATAATATATGGTATCATAAATATGATTATGATTATAATATTTTTTTTAATATTAAACCCCTATTTCTTATACATGATGTTTATACATGTATTAATAATTTCGAGACTTGAGGTAAGGGACTTCTAGTCTCTCTTTAATTTCTGGGAGACATATGCCCTATCACGACTCCATTTTTTTGTGTGTGGTATATACTAACTATGATTGGATTTTAGGATTATTATTTGAAAAAACAAATGGTGATTGAAATTTCTATAATATTTTATTTATTTTATATAGATTATGAATCAAAAGTTACCAATGTGGTAAGGGTTTGATGTTACAATCTCAATGTCTTTCAGTATTATTTTCGGTAATGCTTCCAAGGATGAGAGGGAATTATCTACCTCTCAGAAAACTCATGAGTTTTATTCTCCTGTGGTTATTTATATAAATAAATTGTATTAATCTAATTTTTCTCTCTATATGTATTGAATATTCAAAAATATTTTTTTAAGGAGAACAAACTTATCTCATTATTCTATCGAAAACCATTTTTCATCCTAATCGATGTTTTCAAAAATTTATTATAATAATATTTATAAATTTATACAAATATGGTTGAAATGAATTTTTACCTATTTTAATATTTCTACTAAATTTTTTCATTGAAAATTTTTATCCCATTCTGAATGAGGTATATTTGACTTTTCACCAAAACATGTGAATGGAATCTTAGTTTTAACGTGTACAGAATGAATAGTATTTTTTACTATATCGATCGCTCAATAATCTAAAGTTAACATTACATGTTTTGAAGGCTATTTTCAAGTCAATTTGTTTCATTAATATTTGGTAGTTTTTTATATTAAAAATAATTTATTTCAAAGTGAAAATGATATTTTCTTCAAATATTTTCCTAGTAATCATTTAAAAAATTACATATAAGATGACATAATTTAATGATACATAATATTTATACAGGATAAGATCCAATGATACTACCCTTACTATTTATCAATATTATTTATGATTATGATGAAATGATTTTTATGAAACACATTCGTTTTACATGGTCAACACTATAACAAATTGATGAAATGTTAACGAAACCCATTTCTTTTCCATGGGTTATTCTATGAACCAATGATTATGATAACCATTTATTTTTTTCATAAGTCATGAAATAATGGATGTTTTATGATCTTGTGGAACACAAATTTATGGATTTTATGATGGGTAAGACCTGTATCTCCATTCAATTAATTGTGTAGTAATTAATATTCAATGTTTTGATAGGGTCTTTGAGAGGTTATCTCAAGCATGTTACAAGAGGGGGTATGAGAGGTTATACCAATCATGATTGAAGAGGGTATATAAATTCTTATAGAAGGATAGAAAAATTATTGTTAATGAGAATTAATCCAAATATTTAAATAAGAGTGTATATGAGGGGTTATCCCAAGATAAAAACAAGAGGTTACATGAGAGTTTATCCTATTCCAAAAGAGGGTACACATGAGGTTATCCTGATACTAAAGAGGGAACGTGATCGGTTATTCAAAGACTATCATGTTATTAATATCTTGGAGGGTATAATTGAAATAATATTTTCAATAATTATGTTTATTACACAAATATATATCATATTCCAAAGATATAGTCTCATTGATTATGTAATTTGAATAATTTATGATTTTTGTCTTTTAAATTTCAAATATTTATTCAATAACATAGTTTAATGATCTATGATACACAAGGTATGGTTTTAACATTTAATTCTCATGTCCTTATTCCATTATTATTATCATATGTTGATATCCCTTACATTCCATTAATGGGAATCTAATCTCACCTTTTATTATGTTTCATTTCCTCAAGATATGTAGAATTGAATTATGATACATATGTCTAAGAAGGGTGATAGTTATAGTGAACTTATTGGGAGATAATTTAGTTCACCTATAAACATGTTTTCCATGTATTCATGTTTTCAAAGCCACCCTTCTTATATGATTGTGGCGTGGATCATTATGTTGTATAATTAATTATCATCTATTATGATGTATTACTTAAATGTGATAAGTATGGTTAAATATAATCATGCTTCTACTGAGATAAATATATTGTTGATGGGTCTTCTAGGTTTTCCTCTATATATAATATTCTCTCTATAACGTCAACATATTAAGAGAAAACCTTCAAGGGATTAAACTTCTAAAGTATGTTCTTTGAAATTTAGGGTGGCCTTATCTTCTAATAGACAGACACTACTGAAGTGTTATCATATAAATATATGATATGGTAATTAGTTATGGGGACCAAATAAATACATTCTAAAAATTTAAGAATATATGATACTATGTTTGTCACATTAAAAGTCGCAATATACTCAAACTCCACTATATAATTGGAGAAAAATGACAGATTCTAACACATTGAACTCATATATGATAACCAATTTCTTTAATGAAATTTATTTTGGGATTTGTTACATCAATATAAATTTACTAAACAACCAAAATATCATGAGGATAAGTGTATTTATGAAATTAGGTACATTACATAATAACATAAAAATGAGTATAACATAACTATTTGAAAACTCTGTAAAAAATTCTTATATTCCATAGATAATCAAAACTATATCGGGTAACCTAGGAACATTCATAAGAAAGGGATGAACTACAAATTCAATTAAATGATAAAAAAATCATTGTATAAGGTTAAGCAGTACATGTGATCTAAGTGTTATATCAAGGTTTTATAATAGTTTTTAGAATTATAATCTTCAATAATTAGGCATAATAGAAAAAACACAACATGGGAATGTGGAAACAACATATAATATGAAATCATAAACATAAGTAAATGATATCCACCAAGAAATAATAACATTTTGTTCTTTTTATAACCGCTCATTCACCATATATTTCATATTATGGGGAAAATGATTTAAATGCATTGGATGACTATGTTATTTTTCTCCCGCCCATCACATTAATATCATGTACATGCATAAGTGTTCCACATAGATCATATAACATAAGTATGACATTCATCACTTTTAATCAAATGATTAATGATTTTTTATACATACAAAGAAGACCCTAATAAATGATGGTTAGGTATATATAGTTGAATACCCTTGAGTAGAAATGATGATTATTATTCACTTCATAGTTGTTTGGCATGAAAAATCTCATGATTATTTTGATATCATAAATATGGTACATAAATATATATAAAAGATATTAATGATATTAAATGGGTTTTATAATTACTAGGAAATCATAAGGACAATAATAGGGGTATTTAATAACATAACCCAATATGAAAAATTATATATTAAAGGAATAATAAAAATAGGTTTCTTGAATAATTTGCAGTATTGCCATGATAAGATGCATCTAAAAGCTTTGTATGAGCATATTAAGAGCTCTGGGGGAACATTGGGAGGGATATACAGAAGGAAGTGTAGAGTGATTTATATCTCCAAATTTTTCAATGAATTGGAATTTGAGGTTTAATGGGTTTAAATAGAAAAAGATAGCAGAGTTCATTATTAATTTCCAAACATAGTTTTTAGAATCTATTTGATAAAATAACCAATACCAAAAGCCTTAAAATGTTTTTTCAAAACATTATACCAAATAAGAGTGATTTTCATTATTTTATAAGGACAATAATCAAACTCATTATAATAATATCCTTTGTGATATATATGTGAGTCCTGTTTTTAATGAATTGATTTTAAAATCAAAATATATAATATACATTTTGGAAGATTCATTAAGGGTTTATAAAATAAATAAAATTTCCTAAGAAATAATTTTAAAGTGAAAAAATAATTAGTTTCATGGATAATTGTTATAGTATTTATTACATCACTTTTTTAAAAGTATGATGTCATAATATATATAATATAATTAATCATTTTTTAATTTTGGCCAAATATTTTGATTTTATTGGAAAATTACGAAAAAAAATAACTATTGCGTAATTTCAAAAGTCCTTTTTACCAAATAAAATATATTTTATCCTAAAAATTCTCCATGTATTATAATTTAATCTTTTAAATCAAAATTACATATTTATATAAAAATATAGATTTTTGAAAATAATATTTTTCAAGCACTTATTAAAATTATTTTCTACTGCTTAATATTATGTTATAATTTTTTATTTAATAATGTTTTTTGTAATAATATTTTATGAACATATAGTTCATTTTAGAGATTCTTGAATTCATTAAAAATTGTGTCCTGATTGAAACTGTATATTTCTCAAAATTACAATTTTTTCATCATATCAAATTCAAAGTTTTATCAAACTTATAGTTTATTCATTTACAAAAATAATATTAAAAATTGATAAATGTAATCATTTTTTATTAAAAATAATATAAAAAATTCATACAATTTGTTTCTAGTTATATATCCATTTATTACTCAAGCGAATTCTATAAGGGTAAAGTGAGTGACAGTGTGATTTTTTTGTATAGTTTAATGTATGTGGTTTGTTCTAGGATCTTTGATGATCTTAAATTTCACTCATAAATGGGTTTTTTTATTCTTTGGTTATTGAATCTCATATTGGAATTGGTTTAGTAAAAATCAAAAATATGTAAACTCCCTCCAAGGCTCTAATAAATGGGATTCATATTGTACGAAACTACTTTTCAAGTCCATCACTTCTCCCATTAGGATCAATTTGAAAAATCCTAATGGTCACTATATTTATGGTATGTTTTTAATGTTTATAATTTTAGTGGTATATTAAATCCAATAGACCAAAAGTATGAAAAATAATCAATGTAGTGTATATTTATCCTTTAACTAAATTAGTTGATAACACATTAAATCATTTAAAAAGGGAATTTAATTTTTAAAAGTTTGGGTTGTTACATTTTCCCTATAAAAAATTTTACCATTGAAATTGGAATTTTATATATAAAACATATGGGGGTAATTTTTTCATATACACTTCTAATCATCTTTTTTCTTCCTCATACATGTGGTTCATTAATAAAACAATGACCAAGTGAGTTGTTAATTTTAATTGAACTTTATCTCTTTGATCTATTATATTCACCAGATAATATCCATATGAAATCTCACTTTATGATGGTACCACCACTTGATTATGTAAATTTGAGGGATCTATTATATACCTCCTCAAGAGGGATACAAGGAACACATCATGATCATGAGGAGGGTTAGGTGAGAGTTCTGGTTTATATTCCACCACTCTGATGTGATCATGGATATCAATGAGGATAATGTATCTAGGGAAATGATTTACCTTCTTAAAATAACCTCATGATATTCTTCCATTTTGATATATGAAGGAACACTTTATATCTTACCTCAAATTTCTAGTTCCATCCATGATTTCTATATATATTATCTATTAACATTGTACACAATTTATATGATACAAATTTGTTTGAGCCATATTTATTATTTCATGTATATGAGAAGGCCTAATAATCTTACACTCTCTAAATTTATACCAAAATTTGGATTCTAGCACCTCTTATAATACATATCCTCTTGATTTTACATTTATGTACTATAATGGAAAGGATTGTTATATAGGAACTCCATTAGGAGAAGGTGTTGATCCCAACATCCAAGTAAATACATTTAATAGGATATCAACATATCCTATAGAGGTTGCATGGTTCTTTTATACTAACTATATGTAATATTACAATAAACAGTGTTGATGATCATTTATTTATCCAACTCTTGTAAATGGCTTCTCCAGAACCTTGAGGTAAACCATGGACCAAAATCAGATACTAAAGAGTGGGGAACTCCATTAGTCTTACCACTTATCTTAAAAATATCCTAGAGAGTTTTTAGAGAGAGAAATATTCCATAATATATATTAAGTATTCTATCAATGTAAGGTGATAGAATACCATTTGAATGGTTTTATTTCCATTTGGTGTCATGGGGACTGTTAAGAAGAAAAAAATATTTATGTATTCTGCTTTTGGTACTTGTATTAGAAATTGTTACTTCATACCCTTCTACATTTTTCATTCTTCCTCAACTTGTTAGTATACCATGAATTGAGATAAAAACTCTATAATCATCATCTTTATGTTATCCCACTATATATTTTTCATCAAATATATATACGTCATATCAATTTAAATTTGAATAGATAAATATCATATATATATCATCCATAAATTACCTCTTAATTTTAAATTTTCATGGAACATATATATGTGTTCTAAAACAAATAAATCCATCTTCAGTAAAATCAACTTATAGAATTTTTATTCCTTTTTCTATAAGAAATTATCATCCTTCTATTCCTCCTTAATCATATAAAGAATGTATGTTGTGGTAGTTATTTTTTCAATTTATGATAAAGATCCTTTTATTAATCCCATATATATCCTTTTCATGTCCAAGAAGATTAGATCTAATTCAATACTTTACGTAGATATAAAATCGATGTGCTTTCTACTCAGAGCATTTTCCATTTTATTTGTTTTCCTAGGATGCTTATGAATTTATTAATTATAATCCTTTATCAGCTCTAACCACCTCTATTGGAAAATATTTAGATCACTTTTTGGGAATAAATACATTATGTTTCCAGTCTATATATATGTCACACATCACCATATAGAAATAATTTCCTGAAATATTCATTATGAAGATAAATACAACCAATTATAGATTACAGATTGTATATTTATACTCGTGTATATTTAGTCATATAGAGTAATAGGTGATATATATATCCTCTTGAATCAGTACACAACATAAACCCTTACAGTTTTTTATCATTTTTTATCACAAATACTTCCCCACTAATGGGTAATGTGGGCATAAGTGTAGTGATTCGACTATTATTTAACTCTTTAAATGTATCTTCCCATTCATAATTCTAGAGACTCATATCACCCTCTGAAGTATCATGGATAGTTGGATTTAAAATTTTGAGATGTATCACAAAAATCAATTATAGAACACATCTAATCCATGCAAACTTCAGTTTTCCATCATATATGTTGGTATTGGTCATCCATTAGCTACATTTTCTATTGAAGAATCCACAAATAACCCCTTTTTTGTGAAACAAAGAACAGTGAAAGATACTTACTCTTACCAAATCACACAATTATTTTAATTTTATTTTAATTTTTCCTTCCTTATGTTATTTATTACATTTTTTAAATTTTTTACAAGTTTCTCTATTCTTTTGGGATAGATAAGAAAACTTATCATACAGGCTACCACAAATTTGTAAGATTAATCCCTAAGGATAATATTAATCTAGTATTTGAGGACTACTAGAGAATTATTATGACTAAATGGAATCAATATTAACCTATAGTGCTTGTGCCTTCTATGAAAATATATCTTTAATAAATCCTCCCCCCACACATTTACATGATAATATCCTTGTCGATGATCCACCTTATAGTAGTATTGTGCTCCACATGTCTGATAAAATAAATGAAAAATCCATGGAAGTGGGTACTTTTTATTTATCAAGATCTTATTGAGTTCATGTTAATCAATGCGAAGGAAAATTTCCTTATCATTCTTCTTAACAGAAAGGATTGGATCAATCCAGGGTGACGAACTTGGGCATATAAATCCATCATCAAGATTCATCTATAATTGTTTCTTCAAATCTTGAAGTTCAAAAATATCCATTCTATATGAAGTTTCAGTTATTGGAAAATATAATATTAAAAGATCTATTTATTACTCAACCAATAATCTAGGTGAAATATTGAAAAATTCCTATACAAGCACCTTTTTGTATTCTATCTTAGTTGGGATGTATTCAAGGATAATATTTTAATTAGTCACAATAATTTGAGAAAGATAAATTTTCTCATAGGGAAATAACAACCAATCTTGATATGATAATACTAAATGAGATTCATCCATCTCTTTCAATTATATAGAATTAGAGGATGATTCATGATATGCTAGGAGATTTTCATATTAGGGAAATTTATGTTGGATCTATATAAGAAAAGGTAATCCATACACATAAAATTATTTAATTTCACTATTGGTATAATAATAATATTTTACAGATCATTCCCACAAAAAATCTATTTTTGAAACAATAATTATAGAAAATTTTCACCTAATAATATCAAATCATTTGGTTCCATGACTCTATGTTCATAAGAAACTAATCAGATTTTCTAATATGGAAACAATTTAAAAGAAAAAAAGGTAAACCCAATATTCTAGTATAGGATACATTTACTTAAATCATTATTACCTATCTCAATATAGAAATTTCTTTAGTCCATTAGTGCTCATCAGGCTTCGTGCAGTTTTGTTTCCATTTATCATGTTTTATAGCCCATGAAATAGGGTATTGGTTTATATAATTCTCAAATTCTTCACATTTATGTCATAAAATAGTTAATGGTAAATTAGATTGAACATAATTTAAATCCATCATGATAACTATATGCTTCATTTTTCTATTGTAATTAGCTAATATAAACCTATTTTCCCACACTGAAAACATATTGGTGTTCTTTTGTGAAATTCCCCCTTTTCTGCATTCCACATTTTTAACATATAGGAAATTGAGTCTTTTTTATATATCACATTAATAAAATGAACTAATTTGGGATACTTTCCTCCTATTATTATTTTCTGTATGAAAATTAAATTATTCCTTAGTTATTAATCATGGTTTGTGATGGATAGTTTTGGATAATCACAAGATGTTTTAATTAATCAAACATAACTTTTTTTATCTCATTTGGATTTATTCACATTCAACCTCACATTGTTTGTTGACTTGGTTTCTCCTATTTCTTGATATTGACTTGCTATAAAGGGAAAATTATCAGTGAGAATTTTTCTTCTATAAAATACATATACCAAAATCCATGACATTAAATGGATAACTCATAAATAAAAAATATTCATTAGCCAACAAATTTATAGGTTTTAATTATATGTTGTCCATGATATATTCCCAAATAAAAAATATTATAGGAATTGTTTTTTCTTTAATCATTATTTGTGAAGAGATAATGAATTTTACAAAGAACATCAACAAGGAGTGTTAAATGACATGTGTCACAGGGCCCACTGTCATGCGCTAGGTGATGACTAATCCCATCTCAATGGAAACGTTTTTGGGGTTATTAACCCAAGTTTTATATATTTGAGTAACATTCACTTGTAATATCTAGATAGGGATACATTTTTTTAAACCAATCACTCTATACATTACCATGATTTAGGGATATTTCACTATGATCACTATTATACCAAAGGCTATTGGTGGATTTTTCTAATATTACTCCAAAAAATAACTACACATTTATTTGATACTAAATATGAAAACATGTATCAGTAATATAATTTATTTCATTATTTATTACATAAATGTACACTTAAAAAAACCCACGAATATCATGAGGGAAATTTATTTGTTAAATTAGGTACATGACTTAACAACGAAATACAAGAGTATAAACTTAATTATTTGAAATCAATGAAAAATTACCACATATTATTTATATATTAAAAAATATATGAGATTATATTGGAGAATACATAAAGAAGGGGTGTCTAATAAAGCCTATTAATACAATATAAAATGCATAGAATAAGTTAAACTATAACTATTATCCAATAAGTATATTTATTTAACAAAAAGAGGGGTGAGATTCATAATATTGAATAATGATGTATGATATAAAATGATTTCATAAAGGCATATGGGAATATAGAAAAAATTGAAAACATGAAATACTAAACATAACATAAGGATAACTACTAGTACATCATAAAATAGTATTATTAGGATAACCTCATATCCAAAATATTTTGAATCTCATGAGATAAAAACATTACCCAATTCATTGCAGGCAATACATTTCAAATCCCAAATATAATTATCATATCATGTACATGTATATGTGTGATGTATAAATAATACTATTTATGAATTTCATTCATCATATTTAATCCCATGATTAACATAAGTCCTTGTCCTTAAACATTACATAACCTTGAGTTTAAGTCAATCAGGTGACATTATTTCACATTAAGGATATTTTCATGTTTATAATTTTATATAACTAGGTTACAAATCATACATAATGAAACAACAAAATTAACTTTAAACTTCTGTTTAGTTCCATTTTCCAATAATATAAAACATTGAAAATAATTCATGACTTCATTTTATCAAAACTTTTCCTGACATTCAAATTGACCAATACCTTTCCTTTATTCGTCCCTAAAACCATTATTTTTGAAAAAAAACATTGGATAAACACAGAAGCTCAGTAAGTGATAATGAGTAAGGTAACTGTTATTTCAGTAAAAACCAGAAAACCATTTCTTAAAAAAAAGTTTCAGATAAATATAAATATAATTCCATAAAAAAGATCACAAACATTACCTTTTGAAAATAAATTATATCCATGAAAACTAAATAAAAATCATAGAAAATTCGTGTAGTTGAATTATTAAATTATCTCATAATACTTGTAAATAACCCCCACAAATTGGAATCACCATATGACAAATTTCAAATGTAATTATACATAGAACAACAATTACCCAATGAGTTGGAGTTCTATCTAGAAGCACCCACAATTCAATATCAAATGGTATCAACCAAAGATATCTAAGAAACCCATAATATATATTTTCAAACCACTAGAACATAAATAAAACATTTTATTATTTAAAATAATCTTTTAAACTCTCTTTTAAATTACTTGTATATTATCAAAATTCTTATTTATTCAAACATACCATATTGAATGTAAAATTATTTTAAATCCCATTTTCAATGAAAAAATAACCATAGTAGGGAAAGAGTATTTTTATTTAAGAAAACATGTAATCTTTAAAATGAATCTATAAATAAAATAAAAGTAAAATTTAAATAAAGGTGGATATAATTGTATATATATAATAAGAAATTTCTTAGTTGTTAGTAAAAATGTACTATTTAAAACATTTAAAAAGATTCATATTGAATAACTATGAGATAATGTAAAAGAGACATAAAATTTAATTTTGAAATAATTTATTAATATTTAAAAATTTCATAAAATAATTTTATATTATGGTTCTTAAGAGATATGTAGTTTGAATGAAAAAATTTAAGTATGATTTGTTTTGAAAAAAAAATCCATTATTACTTCAAAAAAAATTAAATCCTATGATCCATGAAATAACAACATTAGAAATAATAAATATAATGATAATAGATAAATTTATGATATATAATGTCATTTTTTCTATATGTACACATTCTAAACGAATAATGATACATATCTTCAAAAAAATCTTCAATGAAAGGAAATTTAGAAGAAGTCCCTTAACTTAAGTCTGACTTGTCATGTTTGTCTTAATATTCCTTAATAATAAACACATATTAATTATCTAAACTCTTGATAATCAGTTTCATTTTTATTATAACTTTTATTTCCCCAATTAAAATGCTATATACAAATAATTAATAAATTGCTTTTAATTAAAGTGTTTGGACCATATTTGGTTTATGTGTAAAAAGAACATTGGTAGGTTGAATATGGTCAGAATGGTTTATTATTTAATCATATGAAGAAAAATAATAATTATCATAATTATCATATCTATGAATCTATTATTATTTTAAAACAACTCAGGGAATATTTTTATATAAAATTAACTAATATTGCGATCATGAAGATGGTAGGTAATACATACACATAAGTAATGTTTCCATTTTTCAATTTTAATTACAGAAAGAAGGAATGTAATATTTTTAACATTAAAAAGTTATAATTATTACATCAATACAGTGGTATTTAATTAGATATAATTATATTTATCATTCTTGTGATGTAAGATGAATTGCATTGCTTCGAAGAGGCAGTAGTTCGCACGTCTATGAAGGAAGTTGTCACCTTTTAAGTGTGTGAAAAGGTAAGTATTAAATTATGTAGTATATTTCCAAATTTTTTATTATTTTTTGAATTATATAGTTATTTAATTAAATAATATATATTTATTATAGTAACCTCATTACCTTCCATGTGACATTTTAGTGAATAATGCATCACATCACTTATTAAGGCAGTAGTTGGTTTTACAGATGAGTAATGTTATCATATTCTATATGTTTTGTAATTTAAAAATCAGGTGTATGATATCTTTATTAAAGTTGTATACATTTTTTATAAATATAATATTTTTTTTAATAAAATATTGTCCAAAATTAGCCCCACCCATGAGAGGTTGTTGTGGAAAAATGAACAACATCATTTCGTGAGTCGGTAGACCATTGAACATGCAAATGAAAATTTCATAACACAATTGCTGGAAGGGTTTCTGGGTTTAGGTAATAAAATTTACATAAAAAAATACATGAATATTTGTAATACTGTGTTTCTTATTTAATAATGGTATAATAATAATTTAATGGGATGGAGAAAGAAATAAACCAAAATCTATATGTTGATGAATGCTACCACTTATTAGTTTTCACTATTATACTTCCATTGCTGGATTAATTCCGAAATTAAGGATTCTAGGAAGATTTTAGATAAGTGTAGAAGTTATTTTGGAAGATATATTTGTATAAAAATTTCTTTATAGGTTTTAATATTAGAGTATAAGGGGAGGCATTTTATATGTGATGTGGGTGGAAAAGTTGTAAATATTTCAATGAGAGAATTCCAACCACATTTTTTCCAAGTAAAGTGGATTCAATTAAGAAAAATTTTAGATCATATAATTTATAAGGTCTATATATGGACAAACAATGGGTAACTGACATGTTTTCGGGTCATTTGGCCCCTAATGATTCTTGTTTAGTCACTTGGTAATTCTCATTTTTACCTTACTCATTATGATTAATATTAATGTTTTTCAATAATCACTCTCTTAAATAATTAAGTTCAACTTATTTAAAAATATAAATTCTGATGATACCAAATATATAATACTTTTCTATAAATTCAATTTAAATATTGTGGATTTTTTATTTAATACTTATCCCAATGTTCTGTCAAGATTATGGGTTTTTTGAATGACTATTTCATTAGGAAGAGATGATCCAAGGTTAATATTATGACTAAAAATAATCATTTTATGAAAATAAATTAATATATAATTATATATATTATATAAATTTCATTTTAAACATTCCCAATTTTATGTAACTATAATTATTTAAAAAGATGAAAGATTATCGATTTTAAAACAATTTTAAGAAAAACACATTTTTAAATCAAAAAAACAATCTTATAGCCATAACTAACATAAATTTGAATTAACAATAATTAAGTGGATTTCATAGAACTAAACAATACATAGGTCACATTAAAATATATTCAAAACTTATTTATAATTATAAATTACTTAATTTTGAAATGAAATGAATTTTTCTTCGAAATTTTTAATTTTCCACTATTCATTAAAAAATAAATATTTTCAGGAAAACCATATTATAAATTCACCCAAGATCTGATTACATAAATAATTAAGGTGGGGATGAGAGATGGAACTACTCTCTCTAACCAGGCGGCGATCATGGGTTTCATGGTGTCGACACCTAGATCTACGACGGAGTCTGAGGTTGAAGGTTGTAATGCTAGAGGTGTGGCTACAAATGGCGGGACCCTGACACTGTAGTTTGCGTGGTGTGATGTGGAAGTGATTGATGCAGTGGTCGCTGGTAATGTAGAGGTTTGTGATGTTGGTGGCGGTGTGGCGAAGATCGATGGAATGTCCGCACAGAAGGTTGTGCGGAGGGCAATGATTGAAGTGGTGGTCGCTGGTTCCATTTATGAGGCAGCCAGTGAAACCTCTCAGACAGTAGATGAGGCGAAAACCGTCCATGTGAAGGAGTCTGAGGGTGTGGAACTTCACAGCACCGCAGTGAGGATTGGTGGATTTTTGGAGCCACAAGTTGAATAGATTTTTTGCGGATGGTGAAAATCCGGAGACACCTCAAAAGACCGGTGTTTTTTTAAAACCTATAGATGTCTAGAATACTTCATCATATCAGGGAATAGATGTGTTTCCACACAGCACTACTTATGAAGGATCATCTTCCCATCGTTCATTTGCCTGCTTCAAAGGTACATCTGATTCTTCAATTAAAAGGAATGGGAACATTGCTCATATAAAAGCGGATCCTCATGCTATTTCAGAAAGACTCAGTTTGGGAGAATTTTCAATCATAGATAGACTATATTTACCCAAAGTCTCTCGTCTTATGAAAATTAAAGAGCTTAAGGACCGAATTTTATCTTACTAGGAATTCTCTTCCTAGAAATGTGTTTCTTTGGGAAAAGGATATTTCTATATGCTTTTTCCCACAAAAGAAAATAAAATTAGATCTTGGGGCTTTGGTTCTATTTCATTGAAACCCAAAATTATTCATCTTCATGAATAGAAAAAGAAGATCAATCATTTTGAAGTGGGAAACTCTACAACTCAAGTTTGGGTTCGAGTTTATGGCTTATATTGGATTATGTGTCATCCCAAAATTTTATATGATATTGTGATGTCTATTGTCATTCCAATTAAAATCGACAATGAAACGAAAGTTTCTCACTTTGGACACATTTCTAGATTCCTAGTTTTTGTTTTACGGGGTTATACTCTTGTGGAAAATGTAATGCTTTCCATGGATGAGGACATCATTGGGTTGAAGATAATTTATGAAAAAATGACAAAATTTTCCAAGGATTTTATTGTGATTGGTTGTGGTCAATCTACATGTAGGCACTCTATTGTTTGTAGCTTCTACGCTCTACAAGGACATAATGAAAATAATTGTTTTAAGAAACACCAAACCACAAAGGCTCAAAGAACTACTGAGAGCAACACACGGTTAGAATAAATGAATGATATTGTTCCCATGAAGGTGAAAAAATCTACAGGTGATGATAAGGGGGTCACCTTATGTAAGAAATATTGGGCTGACATCTTTTCCATAGAAAAAAATACATGCAATGACAAAATTTCATTAAGTAGTACTGATGATTTGATGGTTGATCAAATGGTTGAAGAGAATCTTCAAAAAGAGATTGATCGTAAACATTCACATGAAAGGATGGTAACTTCTCGTAACCAAAAGGGCATGAAAATTTTGTATTTTGACTCTTCATTCATTTCGAAAAATTTGCATTAAATCCCGAAACAGTTGGTGGATAAAGATGATTTTCTTCTTGTTTCCTATAAAAAAGGCTCTGGTTGTTTCTCTAATTTTGGATGAGCTGGTTACTATATGTAATCTTCCTCCCCCCTCTGACCAAAATTTTAATGGTGTCGACAAGTCGCAGGTCTGTATCATAGAAAAATCTGAAGAGTTAATGCAGAAAAAGAGTATTGCTACATCTGAAGCAATTGAATATAAAGAGGAGATGAATATAGTGGGACATGGAGTCGCTCTTGAGAAATGTAAAGAATACAGCTCTGATGATAAAACTGATGCTGAAACATTACTAGAAAGACTTCAGTCTATAACATCAAATAGGGGAGAGTAATAGGTCGAGGGCACGGTTTAGGTAGAGTGTGATGGCTTGTTCTTCAAGAGTAGGAAAGAAAACTCACTGATAGATTGATGAATAATATAGGCAGCTAACTATTGGTTATATACTTTGGACATTTTGATTATTTTACTCTCTTAGACATTTCCTTTACTTGTTTTTTAATAAAATTCTGCAGCCTCTAACCTTTTCCTAAAAAATTCACCCAACATATATTTATAAATTTTTATTTAAAAATTATATTAATTTTATTAAATTAAAAAATCTAATTTTATTAATTATTATTTGAAATAGAACCCTATAAGAAAATTATTTTATTAAAAGAATTTCCTTTTTGATTAAATATTACTTAATATTTTTATAACTAATATAACAATCTAGTAAATATTAATAAAAATTAAAACGATTTATTATATCATTACCTATGTTTTCACATACTTCCACCCTTTTATAATTTTCTTCCTTCAAATTTTTAGTCACTTATTATACATGTATGAACACCATTACCTCACAGAATTTTCATATTACCAGGTTTCCTATTCAGCAATATGATTTTCTCAAAAAACCTTAAGTTGATGAATCACATTAGTCCAACAATCATATTCCCTACTATTAAAAACCTAAACTAGTTACTCCTCCTAAGAAATATTTTCTTCCAACTAAACTACATTAGGGATCATAACATGAGATGAGTCCCACACATATTTTCTTACTATTGAAACATGAAATACATTGTGTTTCTGAGATAAACATAGAGGAAAATGCACTGGAAAGTAAAATGATCCAGCATTATAGATGATTAAATATGGTCTAATGAACTGTGTATTCATCATCCCAATATTACAAAAAATTAAACACACTTTTCCATGGAGAATAATTTAGAATGGCCAGATAACCTTCCATGAAAAAATTTGCATTCCTCTGATTATCTACATAATTTTTCTTCCTTATATGATATTTCATCATGTGTTGCACAATTTAATTCTTAATATCATCTATTTACATTAACAACTATGGTCTTATAAACTTCTTTTATCCTAAATCGTCCAAAAAACAAGTGTCTACACCAAATTTCATATAATTCCTTAAATGGATTCATATGCATACATAAATAAAGAACCTTATTATAAGAAAACTAAACCATAAAATTATGTTTACCCCAACTTCCTTGGTAATCCAATGATTTTGAATGATGAATATTATCCATGGATTAAATCTTACAATAAAACATTTTATTAGATTGAAGATGAATATCCATACTAAAATTAAATTTAGTTCCCAGTAACTCTTGATGTCTTTTCTAATAATTAGATGTGACTCTAGGATCATCGTCTGGTATAATAGGGACATCCACTCCATGTAACCTAAAAATATCCTTTAGAAATAATTGATAAATTTTATCTAAGGTCATTTTATATTGAATGCAAAATAAAAGTGTAGATTGAGTTAATCAGTCCATAATTACCCAAATCAAATTATTACCTAGAGAAGTAATTGAAATTCATCCCTTAAAATATACTAATATATTCCCTCATTTATACTCTAGCATTGAAAAATTATGAAACATCCCCTTTGGTAATTTTCATTCAACTTCTACTTGGTAAAAATTCAAACACTTCATGGTAAATTAAACAATATTTTTTTTATTCCATACCACCATTTATACTCTTAAATAACTCTCTACATCAGAGTGTTGTCTAAAACAATGGAAAAAATGGAGAACTACAACATTTATTCTAAAACTCTTTCCTCGTCTAGGAATCACTAGGAACACATGTTTTGATTAAAACTCATAAAACATATTCTTCATCAACATTAAAATTAGGTAACTAACCCTTATTAATGGATTCTACCTTTTCCAGGAAATATTGATTATCCTTCAGAAGAATGCATATTTGATTATGAAAAATTCAAATATAAAGAATCCTAAAACAAAATAGAGGATGTACCTATGTCCATAATTTCTTCACCAAAATTCCTCAAATCATTAACAAAATGTTCACTTTAATAAAATAACACGGTTAATATAGTATTTCTTTTTTGACTCCATGAATCAGCCACTTCGTTTAATTTTCCAGGATAGTAGGGAATCATGAAATCATAATCCTTGATTAGATATAACCATATTCACTATCTCATTTTCAGTCATTTCGGAGATTATATATACTTATATATTTTTTGATCAATTTATATTTTTCATTTTACACCATATAACTAGTGCCTATAAAATTTGACAAAAAAATTTAGTAGCTTGTTCCAAATAATATTGTGGGTAATTTAACTCATGAGGTTTCAACTGAAATTAATCATTTACTATTACTTGATCATTATTTATTATAACATAACCAATTCCATTCAATGAAGAATCATTCTAGATAAAAAATTCTACATTTATGGAAAAAAAGTCCAAAATTTATCATTCAATAATATTCATTTATGTTCTTAAAAAAAATCATCGCATTCTTTTGTCCAGATTAACTAAACACTTTTTCTTGTTAACATAATTAGTGGGTTATACAACTGATAAACTTTTTCAACAAAATGTTAGTAGTAACCCGTTAATCTATGAAAACATTGAGTCTTTTGATTTTTTGGGTTTTGGACATTATTCAACAAACATTGTTTTAACAAGGTGAATATTTACGAAACATTTAGAAGAAATATATCCAAGGAATGCAACTCATGATTTTTTTCATGAGGTTCATAAATATTAGAGGTTTATTAGATAACCTAACAAGAATAACTGAAAAGTCATAGTTCCCTTGTCTTGTCTAAAGCACATTATTTATAACATCATATTTCTTCATGTTCAATTGATGGTACTCCAGCCTCAGGTCAATCATTGAAAAGTACTATGCTCCCTAGAGATGATAAAATAATTCATCCATTTGAGGAAAACAATACTTGTTCATAACATTTATTTTATTAAAGGTTCTCAAATATGAAATGTCTCATTGAAGAATCATTATTTAAAAATATAGTAGCACCCCATGTTGAGGGTCTTTGTTGAATAAAAATAATACCTAATAAATCCTTAAATTGATTTTTCAATTTTGAAATGTAGACTTCAGACAATTGATAAAGGGATTTATAAAAAGGATTAACCCCAGCTACTAAGTTAATAGAAAAATCAACCTCTCAATCAGGAATAACACCAATAAAATCAGCTGCAAAAAGAACTATTTATTTATTTTGTACTTTCAAATCACTAATTTTAATAGTTTCTTTTTAAAGAAAATATTAGATTGGTAACATTGATTTCTACCTCTAATCAATTTCTCATCTTCTTAGATTGTTATCATAGGAATTAAATAATTAAACAGAACATTAATATCACTAAAATATAATTTATCAGGATACACTAAAATCTATTATATATCAAGAATAATATATAACACTATAATGGAATGTTTAATATGATATCCAGAGAATAAATAACCACTGATAACAACATGAATATTCATATAATTTTTAGTTTTCTTATCATTTTTTCCTAGAGTTTCAATCAAAAGTTTAATCTTACATTCCTTAGGTGATATTTATGATTTTCATGTAAATTTATTAGAAAAGAAAGAATGTGATGATCCAGAGTCAAACTAGGTATTGGAATAATTTAATAACACTAGTAGAATACATTTCACTAATTCATTGGTGGCCCAAATTCCATTATAGTAGTATTAAATGACAAATCCACACGCTTCTATTTCCAATCATGAAGATTTCAATATCGTGAAACTAACTTTGGATGTGAATTTTCATAATAAACCATATTATTGTAACTAAAATATAATACCACTAGATGGATAAAGTTAACCCATTCATTGATTACTTAGTATTTTATTCCATGAATTCACATGTTGTGGGTCTAAACCTTCCACATCAGTAACACTTCCCTATATTCATATGAAATTTTCTGAGATGATTTCTAACACACATATAAAAAATATGTGATGTTAAATATTTTACTTATAGATTTATTTTAGGTATCTTCCTCATACCCCTCAATATTGATTAGTTAATAAATTATTTATCACAAGTCACAAAAGAGTAAAAAAACTCAATATCAATATTTATTGTACAACAGAAAACATTTTAATAGATATTAAATTCTCATACGGACAATATATCATTCTAGAAAGGGTTTCAATACTGAGTAAAACCATTTAATTATTAAATTATTGTCTCAAATATAATCTATGGCATACCTATAAAATATTATGACACTTTCATCATATGTAGATACAAATTCACCATCTTTTCCCCATAATTCCTGGAATTGTTTTCCATTCATAATTGAAAAACCTTAGGGAAATATTTCTTAACGAAAAGATACGTTAATGGTTCACATTCCATGGTATGAAGATAATATTTAAATATGGTATTTTTAACTAAATACCACCACATATTAGTTCCACATTCAAAATTATAAACAAAAAGGGAAACCATTGTATGTTACAAATATAACATCGCATCAAATAAATTTTCAACAATGCTGATCAATCCTTTTGATACCACAAGGTCAGCTGATCAACTGAATGGTATAGGAATTATTCCTCATGAAATTCTCCAAAAAAATACATGTTCATTCGTGTTAGTGTAGGTTTCTCTTGAACATGAATACAAACACTATTTTTCCCCTAAACCAACTATGTCATCATTGAAATAAAATATTCTATTTTGATTCCAATCATCTCAATATATTATTTGTAAAGACATATTCCACATGGTTATTTCGCACTATATCATCCCTTTTACCTTTGTTGAACCCCATTCTGAATAGAAATAGTTTAAACAAAGAAACCATGTAATATTTAAATTGTATAACATTTTAACCTAACAACAAGGTAAAATTTTTAAAGGGAACACTTTTATTATTATTTTGTACCTAAAATTTATTTAACATGAGAATTCATTCCAACTATAAGGACACATCCTTAAGAATTACATAATCTTGAGTTTAAGTCAAGAATTTTTCTTTCTTTCCCATTAAAGTCATTTTTAGATTTATATTTATTTATAATTAGGCCATAACTCATACATAAAAAACAATTAAATACAATGTGGACATTTACTATTAGTATCAATTTTTCTTATAATATAAGTCTATTAAAAGAAAGTTTGACCCCTTTTCATGAAAACTCATAACAACATTTAACATGACCTCTTGCTTTACATTACCCATCCTTATACCATATAAAGTTTCAATTAAAAATCGAGATAGGAATAGTATCTTAGAAGTGGATATTAAAAGAAGGACTTCATTTATTTATAAAAAATATTAAAACACGTGAAAATGATTTCTTGAAAATATAGAATTCTTTCCATAAAGGGAAACAACATTCCTTAAAATATATCCTTTACTTTACCATTTTAAAATAATGATTTCTATAATAACTCACTACAAAAAATAGAAAATTCATGTAGGTACCTTGGGAATTCATCCCATTGAACCCTTACTGAACCCTTAATAATTTGAATAATCATACAAAAAAATTCAAATATAATTATCCAGATAACATAATCCTTACCAAAATAATCATAGTTCTATCTAAGAACAAACATTATTTAAAATATAACGTTCTATCTCGATGCTATTTAAAAAATACCCATTATATAAATGTTCAACAACAACAACAACAAGAATAAAACATTTTCTATTCTAAAAAACAATTTTAATAACACATATAAATCATATTTTAAATTATTAAAATATAACATTCATTACAAAATCCCATTTTGAAAAAACATTTCATTAAAAAAAACATTTTAAATACAGAAATACAGAAAAAAATGGAAATATGGTTTTCCATTTATGAAAACATGTATTCTTTTAAATGAATCTAGAAATGAAGTAAATGTCAATATGATAAGAAAGTTATTTGTTTATATTCATCAAAAATTGAAAAAATTATTTTTCTTTTGTCAAAAAATTCATTTTAAAATTGATAAAAAGATTCACATTGAAAACCATTGAAATATAATAAATTATAACTAAAATGAACTTTATAAATCTTCTATATACATATAAAAAATTCCAAAAAATATTTTCAATTATAGACATGGAAGAGGAAGAGAGTTTTATAGAAAAATATTAAATGAGATGTTATTTAAAAGAAAATTCCATTATAACTTTCAGAATAGTTAAATCATTTGAATCATGAAATAATATTATTAAAAAACCTTAAATATAATGAGGATATATAAATTCATTATATGAATTTTCAAAGGGAATTATATATTCCTTCTAAAATAAATAAGGTACATATCATTAAGAAATTCCTCAATAAATGGAAATTGAGACGAACTCAATTACCTTGAGTCTGAATTGTGACATGTATCTTTATCTTCCTAAATAATTAACTCATGTTAACTATTAAATTTCCTGAGAAAATTTTTCATTTATATTTATTCTTTTACTTCACCTAATAACATCCCTATACAATTACTTAATCAAATAATTTTTTCCAGATTCATGGACCATATTCAGTTTATATATCAAAAACGTCATTGATATGCCCAAAATGATCAAATAGATCATTGTTTAATCAGAATAATAATAATAATGATATAATAATAGTATTTATATCTAAATTACTATTTTAAAACCAATCATGGAATATAGTTTTTAAAAATTAAATAACATTGAAATCATGGAGATGGAGGGTTATACATAAGCATAAGTAGTGTTCCCATATTTTAATGATATTTTTAGAAAAAAAAGGTATATAATATTTTATCATTAATGAATGATAATTATATCATAAATAATATGACAATTAATTATGTATAATTATATGTTACATTCTTGGGATGTAAAATGAAAAACATCACTTCGATGAGGTAGTGGTCAACATGTCTATGAAGGATTATATAACTTATTTAGTGTGTGAAAAGTTAACAAGAAAACTATAAATTTTATTTCAACGAATATAATTTTTTCATTTATATCATTATTATATCATTTATATCATATATATTCATTATATTTACCATTATTACCTTCCACATAACATCTTAGTGAAAAACACTTCACATTGCTTCATGAGACTGTAGTCTTCCGTACACAAGCGGGATGTAATCATATTAACTAAGGTATAGAATGTACAAAAATTTTATAGAATATAAAGAAAATAATAGTATAATTATTTTTTAAATATTACAAATATCATATATAAACAGTTTTCAATTATTATACACAACCATTAATAGTGGTAATGGAAAAAAATTAACTATATTATTTCACGAGGTGGTAGTTAGTCATACACTTGAATAATGATTTAATAACGCATTTTATGGAAGTGTGTGTAGGTGTATTTAATACAAAAAACAAAAACAAAATCTCTGTATATGTTGGATAGTATAGATATTATATTTTCATTGTATAATAAGAGTTTAAGGGGGTGGATAAAGAAATAAATAGAAAATGCACATTGATGAACATTACCTCTTCTTCGGGAAACTCATTTTGGTTTTCCCCAAAGGCCTTCAATGGATGGATTTATGAATAATCTAAGAATTTCAAGATGATTTTATAGAATTTTATATGTTCTATGGGAATTTTTAACTGATATTTATGGATTTATAGGTTTGAATACAGGGGGTAAGGGCAGGTAAATTATAAATGTGGTTACTGGAAAACATGTATAGTTCTGAAAGAAGGAATTCCACCCATGTTTGACCCATGTGAATTGGATCCAATAATTAAAAAAATTATAATATAAAGTATAATTTATAAATATTTCCATAAATTATGTTCTTAACATTTTTCTAGGAAATTTTTCCCCTTATGATTATAGATCAGCCATTTGGTAATACTCATATTTACATTAATCACAGTTATATATTTTAATTTTTTCACTAATCACATTGGTCAGAAATTAATTTTATGTTATTAGAAATTATAATTTCTGATGATTCCAAATATGTAATACATTATTCTAAATTCAATAAATATAATCTTAAAAATTAAATTTAATATTAATCTCGTAATCACAGCGAGATTATGGGTTTATATAAGAGGTATTTATTTAAGAAAATGATGAATCTATATTAACTCTATGAATAATAATTATAAATGTATGAAAAAAATTAATATTTATTGATATATAGTATATACATATACATTAATTCATTACCCATTATGTTTTATTTTAATTAAAAAAATGTGAAACAATATTCATTTTAAAATAGTTTTTCAAAGAAATAAGTTTTAAACCCAAAACAAACTAATATTAAAAACTAATATAAAGTTGATTCAAAAGACATTAATTGGAATAAATATAAATAAATAATATTAATTTAAATTTAAAATATATTAAAAAAATATTTAAAGTTATAAATAAATTAATTTATTAATTGGAATTACTTTTTTACAAAAAATGGTATTTTTCACTATCCACTAAAAGGTAAATATTTCCCACAACAGTCCCAAAAATTCACCCAAGGTAAATTTTAATATGATGATATCAAAATGATATTAATTTTATAAAATTTTAAATATAAAATTAAAAAATTTAAAATAATTAAATCTACATAAGAAAAGTGTTTTATTAAAAAAAATTGTTTTTGAATAAAAATTACTTAATATTTTTATAGCTATTAAAACTATCAAATTCATATTAATAAATCTTAAAATGATCTTTTCATTCATTACATGGGGTTTTTCAATTAATTATGATGAGATATATACAAGGAATTCCCCAATAAATGAATTATAGATATATCTAGGTGAATACCCTTGAGTGGAAATGGGGATTGGTAATCACTATATAATTGTCTGGCATAAAAAATCATAAGGTAGTTTCAGGTGCATAAATAAATCACATAAAGAGTCAAAAAAAGATTAATGGAAGTGGAGTGGAACTCTAATCACATTTATATAACAAGGAGAGTAGTAGGGGTTTGTAAGAACGTATCCCAACATGAAAAATTGGAATTTAGAGGCAAAATATTAAGAAGTTACTTGCATAAAGAGGAGATAGAGAGGATCCCTTACCTTGACAGGGTGCTACTAATAATTAAAGAGGATATTATAATGACCATGAGGGAACCTTTCTAGGGATCTAGTGAGGTATTTATAAAGTAATTTTATGCTTGAATGGTTTTTTTGGTAAGAGGAATGAGAGGTTATATGAGTTTATATAGTGAAATACTGTAGATTTATTTATTTATTTCCAAACCTATGTTTTGGACTCTATATTATAAGTAATCAAAAAATAAAAACATCACATAGTTTTTTCAAAATAAAAATTGTAAAAATGTTTTTCCCTAAATATATGTACCAAACGTTTTAAAATAATAACCAACATGATGTGGAAGTGAGTCATGTTAATAAGTAACTGATTTTAAAATATTAAAATATAATATAGTTTTTGGAGGATTCATTAATGGTTAATAAAAATAATCATATAACCCCAAAATGAAAATATTTTAATGTAGAAATATAATTTTGATCTTTTAAACTAATTATTTTATTTATTTCATCACTTTAGTGCTTTTAGGATGCCATAATACATACCATATAATTATAATTTATTTAATTTTGACCAAAAAATCAACAATATTTGAATAATATGAAAAATATATCAGTTTTGGAAAGTATTGTCATAATTATACCAAAAATAATATTTATTTTATCCATAAAATTCACTATGTAATAAAATCAAAATTTTTAAATAAAAAAATATTTTCTGAAAAAATATTTTTTTTTACTATAACGGTTTTTGAAATGTTGTAAAATTTATTTGTGAATTCAAAAAATTATATTACCATTTCATATTTAATAAATATTAATTACTAAAATTATTTTATTAAAATGGGAATTATTTATTAATATTATTTAATTCATTAAAATGTGTTTCTTTATAGAAACTATACTTTTCCCAAAAAATCATCTTTTGTTTCATCATATCAAAATCAATTTTTTGTAATACTTATAATTTATAAGTTTAAAAATTTATATACAAAATTTATTGAATCATATTTATTATTAAAAAATAAAAATTAATAATTTCAGTGAATAAATACAAATCTCATTCTTACACTAGTGAATTATGTGTGGTTAAGGTATGCAATGATGATATTTTATTTGGATTGTTTAGTGTATATGGTTTAGGTCAGGATATCAATGAGCTTGAGCTTATCTTGTAAATTATTTCACTTTTTCTTTAGTTATTGAATCTCAGCATGATCATGGTCGAAGGTAAATCACAGAGATGATATCCACCTCATAATATCTATAAAATGGGATTCATAGAGTATAATATGACTAGTCCACATCATCACTTCTTTCACATTTGTGAAATATATGAATCTTAATGATCATTATATAACAAACATATTTTTATCTATTATGATGTTTAATAGTATTTTAAATTCAATAGACTATAACTATCAAAAATATCCATAATAGTGTACATGATTTATATAACTACATTACATCATAATTAATTTATTAATTTAATAAGGGATGTAAATTTATAATTTTTTTGGTCATTCTACCACATCTCTTCCATTGTGACAAAAGACATATCCAGACTATGAATTCTAATAATTGTGATCTATCAAAAATCTATAATATGTATAACTCTCGACAACTAACTCTTTATCTCCACATTAGACTAATAATATATCCTTATTTTACATCATATTCCTATGGATATTATTAAAAGGTGTCAAATAATGTTCACCTATATCATCTTGATATTTTCCTATCATGAATAATGCATAAGAAACATCAATCTTCATATATAAAATTGCATACATGATATATCCAGTTAAATATGTTTATGGTATTTTTCTCATTATCTATCTTCCCTCTTGTTTCTTAAGAGATATTTTCCTTGAAATATGTATACCAAGAGACATTATAACCAATTACCTCTTGGAGTTTTTCATAATAAACCTTCTCAATATATTTTCAATGTATATACCTTGACTACACCAATTAGAATCATGTATCTATCACGCATGATATTGATCCCTACAATGTTGGTTAGTTCACATAAGTCATTTATAAAGAAGTTATTTCTCAATCATATCTTAAAAACCTGTAAGGATTGTATATCCTTTCACATTAGTAATATTTCATCAACATGTGTAGCTATGAAAATGAATTTTCTCCTACTAAACCATTTATTTTCACATGGATCACATTCATTCTGAATGAATCCAAATTATTTTATAACATAATTAAAGAGTATGGTCCATGACATGGATACTTTTCTTAATGCATAAATGGACCTATATAACATGCATAAATTTTTAGAATTCACCATTGTCATAAACCCAACAATCTATGTCAGATACACATCCTCTTAAAGGATCCTGATAAGGAATGAAATTTAAAATCCATTTTCTAAGCCTTTTAGACATGTAAGAAACTATAGAAAAATAATTAATGGATTTAAAAATAAAATCTATAGAAAAGTTTTCATAGTAGTTAATTCCTTGATGTTGTATAGAATCATTATCCATTATACATAATTTATAGATATTTCTATTACCAATTATGTAAATATTTCTCTTTAATACCAATTTAAATCCAACTGGATATACATAAAATATAAGATACATCAAAACCCTAACATGGTTTTGATACAGGGAATAAATATAATAATTCATGGATTATTTCCATCATGAGGCTTTTATTATCTTTATTTTCTCCTATTAGGAGAGAGTATCATTAATGGAAACAAATATTGAGTCAATATCAATGGTTACTAGTAACCAATATCTTTCTAATTCACTCACCTCTCTATTACTCTTACAAAAAACAAGTGTTTCAAAAATATGTTCTTCCATAGGGACTAATGGAATCAGTTCCCATACCAACTGTTGTACATCATGAGCAATTGATTTATCTAATTTTTTCTTTTTTAAAATGTCCCCCTTGAGGTTGTTTAACCTCTCCAAAGGAGTGGCATGTCATGAAATAGTTAATTTCTAGTTTGATGGGTTGTATTTGTAGTATCCTCTTATTCCTTTACGATGAAATACAAAGATACACATCATTACTCAGGGTTGTAGTTTGTTTATTGAGATGTCATTAAAAATTCCTTACAACAACATCCATGAACAAGTAAAAAATCATGTTCTTTCCACTCCATAACTCAAAAAGAATTTCATTCTCCTAATTTATTGGTACTCATAATTTTAATCATAATTAATTTTTCAATTAATATCCTTAAAATAATAATGGAATGATTTCATGAATTTTCTTCTATCATAACATGTCCAACGTTGTAAAAATCCTTTATTCACTAACACTATTCAATATAGTGTATAATGTAAAGTGAGTTGAGATAAATTACCATAATTCAGTAGATAGTTGATAAAGTGTTGGTTAATATATTCACAACCTCTATCTAATATATGTTTATATATCTTTTTATCAGTAATATTATCAACCTCACTCTTTCACTCTTTTAATTCCCCAAATGATTCGAACTTATACCTCTTTGGGTTGATATAACCATACCAACTCATGTTATTGGTAAAAGAAATAAATATGAGTATCCAGATATATCTTCTATGAAAAAATGTCCAAAAACATCAGTGTGTACCAAATCAAGAATCTATATGACACTTTATACATGACCATTTAATATTGGTTTGGTAATATTTCTTTGTAAAAATGTGGTACATTGTTCATGTATCTTAACCTCAAAATACACTGAGAAATCGTCTTTATATGTATCTATCGAATGCCTCAATTTATATGACAATGATGGTCATTCCATAACTTTTTGTTATATTATTAGTTAATTTATTTTTCATTATCAATTCAACTATTTGGTTTTTTCTAATTTAACACACACACACCATTATTAAATTGTTTCATATCATAAAGTATAGTATCATTAAAAAATTATCAACCATTATTTCTAAAGATCAAAATAAATATATCTGTATATATACAATAAAAAGGAATAATGTTATTTTGGACATGAGGCATATAGTAATGGATATTTAAAACAAAATAAATCATATTTTAAATGTGATGTCATAGTCTCTAATGGCTAGCGAAGAAATCCTCACTCAATTGGAAACATATATATCTTCCTCATCTCTAGTAATATATAAAAATCTACATAGTTCTGGTATTTGGATAAAAATATGTGTATGACACATTTTATATAATACCCAACATATAGATATGGAATGACTACAATTACTAACAAATGCACCTGAGGCTTCCCCTTGGGAATTTTTCTAGGTACAATTCCTATTTAAATGGTCCTTCATACTGTATGAAAATCATATGACATCCAATTACATTCCCTATATTTATATCTTCTTCTTATGGGATGGGTGGTTCTATATATCCTTAAACTTGGGATGATTCTTTAGTGAATTTTGATTTATATTCCTCTTCTTGTTCACCAAATGTACAATCATTTTTTCACACCCCATGTCTTTATCAACTTAGAGAATGCCTGTAAGAAGTTCAAATAGTGTCTTCTCATTATTTCTCATATTATAATTCAGTATAAAATGATTGAAGTTATTGGGTACTCAGGATAGAAAGGGATATATTCCTAACTCATAAATGACTTTAAAAATGATTTTTAAGTAGTATATATATATAATTAGCATAACAACATGTTTTCTAGTGGGAGAGAACTCTCCATGATTACACATGAATAATTCATAGGAGTTATTATGTATCTCTAGTTTTTTCTTCTCTTGATATAGATACATAATGACAGAAATGATTTTATGCACATAAATTTCCAAAAAAATCTTCTCAAGATCATTAAACATGGGTGTTTTCATGAAAAATTAGACATCAATATAATTTTTTGCAAGTTTTCAATATAGGGACACTTATTTCCCATTATCCTTATTAAAAATGAACTAAGGATGTGGAGGTTCCATCATGTAAAATTTCATCATGTGGCATAATATAATGTGAAAGTGCCTATACCATTAATGGAATTTTTTTATATTGATAATATTATCCTTATAATTTATATATCATAGTGATAATATTGAATTTTTATGATATTCGATAACAAAAAATTAATAATAGATAATTCATACATGATTTGATTACATAATAGATTAAAAATTTTAAATTTATTTAAATTATTATTAACATAACACTATTTTATAAAACCTAATATCCTGCACCATCCATTTCAGATTATATTTTCTCTTAGATATTATAGTTTAAAGGATCCAAATTCCCTTTATCGTAAACAAGACTTAGGCATGACATGTTATTTGAAATGTTTTAAGTTGATATAATAAGAAAATTAATATTAACTAATAGTTCCCAGATCTATTAAGTGGAATATGCAGTCCTAAAGTCATGTTTTAAAATAATTCATCAACGTTTTCCACTTTGTTACACAAATAGATACAAGGGAAGCATCCCATATTTTTACAAAAATAAATTCATTCCAAAAAATCATGATATTTTTTTGATAATTGGATATACCCAAACCTGGGTTGTTAATTAACTTTTAACATTGAGGTAAATTAAAACATAAGTTGTGGATGGCTTAGTCAACATAATATTTTAGTATTATGTATTATTATCCTTATTCATAAATCAAAATTTTATCTTTTTACATTCCTTATTAATATTATGTGGATTTTATATAAGGGGTTAACCACGTCCCATAAAACATTGACGCATAATCTAACAATATTTTATTTCATCTTTAATTCTTAGTAATTTACATATTATGTAATCATGTATCATTCATAATCATAAATAACATACCATATAACTGATATAAATGAAATAGAAGTCACACTATCATGATATTCATGAATTGTTAGTTTATCTATATAATGATAAACTAATCCTTGACCACAGGGGAAATCATATCATGAACTGTATTTTTTTCATGTTGCATCATTCCAATTTGGTGGGTTTAAGTCAAGTTCTATCAACCTATATGATCAATGAACCTTTCATTTACAATATACAAATTAACTCCCCCACTAAACATTATATCCATGATTTTTTGTAGGAAGTTACATTTCCATTAAAGATCTTGAGATATCAACTTCCATCTTGGGGAAGAATGGATAAATCATCTCTCCCATTATCCATTAATAAAATATTACTCCTTATTCACCCAACATGTACTATTTCATAGTAAACATATGTAATCAAAGCTTTTATCAATATATACATATAATTACATGAGGGTTGATATCCATTAATGATAATTATAAAGTCTACGGATCAATACACTTTTTTGCAGATAGTAATTTCCAATTACACCTAGAAATATGGATTTCATATTAATGGGTCAATTCTTAAAACCTCATATCACATATAATTTCAAATTTTAACACCATTAGTAGGTTTTGTTAATGTATTTTTATCCTCATACATCTGATCGTATGTATTTTTTATGTCTTGTCATACAATATCATCAAATCATAGAAAACAAATTCAGGAATAAATTCCTAGAACCTCTAGGTTCTCATTATTGTGGTGAACTGCAAAAACTATTTAAATAAATGTATATTCATAATTCATTATCACATATAAATTTAATATATAGGAACAATAATAATGTGATATGAAAAATTAATTAATAATTAAAAGCTTGTAGTAATGTAATAAAACATTGGACATGGGGAATACAGTCTAACAAAATGGAATGTTTCATTATTTATCTAATGGTTGTAGGAATTTTAGTTACAAAGACATAAAAACACAACATTATTTTTTTCATTCTATTAATTTCACTACATGAATCCCTTGTGTGTGTTCAGTGAATAGGGATGGATGTTTTTTGACATTGTGTAGTGATTTTATTAAATGTATATCTTTTATGTTCATAGATTCTATTTAAAGGGTATGGACATTCTAATGTACCATTCTGACTGACTATAAAACAAGTAGTCAAACTAGTCACCACATGGCCTCATGTTTGTCACCTCATACACCAAAGGATTTTTATTAGAAGTGAGGGTCTAATGATGTAATGATATGGAGACTATTCCTTCACAATAAGAGTTAACAAAGGTATAAAAGATAATTAACATTATAACCAACAGCAAAAATAGTGTGAATAAAAGGAAAAGATATAAAATATAATAATCAAATGAAAAAAAATAAAATTGATAATAAAAAATATATATCATTTCATACATGCCCAGATGATGCTACATAGGCTAAGAAATAAACATACAACAGGAGATACAAATAGTATAATAGAAAAAACTTATTCACAAAAACCCCTACGATAACTCCATGTGAATATTGACCATTAGCTCATTATTCTACTCCTATAACCCACATAAAATCATGAAAAAATCCTAGGATCCTGATCTTATAACCCATGATGTTTTTTCATGTACCCCAATGAAATGGCGTCCTGGGCAGGGTGTGAGATATACACAATCGGCCACCACTAATAGAGTCTAAAGTATACTCCCGTCTAAAAATAAAAATTATAGCAATGTGTATGTATATCTTGTAATTGTAAAAATTAATGAAGTAACCAAGCCATCTAAGGTTTTTAAGGGGGGCATAGATAACCATATCTGCTTAAGCCTAGTATGGAATGTCTTTGAACTTGGTTTAAACTATAAAAATTCGGTATAGGTGTAATAATCATTCAACATAAAACATATATAAAGATATGAACCTAACCCCAAGAATTTCATTTATCAAGGAAGAAGTGTCCCTTGATTATAGTCATTCATTATAAGTCTATATTAAAAAGTTCATAAATCAATTTTATTAAGAGTCACCTTGATCTCATCCAAGACATCCAAAATAAGAATCTAATGTTTTTATCTAGGGGAAATATAAATACCCAACACCATATGATCCCATCCAAGAAGATTTATAAAATGAATATCATATGTCCCTCTCAGATTGGAAGGGAGATGATTCCCTCCAAGCCCATCCCTATTATATCACATAGGGGACCAAGAATCACTCGTTTCCTGGTATAACCATCTAGCAACTGAGCTAGTCGAAAAATTCATCCCTAAATAACTAGTATCACTCGGATGGAGGTAAGAAAAAATGATCAGTGATCCCATCTAAGGAATACCAAGTATTTCTATTAGACCATATAAACATGTACCCTATGAGTGATTATTTGGCAATCCATAATTGTGAAAACCATGTATCACTCAAGTAATGATAGAGTCCCAACAACCTTTTATCATATCCATGGAATTCTGTAAAAAGGAACTTCAGTATCACTCATGGAGTTCATGATTCATTTATAAATTTAAATTTATGTGGAAGAAGGCCATGGTAAAATAACATTCAACATCACTTGTCTTGTATACATTAATAAGGGATCTTCCATTTACACATTAATGTAAAGGATAAGAATTGTTGTGTATTTAATAATTTCATATCTCACTACAAGGAAAATAAAACTGGGTCATTCCCCTAAACATGTATTTAATGATATTAAGTGTTTTTTCTTCTATAATGGAAAAACATTCATTTAATTAATATATAATGGATAGGTTTACAACCCATGTTAAATAATATCATACATCAAAATGTATAAAATAAGTCATTCTAACCAACATGTGCTAGATCATTATCATGTCCATTCTATTTTAATTAGGCCATAACCACATATGAGATCCCTTGGTCATTCATAAACAACTATATAAAGTGTCATATCTTTCCTCCTTTTAGTTACTCTTACATTTTATAAGGAATATCACCTCAATGTGGTGTTTTATTAGAAAAAAAAATTAATTAATTAAATGTATTTAAGGTGCACACCCTTAAGGGTATTCAAAATTGAGGTCTAAGAAAATAAAAAAATATAATTTAAAAAAAATATTATATTATAAATAGGGTGTTGAGTCTAAAAAATTATATTCTATATTTAATATATGTCACATGGAAATACAGGTGTGTAGTATAATGACATACTTTATAAATTAACAAAACATTGTGGGAAAATTTATACACCTACTACATTATTTCAAGAAGGGTCCACTCATAAAATAATAAGTATGGAATCAAGATAGTCCAAGATAAATAGATTAAATATACATTTACCCTAAAATGGGTATAATTATCTCACCTGATGATAGTGTAAGAGGTTAGGAGATAAATTATGGAAGTATAAAAGAGGATTCAATGACTCGCTAATATTCTTACAATATGATGAATACTGGATGAAAAAGATACTATATGGATAATATACCATTATACATATATAAGGATAAAGATATCTTTATTTGAGGCTTGTTTTATATGAGTAAGAACAGATGAAGAGGACAAAATATAAAATGAAGAGGAATGAAAAGAATGATAATTTCCATCCACTTTAATGAGGCACATAGTTTAACCGAATGTTTAGAAAAACCATCTACCAACCATGATTATATCACTACCAATGAACCATCTCACATGGATTAAAAGAATGGATTTTTTTAATAATGTATAGGGTAAGAAAAATCCCTATATCAAAATGTCTACATCACCTGCACATCAATGTGTCTCCTCTCACACGGTTAGATAAATCTGTGTGATACCTCCACCTCCACTGGATTAGTTTTATAGTTTCTTCTAGAGGTCTTCATAGACTCATACATAATATATTCCCATATCATTCTATTATTATTTTGAGGTATCATATCCCAATGATAATGAAACTCAATGAAATACAAGAGACACAACTCAGTCTAGTAAACATGTCTAAGAATGAAAAAATTGAGTGTTCTGACTATCATAATCATAATACAAATCATTGGATTAAATTCACATCTTCCACAAAAATGAAAATTCATGTTTCATTGAAAATATTATCCGGCCCAAAAATATAGGATGCTACCAACTCCACATGTTATAAGTTCTTCTCCAAAAGAATACTTGTATAAATGATGATAACATCACCTGACCTACTCATGTCAGGATTTCTTGCTCAAATTGTCATGTTTCATTTCCAAACACCCTATGCATGACCAAGATTCTCTCAATATTATGATATATAATCTGTTAAAACTGAAACCATTGCTCATTATCAAAACTAAATAATTGATATACTGTTCAGTTGATCTTATAAAACTAGATACTTGATCATGTAATTGTATCTTAAAGGATCCATCCTATGTAACTCCCTTATATTTTCTACTATTTATCCACTAATTCCCTTCCACGATACACACACCATTGGAATTTATTAAACAGACATTCTATTTTAACTCTAATGATTCCCTAAATTATTTCGAGTTCAAACAAGTGGTTGAATCCAAATCAACCTCTTTATCCTGGATGAGATTTTCATTCATGAAAAGAATGGCTAACCCAAATTACACTCACCTCAAATTTTCTACCATTCCAGGATATGTTCAAAACCTACCAAAATCTTAAAAACAAGAAGGAAACAAGACAATCTACTCTTAGATGACTATTCTAAAAAATGATTAGCATAGGTGGTAAGTGTAACACAACCTGAAACATAATTTCTTCCTCTAGGGTACTTCATACTTTCTTTGGCCACATGAATCGAATCCTATACCCAAATAACAGTGATGTATCAGGAAAAAATCATTTATGTTGTCTTGCCTCATTATAATCATGCGTGTATAACTAATCCACCCCACTAGGATCGTAACCATTAAAACATCACATTCGATCCTAAAAGGAGTCTAAGGTAATAAAAAAATCATAAACTAGAGTCAAATGATATTTATATGTTATTCCATACACCGATGTTTATTATATTAACTTCATAAAATAACCAAGACTCTCATACATCATCATGTGGACTAATCCCCAAACAATTGAAGACAAGAACTGTATGGTGTTCATGAGTCCATGAAATGTATTCTCATAGAGGTAATATTGGAATAATTAATGAAAAACACACATAAAAACATACCAAATTGTAGATGTGTAACCCCTATGGAATTTAATTATTAATCCTAATGATGATTAAATTTATTTCATTATCTGATATTATAACTAATTCTCTCTTACTATATCCTGGATGATGTCAACATAGGTACATGATTATATATATAGAAAGATTACACCAAGAGGGTATAAAGTATTTCCATGAAGACCCAATATACTTCCATTATATCCATGTTGAAGTTCTTGGTACTATTTAAAACCAACCATCTCTAACCATGGAAGGAAAAAATGGTCAAACCCCATGGGACAACAGCCTTGATGATGCTTTGTTTCACATGCCGACACATTGTCATGACATGAAAACGATTCTGTCACTAATTACATATCCCATGATCACTCAATACAAACTCTCAAATTGAAATCATAAACAATGGTTCTTCCAAGGGTTTTCTATAAAACCTACTATATCATCACCATGCTACCTTGGAAGCTTGAACACATTTGAAAGCTCATAATCTTTATGGTTATTCAAAAGATGAAATAAAATTTTCTAAATGGTCCTATATTTTTTCTACTCTTATAATATGAAGGAGAATAATTAACCAAATTGATTTGATAAACTCCACCATAGAAGTTTAATACTCAATGGATTCATTAAAGAAAGAAACATATCCCATTACAGACACTAAGTCAAACACAAATTGTAGGTCCTAGAGGTGGCCAACGCGCTTTTAAAAATACCTAAACAGAATGAAGATATCGTGTAGACAAATATAATCTCACTAAAACTAATTCAATTTGGATGTATGTGTGACACTTCCCGAAGTTATGTCATTAAGTTCCATGGCATCAAGAATAAAATCCAAAACCATCTGGACAACATTTTAGAACACCATATCCTTTTTATAAAATCATTGTGTGCTTTGGAATGAGTTTAATTTCCTATAGAAACCAATAAATTTTATCAAATATATGACCTATTAATGTTGAATAATATCCTAAGGATTTATAAATTTCAACTGAACAAATAAATTCTATTACACTACATTAGTAGCTTGTTGGGAAATTCATGTAACAACTTATACTATCAATGATTTTACAAGATAATGACACATCCATAATACTATCCATATTTTTATTATACTTATGCATTCATGTATTTAATTTATGTATATGGAACCATTATAGAGTTGTTCCATCTAATGTGACTACAAAATACGGTTAAAACATCCTCAGTCATCTAAAATTGATGAAATGGGTGATGAATCACACAACCCACTAGGCGTCTGGCCATGACCTAGGCATGTGTAAACTACTATCACCAAATATTACATGATTCTCAAATATGTATCAAAGTACTAAGTTTATCTTGACTGCTCATCCAACCCAAGTGTCATTTTAGAAACTTTGAGTCTTACATGACACCAAAAACACACTTAAACAACACCACATGTCAGAAATCTCATAAGAGATAGATAAATTCATTGAAGTTCTAATGGTGACACTGACATCATGTTAGCCCTTACTAAATTTAAATCATATATCCAACCAAGAGGGTCAAACCTAAAAAGTCACTAGTCTTATGGGACTATCATTTGGGATTGATATAAAATAAGTGAACAATGGGTAAATATCTTGTTCATGTATCAAGCAAACACTCATGAGAGGTTTAAATTACAATTAAATGATGGTTTAGAATAAAACACCACTGTAATTTTTTATTTGATATGATTCATTTAAGTAATATTTTTCTTTAAAATTTATAAACATAAATATAAAAATCAAGTAACAGTTATAAAGAAAACTATACTTAGAATGTTTACTTAGTGAACACCACATGGTGCATGAATATGTTTTTTACAACATCCTTCCAAGAATTATATATTCAATTGACATCATATCATAATTAAGAAATTTATCATATAACTTCATTTTATCCATTTACATTATTAATAAGGTCCTCACAATTAGTCATAGTAAAATGAAATTTCAATTAAAATATGTAGAGTAAAAAACTATATAGTTCATAATTGAAAATTTAATTAAATTATTCATCATATAAGTATGTCTCAATGTAGATAAAAGTTATCATATTAATAAAATAGGGGATTTGTCAAGTAGTAGTCCATCATTTGTTTATATTTATCATTAAATAAGAAGATTCAAAAAAATTAAATAACTATCCATATATACCATATATATACCCCTGTGGGGATTAGTATTTAGGAATATTAAAAGAAATGAGACATGTGAGGTTGTGATTAAACCATTAAAGGTTCATCTTAATTAAACCCCATTTTAATTAAAATGTTATGATTTTGAAAAAATCAACAATGGGTATATCTCAAAAGAAACATTCCCCAACTGACCTATTTGTGTCCCATTTTTCAATTATGAATTTAGATAGATGGGTCATCAAGCCTGCGTGATACAGTTATAAGCCTTTATAAGGAAACCATTTCAATTAATAACAAAAAAATTGAACAAATTTTATATTTATACTCTGGTTCTAAGTAAGGAATATCATTATACATCATTTGATTATATAGGTTACTATTCTCTAATACCTAATATTCCTATAAACTATATAAATTAAAATTGGCTCCCATTAAATTTTCACTAATATGATTCAGCACATGTAACTAATGGTTTCAGGGATCAAAAATGTTATTATTTGTTAGTTAATCCATAACCATCAATCTATTTGAGAAAAACCAATTAGGGTTAAGAAGAAACTTTAAAAATCAATTTTATTTTAAGACTATAACTATAAATAGTATCAAAAATAGTAAATAAATGTGATAATGATAAATTACCACCCAATATGGATAGATAAACATGACATAGTAATTACAAAAATATACTATACAAGAAAACAAGCTAAACAAAACACTAAAGAACATTAAACCAATGAACTTTCTATAAAAATAAATAATAATGTGTACCACTAATACTATTTAAAAAATACCTAACTTTGTATATCATATGCATGTTTGTAAGAATTACGGCATACCAATGAATATCAATTTCCTAGAAATAAAATCTACATGGCATGGAATATGCACCGAATGTGATTCTCTATATGAATAGAACGATGTATGCAATGATACATCCACACCATACAAGGATATATATAAATAATGTAATCTTATAATCAGTAAGAAGTGGAATGTATAGTAATTAATCGATCTAAAATCAATATTAATTTTAATAAAAAACTTGATAAACAATAATCTCATTCATTAACACTTGGTCTTTTCTCATTGCAAGGGTTGATCACTACTATAAATAACTATTTACATTGATTCGTCACATTCCAAGACACTATTTTACTACCAAAAAAGGGTAAGGCAAAAGAAAATAAGCTTCAATATTAAATTATAACATCCTAGCCTAAATGACTATAAAACTAGTAGCTAGACAGGTCACCACATGGCCTCAAGCATGACTCTCCAGGAAACGGAGACTACCAACTAGTATCGAGAGTAATATTAGGGTATGATAGGATGAATATACCCAAAAACTCAAACTTCCATAGTAGTATAAAAGATAATACGCAAGACATCCAATTGCAGAATAAGTATGAATAAAAGATAGAGTAGTAGAAGATAATAATTGACCAAATAAAAAAATTAAATTCCACCGCCAAATATACATATTTGCATGTGTGTCCAGATAATGTCATATAGGATAACTAATAAACATACATCTAGTGATAAAAAAATATAACAGGAATATATATCATTAAAAAATATCTTAGGATATCTTTACGAAAATTCACATATCCAGATCTCTTTTATGATCCAAATTCATAGGTACCATATTAACCGCACATCTAATGATCCAGATCATATAGCCAATGAGGCGTTCTGGGTTACTCTAGTGTAATGGAATCCCATGCAGGTTGTGAGATATAATCATTAGAAAAAACCAATAGTTTAAAAATCATAATATATAATGAGAATATAAAATATAGTAGTGTGCATCTATATCAAATAAAGAATCAAAAAAATAATGCAACCAAGTAGGTTATGGTTCCCAAGGGAAACATGGCTGACCATACCTACTTCATCTTAAAAATGGATGTTTCTAAACATGTGTCAGCCTATAGAGATATATTATAGGTCTAATAATCATTCATCTTAAAAACACTATCGTGAGACAGATCGAACCCCAAGCATGTGATATAGTTTGGGAGGCACATCCCTATATAATATCCATGCATTATCAATTTTTGACATAAATTTCAATATTCAATTTTATTAAAAGGCTTTATCATCCCTTTAAAGGAGACCCTAATGGGAATCAAAAGTATCACTCTATGGGTACTATAAATTCCCAAAACCATAATTTCCCAACCATAGATATCTATAAATGGAATACCAAGTATCACTCTTATAATAAAGGGAATATAAATCTCTCCGCGACCACCCCTAGTATCTCACTTTGGTGATTGAGTATCACTCATTGCATAGAGTAAAAATCTTTCCACTAAACCCATCTAGAGTGTCTCACCAAGGGAATATGTATTTCTCAGATGATGGTATGAAAAAAAAACCAATAAACCCATCTAATGCATACAATGTGTTTCTCCCAGTTTATATAAAAAATTAACCCATGGTCTCTTCTTTGGCATTCCATAAATTGTAAACCAATTTATCACTCAAGGAATGATCTGGTCATAAATGCCTATGATAATGTATATGTAATTCCATATAAAGGAACCTGAATATTTCTCTAGGTGTTTGTGATTCGTAAATATATCTAAATTAACAAGGAAGAAGGTCATGTTTATAAACATTCCATATCACCCATAATGTATGCTTTAAGAGGTCCATGACTAATTACTTATTCAAGTGAATGGTAATAATGGAAATGTACTTAATCATGAAAAATCTCATTACATGGAAACTAATGGGAGTGATTTCCTTAAATATTGAATTTAATTCCTTAAGTGGAATTTAATTCTATTAAAAAAACTAAAGCATTTAATTATTGAATTAATTCCATGTAGATTTCCCAAAAAATATAACACCATGTATGAAAATGTATATGAAAGTTCATGATAATCAGAAATCCATACATAATCATAAATTTCATTATATATAAATTTGTCCAAAACCAATTAAGATATGGTTTGTTCCCAAAGGGATAACCAAGTGGACTGTCACATTCTACCACTTTCTAATTAATCAACCTATTACAGTTTATAAAATAGCACACCTCATTAAGGTGTTTTTTTAGAAACAATTTATTTAATTAAAGTAATAAAAGGGACACACCATTAAGGGTGGTCATATATGATGTTCATTTCCATGCATAATTCCAATTTAAAATATATATGCAATAATAAATAGGGTTTATATTCTATAAAATAAATTTAACAATTAAGAGGAATCACATGTAAATATCAGTGTTTTGCACAACGACATGATTTATTAATTTAAAAAACAATGATGAAAAATATATAGGCTAATATCTATGTACCAAGGATGGTACACTAATCCAATATCAATCCTTGAATCTCGATAGTTTTAGATAATTTGAGGAAATAGACATTCACCATGAAAATATGGCGAATTATCTCACACATAGACAGTGAAATATGTTAGAAGAAAAGTGTCGTAAATTTGAAGGGGGTTTAATAATGACATAAAAACATAAAAAATGATGAATTAAGGTATAAATTTACATCATATGGTGGAGATCTCCACCTACCTAGAAGAGAAGGAGAGCTCCACATGAGTCTTGTGGTGCACATGTAATAAGAGATAAAGGGGAGTAAAAATAAAATATATATTCATGTGGATTGGTAGTTCACAGACCATTAAATTAAATTCATTTATTTTATGTACGGTTCATCAAAAAATGGGTCAACTATGTGCTCAACACATAGTATGAAACCTCCTCAAATGGCTAGCCGTATGGTTTGGATAATAGTGTGCAGCCCGTGAAAAATACCACTGTCAAGATGTATATAGAACAAAACCATGAATGTGTCTATAATCATAAGTTTAGAAAAACCATTCAGGACATCAAAATACACTAGATCATCTACACATTTTTATAAGAGGTCCATATAGATTCAGACAAACTATATGCCCCTTCCATCTTCTCCTGGTTTTAAAGTTTCAGATCCCAATGATCCCAAAATTTGAATGAACACCCAAGGAACCTCAAATTAATTTAACCATATATAGAAACCACACATTGGAGTATTCTATACTTATAATTATTTTCTTATGTGTATAATACAATTCATCTCATCCAAAAAATTGATAATTCACGTTTCATTCAAAATTTAATCTGGTCTAAAAAATTGGGATGCTACACATATAGTGAAATCAATCATAACTAAATAATTAAAAAAAATATGTAATAACTAGTTTCATAATGAATGAATATATAATTTCAGACATTATAAACATACTATTATGTTCATTTAAAAATATATATTAAATTAATTAGAATGGCCTTGGAAAATACAAAAACTAGTTTGTCGTGTTGAACCTGCTGATGAATCAATGGGATATATTGGCCCCCTCCCTTAAATTACTATGTATAATTAATTTATCATATGATATTGGTGAATAAAAATTTGAATCATAATCATCATAAACATTCATATTTGAAATTTTCAATTTTTATGTAAATACAGTTATAGTCAAATTTATTATAAACCATCCAGATAAATAATAATGATGGTATCATTGAAAAATAATACTAGTGGAGTAAATTAGTGGGTTATTTTCATTTATAAATTTACATACCATAAAAATATCATAGAAAACATTCTAGAAGAAAATATACATTCCACTTTGAAAAAAATGTTTTTAAAAATCCATAATATTATATATGTTTTTTAAAATAACACATAAACTCGGAAAGTAAATATGAAATAAATGAATGATCATAATGGTTAGAATTTGTTTCATGAATTGTATTTTAGAATAAATATTTCATTCAATTTTTTTGTAAAAAATAAAAAATTACCACTTTTATAAAATGAATGAATTCTTACATTAAAAACATTTCATAAAATTCAAAAACATTTTTAAATGAATATTAAAAATAGTATTTAAAAAATTAAAATTAAAATATGGATATGGAAGAAAACTATTCCTGAATGATATAAAGAAAAAATTAGTTTTTCTTACATCATGGTTTTGATATCATGAGTACTACAGGTGTGGATAATAAAAGGAGACCATTTAATTTTTATAAATAATTATATGAGAAGAAAATATGAGGGATTTAAGATAGAAAGATCGAAATATTTTCCCAATTGAGGCTTTACTATAATAAATCTAAAATAATGATTAGATTGTGAAATAAATCTCTTAAAGAATTCTAAAATTTTGAATTATCACCCACCAAGAAATAAATAACATCAAATGATACATCAAATAACATGAACATTAAATTATTACTCATATAACATATCAATGTTGATGTACCTCATTAAAAAGAATTATAATAACAAATATGTCTCAATGAAGTGGAAATTTATATGAAATCATTTATAAGGATCATACTATTTAAGGATTAATAAAATAATTTTTATGTTTTTCAAATTCAAGTTGTCATAAAATAATTGGAAAAAAACATATAATAATAAAAACCACATTTCACACATATTCCAATAATTAAATATAAAATGAATCAGTAACATAACATAAAGAAAAGAAATTCATCTCTGAAACCCCTTACCACATTGTAAAATTCTGGTCTAGTACCATTGGATGAAATAGATTGAATTGAAACATTATATACCATAAATTATTAGTTATTTGTAAAATAACATGTAAAAGGTAAATAAATTCACCATATAAAATATATTTGTGCAATATATTCAAATATTATTTTATGAAAGGTAATTGAGAAGAAATCTCTTACCTCAGGTCCAACTTTTCTTGTACATTCATTGTCTTACATTATAATAGCTTATGTTAATTTATTAATTTTTGAAAATTATTTTTCTATTTTAATATTCATTTTATTTTATTTGTTATAATTTTATATTTAATTAATTAATCACTTATGTTCATAACAGATGTTTTAGTGATATTGGGTTCATATGTTCTAAATGGAATCAGTAGGTTGGCAATGGCCAATGAGGTAAATATTTCCTTATATGAAAATTAATAATTATAGAGTAGTTATAATTTTAATACATAATTAATTCTTTTAAATGAAAAAAATGAAATGTTTATATGATAAATGATGTAACATCCCAAGTAAGTAATGAAAAATAGATATTTTTATCTATGTCTATTAATGATTAAGATAGTGTTATAGAGGCTTAAAATGAAAATAAATACAATCTTATGCATGGAATACACTAATATTCTTAAAAGATTGTTTTAGTGCCTTTTGATGGAAAACCATTTTTGAATCTATATTTTGACAATTTTATAAACTATGTTTGTCAAAATAAACTTATTCTTTATGATTGGGACATCAAAATTTACCTTGTGTGAATTTTTGGTATTTTTCTGACAATGTTCATTTTTTAATGAATAGTGAAAAATACTGCATTTTACATCAAAAATGTTTTTTAATCTAATTTATTTATATGATTATATTATGTTTTGAATTGGTTTTTAAGTTAAATTAGAATATATTTTTACCATTTTATCCAATGGTGGTCATTGGAATCAATTTCACTTTGAAATTAGACTTAAAGTGGTGTCAATCTTTTGATACTTATTGTTTTGTAAAAACACGCTATTTGCTCTGGCAGCGGAAATTAATTATTAAATTAATTAATGTGACTTATATGATTTGAATTTTGTAAAATAGACTTCATTTTTTAATTTGGAATATCAAATATAGCTTAGGGTGTATTTTTGGTAATTTGCTGAAAAACTTCAATTTTTGATGAATAGTGAAACCACTAAGTGGTAATCAAGCAAACTGATTTTTTAGTTAAATGAAAGTTTACCACTAATGTGTATTGAATTTTGAAAATCCTACATACATGGTTGTCATTAAGAAGTAAAATGTTGTTCAATGAGATTATAATAACTTTTTGGTGAATAGTAACTTATTAAGTTCTTAATCGCGATTAGTGGTAATTAGTGTAGTTTAAGGTATAAATAATGATTTAATAATATGAAATGACCTAGACACATGTCCCCACCTTATTGGTTGTGTCATGGCCGTCCAAGAAAAGCCATGGGTCAACTTGGGGACCCCATGGAGACACTTTGGTTTAGAAATGACATAAATAACTTTTTATTAAATGTTAAAGTAAAAATGACACAAACAAGAGATGTTTTACGAAAACAACTTTTACATGGTGTTATAAAGATCTGATTTTTGATTATAAATATTCATTGTAAAGATAAATATATTTCCTACATCATAGTATTTTTTTTATGATTTTTAGACATTAAATAAATTAAATTATTTATGACATAATAATGATGCAGCGATGACATCATTATTTAACGATTTAAATAAAATCGAAAGATAATGAAAAATCTAAAACCTACACATGGCCAAACCCAATTGGATGAGTGGATTTAGAACCCTTATCACCTTATCCACGAATTATATCAATGTGGGACCTTTTAAAACAAAAACACATTTTCAAATAAAGTAATATTTCTTTACTTTCCAAAAGTGCCCCTCCTCTCCTCTTAGAAAAGGCCCCCACCTCTACCTCATTTCACACACACCTTAAGCCTTTGGCTCGGCCAAACCCTGCCAATTTACTCTCTCCACATCCCTATCCTCATCCTAGAGGATTCCCTTTGGGTAGAATCCTTTCAAAGGAAGCCTTTAGGCTCAAATCAAAAGGAGTTACACTTTAGAAGGTAATTCATTCTCTCGTGTTCATTTGTGTTATTTTGCTTCTCCAACCCCCTAAACTCTTTTTATTTACTTCTTTTGTAACAACACCAGTATCTTAAATATACTAGGATGTTGTTATAAGATTTATTTGAGCTACACTCTCACACAACTACATCAAATGGTTAAAGAACATACGGTTTCCGTGGATGGCGAAATTCTGCCTCCCGAAACGATGATTGTTCAATACTCATTTAACACCTTCAAAGGTGGCCATTATGATGTCACTATTTTTATATATGATATATAATATGTTTATGTTTTCCTTAATCTTCTGTTTTTTTCATTTTGGGCATACCTTTATGGTTTCCATTATGGGTAAACACGATATCTTCATTTTAGGAAGTGCGGACTACCGCCCCCTGAAAGTGATTTGATTCGTTAATACCATATGTGGGATGTGTAAAGGATAAAGTTAATGATATTATTATACTAGAATTATAATATACTCTTATATAATTATGATTCCATTCCAGAAAATATGAAATAGAAATGGAAGTAGCGTTCATGCGTACGTACGGCTTACCGTCTCCATGAACGGTGCATTTCATTTCTTACCTCTAAATGTGATGTAATATTATAAATACATGTATATGATGAATATATATGATATATATGTTATCCAAATCATTAATATCATTCTGGATATAACGAAACTATGACCAAATTAACAACATGTAAGTGTAAGAAGTCTATTTTTGACTTAAGAACCAAATACCGACAAAATGAACATTATTAACTTAACTGATTACATGATGTTCATAACATGGTATAAAAGGAATAATGAACTTGAAAAATATTCATAAGAAAGTAGAGATTAACTCAAGTTTATTATTCAGGAGATTAAAGAACAGTCGGATCAAGTCAGATATGAGGTATGGGACTTCGTCTCAATCTCCTTTCATTGAGGCATATTTTATTTTATACACAACTTTCTTTTCTACGGTGTATAAACCCCTTTGACTTTTTACGTTTATTCAAAAGGAATCTTTTTTATACGAAGCGTTTACTAAACGAAAAAAGGGAATGTTTTTGTTGTACGTATGCGGCGACAATGACTTCTCCGCCGTCGTGACCGTTATTTGAGTTTCGGCTTCCTCTACAAGCCATACTTTTTTTGAAAACGAAAAATAAATACCATGTTTTACTTTGGTATTGAAAATGGTTTTCATAATGTTTTTATTATATCAATGTGTTGTATTGATATCTCGTGATTGAAATGTGGAAATGTTATGTTTCCTTTATGCATGTTTTATGTGATATGATTATGTTATGGTTCTTGGGCATTATTATGAAGACGGGTGGTTCCGTGATAAACTAAGGGCGGGTGAGCCCGTTATAGCTCTCCAATGCATTGGGTAACGCGAAGGAGTGAAACGTTAAGGTTTCTCCGAAGAGATTTTAGTGAATATACTGTGATGGGTATTCCAAATGTAACCAAGAGGGTTACTCCCTACGTAAGAATGTTATGAATGCCTCAAGTTACCTTTATGTCTTATGATTTCTATGATTTATTCATGATTTTATGAGGTATGTTAAAGTTCCTATGTTTTATGGGTAAAGTATGATTTCATTCTTATGTATATATGAACTCATGTTTCCTTTCCATGTTTTTTTATAACCCATACTGATTTTTTATGCTCATCCCATGTTTTTGAAATGTTTTTCACAGGTCAAGGGAAAGGTACATGATAAGATTATAGAGTCAAGTATGTGTCAAGAAATAATCCATGTTTTATTTTAAATGTGTTTCCATTGATGGGAATGAAGAATACTATCTTTATGTAACCACTTTGTTTATATGTGGAATGTAATGCAAGTTTTATGATCTAATTCTCTAAAACTCTAAACCTGAAAAGATCCTCAACGTGTAATCTTGTAATAACTCAAGATTAAGTATGGTTTAAGGCTGGGGCCTTATAGTTGGTATCAAAGGTCAGTTTAGATAACTTTAGGAGTTAGAATTATATTAAATGATTATCCAAAAATATTTTTTTTTTCGCAATGATATAGCATTTAAAGATTACCATGTTGCTTCATCTAAGACATGTTTGTTCAGAATGGTTTTCCACAGAAGAAACAGGGAAGCAGTGCTAGGAAGGCATACAGAATGAAATAACCTTCTGAATCAGCATCCAGAAATGGTCGGAATTGGAACTGAACAATTTGTTGCAGTAATGGCGCAGTTGACTCAAGCGATAAATGGCGGTGGTATCCATACACGAGATCAGCCAGAACAACCGCAGAGGAACATGTCAGTGGTGGAACATTTCATGAGGCAACATCCACCATCATTCAGAGGATCATCTGACCCTGTGCTAGCTGAAGGGTGGATTAAAGCACTGGAGAAGATTTTTGATTTCATGGGGTGTTCAGACAATCAAAAGGTTAGTCTTGCTATTTACCGTTTGGAGGGTGAAGTAGATCAGTGGTGGTATATGGTTAAAAATATACGGGATGCCAATGAGATTGATGCTCTTGACTGGGATGAATTCAAAGGTATGTTTCTTGAGAAGTATTTTCCTAAGGCTGTTCGACTTAGGATGGAAAAGAATTTCTTGGAATTGAGGCAAGAGGAAGACTCAGTGGCTGCCTATGAAGAAAGGTTCACTCAATTGGCAAGGTATGCTCCAAATTTTATCTGGGACCTTGATAGCAAAATCAATCGTTTTTACTCAGGATTAAAGCCAAAATACCGAAGGGCATTAGCTTCTCGTGAGTTTAAAAGTTATGAAAAGCTTGTTCGATGTGCTGAGAAGGTGGAAATGGAGTTTGCCGATGACCAAGTTTTCTATAACAACCAGCAAAAGAAGAGACCGAGGTGGCAGGAGAAAGGTAAGAATTCTTCAAAAAAGTCTGATGGTAAGAGAACTAAGTTTATAGTTTTTGATAAATGTGGCAAAAGGCATGCTGGGGAATGTCTTCTGAATTCTGGGAAGTGCTACCGATGTGGTAAGATGGGACATAAGGCTCGTGATTGCACTGAAAAGGACCAAGGTGAAGGTAAGAACAAATTTGATTTACAGTTAGTGAAATGTTTTAAGTGCAATGAGATGGGTCACTATGCAAATGAGTGCCCAACAAAGATCTTGAGTGATGGGAAGCAGTTAGACTACAACCAGAAAGGGGTGGTGAAATCCTTTACAACTACTTCAGCAGATGTCGGTCCATCAAATGAAGTTGTATCAGGTACTTTGTTTTTTCAGATTATGCCAGCGTGTTGTTTGATTCGGGGTCTACACATTCTTTCATCTCTGAAACCTTTTCTAGTAAAATGAGAATACCATCTCAAGAAATGACTCCTGAACTTTTGGTAAAAACACCTAGGGTAAATGTTGAGGCAAAAAGAATTTATAAGAATCTTCCTATCCGTATCTGTGGAAAGAACCTACTTGCAATCCTTATTGTTCTACCTCTAGTAGAGTTTGATGTTATCCTGGGTATGGATTGGCTCTCTATTTACCATGCTAAGATTGACTGTAGAGATAAATAAGTTTCTTTTTAGAAAGACTTTCAGTTTGTTTACAAGAATGAACCCTTACTTTTGATAGCATATCAAGAGGCCTAGAAACTTGTAAAAGATGGAAATTAATGTTACCTTGCACACATCGTTGAAAATAAAGGAACTGTTCAGATTAATGATGTGCCAGTGGTAAATGAGTATCCTGATGTTTTTTCTGATGAGTTGCCTGGAATAATACCAGATCGGGAAGTTGAGTTTACTGTTAACTTAGTTCCTGATGCTAAGCCAATTTCAAAACCCCCTTATCGAATGGCACAAATTGAACTTTTAGAGTTGAAGAAGCAATTGCAAGATTTATTAGAGAAAGGTTTCATTAGACCTAGCACATCACCATGGGGTGCTCCTGTTTTATTTGTTAAAAAGAAAGATGGTTCTATGAGACTTTGCATTGATTATAGAGCCTTGAATAATATCACTATTAAGAACAAATATCCATTGCCTCATATCGATGATTTGTTTGATCAGCTCCAGGGAGCTCTGTTTTTTTCAAATATTGACTTGAGATCGGGGTACCATCAGCTGAAGGTAAAGGAGGCAGATATTCCGAAGACCGCGTTCCGTACGAGATATGGCCATTATGAATTTTTAGTAGTGCCTTTTGGGCTAACCAATGCACCTGCTGTATTCATGGAATTAATGAATAGAATTTTCCATGAGTTCTTGGATAAGTTTGTGGTGGTTTTCATGGATGATATTTTGGTGTTTTCTAAAAGTAAAGAGGAGCATGAAAAACATTTAAGGGTTATCTTGCAAACCTTAAAAGAAAAGAAACTGTATGGGAAATTCAGAAAGTGTGAGTTTTGGTTGCAACAAATTTCTTTCCTTGGCCACATTGTTTCTAAAGATGGAATAACTGTTGATCCTGCAAAAACAAAAGTTGTGGAAGAATGGCCAAGACCCACAAATGTAACCGAGATTCGTAGCTTCCTTGGTTTGGCGGGCTATTACCGAAGGTTTGTTAGAAATTTTTCACGGTTATCTAGTCCAATGACTAAGCTAACTCGGAAGGGTGTTAAGTTTATCTGGACAAAAGAATGTGATGATTGTTTTCAGGAACTGAAAAGAAGATTGGTGAATGCTCCAGTTTTGGCACTACCTTCCAGGAATGGTGAGTTTGTTATATACAGTGATGCTTCATTGAAAGGACTTGGTTGCGTCCTAATGCAGAATGATCAGGTAATTGCTTATGCTTCACGACAGTTGAAAACTCATGAGGTAAATTACCCTACACATGATTTGGAATTAGCTGCTGTTGTTTTTGCTTTAAAAATTTGGAGGCATCATTTGTATGGAGTAAAGTGTAAAAGATATACCGATCACAAAAGATTAAAGTATATATTCACTCAGAAAGAGTTAAACATGAGACAAAGGAGATGGATGGAATTAATCAAGGATTATGATTGTACAATTCATTACCATCCGGCAAAAGCAAATAAAGTGGCTGATGCTTTGAGTCTAAAAATTAATGCTTCATTAACAATGTTGCGGTTGGAACGTGATCCTTTGGTTAACGATTTGATGAACTTTGGCATAAAAGTTGTTGGTGCAGGAAGTCCTTCTGTTTTGTTTCCGGTATCAGTGAGATCATCTCTATCAGATAGAATCAAGAAAGCACAGAAACAAGACAGTGAGTTGCAGAAAAGGGTAGAGCTGGTTCAGAAAGGTAAGTTGCCTGAATTCAACATTGATAATGATTGCGTTTTGACATTTGGGAAGAGATTGTTTGTGCCTTGTGATTCACAGTTGAAGAGAGATTTGTTATGTGAAGCTCATAGTTCTCCGTTTTCAGTTCATCCGGGCAGTACTAAGATGTATAGAGATCTGCGGGAGTATTACTGGTGGGATGGAATGAAAAGAGATATTGCTGATTTTACTGTGAAGCGTTTGACATGTCAGCAGGTTAAAGCAGAGTGGCAGTTACCGAAAGGGATGCTTCAGCCTTTACCAGTGCCAGAGTGGAAATGGGAGAATATATCCATGGACTTTTTTGTTGGATTACCGAAGACATCTCGAGGTAATAATGCAATCTGGGTTATTGTTGATCACTTGACCAAATCTGCTCATTTCCTTGCTATACGAGATACTTTCTCTCTTGATCAACTTTCCCGTTTGTATCTTAAAGAGATAGTCAGGTTACATGGAGTTCCTCTATCCATTGTATCGGATCGTGATCCCAGGTTTACTTCTAACTTTTGGAAAGGCCTTCAGAAGTCGTTGGGTACTGAATTAAATTTTAGTACAGCTTTTCATCCTCAATCTGATGGGCAGTCAGAACGAACAATTCTGACATTGGAGGATATGCTATGAGCATGTTCTATGGATTATCAGGGAAGTTGGGACCAACATCTTTCTTTGGTTGAGTTTTCATATAATAACAGTTTTCATTCCAGTATACAGATGGAACCATTTCAGGCATTATATGGGAATCGGTGTCGAACTCCAGCTTTCTGGGATGAAGTGGGTGAAAGAAAGTTGATGGGACCAGAATTGGTAGAAGAGATGGCAGAAAAAGTTCAGCTGATTCAGAAACACATGAGAACAGCTCAGAGTAGGCAGAAGAGTTATGCGGATAACCGGAGGAAGGATCTATCTTTCGAGGTAGGTGATCATGTTTTTCTCAAGGCTTCCCCTTGGAAAAGTGTGATGAAATTTGGTAAGAAAGAAAAGTTGAGTCCAAGGTTCATTGGACCATATGAAATTCTAGAGAGAGTTGGATCAGTTGCATACCAAGTGGCTTTACCTCCGAGTTTATCTCAGGCGCACAATGTTTTTCACATTTCGATGTTGAGAAAGTATATGCCAGATCCATCTCATGTTTTGAGTCCAGAGGTAGTTCAGCTGGAAGAGAACCTATCTTATGTGGAACAACCGGTCCAGATTCTTGACCACAGGGAGCAAGTGTTACGGAATAAGGTGATTAAGCAGGTAAAGGTTTTGTGGAAAAACCACATGATTGAAGAGGCAACATGGGAATCTGAAAATGCAATGAGGGATAAGTACCCCCATTTATTCGATAAGTAAATAAATTGTGGGGACGCAATTTTCTAATGGGGGGAAGGATGTAACATCCCAAGTAAGTAATGAATAATAGATATTTTTATCTATGTCTATTAATGATTAAGATAGTGTTATAGAGGCTTAAAATGAAAATAAATACAATCTTATGCATGGAATACACTAATATTCTTAAAAGATTTTTTTAGTGCCTTTTGATGGAAAACCATTTTTGAATCTATATTTTGACAATTTTATAAACTATGTTTGTCAAAATAAACTTATTCTTTATGATTGGGACATCAAAATTTACCTTGTGTGAATTTTTGGTATTTTTCTGACAATGTTCATTTTTTAATGAATAGTGAAAAATACTGCATTTTACATCAAAAAATTTTTTTAATCTAATTTATTTATATGATTAGATTATGTTTTGAATTGGTTTTTAAGTGAAATTAGAATATATTTTTACCATTTTATCCAATGGTGGTCATTGGAATCAATTTCACTTTGAAATTAGACTTAAACTGGTGTCAATCTTTTGATACTTATTGTTTTGTAAAAACACGCTATTTGCTCTGGAAGTGGAAATTAATTATTAAATTAATTAATGTGACTTATATGATTTGAATTTTGTAAAATAGACTTCATTTTTGAATTCGGAATATCAAATATAGCTTAGGGTGAATTTTTGGTAATTTTCTGAAAAACTTCAATTTTTGATGAATAGTGAAACCACTAAGTGGTAATCAAGCAAACTGATTTTTCAGTTAAATGAAAGTTTACCACTAATGTGTATTGAATTTTGAAAATCCGACATACATGGTTGTCATTAAGAAGTAAAATGTGGTTCAATGAGATTATAATAATTTTTTGGTGAATAGTAACTTATTAAGTTCTTAATCGCGATTAGTGGTAATTAGTGTAGTTTAAGGTATAAATAATGCTTTAATAATATGAAATGACTTAGACACATGTCGCCACCTTATTGGTTGTGTCATGGCCGACCAATACAAGCCATGGGTCAACTTGGGGACCCCATGGAGACACTTTGGTTTTGAAATGATATAAATAACTTTTTATTAAATGTTAAAGTAAAAATGACACAAACAAGAGATGTTTTACAAAAAAAAATTTTACATGGGGTTATAAAGATCCGATTTTTGATTATAAATAATCATTGGAAATCTAAAACTATTTCCTACATCATAGTATTTTTTTTATGATTTTTATACATTAAATAAATTAAATTATTTATGACATAATAATGATGCAGCGATGACATCATTATTTAACGATTTAAATAAAATGGAATGATAATGAAAAATCTAAAACCTACACATGGCCAAACCCAATTGGATGAGTTTATTTCGAACCCTTATCACCTTATAAACTAATTATTTCAATGTGGGACCTTTTAAAACCGAAACACATTTTCAAATAAAGTAATATTTCTTTACTTTCCAAAAGTGCCCCTCCTCTACTCTTATAAAAGGCCCTCACCTCTACCTCATTTCACACACACCTAAAGCCTTTGGGTCGTCCAAATCCTGCCCATTTACTCTCTCCACATCCCTATCCTCATCCTAGAGGATTCCCTTTGGGTATAATCCTTTCAAAGGAATCCTTTAGGCTCAAATCAAAAGGAGTTACACATTAGAAGGTAATTCATTCTCTCATGTTCATTTGTTTTATTTTGCTTCTCCAACCCCCTAAACTCTTTTTATTTACTTCTTTTGTAACAAAACCAGTATCTTAAATATACTAGGATTTTGTTATAAGATTTATTTGAGCTACACTCTCACACAACTACATCAAATGGTTAAAGAACATACGGTTTCCGTGGATAGCGAAATTCTGCCTCCCGAAACGATGATTGTTCAATACTCATTTAACACCTTCAAAGGTGGCCATTATGATGTCACTATTTTTATATATGATATATAATATGTTTATGTTTTCCTTAAGCTTCTATTTTTTTCATTTTGGGAATACCTTTATGGTTTCCATTATGGGTAAACACGATATCTTCATTTTAGGAAGTGCGGACTACCGCCCCCTGAAAGTGATTTGATTCGTTAATACCATATGTGGGATGTGTAAAGGATAAAGTTAATGATATTATTATAATAGAATTATAATATACTCTTATATCATTATGATTCCATTCCAGAAAATATGAAATAGAAATGGAAGTAGCGTTCATGCGTACGTACGGCTTACCGTCTCCATGAACGGTGCATTTCATTTCTTACCTCTAAATGTGATGTAATATTATAAATACATGTATATGATGAATATATATGATATATATGTTATCCAAATCATTAATATCATTCTGGATATAACGAAACTATGACCAAATTAACAACATGTAAGTGTAAGAAGTCTATTTTTGACTTAAGAACCAAATACCGACAAAATGAACATTATTAACTTAACTGATTACATGATGTTCATAACATGGTATAAAAGGAATTATGAACTTGAAAATGATTAATAAGAAAGTAGAGATTAACTCATGTTTATTATTCAGGAGATTAAATAACGGTCGGGTAAAGTCAGATACGATGTATGGGGCTTCGTCTCAATCTCCTTTCATTGACGCATATTTTATTTTATACACAACTTTCTTTTATACGGTGTATAAACCCCTTTGACTTTTTACATTTATTCAAAAGGAATCTTTTTTATACGAAGTGTTTACTAAACGACAAAAGGGAATGTTTTTGTCGTATGTATGCGGCGACAACGACTTCTCCGCCGTCGTGACCGTTATTTGAGTTTCGGCTTCCTCTACAAGCCATACTTTTTTTGAAAACGAAAAATAAATACCATGTTTTACTTTGGTATTGAAAATGGTTTTCATAATGTTTTTATTATATCAATTTGTTGTATTGATATCTCGTGATTGAAATGTGGAAATGTTATGTTTTCTTTATGCATGTTTTATGTGATATGATTATGTTATGGTTCTTGGGCATTATTATGAAGACGGGTGGTTCCGTGATAAACTAAGGGCGGGTGTGTAAAGACCCGCAAATTTCAAGGAAATTTTTTTTAATTTTCTTTGGAATTTTACAAGAGCGCAACTTCAGACGGCACCTGATTCTGAGGCCCGGTGTGCCCGGAATCAATTTCCGATGTTTGGCTCGGGTACGTTCAGTGAACGGACGAGCGGGTTTTTCTATCTTTTGAACCGGTGCCCGGAATCAAATTCTGAGGGCACCGATGAAATCGCAGCGCCGATATTTGCTTAGAAACGCCTCTTCCGGAGTTGCGTTTGCTCAGACGTGGTTTTTTAAATTTTGCGGCTTTAAGTCAGAATAAAATAAAGTTTGTGCGACAACTTTATTTTATTTCACTTAAGCTGCTTGGAAGCCACTTGAAGTCACTTAAAGGCGGCTTGAGCTGAGTTGAACTGGATAGGATGCTATCCAGAAATATCCTACCCCCTTGGTAGGATATTTGTGAGGTGGGGCCCGCACGAGCCCCGCCGTTTCTTTCGCTAAGTAACGCACCCGCGAAAACCCGTCAAAGTAACTGAAAAGTCAACCGACGTGTTTTCTTTAATTCTTAACAGACCATTTAATTGGGCGGTTTATTTCGTGAATTAAATGGGCTGTTTCTTTCGTGAATTAAATGGGTCGTTTCTTTCGATTTGATGGATCGTTTCTTAACCGGTTTCGTGTGTTGGCATGTTTATAAAATAAGACCAACCTAAAAATCCTTTGAAAGGATTTGAGAGAATCTTGTTTCTTCATCTCCCCGCGAAGAACGCGAAGAACGCGAAGAACGCGAAGAACGCGAAGAACGCCGGCGACCGGAATTCGACGACGCACGCCGAGATCTGCGACGTCGACGAGCTTTACCCGCGACGTTCTTCGGCGACGCCTCTTCTTCCGCGGCCGATCCTCGTTCGGCAACAAAGGTGAGAATCGAACCTTCTAATTCTTTCTTTTTTTTAATTCGATGACAACGGATTTAATTAATTAAATCCGTTTTCTCTTGATCCGGAGATTGGCGACGCGACGCCGGATACCGCGACGACGCGACGATCTCCTTCATCCGCAACGAGCGATTCCGCGACGACCTCTCGTCCGACGACGACGACAAGGTAAGGGTTGTTGGAATTCTTTTTAAAATCCCGTGTTTATTCTTTTGAAATAAAGAACCCGATCACGAAACAATTTTAATTTATTTAAAATTGTTGATTGGTTTCTTTCTTGTTTCTCCCGTTGATTATGACTAACGCGGAGGGTGCGGGTCTAACGAACAAGACCCGGCAACCCTCCGCCGGTCTTCCCTTTTTGTGCGGATTTGGCGGACGACGACGAACCGCGCGGCAGGGGCGATCTGTTGATCACGCAGTGAAGGTCAGCCCCCGGGAGGAGCAACGGCGCAGACGGGAAAGGAATCGGGCCACCGGAGCATCTCCGGCGGCCCGCGGAAGGCGGCGGCGGCGCGGGTCGCCGGCGCGGCGGCGCCGGCGACCGGAGGCGGCGGCGCCCGGCGCGCCGCCGTGGAGGAAGTCCGCCGCGGCTGAAGCCGCGGCGGCGGTGGCGGCCGGTTCCGCGGCCGCGCGGAACCGGGAATGGACGCGGCGGCCCGGCCGCGTCCGCGTGACAGGCGGCCCCCCGCGGGGCCGCGTTTCGTTTGAGCCGCGGGTCAAGCCCGCGGCGCCCTCCTTCGGCCGCTCGGCCGAAGCCGAGCCGGCCGGTCCGGTCGGCCGGGCCGCGCCCAGGCCGGACCGGACCCGGCCAAGCCGGGTCGGGCCGGGTCGGGCCGACCCGGTTCGGCCGACCCCAGGGGGGGTTCGGGCCGGGTCGCCCCGGGCCCAGAACCCCCGTTTCGGGCCCTCTTCGGTCTTTCGCCCATATCTTGGGCCTGGGACCTCCGATTGACGAACCGTCAGCGGCTACGCGATCCTTGGATCGAGACGGTCGTTTCGGTATATTATACTCAAGGTTTCGGGAGACTTTGGGTTTGGCCGGGTTGGTTCGTACACGAAACCAACCGGGCCCTCGGAGCGGAAACGCTCATAACTTGAGCTACGGACGTCCGATCGACGTACCGTCAGCTGTGGTAGTTTCCTCTAAGTGAGACGGAACTTTTGGCATACTCCGCCCGAGGATCGGATACAGGCAGAGTACGGTCGGGTTGGTTTTGCCCTAAAAACCAACCGGGCCCCTGGGACGGAAATGCCAATAACTCTCAGACCGGGCGTCCGATTGACGCGCCGTCTGTTGCGTTGAGATCCTGTGGTCGATACGGAACTTTTGGATACATCAACTTCGGACTAAGTGTCAGTTGATGTATCAGCCTCTCGGCTCGTGGAGCGGACCCTCCTAAACGAGCTCGCTAAGTGCGGGAACCCTAGTGCTGGCTGTGGCTTCGACGATAGAGCAGAGATCCTCCGTGGACTGCGACGACGACAGAGCAGAGATCCTCCGTGGACTGCGACGACGGCAGAGCAGAGATCCTTCATGGACTGCGGCGATGACTGTGCAGAGATCCTCAGTGGACTGCGTCGACTACTGCACTCAGCGATCCTACGTGGAAGAGTGCTACCGAACCTGTGTGAGCTGAATCTTCTTTTTACCTTGAGCGGTGGAGCGCTTGGGTGTAGCGGCGGACCCGTGGTACTTGACAGTGGTGGTGCGCTTGGATGCAGCAGCAGACCCTTGGCGGTGGAGCGCTTGGTTGTAGCGGCGGACCCGCGATACTCTACGGAGTGTGTGCGCTTGGTTGTAGCGACAGACCCGCGACGGTGGAGACGTGCGTGCGGAGTACGGAGACCGTGTAGATGACTGAGACCTGACGACTGCTTGACCGACTCGACTTGGAGTGAGTCGACTAGCCCAGTGGACGGAGCGCCCAGTAGTTGGCAGCAGACCCACGGCGGACGGAGCGCCTGGTAGTTGGCGGCAAACCCGTGGTACTCGACAGGAGGAGTACCTCAGTAGGCTATCTGGGTGAGCGCCCGGTATTTGGCAGCAGACCCTCAGCGGACGGAGCGCCCGGTAGTTGGCAGCAGACCCGCGGTACTCGACAGGAGGAGTACTTCAGCAGTCTAGGTTAGTGAGCAGTACCTCGGAGTCGTGACAGGACCACTGTACACTTCAGATATGGGGCTCTTCAACACTTACGGTTTCGATAATGAAAATCCTGGTTGAGTTGAATCTTATGTTACTCTCCTTTGTGGTTTGTGTTGAACTATCCTTTGTGGATTTACTGTTTACTCTCCTTGTGGATTTGAGTCTTACTTTCCTTTGTGGATTGAGTTGTTCTTGAGCTCGTGAGCAAAGCTAGAATTGGGGACTTAAGTATATGTATGGGCATATACCTAAGTCGAGTCAGATGTTACTTCGTGATTGCATCTTACTTTTGTGCTATATCCTTTGTGGATTTCGGGAGACCTTCGGGGGTCTCGGGGTCCTTACTGAGTAGCTTGTACTCACCCCTGCACGGGCTATGCCCGCACCTTGTTGTGTTGGTTGCAGACGACGGACAGCGCTGATCACGGTTGGGGCGTGGAGCAGGAAGGTACCTGGAGGTGGACCACTGGGCGGGACGTGCTCGGAGCGGACGTGGGACCCGAGGAGCCTGGAGGCTATCTGTACCCACCCTTCAGGTGGGATTGCCAGTGGACGACACGAGGCCGCCGTCTTTTCTTCAGTTGTTGTACTTTACTTTTCAGTTGTACTTTACAGTTGGGCTTGTATTTCCGGCCCCCTTTACTTTTCTGCACTTTACTTTCCGCTTGCTGACTCTGTGTGGTTGTTACTTATAAAGGCAATGCCTTCCCTGTTTACTGGGATTTTACGCCTTGGTGCTAGTCGCCAGCCCCTGGCCTACGGAAGGCGGGCTTGGGGTAGTCACGGCACGGGCCCCGAGGACGGGTCGTGACAAATTGGTATCAGAGGTGGTCGGTTCTACCGCAGACTCTGATCGTCCTTTCTTTCTATGTGAAGCAATAGTGTTTAGTGTATTGAGTGTGGTTATTAGTTCAGGGAGCCCAGTGTTGGTGCGGCGGCCGACGTATCCGTACACCAGGACCCTGACTCCTGATTTCCGACTTAATGCATGAAAACATTGATTGCGTGTGTGTTTCAAGTTTTCTTTGTGATTACTTGTGTCAGCTCACCGGGTATACTGATCTGCTTTATGAAAGTCTCAAGTTTTCCTTGTGATTACTTGTGCCAGCTCACCAGGTGTACTGTTCTGACTGTGGTGCTCTTGTTCTCCTTTTCAGGATGGCCCCGCGACGAATGCCAGCTAGGGTTCCGATTGTAGGGCGCGACGGCAGCCCACCGAGCGACGAGGCCTCGGTGCAGGGCCCTTTGCCAGCAGTGGCACCGGCGGTAGCTTTACCCGCCGAGCCACCGATGCTGCCAGTACCAGACGCTGACGATGCACGTCGCCTCAGGGCACTGCATGAGTTTCAGAGCCAGCGACCGCCCAGGATTCGCGGTGAGGCGGACCCCCAGGCCGCCGAGGACTGGCTAGAGGCGGTGGTACGGATCTTTAGGCTAGTGAGGACACCAGTGGATCTCATGGTGATTCTCGCGGCGAGCCTCCTGCAGGCGGCGGCAGGACGATGGTGGAGCTTGATGCTCCAGGTGCACGATGAGGCATCTATTCTTTGGACGGACTTTGAGAGCCTCTTCCGCTCGGAGTTCGTCCCAGCCACCCTTCGTGCGGTGCGTATCCAGGAGCTTCTACAGCTGCGGCAGGGCAGCATGACGGTCGCTCAGTACGCGGCGAGGTTCACCGACCTTTCTCGGTACTCGACAGACATGGTACGGGACCCCTTCTTCTGGGCCCGGACCATCGAGCAGGGTTTGAGACACGAGATCAGGGCATCGCTGATCTCCCTCAGCATACCGACTCAGACAGGAGTACTAGAGCGGGCCCTTCTGATCGAGAGCTTCCTTGCTGAGTCTACACCAGCACAGAGACCCACCGCAGGGCGGCACGTAGCGGAGTCTTCGGTAGCAGGTAGCCGACAGATGACTCAGGGTTCCAGGCAGACCAGACCTACCAGTGGCCGACTGCACGACTCAGGCTCAGTTGTGCGGGGAAGCCGGGGTGGAGTCAGAGCCAGGCGTGCCGAGAGTGGGCAGTGCTACTCCTGTGGCGGAATTGGTCACATGGCTCGTGACTGCCCGACCCGCCATGCGGGGGAGCAGCAGACGGTTGAGAAACCACCTAGGCAGAGGCAGAGGTTCGACCGTGGCGGTCTGCAGGGAGGAGACGGACGAGGTAGAGGAGCTGGCCGAGCAGCAGGTGGTGGACGACACTTTGAGGCTCTACCACCACCACCACCAGGAGGTCCACCCCGACCGCAGGGGAGAGCTCAGCTTCAGGCAGTCGAGGCCTTCGATCATGGAGCCCTGGGAGCTGATGGACAGGAGCAGAACTAGTGGATACATCCTTTGTACTTCTGGTTCCTTGTTGCTTTTGTGTAGCGTCTTGTAATATGAGATGCAATAATAAAAGATGCATACCTTTGTGATATTTTTCGTTCCTGTCCTCTTTCGTGATGTTACTAGGAGATTCCAGTTTTGGCTGTTGACTTGACCCTCACTTGTGAGACATCTACTGGAGGAGACCCAGTTACCACACACTGATGCCGACAGTGTGACTCAACCCTTGGAGGCGAGAGTAACAGTTGAATCTCTTAGTAGTAGCGTCGAGGCCTTACGACGTCATCCTTGGTATGGATTAGTATCATCCATGTTAGGATTGACTGTTTTAGGCAAAGAATGTGGTTCATCCAGGGGATGAGACCAGATTTCTCTTTTCGGCAAAGAAGAAATCTTGCAGCTCTTGTGGGACCTGTGATGGTCCAGGCCACGACAAAGAAGGTCCAGGTCATCCAGGAGCGGATGAGTACAGCTTAGAGCCGACAGAAACCATATGCTGACAGGAGGCGGAGGCCACTGGAGTTCGAGGATGGCGACCACGTCTTTTTGCGTGTCTCACCTCGACGTGGTTTACGGAGATTTGGCCGAGGCGGCAAGTTGTCTCCATGCTTTATCGGGCCTTTCCAGGTCCTCAGCAGGATAGGAGAGGTGGCTTATCGCCTGGCTCTACCACCTCAGTTGCACCGGGTGCACGACGTCTTCCACGTGTCTCAGCTGAGGAGATACGTGCACGACTCGACGCACATCATCGACTTTGGGGAGCTGGACGTGGACGATGGGGCGACTTTTGCGGAGGTCCCAGTGGAGATCGAGGATCGACAGGAGCGGGTCCTACGTGGGCGGTCGATTCCTCTTGTGCGCGTCAGATGGCAGCATGGGAACCTCCAGGAGAGCACTTGGGAGTGGGAGGCTCAGATGCGTGCTCAGTACCCCCATTTGTTCCCCTAGTTTTTGATGTATCTTTACGGGGACGTAAAGCCCTGAGGTGGGAGTAATGTAAAGACCCGCAAATTTCAAGGAAATTTTTTTTAATTTTCTTTGGAATTTTACAAGAGCGCAACTTCAGACGGCACCTGATTTCGAGGCCCGGTGTGCCCGGAATCAATTTCCGAAGTTTGGCTCGGGTACGTTCAGTGAACGGACGAGCGGGTTTTTCTATCTTTTGAACCGGTGCCCGAAATCAAATTCTGAGGGCACCGATGAAATCGCAGCGCCGATATTTGCTTAGAAAAGCCTCTTCCGGAGTTGCGTTTGCTCAGACGTGGTTTTTTAAATTTTGCGGCTTTAAGTCAGAATAAAATAAAGTTTGTGCGACAACTTTATTTTATTTCACTTAAGCTGCTTGGAAGCCACTTGAAGTCACTTAAAGGCGGCTTGAGCTGAGTTGAACTGGATAGGATGCTATCCAGAAATATCCTACCCCCTTGGTAGGATATTTGTGAGGTGGGGCCCGCACGAGCCCCGCCGTTTCTTTCGCTAAGTAACGCACCCGCGAAAACCCGTCAAAGTAACTGAAAAGTCAACCGACGTGTTTTCTTTAATTCTTAACAGACCATTTAATTGGGCGGTTTATTTCGTGAATTAAATGGGCTGTTTCTTTCGTGAATTAAATGGGTCGTTTCTTTCGAATTGATGGATCGTTTCTTAACCGGTTTCGTGTGTTGGCATGTTTATAAAATAAGACCAACCTAAAAATCCTTTGAAAGGATTTGAGAGAATCTTGTTTCTTCATCTCCCCGCGAAGAACGCGAAGAACGCGAAGAACGCGAAGAACGCGAAGAACGCCGGCGACCGGAATTCGACGACGCACGCCGAGATCTGCGACGTCGACGAGCTTTACCCGCGACGTTCTTCGGCGACGCCTCTTCTTCCGCGGCCGATCCTCGTTCAGCAACAAAGGTGAGAATCGAACCTTCTAATTCTTTCTTTTTTTTTTAATTCGATGACAACGGATTTAATTAATTAAATCTGTTTGCTCTTGATCCGGAGATTGGCGACGCGACGCCGGATACCGCGACGACGCGACGATCTCCTTCATCCGCGACGAGCGATTCCGCGATGACCTCTCGTCCGACGACGACGACAAGGTAAGGGTTGTTGGAATTCTTTTTAAAATCCCGTGTTTATTCTTTTGAAATAAAGAACCCGATCAAGAAACAATTTTAATTTATTTAAAATTGTTGATTGGTTTCTTTCTTGTTTCTCCCGTTGATTATGACTAACATGGAGGGTGCGGGTCTAACGAACAAGACCCGGCAACCCTCCGCCGGTCTTCCCTTTTTGTGCGGATTTGGCGGACGACGACGAACCGCGCGGCAGGGGCGATCTATTGATCCCGCAGTGAAGGTCAGCCCCCGGGAGGAGCAACGGCGCAGACGGGAAAGGAATCGGGCCACCGGAGCATCTCCGGCGGCCCGCGGAAGGCGGCGGCGGCGCGGGTCGCCGGCGCGGCGGCGCCGGCGACCGGAGGCGGCGGCGCCCGGCGCGCCGCCATGGAGGAAGTCCGCCGCGGCTGAAGCCGCGGCGGCGGCGGCGGCCGGTTCCGCGGCCGCGCGGAACCGGGAACGGACGCGGCGGCCCGGCCGCGTCCGTGTGACAGGCGGCCCCCCGCGGGGCCGCGTTTCGTTTGAGCCACGGGTCAAGCCCGCGGCGCCCTCCTTCGGCCGCTCGGCCGAAGCCGAGCCGGCCGGTCCGGTCGGCCGGGCCGCGCCCAGGCCGGACCGGACCCGGCCTAGCCGGGTCGGGCCGGGTCGGGCCGACCCGGTTCGGCCGACCCCAGGGGGGGTTCGGGCCGGGTCGCCCCGGGCCCAGAACCCCCGTTTCGGGCCCTCTTCGGTCTTTTGCCCATATCTTGGGCCTGGGACCTCCGATTGACGAACCGTCAGCGGCTACGCGATCCTTGGATCGAGATGGTCGTTTCGGTATATTATACTCAAGGTTTCGGGAGACTTTGGGTTCGGCCGGGTTGGTTCGTACACGAAACCAACCGGGCCCTCGGAGCGGAAACGCTCATAACTTGAGCTACGGACGTCCGATCGACGTACCGTCAGCTGTGGTAGTTTCCTCTAAGTGAGACGGAACTTTTGGCAGACTCCGCCCGAGGATCGGATACAGGCGGAGTACGGTCGGGTTGGTTTTTCCCTAAAAACCAACCGGGCCCCTGGGACGGAAATGCCAATAACTCTTAGACCGGGCGTCCGATTGACGCGCCGTCTGTTGCGTTGAGATCCTGTTGTCGATACGGAACTTTTGGATACATCAACTTCGGACTAAGTGTCAGTTGATGTATCAGCCTCTCGGCTCGTGGAGCGGACCCTCCTAAACGAGCTCGCTAAGTGCGGGAACCCTAGTGCTGGCTGTGGCTTCGACGACAGAGCAGAGATCCTCCGTGGACTGCGACGACGACAGAGCAGAGATCCTCCGTGGACTGCGACGACGGCAGAGCAGAGATCCTTCGTGGACTGCGGCGACGACTGTGCAGAGATCCTCAGTGGACTGCGTCGACTACTGCACTCAGCGATCCTACGTGGAAGAGTGCTACCGAACCTGTGTGAGCTGAATCTTCTTTTTACCTTGAGCGGTGGAGCGCTTGGGTGTAGCGGCGGACCCGTGGTACTTGACAGTGGTGGTGCGCTTGGATGCAGCAGCAGACCCTTGGCGGTGGAGAGCTTGGTTGTAGCGGCGGACCCGCGATACTCTACGGAGTGTGTGCGCTTGGTTGTAGCGACAGACCCGCGACGGTGGAGACCTGCGTGCGGAGTACGGAGACCGTGTAGATGACTGAGACCTGACGACTGCTTGACCGACTCGACTTGGAGTGAGTCGACTAGACCAGTGGACGGAGCGCCCAGTAGTTGGCAGCAGACCCACGGCGGACGGAGCGCCTGGTAGTTGGCGGCAAACCCGCGGTACTCGACAGGAGGAGTACCTCAGTAGGCTATCTGGGTGAGCGCCCGGTATTTGGCAGCAGACCCTCAGCGGACGGAGCGCCCGGTAGTTGGCAGCAGACCCGCGGTACTCGACAGGAGGAGTACTTCAGCAGTCTAGGTTAGTGAGCAGTACCTCGGAGTCGTGACAGGACCACTGTACACTTCAGAGATGGGGCTCTTCAACACTTACGGTTTCGATAATGAAAATCCTGGTTGAGTTGAATCTTATGTTACTCTCCTTTGTGGTTTGTGTTGAACTATCCTTTGTGGATTTACTGTTTAATCTCCTTGTGGATTTGAGTCTTGCTTTCCTTTGTGGATTGAGTTGTTCTTGAGCTCGTGAGCAGAGCTAGAATTGGGGACTTAGGTATATGTATGGGCATATACCTAAGTCGAGTCAGATGTTACTTCGTGATTGCATCTTTCTTTTTTGCTATATCCTTTGTGGATTTCGGGAGACCTTCGGGGGTCTCGGGGTCCTTACTGAGTAGCTTGTACTCACCCCTGCACGGGCTATGCCCGCACCTTGTTGTGTTGGTTGCAGACGACGGACAGCGCTGATCACGGTTGGGGCGTGGAGCAGGACGGTACCTGGAGGTGGACCACTGGGCGGGACGTGCTCGGAGAGGACGTGGGACCCGAGGAGCCTGGAGGCTATCTGTACCCACCCTTCAGGTGGGATTGCCAGTGGACGACACGAGGCCGCCGTCTTTTCTTCAGTTGCTGTACTTTACTTTTCAGTTGTACTTTACAGTTGGGCTTGTATTTCCGGCCCCCTTTACTTTTCTGCACTTTACTTTCCGCTTGCTGACTCTGTGTGGTTGTTACTTATAAAGGCAATGCCTTCCCTGTTTACTGGGATTTTACGCCTTGGTGCTAGTCGCAAGCCCCTGGCCTATGGAAGGCGGGCTTGGGGTAGTCACGGCACGGGCCCCGAGGACGGGTCGTGACAGGGTGAGCCTGTTATAGCTCTCCAATGCATTGGGTAACGCGAAGGAGTGAAACGTTAAGGTTTCTCCAAAGAGATTTTAGGGAATATACTATGATGGGTATTCCAAATTTAACCAAGAGGGTTACTCCCTACGTAAGAATGTTATGAATGCCTCAAGTTACCTTTATGTCTTATGATTTCTATGATTTATTCATGATTTTATGAGGTATGTTAAAGTGCCTATGTTTTATGGGTAATGTATGATTTCATTCTTATGTATATATGAACTCATGTTTCCTTTCCATGTTTTTTTTATAACCCATACTGAGTTTTTATGCTCATCCCAAGTTTTTGAAGTGATTTTCACAGGTCAAGGGAAAGGTAGATGATAAGATGATAGAGTCAAGGATGTGTCAAGAAATAATCCATGTTTTATTTTAAATGTGTTTCCATTGATGGGAATGAAGAATACTATCTTTATGTAACCACTTTGTTTATATGTGGAATGTCATGCAAGTTTTATGATCTAATTCTCTAAAACTCTAAACCTGAAAAGATCCTCAACGTGTAATCTTGTAATAACTCAAGATTAAGTATGGTTTAAGGCTGGGGCCTTATAAATGAGTTATGTTACAATCCTGTAAACGGTATGTCGTACGTACATATGAGTGAAATTTACATTTTTCAGAAATCATAGTTGAGAGAAGGTAAGTATTATTTTAATATTTCAGATTTATATTTATATTATATTATATTATTTATTTAAATATATATATTTATAATCCATTTTATTTGGTGATGAAGATTGAATCACATCACTTCATAAAGGTGGTAGTCAACGCGTGCACACGAGAGCCATTCTCATTTTTTAGTGAATGGAAAGGTATGAAAATAAATGATATATTATATTTTTAGAATAAAAAATGTTTCTATAATATAATATATATATATATATATTTTAAATCCATTGTTATAGTTATCCTTTAGAGGAGGTGATGAAAAATATAATTACATAAGTTCTTGAGGCGGTAATATTCCATACACATGAATGACAGTTTCGTTTCCCGTTACATATAAGAGGAGATAAATATTTGTTATTTCATTAACATAAAAAAATATAAGTATAAGTGATATACTAATATAAATATATCATCATTGTTGATAATTATTCTAATTGGGTGTAATAATAAAGAAAAATCTAGATTAAGAACTTTACCTCTTCTTCTGAAAACCTCTCAATGTTTACACCAAAAGCTTCCCTAATATGGAATCTTGAAAAAACAAAATCCTAATGTAAATGGGGATGAATTTGAGGAATGTATTTGGGTATTTAATTGAAGAACCAAACTGTTTTTATTTGTTAATAAATGAGGAGAGGAGGTTACATTTTATAATAGTTTGGAGGGGAACTCTTGGAATTTCATAATGTATTTAATTAATATTAATTACATTTTATATTTAAATTGATTAAAATTGAGAATATTATAATATAATATAATTTTTAGTATAAATAATATAATTTGATAAGAAGGGGATACATTTATGTGATATGTTTACCCATTTTTTGTACCCCATTAAACCGTATTTCGATAATTACTATGGTATTAATGATTTTACTCTTTATAGGTAAATAAAGATCTAATAAAAGAAACAATATCCCATAAATGGGCCATTGTTGATATTATAATAAATTTCCCATTATATTTTAAAAATATAATATATTTAGTAATTTTAAATCGTTGAATAAATCATTATTTGTTGTAAATAATAATTAATGTCAATTTTGAAACTATTGATTTAATTTGAATTTAAAAAAAACAAGAGAAATATATAATTAATATATATATATTTTTTAACTCTATATAATGTTATATTTTTATAAAAAAAATATTTATCCCAAATCTGTTCCAAATTTTATTACTTTTAATATTTGAAAATCAAATGTTTTTTTCTATTATCTAAATAAATGTTCTCCCAATGTTTCTCAAGAATTTAATGTGATTTTTTCATCCATGAAAATTAAAATTAAATTATCATTATGAAAAAATATTATCTTTCAAATATGTATTTACAATAAAAAATCGTTAATATTTATCCTTATCGAAAAATATTATATAAATTAATAGTAGAAATATGACATTTTTTACATTTCTTATATAAAATAATATAAATTTCGCATTCATGGAAGAATAGAAAACGGTTATATGTAGAATTTAAAATTTTATGGATTAAATATCAATATATAATAAAATAATTCATGTTTCATAGACATTTTTTGTCCATATTATGTTATTTTTATCTTTAATTACCAAGTGTACCCTTACTATAGTGATATTAATTTATTATAGTTATTATTCATATTGAATAAAATTAAAATGGGATATTTATAGAAATTTTACATCCTAATTTGAAATATATAATATATTTTCTAATGTCTAATTCATATAATTGATATATTTTAATTTAATATTAATCTGGGAAAATGTGATGAAAAATATTTTTTCAAAAAGTACATTTTTCACGAAATGTATAATCGTATATTATCTCTATGAATACAAATAATAATTATATGAATATAATTTCATATAAATAAATATTATTTATTTATATAATTTAAAATTTTCTTCATTAATGGTAATTTGAATTATTTAATTGTATAAACATTATGAACATTAAAAATAGTTTCCAAAAAATTTTGTTTTATTAGCCTAAAAATAAAATTATAACAAAATCCTGATATAAAATTAATTATATTATTTTGAATAAAATGTAACATTTTTATCTTTAATAAAAAATAAAAATATATTGGTACTTTTAAATTTCCTTATTTATTGAAAAGAAAATACAGTATTTGATAAATCAGAAATATTCAATATTCACTGAAAAATAAAAAAAATTAGATAAATACCAATATTTATATCCAATATAAATTTGACATGATTTTTTAAAAAATTATATAAATTTTAAAAAATAATATTTCTATAATTTTTTATATATATTTATAATATTCTCTAATAAAATGTAAAAATAATAATTTTTTGAATGAAACATATTTTTTATGAACAAAATGAATTTACTAAAAATTGAGAGATTAATTTCAAAATATTAATCAATAAATTTATCTTGAATATGGCATTTATATATATAATTAATTATATAATCCTATTCATACCATCATATTTAACGACAATGTAATAAAATTCATATTTAAGTAATAATATTTTATAGATCATTAAGGCTTGTTGTTGTGTTTCCTATACACTATAAAACATAATGTTATTATTTTAAAATTTTAGGGTGTTACTTTCTCCCCACATTCAATAAATTACATATTCTCAATTTGAACACACACTCAAAATTCAATTTCATATCATTGGAAAATTATTTTTTGGAAAAACCACATCATAAAATATTTAATAAATCATCTTCTTAAAAAGTGTGAATGGTAAATAATATAGTCATCTTGACTAACCCCAAACTATATTTCTGAATAAGAAAATATTAATGAGAATAGAAAAATCAAGTAAGAGGAAACTAATTCCCAAGGACTAATAGATGGTGATATTGAACATGGTCAAGAGTTAGTTAATGACCATCAAAACATAAATTTGTGATGGGTGACAAGACCATAAATTCAACAGAAATGGTCATCATACAATAAAGTTTTTATTACAAGATCCCTTTCATAGATTTTTTGGATTCATTAACTATCAGTATAAATAGCTCTATAAAATCTACTTAATTAAAATAACTTTATTTATTAAGTATAATTTCATTCTCTGGTTATCCTTGGATTAATTTCAATTTCATTCCCCACTATAGGAATTGAGTATCGATGATGAATTTTATATATAACACACTATAATTATATTTTAATGATTCATATATACTATATTGAAAAAAAAATTATATTCCATTATGTCTATAATAAAACAAAAATGGTTTCCACAAAAAAATTATAATTCAATAAATTAGTAAACAATTATATTAAGAACTAATATTTTAATATCCAAAATAAAATAATAAAACCAAAGTGTTAACATATATGATTAATTAAATAAATACCCCTCTATCTAAAATAACCTCAACAACATCAACATGAAAGAAGGTTTTAAACACATTTTTTATCTCATTCCATTCATCTTTTATATCCAAAAACATAAAATCATTGTTCACAAATAATAATTTATGTGAAATTTAAAAAATTTATATACCATATCCTAATAAAATATATCTTAAAATATCCTTAATTACTTCAAAATAATAAAAATTTAAAAATAGTATATCCAATAGAATGATTCACAAAATAAATGTAATATTCTTCCATCATATTGTTTAATTAAAAATATTTTCATACTAACTAATAAATGACGTAGGAGAATGGTAATAATTATACTCTTGGTACCACACAATTTTATATTCTAGACCTACATCCATTACAAATGAAACATATTGTCTCTCTATATTTTTGATCTCTATTATCAAATACTATATTAATATAATTCATATAATTTTCCCAATAATATGATGAATATCTTCAAAAACACAAGTAATAATCAAAATCACTTTTCAATTCCATGGATATCTATATGATAAAGAATATATTTTAAAACATTATTAAATAATGATTTATCCATAATAAAAAGATCATATAAGACCTAAAGTTTATCAATAATTTTAAACTATCTTTAAAAAATTAAATAATATTCCACAAATAACATTTTAACTGAATTTTTTTTAAATAAAATGTTATATTCCGAAAAATGGCTCCAAAAATATTTTTAATCATGTTAAATCACCATCATATATTATCTTGAAAGGTGTATCAATAGATTTAAAAAATTAACAACATTGACTTATTATCCCAAAACTCATTAGGTTTATCCAAAATTACTATATAATATCATAGGTTTCTATAGGTTACATTCTATGATTTAGCATAATGGTTCATAGAAAAAATGTGATTTTACTTAAGCTTATCTGTTGGGAGTATTATTCTATGAATAAAGTAAGGTCACACTCATCGTGTGTTGGGAGTATTACTCTATGAGTATTGTAAGGTCACACTCATCGTGCACTAGAATGATGGTCAAGAAAAAATCAAACCAACTATTTTCATGGTTATTTCCCCTAGATGCAAATGTTTCAAAACTAAATTAAGGTTTAGTATCCATACATGTATGTATTTTTTGGGAATACACATAATATCTACCTAAATAAATGTTTTATATGTTTTTCTATACATAGACATGTCCTTAATGTCATCTATAGGGATTGGTTCCCTAATCTATGTTTTTTATAAATATAATATCTAAAGTTTCTACTAAGCATTATATAATACCAACTATAAAGTCCCTGACCCTAGTAGACCAATATTTATGTTTACATTATTACATTTTCATAAGATAAAAGTGATCCCATCCAAATTATAAGAATACATTTGTAATCTTGGTAAACTCTATACACACTTTAATCTCACATTACAATTGAAAACATTACAGTACAACATAATGAATGTAATTATTATATATCCTTGAACACTTTCAAATATGACTTCATCATATCCTATGGAAAATAATGAAAATAATGGTAATATCAAATTTTCAATAAGGTTATGCATAGAGAATAATCTATTATGGGTTAATAATGAATAATCAATATGGTAATGTAAATAGGTAAAAACATATTCTATTAAATCAGTTATTATTGCATTAAGAATTATATTGAAAGAGAAAAATAATGATAAAATAATTACATATACCTAATAAAATAAATATAGTATGGAATCCATGGATAAAATAACTACATATATATTCACATGAAAAATAAGAAATAGATTCATAATGATAGAATGTATAATGTTAGACATCATAAACATATTGTCAATGACTTCATCCAAGAAATCATATGTAAATGGGTAAGGATTTGGACATATACCATAACTAGTTTATCTAAATAGACTTATCATTACATTCAGTGGTAATAGTAGACCTCTACCAACACATACAACATCAAATTTATTCATCATATAAAATCGGTTAATAAAAATTCAATATATAATAAAAAACATTCTTATTGGAAAACTATCATGTAAATTTTAAAACATTACCTAAAAATTAATATAATAAACTATCAAGATAAGGAATAGGGTTTATATCATTAAAACATATCCAAAATATATTTATATAAAGGTTTATTGTCTCTAATTAATTGAAATTCTATAAAAACAACATTAAAAACTCTTATGGAATACCCATTTTCATTTTACAAATAATTTTTCCAATCTAAAAAAGTATAAAATATTTTAAAAACCATTTTATTTTACAATATACATAGAAATTGTAAATAAATCATCAATTCATGTTTTTTTCATTACATTGGAAAACAAATTTCATGTCATTTACATTAAAACAACTATTCCTTTCAAAATTTATGTAAAAAGTCAAAAAGTACCTTGTCCAAAAAATGATAGGAATATTCCATTAAAAAAATAAAAAATACATGGTTTAAAATTATATGAATAAATAATTTCATAATAGAAAAAATATTCAATAATTTATTTAGAAAAATATAGATGTAGAATAAATATATTCCCAACTGAGTAGAAAAAAGACAGTTTTCGTTAATGCATGGTTTTGGTATCTTGAGTACATGAATAGTGTAAAATGAAATAAAATATTTAATTTCAATAAATAATCAATAAAGAATAATATTTATTATTTATAATATTAAATGATCAAATAATTTCCATAATGGATACTTCAACAAAAACAATCCAAAATAATGTAGATATTGTGAAATAAAACCCTTGCGACTTTGGTATCATTCGAATCATATCCCCCATGAAAGAAATAATTTCAAATGAAAAATTAAATAACCAAAAAATAGATATATTCATGATAAAAAATATAATTTTGGTAGTAGATACAACTCATAAAAATAAATAGGTGTGTAATAACAAATATGTCTCAAAGGTGTGAAATTTTACGAAATATCTTCCAAACATAATAGCATTGATGTGGGTATTAATCAATGAATTGATGATGTGTATCTAATTTAAATCCACCCAAAACATGTATAAATTAAATATAAAATAATAAATTTTAATTAGAAAAAGAATCTTAGAATATTAAATATAATTAATATGTAACAAAACACAATGAAATGAAATTGAGTTATAAAATCCCTTACAAATTTGTAACTTTCATGTAAAATCACCTTAAATGAAATAATGTTTTTTAAATATAAATACCATAAATTGTGAATAATTAATGGTATTACATGTAAAATGGAATTATATTAATGATATATAACAAATTTTTTCATGCTATTAAAATATATTTCATTGAATTAAAATTGGGATGCAATCCCTTACCATAGATTTGACTCATCACATATGTTCTTTATGTTATTGGATGATATAATATTTCCTATAATTTTAATTAATAGGAATTTTTTTGTGATTATTATTCAGTTTATTCTTATTAGAATCTAATTTTTAATTACTTAATCAATTAATTTCATTCCAGATGTTATTATAATATTCGATTTATATTTCCAAAATGACATCGACAGGTTTACTATGGAAAAAAGGCCAAAATTTCATCATCAATATATTAATTAAAATAAAATAATTATCGTATTTATACCTTAATTATAACTTTAAATCAAACCATGAAATGTGGTTATAAAAAATGAACTATGCTATAATCATGGAGATTATATATTGTACGTACACATGAGTAATGTTTCAATTCACAATGGTCGTTGTCGAAATATGTTTTGTGATATTTCTTATTTAAAGAAATATTATCATATAATACCATATTATTTATTTGAAAATAATAATACATATAATCCACTTTATGTGTTTATGAAGAATGAGTCACATTACTTTATGTAAGTGATAGTCCATATGTACGAATGAAGAAAATTATTATTTTTAGTTAATATAATGTTAGGAAATTAGATAATATTTTTTTAGATTGATAAATATATAATTAATACCATATAAGAACATTATGTCCATCATTTCAATTAGACAAAAGGTAATTTGATTGAAACACAGTATATTGGGTCAGGAGGTGGTAGTTCACTGTATACATGAATGAATGTTTGGTTTCTTATTAGATGCATGAGGAGATGGATATAGGGTATGCCATTAAAATAAAAAAATATCTATGTATATGGGATATAAATATTTTTTTATATCATAGTGTTTGAATGTGATTTGATTGAGTTGGAATAAGAATGAAAACTAAGACACATGATTGAGAACTATACCACTTCTTCACACAACCTCTTATGGTTTAAACCAAAAGATTTTATAGGTTAGTTTTATAATAAAAATGACTCTAAGAAATGGGTAGGTATTTAAGGAATGTATTCTTCTAGGATAGGAAAAAAAATGTTTTTTATATCTGAATAAAATAGAAGATGAGATTTTGTTTTATAAGAGAGGAGAAGGGCACTCTTATGATTTCTTAATGTATTAAAATCTTATAAATTTATTTTTATACTTCTGTAAATAAAAATTGAAAATATTATAATAAAATATTAATGGGAGTATAAGTAATCTCAACCAATAATAATTCATTGTGATTATGGTACTTTTACCTTTATCTTGTTCACCCCTTTTACACCATTTTGAACAATACCATTGCATCAAAATATTTAATTTTTAGGGGTCCTGAAATCCCATATAAAATACAAAAATGATAATAAATAGAACATGGTTTATATTATAATTCCAAATATCATATGTTTTTTAATTTTTAATCAATTATTAAAATATAATTTCTTATAAAATATAATTATTGTCAATTTTATACTATTGGGTTAATTTGACATTAATAACATCATGTAAAATATAAAATTCAAAGAAATAGCTCTAATACATACCTAACAAGATAAATTTGTTATGAAAATTAATTTAATAGAAAAATTATTTGAAATTATATTACTTTTAATATTTTAACACTATTTCTTTTAGTTTTTCAATAATTTAATAAATTTTCATGTCGGTGTTGTGCAAGCATTTAAGATAATTATTTCATCCAAAATTTTTTTGTTAAATAACCGTTATGAAAATAATAATTTATATATATAATTAGTATACATAATCAAAAATAGATTGCCTTTTTCCCTATGAAAATATACTTTTTAAATTAAAAATAAGAAACTGAAATTTTTTTCTATTTTAGGTAAAATTATATATTGACCACAATCAAGAAATAATTGGAAACAAATAGATCATATATTGGAATATTGGATAGTTATTTGAAAAAATAACCTCATATAATGAAATTTAGAAATTTTTTTGGTCCTTTTTTAGTCCATATACTATTATTTTTTAACATAATTACCCGATATACCCTTACCATGGTGATAATTATTTAATATAGTTACTATTTATAATGACTAAAAATATAATTGGAATATTTAAAATTTTTAAACTGCATGATTGAAAAATTGGAATTAATCAATCATGATTCAATTCAATGAATTGGCAGAATTTAATAGATGATTTAACCGACATAATACGATTAAAAATGGGTTTCCAGAAGAAAAATTATTTTTTTAAGAAGTAGATCATCTTATATTAACTCTATGACTAAAAATAATCATTATATGAATTTATATTAATAAAAACAGATATATTATCTATAAATTTAATTTATATATTTTCTTTATTATTGTTTATTTTAATAAATTTCAGTTAATAAATCCTATACACTTAAAAATATTTTTTCAGAAAACATATTTTTGAATAATAAAATGAATTTAACAAAATTTGGATGATTTTATACTAATATTGTATCAAAACATTTATTTTTCATATATAGATCATATATAATATATAAATTATTTAATCATATTCATACCTTCAATCTTAATTGATGTGTTGTAAAAATCATATTTAAATAATAATATTTCATGTTTTATTTTGGATATATATTGGGTATCATATAGGCTATGAAGTATAATTTTCTTGTTTTTAAACCATGGGGTGTTATAAATAATATTCTAGTAGTTCCTTTTAGAATATATTTCTATTATTGTAATTCTTGATTCACTACTTTGAGTTTATCAGATGGACTATGTACTAATTCTCAGTGGCATAAACACTACATTACTCTATTGTGACAATCCTACGATTATTTAATTAGGATTATTAGAATGGGAGTTTATGTGGAAACCTAATTGGTGAAATAATACAATAGTGATAGATAATTTAATGTGAATAAACTATAAAAAATATCTAGTTACATAAATAAAATAAAGCATATAGAGTTCAAAAAATGATCAAAAGGAGTAGAACATCATCCATATTCTGAATTATTGTAGAATATCCCCTCAATATTTATTCCCTAATCTTAGTTATAATCATTTAAATTTATTTCTCATGGGTTCGAACATTCCTTCTTCCATAGTAGTGGACAAATAATCAATGAAGATATCTTTTTAATTCAAAAAGAATTACTTTTTTATTGTATTATAGATCTCAAATGATCTAGTTTACCATAAAATTCATATCATTTATATTAGGTGTTGATGAAAATAAATTTCATATTATTGTGCATAAAGTTTCTTCTGGATTTTTGCATGAGTATTAACAATGAAATCTAGTGCTTTTTATATTCTTCTGTGGATGAGTTCTCTTACATTTTAAAGGTTAGATCTATGGGATTTCATCGTATGTCATTCCAAAATCTTAAAATGGGCCTTAAAGTCATTTATGGAATCTTTCTAGTCTGGACACAATATACTATATTCAAAATTAATTTTTCTTACCATTAATAAATATCTATAATCGATAACAAAGTCTTATGATGGTGTTGAAACTAATTCAAAAGGATATCTGGATTTTTGGGATACACATGTGACCTTCATAATGGAAAAACTAAATATTTTTCTAGTAAAAAAATAAAAAATTTTAGTCTTCTATATTCTATAAAAGTTTCAAAAGAATATGAGTAATAATAAAGAAGTTATGGTCTATGCATTGAAGATATTTCCTGTTAGATGAATCCACTATAGGGTTAAATTATGAGACCATATTCTCTATCAAATATTGTGACCTAGGTCATGGGCATCAAAAAAATATGTAGCTCTATAAATTTGAGTTTTTTTAAATAATTTTCAAATAAATATATTTTTTTTTAAAATAGAATATTTATTAGTAAAAATAATAAAATTTAGTTCAAAGGGAAAGACCTAAATTTTTATGTGAATTCAAAATTCATTATTTATTTATAAATTATTATTAAATCCATAAATAATAATTATATATTTAACACCTAATATAAAATATTAATAACAACACATTAAAATAAATATTTATTCATTTTTTCAATTAAATTCAAATTACAAATCAAATATTAATATGTTAAAATTTCTTATAAATTATCAATTTTTTAGGATGTTTTAAAATAAACATTCAAATTAAAAAATATGAAAATATTGATGGTATCAATTCTTTATCACATGAATACGTGAATCTGGGAAATCATCGTGTGTAATGGTAAAAACAACATTCTCATGATATAAATGTCATTGAATTTTATGGAAAAACCATATAATTATCATGCCTAAAAATGGATTCAAATTCACTCTTTAGCCAATGAGCATAAAAATTCATTCAATATAGTACTAGTTCTAATGTTCATTTTTTCATACCTTTCTATAAATTTATATACCTAGATTCCACAATTTTATTATTTAATTATTTCTCATTCTTGAAAACATGAATGATTTCGATAATCTTGGTGTCCTCCTCGAATCCCCACTTTATGGAATCCTAAAAAGGTGTTAGTCAAGTGGAAATTACGGTAGTTGTTCATAGACATAAGGGTAGATTTAAATTGAATGTAAAATCTATTGTGGTCAAATAAGGTTTCATATCTATAATGTGAATTACAATGCATAAAATACTATTAACTCAAGAATTATTTAGAACTCTCTCCCATATTGAAAATAGTTTACCAACATACACAACATACTTTTGTTGTGAAGTCCACACCTTGGAATTTTTAGCATCAATGAGTAGATTTATTCCCTCCTACCTCCTTTGTTAAATTTCTTAAACATTCATTTAGATTTGGATTTCTCATGAGAATCTTATTTTTAAGTGGGAGAGGTATTATTTTTGATCCTCATGTGGTGGTTAAATCACATCCTGGATTTCAGTGACCTATTATTTTTTATCATCCTCATATATTCCAAACAAGATTTTTATACCCAAAAAACTATATAAAATATTATATAACATTATAATAAATAGTAAATTCATATTTTTTTCAATGTAACATAATCCCCCCTAAACCATTTTGTATTTCAACCATGTTCATGCAATTAACTTCAATAATAGGTTAATAAAGATAACTTTCATGTAATATGGAAATATAAAAAGTTTGATTATGGAAAATACTATTTCAATATGGTTCTTAAATTATATTTAATACATTTTACATAATAAAAAATATATGAATAATATGAAAAACAATTATAGATTTTGTAGCCTACATCAAGACTTTATGAAAAAATAGAAATTGTAATAGAATGTCAAAAAAGGAATAAAAACCACTCATGTGTGGGAAAAAATTTCATTATGGACAAAACTAGTGTATATTGAGTTTCAAATTTTATCAAACATGATTAATAATTCATATTGAAAATAATGATTTGTTATTACATTTCATCAATCATTTAAAACTTTCTAAACATAAAGGATGTTTTTTTATCAAAAATAAAAAAATATTATTTAATTTTCTTAGATTATCATTAATGATTAATGTTCTTAATAATACACCAAATTTAATTACATGAAAATAAAAAAATCGAATACATCAAATGAATTCCTATCTAAGTAGATTGATACTCACTCCCCCACACATAGATAAAATTATCCCTTTAAAACTAAATCATGTACATAAAATATATAAACAAATTAATGAAAAATAAAAAAATATTTAAGACATGGATTTATCGGTCATAAAGAAAGATTTGGGTTAATATTATAAGTTTTCTCCTCTAAAAACATATATGTAAAAATATTAAAACAAAATAAAATCATACAAAGCTAAAATAAAAAAAGGAAATAAATTGTAATTTAAAATATAAGAGAGGGTTATGACATAGTTTAAGACCCTAATCTGGCCTTGGGTTTTACTAACCTTGAATGGGTAGTATAATCCATTATCTCTAATTAGATTCTAGGTACGGTATGTAATACATAAACCACTACATATCCTTTCTTCCAATTTGTTTCACCTTATATTTAATTTTGGAGAATATAGGGATAAATTGTATCTAGTACATCCTTATGGTAATGAGATATATCATTCATGGTGGTTGTGGGGTAAAATATGGTTTTTATTCATCCTTAGATGATATATGTACATCCTACTTTTCATCCTCTAGGTATTTCATATAATGTGGTATGTTTATATGTTTTTAATGGGAAGTTAGTAAATGATGTTATTTTAAAAAAAAAAATTAATCATGAAAATTAATATGAAAATTGTATATGTCATTATAGACAACTCATGACTCTATTGCATCAATAAAATCCATTATTAACTCATTAGGTACTTCTTCCCATATGTGCTTAATTGTTTCAGTTAACAATATATACTTCTCATAAATTTCATAATAATTTTCTTATTCTTTATATAGGTAAAAACATGTATTGGCTTATCATAGAATTTAATATGAAGGTATTTAAGGATATAATTGGTTTTAATAAAATTATTTGTAATTTAATTCATGAAAAAATAACCACACTAGGATGTTTCAACTTCAATTGTCTATCCATTTCTGAAAGACACTTTCAATATGATTGCAGTTGGTGTAAAAAGGTAGTCATGATCCCTTAGTCATTCATAAAAATCCACCACTTTGTTGGTTTCATCATTGAAGGATATATATATATATATATATATGTATAATGGTGTTGGATATTCTTATTCAAATATAGTTGATCAAGTTTTATACTAGTAGTTACAATTTCATTCCAAAATTCATCTAAATCTTCCTCATCACTCATCTGCACACCAGTTGTCATTTTTTATTCATACATCTCACCTATCCATGGTTGTGAAAGGTATTATGAGAATAAATCATAGTGAATCATATTCTTTTACACCTCAGGTCCTTAAACTAGAAAAAATAATATTGTTATTTATTCATCAATTGGTGTTGTTTCTAGTTTCTTAAACTTTTAATATTGAAGCACATGAACATTTTTAATCAACTATTTTATTATTCAAATATTGTTCTATATATATTCTCTCATCCTTATCAAATTGTCTTCTTCTACATTAATATATTTATTTTTTCATGTTTTTTCTTATTTGAGTATTAAATATATGCATAATAATTTTAGTTTTAATGGATCACGAAAAATAGTTTTTTTAGTTTATATATGTGAAAAATTAATATATTTAAAAAAATTAATGAAAGTAATATTTGGATGAATAACATAGATCCATGTAAATGACATCATGTTTTGACATACATGTTATTAGGTGGTATAAAAAATTTTCTTTATTTTGCTAATATAATAATTTTCCTAATATAAGTCATCTCACATGAGAATTTTTTTCATTTCAATCACTTATTATTTAAATTTTACTTTTTATCTATTTTTAATTTTCTATTTATAAAATCCGGAAAATATTGCGTTTTAGGTTTTAGGAAATGTATAAAATAAATTTTTTATATCTATATAATGAAGATAAAATGAATGAATATGGGGAAAACAAAAATATCATGAGACTGGTATTTATAGATAACCATCAATATTCTATTTTATATTCAGTTATTGATCACCCACCATTGTATAGGGGGCCAGCCTGCTCTACCATGGATTTGTATTTACATTTGACCCATTCTGTATGCTTCACACTCACATCCTAAATTGATGGAAAAAAGTGTAGAATAATCTATAATGCCCCCTAATTGTAGAATTTAACTTCCAATAAATTTATTCCATGTTTGATAAAGTACCAATAACAATACCAAGCATAAACGCAGCATGGTATTATTATTTATCTATGGTCATATTAACATGGTTATTGGAATGGAGAGTTTGAATAGGGGAAAATAAATTTTTAAGTATATATAAAACATTTCTTCAAGTATAAGTTAATTTATTAATAATTAGGATATAAGAACTCAATTTTGAATGATATGAATGAAATTAAGAAAGGTTAATAATAATTAATGTTTAAAATGACTATTTTTCCATAAAATAGGGAATTATTTATATTTTATATGATTCATTTTAAAGAAAATTACCTCTTATTTATCGTATTATCTTTATTTGAAAATAATTTCTTATATATAAAAACAAATTAATAATCTTATAGACATTAATTATTAATTTTTTAGAAATTAAAATAAAATCGTTTCATTTTAATAAGTGATATATTATAGAAAACTATTTTTAATTGAGTAATTAATTTTTGTCATTAAAATTTAAATGAATCGCAATTTATTAAAGAGTGATGAATTTTATTGATAACAAATTAAATAAAGTGAATTAAAATAATATAATAGTTATTACTAGGAAATAAAAGAGGATAAATTCATTTTGTACTTCAAAAATACAATTTTTCTAAAAACAACATTTACTAGATTTGTTCAAGAATATAAGAATTAATATCTATAAAATTTATTACATTTAAATGATAAAATATAAATTATCTTAAAATTCAAAATATTTAATCTTTTTTAGGGTTAATTATTAGTATTGTTTTAAAAAGATTAATTTTTGGGTGGGTAGTGAAATGTATCATTTTTATAAAAAAATTCAATTATTTTCATTTATATTCTACTTAGTTAAAAAATGAATATAGTCTTAATGCGTGTGTAAGGGCTAAAATTACCATGAACTGTAGTTTTTTGTAGTTCATACTTTCCTTACAATTATGGTTCCAAAATTATATTAAATGTATACATATGATAATTATGTCCTGATTAATAATCAAAAGATACTGGAATAGTGAAACCTTTGATCATGTACAGTCTATTGATGTTGTTTCCAGACTGTGATATAAACATCCTCAGAATATCCTAAATGAACATAACAAATTTAGTTACAAAAAATAAAGGAAAATATATAATTATAATAATTCAACTAAGATGAAAATTATTCAAAATAAATTATAAAATGAATATCTTTTTGTTCTTCTGTAAAATAAAAAATTTATGTATTGATTCAGGTGATGAGGTAGGGGATTTATCATCTATATTTTTTTAAGAATTATGTCATTCACACAACAAGTATTATTTTATATGACTTATAAAAAATTATATGGCTTACTATTATCAAATTATCTAAAATTTATGTGTCTTAAAAATCCAATTCAAATACCCATATTCAATGTCTATTTGTTTTAAATGTTACCATAATGGTAACTGAGTTTTCTTCAAAATGATATTTTAAATGGTTTAAACTATTTATCTTATATATCAATGTTTCATAAAAAAATTTAATAAATTTATTCCTACACACAAATTTCTATTTGATGTGAATTTTAGTAGTATATTTTGAATCTCTTATAGTGTTTTAAAAAATGTATCTTTTTAAGGTTTTCTATAGAAGTCATTTATGAAAGAGTAAAAGGATTCGTTTTTAATATATGTGGAATGGAAAAAATTTCACACTATCATGATTTTTATTATTTATGAATATTCCTATACTATTTGACATGATTTGTTTAAAAAATATCCTTTTACTTATTCTGATGGGAATTTTCTCATTTATTAGTTTTCAATGAGAAAATTTATTTTTATCTTTCTTTGTTAGATAAATCCAATAATTACTTCTAAATATTTAATAAAACAATATTGTATGGGATTATATAAAAGAAATGGAATATTATATGTTTTTTATATAGTTTATTATCCATTAACATTGTTCACGATGATGGGTAATTCCAGTTTATATCTCCAATAAATTGGGTAATCTAAACAGATTGAAATGATTAAAATTTTATCCTATGAATTAGAAATAGTTAACAATTTATACATTACTTATATAAATTTTAAACTATAATATTTTTATATGTCACTCTTATGAACACATTAGAAATAACCAGGGAGGTTATACCTCTTTAAGAGTTATTGTAAGAGTGATATGTCAATAATGTCACAAGGTACCCACAGATTTATAAATATTTGTGGAAATATTTTAAATTTGTATTTTAAGAAAGTGGATTTATGATTTAAAATTACAGTTTACAATTATATTAAGTTAAATTATTTTTTTTAAGGAAATATTCAATGTTTTTCAAGAAACCCTCATGAATTATGATTTTTTCCATTATACATTCAAACAACATATTTTTTGAAAAATTTGGCCATTGAATATGATTTCATGAGTAAGTAAATTATTATATTGTCTTGAAGTTTATTATTTTAAAATGAATAATTTCTTATGGGTTATCATGAATTTCAAATAGATTGATGGGTTACATTACTTTTTAATTTCATTAATGAGATTTTCTATTTTCATCCAAAATTTTCAAATGTTTCTCATATGGATTAAGTGAGTTTAGGGATTATATCAAGACCAATGTTGACATGTCAAAAATGAAGAAATAATTTTATGAATTAAAAATTAGTTAAAAAAATCGAACATTTTATTTTGAAAAATCTAAACAGTGTTGAAATTTCCAGTTTTTATGTAATTTTTTTCCAAATTCATTAAAAATATAAATCTATAATATATTGGAAATATAAAAATGTGAATCCCTTATTATAAAACAAATAATTATGGGGTTTTGTTAAAAAATTGGGTCTTATAGTTAGTATTATAGAAATTTTTTCCATAACGTTAAACTTTAGAATATATATATATAAGTATGAATGTTTCTAGGAAACGTGTTACCTTAGTAGTAATTCTCATAAATATTCCCTCTCCACCCAATAAAATTCCTTCAACACATTCAGTCACTTGGTCCCAATTTGTTTCTCTCTATTCTATGGTTTCCACTTATTTCAATTCATCCATCAGTGCATCGAATTGTTTCATTATCCTCAACACATATCCTACCTTGATCACCACTATCAGGATTCTCTTTAATAATTTATTCCTCCATAATCAATTTGGACATATGATAATTATTCAACCTCTATTTTCTCATTTTTCTACCAAAAATGTTGCTTTATCTGTGAACATCTACTCATACATGCTCGCATCTAACTTTTCCTTCCTTATTGATTACCTTAACCTTCTTCGTCTTCCACCACATTGTGGTTACCACTAAAATATTACAATTCTATCATCACCTATTATTACTATTAAATTAGAAACCAGATACCCCTCCTCTATATATCTCTCTAATCCATTCTCTTCCAACTAACAAGTTTCCTCAGCTTCTCCTTTTGATCACCTCCCAAAATCCTATCCATTTTTATATTCAGTTTCAACCATCCTTGACGATGCAGAGAACCACCTTAAAAACCCCTTTACCATCATAAATACCTTCCTTAGACATCCTATATATCAAAATATCTGCAACAGGTATGTTCTCCATATCTCATGGAAATATTATTCCTTCTGTGCATCACGGTTACTTTACAAGTTAAAAAATTTAATGAAAAATTGATAATCTAAATTCTTATTTGAATAATCTAACTACCCTATATTTATTCTGCTCATATATTTTTATTAACCTTTAATTATTAACAGGTTTTATATTTAATAGGAAGGATTATCTATACTACTTCCTGTCAGTAAGCATTTTTATTCACCGATTCATTTTTCATGGATTGATTATTGGTTGTTCCATAACACCATAAGAACTTGTAGTACAAGTATCGATGACTACAATTATTTACTACCACCTATATACAAACTGTTTTATTACTTGGTACTACCTATACTATATGTAACCCTTACTTAAATTATTGATTAATGCCCTTATACAAACTATTTTACCATTTCAGTCTATGCAATGAGTCTTTAACTGGAAAGCCAAAAAAAATTATTTCATTGACTTATTGATTTATTAATTCTATTCTAGAGGAACATTATTATAGTGACCCAACCATTTCTTACATTAATATTACATCATTTTAAAGATAAAAAACACAATATTATTACACATAGGGATCCAAAGGTATTAGTTTCTTGGGAAAACTAGGACCAAACATAACAAATATAACATCAATCATGAACATTTATTTAATTTCATCTTCTATAGCATCTTATTGGCACTTTTCCTCTCATTGGTACATGTGGAAACCTGACGATATACATCAAAAGGGGTGAGATAAAATCCCAGTAATAGGATAGATAAGAATAATATAGCCTGGGGTAGGAATAATCTTAACATGGGAAAAAGATCATGAACATGAGAGGAATTATAAATATAAGACTTGAAATGTGGCAATGCAGAAAAATGAAACATCATGTTTTAGTGGTTAACTAACTAATATACTTGTGAAGAAAGATAGAATCTTGTTCACTCATCATTTCACATTTACTCATGAGACTCATCACTTTACCCAATGCATTAGAGCGTTGTATAATTCTTAGAACACCCGTCACTTTGAAACATTCATGTTGCGCTATATAATTCCGGGTGCACCCATCACATCATAACATTATCATTATCATGATTTCCACATAAAACACATATCAAAAATGAACATTACTAACCCATATAAAGGAATGGGTTTCATATCATAAGAACACATTAATAAACTTTGGGTTCCCAAAATAAAGAGGGAATAACATACAATTTTCAAGAACCGTTCACATTGAGTGAGAAGTAAAAGGTGTGTTCATAAAAGAAGAGTTATTTTGAAAAACATTTTATTTGACATAAAAACCAGTGAAAACATGTATATAATATAAAAGTAAAGAAAATTATTAATAAATGATCTTTAATGAGTAACCAAATCAAAAAGAATGGAATGAAAGAGGGAAAACCCGAAGGATGAAAGTTGGGTTCGAGAATTTCCCCTTACCTTGTACCCGAATGCTTCCTTCTCTTTAATATCCTATATAATGACATTATATTTATTAATTAGAAATCCAGAAACTTCTGTAAATTTATATGATTCATTATGGTTTCATTAAGGTATTTTATGAGCCTTTGAAAGAGTTATAGAATTTTAAAACATTGTTCGAAAATGTTTGTTTTTATGGTTTTCTTGAGTGGTTCACCTGTATTCTAAAATTGACGTTTGGGTAGAACATGGGTAACCATCCAGAAATTATATTACATGTCATTAATGATATTACAAGAGTTTTATTGATCTTATAATGAATCATATTATTTCCTTGTGGATGAATCATTAGATAAGAATTAAATGATGATAGTTTGGGTTAATTTGAACGGGTTTTTGATCATAATGAACTTGTTTTATTTTATCTCTAGTAATATGGACATAAGTTAATTCCAGAACAATTAATAATACATAATACATATAACAAAATATTTTTCAACCATAAAAATGGTTTCATGACTAGATCTGAAGGTAGAAATGGAAGAAGAAAATATATCGTTCTTGAAGGTGATAAATTAACACCTCACGAACAATGTTCTCTTTAATAAAATAAAAGAAAGAGGCAAAAGGGGTTGGATGATATAATATCCAATTAGCATCGTAAAATTCCATTACATGTATAATACTAGAGTTAAAATACCATTTGGATGATGATAGGTGGGGAGACATCAAGAAATGAACTTGAAATTGAAAGGAAATTAAAGAAGAAGAGGGGGAGAAATTACCTCTTAAATCTTCCTATTGGGATCCTCCTTAGGAAAGCTAGGCTTGGTCTTTTGATGAGACCAAAAGCTCTTTAACGTGGGAGAGAGTCCGAGAAGGATATTTGGGCAGAGATTAGAGAATCGGTTGAGCTTTAGAGGTGTGAGGAAATGAGGGTGTGAAGGGTGGTTTTTATAGTAGAGGGGAGATGGGTTTCGTTAATATAAAATTCATTACTTTATTAATTTCCACTAAGACAAGGAATAGTGAGTCTTGAACGACAAAGAATAGTAATTTTATCATTTTATCCTAAACCAGGTGGGCTTACATCAGCAAAACATCACACCTGATGCTATAATTTGCTTATTTAGCTTATTTTTTGTAAACTACAGTATTTCAATATTCATAAAAAATTCAACTATTTCAGAAATATCCCAAAAACCTAAACCAACAATTTTTAGACATTTATAATCCAAAAATGAACTCCATTTTTCAAAAATAATATTCTAAATATTGTTAATTTAATATTTAATTAAAATCATAATTTACTTAAAAAACATTTTTTAAAATTAAAACTAATTTTATAGTGCTTTCAAAACTTACATAGGGTATCATTAAGTTGTCTAAAAACTATAAGATATTGATTTGATAATTAATGAACACATTTTAAGAAAATAAGTTTTCATTAAAATTTGTCAATTAATTTTATTTATTTATTTATTACTTAGAAAATACCAAAACGTTTACTATGGTCAAAGTGTCACTTTCTAAGATGTCTAAAATTTATTTCATTATTCATGGGTAAGGTTACTATTATGTTGGATGATTTACTATTAATAAGGGTCATATTACTATTCATAAGGTTATGTTGCTTTTCATAATTGTAGGTTACTATTCATAAAAAAATATTTTTGTTTTATTAGACTCCAAAAATTATTTTAAACACAACCATATATGTCAGATTATCAAAATTCCCATTACAGAAGTGACAAAATTATGTTTATAGGTCACTTAGCACTTAGTAGTTCATTATGTCGTGTTTTCAAGTGATTTTATGAAATAATTATGAGAAGGTAATTTCCATTGAAAAACAATGGGTCGTTACATTCTTCCCCCCTTAATAAATTTCACCACTTAAATTTCACTTTACACAAATAGGTGAGGGAACTTCTCCTTCATTGCCTCTTCTAGTTCCCAAGATGCTACCTCAAACTTATGGTTTCTCCACAACACTTTGAAATGATGGGTTTTCTTGTTTTGTATAACCTTATCTCTTCAATTTAGAATCTTTACCGGCTTCTCCTCATAGGAAAGATCATATTCCAACAATACCATCTTTGAGTTTAGTACATGTGAGGGGTTCGGTATGTACTTCCTCAGGAGTGATACATGAAATACATCATGAACTTGAGCCATATTTGGTGGAAGTGCAAGCTGATAGGAAAAAAATCATATGTTTTCAAGGATCTCAAAGGGGCCAATGTACCTTGGTATTAGCTTCCCTTTCTTCCCAAATCACATCACTCTCTTTCAGGGAGATATTCATAGGAAGACATTATCTCCAACGTTGAACTCGAAGTCCCTCTGACGGTTGTCAGCATAGCTCTTTTTCCGACTTTGAGTAGAATTTATGTATTTCTATATGACTTGAACCTTCTCTATTATATATTGCACAAGATCTGGTCCAAGTAGCTTTCTTTCTCCAACTTCATCCCAACAGTTTGTAGTTCTACATCACTTTCCATACAGAGCTTCATATGGAGCCATCTGAATTCTTGAGTGGAAGCTATTGTTGTATGAGAACTCAACCAATGGGAGTTCCAGATCCCATCCACCTTTAAATTCTAAATAGTAGGCTCTAAGCATATCTTCAAGCGATTGAGTAGTCCTTTTATACTGGCCATCAGTTTGGGGGTGATAGGTCATTCTGAAATTTAATTCAGTACTCAAATCATGTTGAAGGCTCCTCCCGAATTTAGATGTAAACCTCGGATCACGGTCAGAGACAATTGAGAGTGGAACACAGTTTTGTCTCACCACTTCCTTCACGTATATCATTTCAATTTATTTAAGTGATAGGTCTTTCCAAATAGAGATAAAATGGGTAGTCCTGGTGAGTTGGTCAACCACAACCCATATCACATTATTTCCCTTTGACGTCTTTGGGAGACCCATGACAAAGCCCATTGTAAAATTTTCCCATTTCCACATGGGTATAGGCAATGGCTACATCATACCTTTGGAATTTTGACGCTCAGATTTAACTATCTAACATACTAAGAACCTTAATATATATTCTACAATCACTTTATTCATGTTATCCCACCAAAAGTGTTCTCAGAGATCACGGTACATTTTGGTACTCCCAAGATGGATAGAGAATGTTGAGCTATGTGCATTGTCTAATAGCTCCTTCTTTATCCTGGGTGATGAAGGCACACAAATCCACATTCCAAATCAAATCACACCATCATCATCAATATGGAACTCTTTCATCTTCCCTTCATTTACTTCACTCACCCACTTTTGTATCTCCCATCATCCCTTTGTTCTTCCTTAATCCTCTCCTGGATGGATCGTTGCGCAATCATTTGGGTAAGGTAGGATCTATCCTCTACCCTTATGATTTCCAAATCCATTCTTTACATATCTAATAAGATTGGGTCTTCCTCAATCCACATCATGGATAGAGTAGAAGATTATTTTCTACTTAGAGCATCAACTACCTTGTTCACCTTTCTAGGATGATAGTAAATAGAGCAGTCGTAATCCTTGATTAGCTCTAACCATCTCCATTGATGCATTTTGAGCTCCTTTTGTTTGAATATATACATTAGGATCTTGTTGTTAGTGTATATGTTACACTTTCACCATAATGGTAGTTTTGATAGATTTTCAAGGAAAAAATCATGGCTTCCAGCTCTAGATCATGTGTTGGGAAGTTCTGCTCGTGGATCTTCAACTGTCATGAGGCATAGGCTATCAAATTATCATTTTTCATGAGTATGAAACCCAAGACTTTCTTTTAATCATCACTGTATATCACAAAACATTCTCCACTTTTCGGTAGTTTGAGTAGAGGTGAAGTGATCAGCCTTCCCTTTAGCTCCATGAAGCTTCCCTCACATTCTGCCATCTAGACATACTTTACCTCTTTCCTTGTTAACTTAGTTAGAGGGCTTGACATCGTGAGAAGTTCCTCACAAAACATCGGTAGTACCCAGCTAATCCAAGAAAACTATGGATTTTTGTGACACCAGAGGGCTTGGGATATTCCTCAATCGATTTTGTTTTTTGAAGGATCCACATAAATTCCCTCAAATTTGATCACATATCCAAAGAACGTGACTTGCTTTATCCAAAATTCACACTTCCTAAACATGGCGTACAACTCCTCCTTTCTTAATGTCACCACCACAAGTCTTAGATATTCTTCATGTTTCTCCTTGCACTTGGAGTAGATGAGAATATCATCAATAAACACTACCATAATTTTTTCTAGGTAATTTCTAAAGACTCTATTCATCGAATCCATGAAGATTTCAGAGGCATTAGTAAGTCTGAAGGGCATCACAAAAAACTCATAGTGCACATACCTTGTACGGAAGGCAGTCTTCGAATTATCTTCTTTCTTCGCCTTTACGAGATGATATCCAGAATGAAGATCCACCTTTGAGAATATTGAGCTCTTCTTAACAGGTCGAACAAATCATTAATCCTTGGGAGAGGATACTTGTTCTTTATGGTGATCTTGTAGAGTTCCTGATAATCGATACACACCTGCATTGTTCCATCCTTCTTCTTCAGAAAGAGCATGGGCACTCCCCATGGTGATGCACTAGGGTGTATGAACCCTTTGTCCAGATGTTCTTTTAGCTGCTTCTTTAACTCCTTCTATTTTATAGGAGCCATCCTATAGGGACACTTAGAGATAAGAGTAGCACTGAGTATTAGTTCAATTGATAACTCTACCTCACGATCTAGGGGAATTTTGGGTAACTCATTGGGAAATACATCACTTTATTCCCTCAGGATGGGCATTTACTCAAGGTTGGCACTTTCCTTCGACTCAGCCATTTGGGTGAGGTATGCTTCTTCATAGGCAATCAACACCCACACTATTGAAGGATTTTTCAAAGGATATTAATGATCTTCCTTGAATTTGTAGAATATCATGGGATGGTTCAGAATATGAAAATATATTTCCTTTTCCTGATAGTTGAAGTGTGCTCTATATAACGAGCGCCAATCCATTCCCATTATAGCGTCGAATTCCACCAAGGGAAGTATTCTCCATAATAATATTCCCATATACACCAACAGGAGAGGATTCAAACACTTGGGTTTCAATGATTACACCACTTAGTGTTTTTACAGATATATCTACTTCATGATTTTGGGGTTTCGATTCTATAGTTTTAGCAAATTTGCAAGATATAATGGAATGCGTAGACCTTGAATCAAATAAGACTTTTTCCATTCTTGAGTGAATAAGAAGTGTACCTTATATGACTTCATTATCTTGAACCACTTCTATAGTAGTGATGGAATAAGCCTTCCCTTATTCCTTTGGCTTTATTGGTTGCTGATGCTGATTACCCTCAAGAACTCGAGGTTTAGTGCACTAGTTTTCATAGTGCCCTAGATCCCTACAGTTGTAGCATTGAACCATGAGTGATTCTTTTCTTTCATCAGCTACATTCTCCTTTTTTTCATGTCATTTAGACACTCTTGAGCATGATTTCCTTCTTTCCCACACATGAAGAATTTCCTCGTCCCTTTGAGGCAGTTCCCAGGGTGCAACTTTACACATTTTTGGCATGTGGGTCATTGTGTCTTCTTCCCACCCTTATCATTTGATCCACTGGATTGAAACTCCATCTTTCGTTTCTTATCCCCATATCCATGGGACCATTCTCCAAACTCCATTTCCACTTTGAGGGCACATTGAACAACTTCTTCATAACTCCCAAAGTCTCTAATTTCAATTGCCTTTCGAAGGTGTGGTTTTAATCCACTAAAGAATATATCAATTTTTCTGTTATTGTTGATAACAAACCCTGAAGTGTACCTTGAAAGCCTTGTGAAATTCACTTCATATGTTGTGATAGATTCTACTTCATTTTTCTTGAGTTCTATGAATTCTCTCTCCATCTTCGTACAAAGAGTTCTTGGGAAATACTTGTTAATAAACATTAACTTAAAGTCTTCGCATTCGATCTCTTCAATTTCCTCCCTTGGCTTGGTGATCTTAATTAAAGACCACCATTGATCGGATTCACTATCTAAACGATAAATGGATAGGGTCACCTTCTCAGTCTCAGAACAGTGAAGCACAGAAAAGATCTTCTCCATGGAGTTGACCCACTGTTCTGCAACTAGTGGATCAGAGGATCCACTAAATGTCGGTGGACGTTGCCACATAAAACATTCGATATCTAGTTTCTCCCGCTTTGGTGAAGTAGGATGTTCCCCATTATTATGGTTATGGTTCATAACCTGAGATAATTGGGTATGCATCTCCATGATGTTTTGAACTCCACCTCTCAAATCATTAGGGATGTCGTTCGAGCAATCGTTGCATTGGCCCTCGCATGAGTTGTTCGCCTGATTTCTCCTGGTTCCCACCATTTTATAAAATAGAAAACATTAGAACAAAACATAAGTAAACAAGTCAGGAATACATAAATGATTCATTTGAACAATTTATACTAAAATCATAACATATGGGATACCTATGTAAATATTCTTAAGTGGATATTTGTACTTAGTCTCATGTTGTAGGTTTTCTCTAGGGTTCACTAATCCTAATTCCCAAATTAACTAATCCTTGCCTCTAATACCAACTATATCGACCCAACCATTTCTTACATTACTATTACATAATTTTAATGATAAAAAACATAATATTATTAAACATAGATGATCCAAATTATTAGTGTCTTGGGAAAACTAGGACAGTACATAACAAATAAAACATCAAGCATAAACATTTATTTAATTTCTTCTTCTATAGATTCTTATTGGCACTTATCATCTCTTTAATACATGCGGAAACCTGAGGATATAAAACAAAAGGGGTGAGCTAAAATCTTAGTAAGAGAATAGATAAGAACAATATATCATGTCGTGGGCATAATCTTAACATATGAAAAAGATCATGAACATGAGAGGAATCATAAATATAAGACCTGAAATGTGGCAACGCAGAAAAATCAAACATCATGTCTTAGTGGTTAACTACCACACATAATTGTGAACCAAGATAGAATCTTGTTTTCTCATCATTTCAAATTTAATGATGAGATTCATCACTTTACCCAATGCATTTGAGTGGTGTATAATTCTGGATGCACCCGTCACTTTGAAACATTCAGATTGCACTATATAATTCCAGGTGCAACCATCACATCATAACATTCTCATTATCATGCTTGCCACATAAAAAACAAATAAAAAATTATCATAACTAACATATTGAATGGAATGGGTTTAATATCATAAGAAGACATTAATAAAATTTGGTTTCCCAAAATAAATAAGGAATAACATACATGTTTCAAGAACCATTCACTTTGAGGGAGAAGTAAAAGGCGTGTTCTTAAAAGAATATTTCATTTGAAAAACATTTTGTTTGACATAAAAACCAGTGAAAACATGTATATCCTATAAAATTAAAGACAATGATGGAAAAATGATCATTAAGGAGAAACCATATCAAAAATAAAGGAGTGAAATAGGGAGAACCCCAAGGATGAAAGTTGGGTTCAAGAATTTCCCCTTACCTTGTACCCAAATGCTTCCTTCTCTTTAATGTCTTGTATAATGACATTATATTCATTAATTATAAATCCATAACCTTGTGTACATTAATATGATTCATTATGGTTTAATTAAGTGATTTTATGTGCCTTTGGATGAGTTATAGAATTTTAAAACATTGTTTGAGAATGTTTGTTTTTATGGTTTTCTTGAGTGGTTCACTTGTATTCTTAAAATGAAGTTCAGGTAGAACATGGGTAAACATCCAAAAATGATATTACATGTAATTAATGATATTAAAGGTGTTTGAATAATCTTATAATGAATCATATTTTTTCCATGTGGATAAATAATTAGATAAAACTAAATGATGATAGTTTGGGTTAATTTGAACGTTTTTTTATCAAAATGAACTTGTTTTATTTTATCACTAGTAATATGGCCATAAGTTATTTCCTAAACATTGAATAGGATACGATACATATAAAAAATTCTGTTTCAACCATAAAAATTGTTTCACGATTAGATATGATGGTTGAAATGGAAGAAGAAAACATGTTGTTCTTGAAGGTGATAAATTAAGACCTCGCGAACAACGCTCTCTTTAATAAAATAAAAGGAAGAGAAAAAAGGGGATGGATGATATAATATCCCATTAGCATCATAAAATTCCAGTAAATTTATAATACTTGAGATAAAATACCATTTAAATGAATATAGTTGGGTAGAGATGAATAAATGAACTTTAAATTGAAATGAAATTAAAGGAGAAGAGGGAGAGAAATTACCTCTTAAATCTTCCTTTTGAGATCCTCCTTAAGAAAGCAATGCTTGGTCTTTTGATAAGACCAGAATCTCTTAAAAGTGGGATAGGGTCTATGGAGGATTTTTGGGAAGAGTTTAGAGAAGGCTTGGATCTTGAGTGGTGTGAGGAGATGAGGGTGTAAAGGGTGGTTTTTATAGTGGAGGGGAGAGGGGTTTCCTTAATATAAAATTCATTAGTTTATTAATTTCCCTTAAGACAAGGAATAGTGAGTCTTGAATTTCCAAGAATAGTAAATTTATCATGTGATCCAGAACCAAGTGATCTTACATCAGTGGAACATCACACATGACTCTATAATTAGCTTATTTTGCTTATTTTTGTAAATTATTGTATTTCACTATTCATCAAAAATTCAAGTATTTCAGAAAAATCCCAAAACATTACCCCGAAAATTTTATGACATGTAGAATCCAAAAATGAATTAAATTTTTCAAAAATAATTTTCTAAATATGATTAATTTAATATTCAATTAAAATCATAATTTACTTAAAAAACAATTTTTTAAATTAAAACTGATTTTATAGTTCTTTCAAAAATTACTAGGGTATTATAAAATTATCTAAAAAATATAAGACATTGATTTGATAATTAATTAACTTATTTTATGAAAATAATTTTCCTATTAAATTAATTAATTAGTTATAATTAATTATTTATGACTTACAAAATACCAAAACGTTTACTAAGGTCAAATTGTCACTTTCTAAGATGTCTAAATTTTATTTAATTATTCACGGGTAAGGTTACTCTTATGTTAGATGATTTACTATTCATAAGGGTCATATGACTATTCATAAGGTTATGTTACTATTCATAAGTGTAGGTTACTATTCACCATAAATTATTTTTGTTTTATTAGACTCCAAAAATTATCTTGAACACAACCATATATGTCAGATTCTCAAAATTTCCATTAGAGAAGTGAAAAACTTATGTTTAGAGGTCACTTAGCACTTAGTAGTTCATTATGCTATGTTTTTATGTGATTTTATGACATAATTATCCGAAGCTAATTTCTATTGAAATCTTTGGTTTGTTACAATTATTTTTACATAAATTCATTTACATTCTAGGTTTCTTCTTTCTACTCCAAGTAGTTTATAAAGTGAGAATTTTTTTTTATTATATGACATCAATTAGTGGAACCACATCGGTTTGGTGTTAGGATTGATCAATAAGCTTCCCTCTAAAATATAAATTCTAATTTTTAGTTTTTCAAAGTTTATTCCCACAATTTTACTTTCTCTTTCCATTTAATATTTTTATTCCAATTTTATATTGATAGTTTCTCAAAGATATAACTCTATTCTAATTAATTTTGAAAAAATTTGAGGCTAGTAATAATTTGAATTTCAATATATATACTACCTTCTCTATTTTATAAATTTTACACACTTCAAATCAAGTCATTCTATTTATTATATATATAATAATTTATATATTTTGGTAATTTTATTCATTTATAATCTTTTTATCCATTGCTCTTATTTTATTTTTTCGAAAAATTACATTTATTGGTTCTTTTAATCTAATTTTAGTTCTTATAAAGTAATTATGTTCCTCGGTAATAATATTGTTTCTAATTCAAGTTTATTTTCTTCGGTACATATCAAATTTTCATTAGTTTCATGGTATTTTTCCGTGTAATAAATCTATTATACCCTAAAATGAAATTTATTTTATGTTTTTTGAAATCCTAACTAATTAAAACCATCTTAAATTTTATTTTCAATTTTAGTGGGTTCTCATATTATAATTTTTATTATAGGTTTTGTTCTAAGTCATATATATTAATTCAGTTTTGTGATGAGTGTCTGAAATAATCATCTTTTAAAACATGATTAGTTCAATAGACTTAATAAATTGTATGAAATGTGAGAACATATTATAATAATATGACATTCCAATCTTTATTATCTATTCTTTTTATTTTTATTTTATGCTATTAATTTTTTTTGTAAGTTCATTTTTATCATTAATTTTTATTATGCATGGGTGAAAGACTAGAATTGTAAAGTGATGTCATTATGTGGTAATTTTCCATTTATAAAGAGATTATTTAAATTGATTTCTATTCTACCAACACATATTTTCATCCTAAGGGATTCTTGATTTCTATTTTAATGTAACAACTCTTATACTCATATCTGTTGATTCTATATTAATATCAATAATAATATCGAAATTTAATTATAGTATCCCCCTAAAATTAAGTTCAACATTCACATATCAATTTTATAACTGTTATTTATTAATAATGGATTCTTCATTATAAAAATTAACATTATAAAATATCTTATCATGTGACTACAAATATGGAACCCACACCTTCCTGTAATACAATAAGCTTAAAAAATAGCAGGTTCCAATGAATATTACTCATATATACATGTTTGTATATTATTAATTTATGTAATTATATTTCACTTTACATTCTACATGATTTATTTTTAGTTTAATTACTATCCAAAATTATAGGTCTATTTATTTCATCAACTAATTTACCTAATAATCCTCAGGAAAAAATCAACTTAAAAAGCACAAGACTACCACTTACTAACAGAAATCATGATTTTTTTCAGCACCTCATTTATCATTCCAAAATTTAATGTGCTAATTTTTTTCAAAGTCAAATATATGGATTTGTTAACTGTAAATAATATTATATTCGATTAGTAAAAGTGGTATCATTTTATTGGCCATATTTCATATATATATACATATATATATATATGAATTTTCAATGATCACTCACTACTATCACTTAATATGAACGTTGTTATCATAAATATTCATAGTTATTGTTATTTTTCTTATGTTATGAGGTATATGATGTGTCATATGAACTATAAATATGATTCTTATATGATAATTGATTGGTAACATAATTATTTTTATATATAGACTCTTTATATTATCATATCATACTATTCATCATTCCACTTCTCTGTTAATACTGTTCAATTTTAGATTTACATCAATCAGTTCTATACAAACATTTGAATATGAACCCACCTTACATAAATTTGACCATGATTGTAAAGTAATAATATAATGATTCTTAATAAAAATTTACATCATGGCATAATGTATTAGTAGCATTACTATAAACAATGATTAAAAAATAAAGGACCCACACCATGGAGAGATAATCAGATAGAGGTTGTATTGGGAGGGTTTGAAGATGACTTTTTGAATACCTTGTAATATTGTAGGAGATCCAAATTATGAAAATGTATGTTCCATAATTAATGGTGGATGAGAATGGATTTCGTTTCATTATATATTATTAGTTGGTTTTTTCTATTAATTATATTGAAATTCATAAAAATGATGTATATGTTTATACTAAATTATAACATGTAGAAAGACACACACGAATGAAAAATGAGAAAAAACAAATTGGTCAAAAATTAAGCTCAGTTGTGCACAAAAATTGTTGATTATGAAAATATCGGGCCTAATCAAATTGTACAACAACCATTACATAAAAAGAAGTGTTCCATTCAACCATGAGTTACATTATCAGGCCAAATTCTTATACTGCTGACTCCAATATTTATAATCATGAAACATAATAGTGTGTGGATAATATATTTTATTCATGAAACATAAAAATGTGATCTGTGAGAAGATAATAATATGATATAAGTTTGCAATATAATAATTTTCACACTTTAAAATGACATTTAAATATTTTTGTCCTTTAAAAATTCATTTATTTCATTATATTCCATATACATTTATTGTTTGGATTAATTTCTACCACATTTTTATTTTTTAAAATCCTATATAAACATGACTGTTAAATTTACTCTTTGACATGATCTCAACTAGGAGAATCTCATATTTTTATCTCCCTAATTGGATAGAAATTTAGGAAATTGATTACAATAATTTATATTTCAACTATTATGCATTTCCTTTTCACAATGTGATTTGGAGAAATATACCACTACAAAAGAGGGGAGGAGTGGCGTATTTTGGAGTAGTGGATATTTATGACTTATTTTATGCGTTGAAGTTGGGTTTGTTTTTATTATAATAATAAAAAATTTAATAATCCTTCTAAATCATTTTATATTTATTTAATTTCATTCTCCATCATTAATCCCCATTTTAAATTTTTATTATACAATGATATTACCTAATTTTTTCTAGAATATAATATCTAAAAACTTTATCAACCTATATTCCATTATTATAAATCAATTATTTCTTGGTACCTTTTCTAACCTACACATTATGATTCAAGGTTTGATAATGTTGTGAACCCAACATCTTGGATAGAGGCTCCACTATAACAACTATTCAGACCACTATTATAGGGATTTTACTAACAGGGACATATGCTGACAATGTATCTTATAGGAATATAGAAAATAATGATGAAAACTAGAATCTTCAATAACATCACTCAACATGTAACACAGTAGATACTATTTCAAACTAGAAGATTCAGTTAAACCACCCACCATATTTTTCAGAAAGAAAAAATTATGTGTAAACATATTGGTATGTTTTCGTGGTTTTAAACTACCTACATGTTAACATTCAAAATTTAAATTCTCATATTTTTATATTCATTATTTTTTTCTTATATCAAATGTATGTTGATTCATATATTTTATTTCTCCATGGTCAAAATATTTTTTCCCACCTTTTACAATTTGTGATAAATGTTTTATATTATTATGATGATGTCCCGAGAGTTTTCCTATATATATCAATATTATATATCATTAACTTGTATTTATAAGATTTTTTAATTAATTTTAATTATTTACATTTAAAAATGTGATTACCTTTGGAAAATAAGTGTTTATTTACAGTGTCATGTGTTGGCACGGGTGAGGTAATAGTTTTTATAAAAGGTAACATTAGGTATTCTAATCTAAAATTATATTATCATGAGATAGTCTTTGATTTATACCATGTTTCTTCAGCTAATATATTATAATTTTAGAATGGTTTCCCTAGAAAAACAACTTTAATAAGGTATGAAGATAACAAGAGGTCACTATCCTTCCAAACGAGTAACCTAAAATAATTGGATTTATAGTTTTCCAATTTTACGATATGTGATATTAATTAAAATATATATATATATAAGTTTAAAAAATTATTGTTAAAGAAAAAATTCTAAATATATGAGTATTCTACTAGTGGAGTGTTATATATGACAACATCCACTATATTTATGTGGAATCGGAGACCTAGTGGTACAAGAACGATAGATCAATGACTTGGAGAATATATATAATTTTTCGGTTTTTTTAGAGAATTATATGTTATATATTTTTATTTATCATATTAAAGGTGAATTTTATCTTTAGTGTACTTTTATTAAGAATAAAAAGGTGAATATTAATATTGATCAATAGAGGGGAATATTTTTAATTATCATTTCCTCAAAATAAAATTAATGTTCTTTGTGTTATAATAGGAAGATAATTTATTATGTTGAAGAAAAATAAGGAGGACTCAATGGATATTTAAGTGGAAAAGGTTACCATATTTGAGAGGTATGAAATTAATTTTTTTTATGAACATTTAAAGTAAGATTGATTGATTTCACATAAGTTTAAAACAAATTCAATGATGGGCCATATTGACTCATGAAATAGGAAACTATAAGAAAATTTTTTATTTTGATGAGAAGGATGAAATGGAGTTTATTTACTATTTCTCATCACATGACAACAATTATAAGAATATGAAATAGTAGAAAGTGATAGAGAAATATTCAAAAATTAAATATAACGGAAAATATATCACATGGTCTAATTTTGGTAAGTATTCTATGAGGGTTTTATGGGAGTAGGGAATTTCTATTGGTGGGGTAAAATTGTAATTTTTTTTAATTCAAATATTTATAAAACAACAATAGTAAAAATAGCGATGGGATAGAAGTAGATTTAATTGTAATGAAATGGGACATTTTTTTATTTTATGATCTATGATATGAATGAAAGGTTAAAATAATCAATAACATAAAAATAAATCTTTAAAAATTAATATACTATAATAGTTTAAAATTAAGAAACTATGATGCGCATATAAAAAGGTTTTAATTATTTTAATTTACTATCCCATGTTATTAGATAGAGATTGATGAATCATAGGTCATGGTTCATATTATTATTTTAAGAAGGATTTTTTTATGAATAAGATGAAAAATATTTTATAAAATTAATGAAATAAGTTGAATGATTTAACTATCATCATATACGGTTTCAAGAGTTGTGATTTAGTGGTATTTTAGTCAAGGGAAATGCATCTCTCTTTTAATTTGGGTGAATATTATCTATCCAAGATTTTTTTGGATTTAAACATATCCCTCCCAGTCCCATATTTGATTTATATTTTTATGCATGAATACCATTAATGGATCTAACCTCTCATCTATGCCTTGGTTCCCAAGTATTTTCCATTTTTTAGCTTCATGGAAACTCACTGGTGGTTAGTAGGAAGTTGTACCAGGGTGATCTGGATATTCTTCAGAAGGTGTCTAACAATAGTTATATAAAACCAAATCCATATTGTTTTTATTCTCTTTCATAAGTCCTAGAGCTAAAGAATTAAGAGAAATATCTTGTAGATCATGCACCCCATCATCCTCTATGTGAAGAAATTATATGAATAGAGGCATCAAATTCTCTAAAGACAGTAGTTGATTGCATGGAATTGGTGACTTATAAACCGCCAAGATCTACGTCCTCCACTACGGGAGAAACTTCCAATAGTGAAAAAAATCCTCTTTTATTGAAGGGAGTGACAACTCTAGAATGTCCGATAAAGAAACCCTCTTCATTCTGTGATATTTGACCTTCCAGTTTGAAGCCTCTCCCATAAATTCATCTAATCTTGAATTTTTGTAATGGTATATAGATTTCAAACATCTCGAACTTTCAATTGGAGAAATTATTTCAAAATGAGTTTTCTTTATAGAATCTCTCCCTTACCATACTATCTGAAGGAAAATTCTCTAAATAAACGGATGCATGGAATTATCATCCCATATAGATTCCCCCTTCTAACGAGGATACAATAAATTTCCATGAGTTCTCAATTATTTCTGTAGTAGTCTCTTCCCCCATAGTATATTCTTTCATGAACAAGATCTTAGTAAAAACATAAGAATTAACCATAATATTCCTAGAAAAAAATGTGTCCATGTAGCCTAGGGACAAATCCATGAGCTACCATTTTTAATGTTTCCAAAACCTCCTATGAATTCATGGGGCCTATGAGCCTAGGTAAATATATACATTATCTGTAATGAGGTGAAGAATATCAGGATATCACTAGTGGATTTTTTTTATCCCAATCAGTGTCCTTAAAAAATTAGTGAGTATGCATAATGAATAATGATGAAGTAATTTCTACAGTAAACCCCAAAAAACATCATATATTGATTTTATATAACTCAAATATTTCATTTGATTTTAAAATGGATTCATAGGAATGAATATTCAAAAAAAAACATGATAGATAATAATGTCTTTTTCATTTTTTATAGTAGTTTTGATGCACATGTTATAGAAACATTGTGTTTTGAGCATAAAGACATTGACGAGTAGAATCTCCCATGGTTTTTCAGATTATTTTTCTACATTATTCTATATCTTAATCAGAATAAATGTGGTGGATATTTCCCAAGGAATTAAAGAATGGAATATTCATAGTTTACGTCTCATATAGGTCTCGGTGACTACAGATACACTGGTGATCTCTACAGGTAAGGAATAAATCAATGTGGGGATCTCTGCACATGGTACTAATTATATCAATCCATTGCTAATATCCAAGAAATATCATCCTATGCTAATACAAAGGTAATTCACCATGTTCTAAATATATTTGATAAATACCCCATTCAGGTCTCTTTGTCTTATGGTAGGATGGGATGGTGTGCAGTAACTATTTTTAGATGTGGATCAGCAAACTGGGATACCAACTTGTGTGACTCATGGAATAAGGAAATACTTGGTATATTTCGGAATAGGTTTCAAAATAAATATAAGAAACTCACAATCTATCACCAAAAATGAATTATTAAGATACCATCAATATGTAAAGAAATTAACACCAATAAGAGGAGATTGGGAGTCCTGAGTCAATCCTGGAATCTTTTTATAATAATGAATATTTTGGCGAGCTTGCTTTCAAGAAGGGAACATTGGTTGAGATGATTCTTATGCAAGAACACCTTATGAACAAACATTCAGGGATTAAATTTCCATGTGAGGTAGACTGTAATAACCCATATTTTTGTACATAGATTAAAGAAAACTAGCATCTCCTCAAGACCTCCATTAAGATGAAAGATATATCATATACTGAATATAGGGTTTTGATTGGGGGAATAGATGAATCGTATTTTAAGGATATCCTTTCACACCCAAACCCTTGTATACTAGAGGGATACCCAATGGGCCATGAAAAACTCATTGAGTTTGTCCCTAATATTGTTTCGTAACATAAAAATGAAACCATTTATGCTTTTCCATAGGAATAGGAAATACAAGTGGTAATTTTGAGCCTTAACCCAGAGAGTGATTTGGAAACTGATGGGTTTTCAGGATCACTTTATATAGAATCATGGGATATTATTTGTTTTGATTTATTAGATATAATTTTAGAATAACTTTGTAAAGGTAATATCACAGGTGTTTTGTGTTCCACTATGTTGGTCCTTATTCCAAAAATCAAGGATATATCTTTCTTACAACATTATCAGCTCATAAAAATGTTCAATTTTCAATATAATGTGTTGGATTGTTTCATTAAATAATATTATCTACATTCCTTAACTTGTGGATATCTTGAGAGTAGCATAGTTTTGTAAATAGAAGGTCAATTCAAGGGGTCATTTATGTGGATCAATAAGTGGTAAGTGACCTTTTCCATAAGATTCATGGCTCTAACATTGTTCTAAATTTTTATATGGATAAGTCTTCTGACAGGATCGAGTGGATCTTCATCATAAAGGTTTTTCTGTGTTTGGTCTTGTCGTAATAGGCTTAAGAATTAATTTTTAGATGCTTCAGCTCCTTATATCTTGTTTTAAATTTCATTGAGAATAATTATGGATTCTTAAAGGATATTCATGGGTTGAGAAAATGTGATCCTATATCCCCTATTATCTTTATTATTTCACAAGATGTGTTGATATGCCTTATAAATAGAAATAGATATTGGAAACATACTACCTTTCTGACGAAGGGAAGATACTAATTTCAAATCTTATCTAATGTTTCTTAATAATATGATTGTTTTTATTAAATATAAAAGGAGATCAAGTTATGGAATTAAAAAGGTTCTTACATAACACTTCCATTAGAGCAGATAAAAAATCAATTGAGCCAAAAGTAACATCCACACACCAAGAAAGTGTACATAAAGAAGGATTAATATCACGGAAAAATGACTAGATATAAAAAAATGTTTGATGTGCATGGAATATTTGGGTACCCCAATATCACTAGGGAGGCTGCAAATTCACCATTTCTATCTTATTATTGGGAGAATCACGGTTCATCTGTTGAAATAGAAAAAAAATTCTTTCGGAGGAAGGATATCCTTAGTTAACAATGTTCTTATATCAATCCCAATCTATGATTTATCAGCTATAATATACCTGAAAAGACTGATTTTGACCATTGAAAAAATTATAGCTTCCATTATATGGGATGCTCACTCGGAGGGGATGCGGCACTAGGCCTCTTATAAATGGATGGTTAAGCCTATTAAGAAAGGCATAATTAATGTTAGATGTCTCTTAACAACCCTTCACTGTATGCATGAAAAACATTCTAGATATGTTATTAATTAGATCACTCTTTAGGAAAGATTCATGTATATTAAATAGTGAAGGAATTTGGTGGAAATGGGTTTAATCCATTCATCATTACAACCTATGATTTTCCCACATCTTTTCTCCCTTCAACCTTATTGTAGATGGATTTTTGGAAGAGGGTATATTTTGTTCTGCCACCCCAACTGGGCAGGCACCACACTAGGTTTTCCAATCTATATAGTGCCATATTTTTCATTCCATCATGAAAGTGGTTATCTTTCTTTTATCAGAGCTATATTTGATAAAAAAACAAGTGAAAATATTCAGATCATTTTAACAGATCCAACAATTCTGATAGGTGCATCTTCACTTCTTCTAGTTAAGGTGAAATCTCTATCAAATACTATCACCGAGTGATGGATTTCCCCACCCAAGGTGACTTCTATGGTGATATCCTATGGTGGACTGACAATATTACTAAATATAATTTTTTAGACTAGATAATTCAAAAATTTACTATACCCAAATATGAAAATGTTAAAAAAGGTAATCCACATGGCTTCATGGTGTTGCTTATTCATATAGATTCAGGAAGTGAGACAGGATCACCTATTATTTAATGGTGAATGGTCCCATTCTATCTCAATATTATTTGTATATTTCTATATTTACTTCTAATAGGATCTATCAGAATCCACATTTCTAGTGTTCTTGTAATATATCACTGATGACATCGACCCTGATAAAAACGAACAGGCTATAGTGATGTTCATATGAGTTTGGGGCATCTAGAATTCTCGGAATATAGATCTCCCCAAGGAGATCCCCTTCTCTATAATAACTCAAATATCTTTCACTAGGAACCTAATACTTGATTTGGCATGTCTCTTTAGGGACTAGCTAGATGATCCTACCCTCAGACCAGTTATTGTGGCCATCTTTTAGGGAGCTCCCACTTTCATTTCAAATCATTTAAACTAGGTTAGCTAAACCCCCCTCCCCCATCTGGTCCAAAAAAAATATGGGTGAATCATGCACCATGGGAATCATAAAAATTGGAGGTGTTGTTCGGGAAATGTAGGGTTTAGTCATTCTTTCATTTACAATAGACTTTGGGTGTGGAAACACACCTCTTGATGATTCAATATAAATTCTTAATCGACTTCAAATCTGTAATCAATGGAATATTGATCTTGAACCAATGGAAACAAATGCAACAATTACCAGTAATGCATTACAATGAAAAGGTACCATTCTCAAGTTATTTTTCTATTTCATTAGAGGATTTATTTGTTATTTAAGAGGCTATATAGAAATTTAATATTTCTGGTGGAAGGGTAACAAGGTTTCTAACCACTAATACTCCATAGAGGTTCCATGGAAAATTGTTTACTAATTTACTAGAGTGGCCAATTTAACCCCTGAGGGTATGAACCTTGTGATAAAAGATGCCATTAGGATTAATTATTTCATAGCTCTGTTGTCTTTTTTATGATGTCTTGTAACTTTTTACTCATGTATTATAATATATTTAATAATGGTAATTATTAGTATGGATTCTGTAAATGTAAATTGAAAAATAAATATTGACTAATTTTATTGAATAATATATTATTTTGTATAGCTTAATGGTGATTCATGGTTTTTAAGGAAAAAATTATCATATAATTTGGATTATATTATTTTTCCATATACATTGGTTTAATTTGATGTTATATGTCATTGATGTTTATTATTGATAAATTTATTTTTTATTTTGGAAGAAAATGTGATCAATTCATTCTATTTTTAGGCTTAAAATTTGGTTTGGCATTTTTTTAATAGTTAATAGTTATTTAGTTGTCAAATGACATATGTTGCGATTTGGGTATTATCTTTGATAGTGATAAAAATTCTCTATTTTAGTGTATTTATGATGATAGGTGTAATTTTATTTAATATCATTAATAGTTCTTATGATCCAGTTAAAGTTAATTTAAGTCATTTTGGAATAAAAAATTATATATAATTATTTATCATCAAGAATATGATATGAAGTAGATATGAATAAATTCATGTAGATAAACCTATGGATGAAATTATCCTAATAGAATGAAAAGAAATAAAGTATACATATTATCTCATATTCGTAATATTGACGGTAAAATAATTTCACAAATAAAAAATAGGGAGTGAAATCAATATATTATTATGTGGGAAACAACAGATAACTACCAAGGTATTCTTTTTGGAACTGTTTCACATGAATATGTCTCACAAGTGTAAATGCATGGATTAATAAATATTATTATACTCTTAACATAGTATTTAATTTTCCTTTAAAAATGAAATTATATACATGTGTATTGAAATTTTATTTCATTCAAGTTATGTATATCATCTTCCACCCATTGATGTCAATTATGAAAATGTTTTAAACCCTTTCTGTAGGACACAATATAAAATTATGGGGATATAAATTATTTATATGGGGAATAAAGAAAAAAACTTATATTTAACAATATATTTTTCATTAAATTAATACTATGTATTATTTAAAATACTATACACATCATCGAGTATAAATGAGCCACAATATTATTATTTAAATATGATCATTATAACATTATCGTTGGATGGGTGGGTTTGAATATGATTAACCAAATTATGAACTACATTTAAAAATTTTCTTATAATACCAATTTTTTTTATGAACTAAAAAACAACTACTAAATCTTGAATAATAAGAATTAAGTCATATAAGGTAATGAATAACTAATTTTTAACAAGGCCATCTTTCTATAAAATTGGGTTTTCATTATATTTGATATGTTCATTTTTTTGAGATAAATTTTTCTAATTTAGAGTATTAAATTTGTGTAAAATATTTTTTTTATTCCTTAATGCAAATGAATAATAATTCATACATTTATTATCAATTTGATTGAAATGAATATAAAACCATTTGATTGTAAAAATGAATATTTTTCATAAAACTAATTTTAATTTCATAATGTATTTTTATGTTAATAAAATAAATTAATCACTATTTTATGATTATTTTTATAACCTTTATTGATAATATATTAACTAAATTAATGTAACAATATTCATGTATTGTTTCTAAATAAAGAACAAGAATAAATTCATTATTTCTTTGAAAATAATTTTTTTCAAAAAAATGGATTTTATGTGTTTTGTGTATGGTTATTAGAATTATTTCAAACCACTATTATAAATATTATTTTATACCCTAAAATTTAATTTTTGATTCATCATATATAATTTGGATTCAAATTATTTTTCATAATTTTTTTAAAAAGGTTGATTTTTCATAGAATAGTTAATATATAATTGTTTAAAATGTTGTCACGTATTTTCATGTATATAAAAAGATACATTCTATTATAGATTAGTTTTAAAGTAAATTTTTTCCTCTTTGAATAATAATAGTCCAATTAAGGTAATATTAATCTGTATTATACTTGATTTTGGTATAAATACATTTTTATTAATTAAAATTCATTTTTCTAAAAAGTTCACTATCAATGTGTTTTCTTTTCATTTATTAAAATTAATTTCTAAAAAATATACAAATTAAAAAGTAAAAAATGGATTTAAAATTTTTAATTATTTGAATAAAATATATTAATGAGTCTAGTTTTATTTTTTTATAGTGAAAACTTATCATGGAAAAAATATGCTACCGAGGTGAAGGATAAAACATGTTAATTATATTAAGTGATGAGGTCAGAAAAAATTATATCAATTATTTTTTTCATAAAATATTTAAAAAAACTATAAATTATAAATATGATATATTTTGTGCCATTTCATAATGATTAAATCATTTAACATATTTAAAATATATTTATATTTAAAAGTCTACCACTCCCCTCACTTATAAACAGGGACCTCCTCTCCTCACATATTAAAAATTTTAAGCACTCTAGGTCATATAATACCTACACAAGTATTATATTATAATACACTAAAATCTCATGTGTATCCTATTATAACCAAAATACTATCCTAAGTAAGATAAATATATATGTCCTAGTAGGTTTCACAAAGAAGATTTGTAACTCCTAAAAGAGTTTTTTCACATTTATTTCTCCTTCTACCTCTATGAAAAAAAATAACACTAATGATATAACAAAATAAGTATCTATAAAATATGTAAATTTTATTTTTTTTATAATAAATATATTTTTTATATCCTATTTTATCTTATGGAAAATGAAAACATCAATCGTTTGTATGTGTGGAACAACACCTCCATGGAGCGATGTATTTTATTTTTCATCACTGGCTCACATGAAAGGTTATAAAGATGGTATTAATCAGTATATAAAATTTTTATATCATTATTAAGATTATAGAAATAAAATGTGTTATCAGACATCTTACCCTTGTTTCCATTGAAAATTCATAACGTCAATAATGCATACATGTTGACTAACACCTCCACAAAGAGATGCGATATATTTTTCATTACCACCTCACATGGATAGTCATATGAAAAGAAATAATGAGTTAATATAACATTTATAAAATATTTAATACTATATAAAATTAAAATATTTTCTTATTTGTTTCTACCAAATAGAGAAATGAAAATCAAATTAATGAATGCTTAGGGACAACCATTTATATGAAATTATGTGCTTCATTTTTCATTATTATGTTACATGTATGGTTCTTAAAGTAAGTTAAATATAAAAAATGATACTTATAACATGATTAATATTTTTTAGTTTATGTGACAATGAACCCTTGGACACTGGACAACCTATCAAAGTTTTTTTGAGATTATTAATTGAACAACCCCAAAATGATCAACATAAACATAACCAATTTAGTAACTAAATAAAACATGTTAATAAATGAAATAAACAGAATAATAATAAGTTAATAATCATTTAAAATGTTCTTAGTAAAGTATAAAATTAATAAATATTAATTAATAAGGAAATTAAAAGGCATACATGGTTATTCAGAAGATAATGAAAAAGATTTTTCATCTCAATTTCTTTTCGTTAATCCATATGACATTCTCATTATGTTGGGTGTAAACTATGATTTGTATGTGTTTTATCAAGATACTAAATTCAAATTGTTTAAAATCCATTTCAAGTTTTATTATTTAATTTTCCATTGATTCATAAATTACTAAATTGGTAGAATAATTTTATTTAAAATTATATTTGAAATGTTTTAAACACAATATAATCCATATCGATGATTATTAAAGTGAATCAAGAAATTTATTACTATTATAAAATTTTTTTATAATTCGTTTTTAAAAATATCAATGATTTTACTTATATTAGTTTACAGAAATTAACATTTTAACATTCTATATGTTGGAAATTTTTTACAATATGTGAATAGAATATTTGTTAGGTATATAGAAATAACATACTTCCCTTATATTATGAAAATAATTATATAAGTTGATTCCTCTAAAATATTTGTGGGTTTTTAGATAATATCCCATTTATCATTCCTCTTGTAATTATGTTATGTTTTTTCAATAGAAAAACTTTCTTATCCTAATTTTTATATTAAGTAAGAATTTTTTTATCCATATGTATTGAACATAATATTTTATGAAATTTTATAACTGAAATTAAAAACTCTAATTTTTTTATATATATTATGATACTTATACATTTTCCATGATGATGGGTGAGCCCAACTTATTTCTCTAATTAATTGGATAAGTGGGATATAGTTAAAAAATTTAAATATTCTCCGTTGAATTTAATAGAATAAATATTTTATAAATTACTCCTATGATTTAAACATCATTAACTGTTTATAAGTTGCTCTTATGAAGGAATAGGAATTATCTAGGTAGGTTATTATTTTGTAAGATTAATTCTAACTGTGATATGATGATAATATCCCAACGTACATATATGATTATTGGTTATAACCACAATATTTTTATTTAACAATGTATGAAAATGAGTATATTATTTAAAGTAAGGTTTGTGATTTTCTAAATTTAAATGGTGTATTTTAGAAGAGCATTTTAAATTTTTTTCAAAAAACCCTCAGAAATAATGATTTTTTTAATTTAGTCACGCTTAAAAAACATTATATAAAATCATTATTCTTTGATATTTATTTCTTTAGTAAGTAAATTATTATTGGAATTAAATGTATATTTAGAAAAAAAATAATCATTATTATGGGTTATCTGGAATTTTAACTGAATTATCAAGTTCTATTTATTTTTATATCTTTTACCGATATTTTCTTTTGTCATCCCAAGTTTTAAAATGTTTTTTATATGGATTAATGATGTGTAGGGTTGAGAAAACACTATATTGGTGTATAAAGAAGAAATTTCATAAATGAAAAGAGATTGTAAACATATAAACAACCTTTTGTAGAAAAACATTATACTGTAGACAGATTTCCACTTGGTTATATAATAATTTTACTAATTATCTAAAAATAAAAACATAAAAGATCATGTTAATTTAATAAAATCAAACCATTTGCATATGTCATATAGTTATGTGGTTTTTATAAAATGGGATATTATAGAAACACTTTAACAATAGACATTCATAGAAATAATTACACATACTATAGTTCATCATAAGAGTAATTCATTAAAAATTAAATGAATAAAATTATGTTCGGGAAGTGTATTTCTCCCCATTGATATTCCTAATCATAGTTACACATTATTATGAGTGTGATATATTATATTGGAGAATTAAACATCGAGAGAAAAGAAGATATACTGATAAACAGAACACTTTACTGAATATATGTGATTTCAAAATGAAGGGAAAAAAATAAAGTAGAAAAACTTATATAATATAGTAGAAGAAAATCCATATTATATATTTTTAGAATATATCCCCTCAAAAATAATTCTCTCTTTTTATTTATAATCATTAACATTTCTTCTTCATGGGTTTGAACTTTCCATTCTTTTGTTTTTGTCAGATATTTATGATCAAATCTTCTAAATTCTTATTGGTCTCTTTTTCCTCGCACTATAAATCATAGATGATCTAGTTTTCGAAAAAATTCATAGCCTGCTACTATTAGATTGAAAAACATATTTCATATCATTTTTCACATATAATCCCTTAGTTGGTTTTTGTGACAAATGATGTAGTGGCCGAAAGTTTTATCTTGTTGCGCCGATGAGTTCTCTAACCTTTATTGAATTCTCAATACATTGGGTTGTCATCATAAGCCTTTAAAAACCATAAACAGCCCTTAAATTCTTTTCTTCAAGAATTTGGTTTCATCATCAATGTCTTATATTAAAAATAATGATTTTATATCATTCATCATACACAAAAATTGCTAACAAATTCTTTTACTTATGATAAAAATCAAGAGAGTGGAAATCCTAATTACTATAGTTCTTGGTTGACCAAAATAATATTGAAATATATGTTTTTCTAGTTCAATAAAATATATTTTTCTTGTTTCCTCCATCTTGTGTTAAAACATCAGACCAATACTAGTAGTTATGAAGAAGTTATGGCTCAATCTTTTAAGTATGATCTAGATTTATGAATCTAGTACAGGGTTGACTAGTGATCCATTGTCCTCCATCAAATATTCTAATCTATATCATTAGATTCAAAGATTAAATGTATCAAATTATGTGTAAATTTCTATCCATTAATTGAAAAAATCATTAATCATAAAGTTCCATAGTTAAAATATACAAGTGTTGGTCCAATTGAATATTAGGAATTTTCATGCAACATCTAAATTCAATCTATAATAATAAATTATAATTAAATAACCACATTAAAATTATAGATTTAATGATTGATATAAAATATAAATATAAAAAATTAAATGTTAATATTAAATCAACTTTCTTATTCAATCCAAATTATCCTTTTATCATAATACCTAACAATTATATATAAATTTTCCATTTTGTGAGATTTTAATATAATTTAATTAAATAAAAAAATAAGAAAATATTGACTCTATTAATCACAATCCACTAAGGAATATAAAATATAATGGTGTTCAATTGAGGGTCTCAAAATTTAAAAAAAAATCTCTTTAGGTGCCAACTATGCTTTCTAAAAGGTGTTTAGAATACCAACAATTTTACACTATATAGAAACCTATTTCAAATGATTCCTTGAAATGAAGTTTTCTAAATTTCCCATTAATAGTTAATTTATAAACCCATAAATTTTCTATAAAATCCATTTTAGAATAATGAACCATTTAAATTTAAAATCATTCTGTTTCGAGTGCCACATTAAAACCTTTGAATTAATTTTAATGTGACTCTCAGAATATTCATCGAACACTGGGTATGATATGAAATCCTTTCAAAATATCACTTTAGAAATTAATAGAAAACCCCTCCATAAAAAACACAAAAAATAGATTAAAAATAATTTTCATCTCATTATTGGTATACCATATGCACGATACCTTATTAAAATCTATTTCAAACCAGCATGCTTCACATTATATTTTTTATAAGAGATATTTTATAGAAACACCTACCAAAAAATTAGAAGATCTCTTCATAATGTGTAGTATTTTATGTATAACACTCAAAAGATAAATAATATATTTTAATAATCCCCATGAAAATAATAAAACAAACATTAGGCACATCCCAAATCCTAGTACCTACCAAAATAGTTGTTAGGTTTCATGGGAGAACCTAAAACAACAGGAGAGGTAATGGGGGGAAAGGTGGTGCAGAATAAAAATGATTGAAGGGATTGAAAATTGAAAATTTCTGGAAAGTGATGGAAATAGAGCTTCAAATAAAGATAGAGTAAAGGGATTTAAATCCCCCATATACTCCCAAGGATATTGAATCAAGGGGAAATAAATATGAAGGCCATTAATAATTTTAATTTCATTAGGGAACAATTTCAATTTCCCATATTTTAGAAACCAGTTTTCTTATAGGGTTTTCCAGATTGGTGGGATCTACTAGAGGTATCTTCACAATGTAAATGGATTCTCTACAAGGTTTTTCAAGCCATGTGGAGAGCATGTGCAATCAACAATTAAATCTATAACATTGTGCAAGATTTTGTGAATAGTTTTTCATAACTTTGTGTAAATCTTGCACCACAACCCCTACTCATCCAAGTCAGGAATGGTTTTTACAGTATTTCACATGTTTTAGAATAAAAAATGTAAAAACCATGAAGAAAAACCAAGAAAAAACAAAATGAACTGGAAAATTAATCATGTAACGGTGGCCTTGTAATTTCCCCTAATATGTGTGTGCTAATTGTGAAATAGAGAAATTTTCCCATCATTATGAATTTTAAACATAAACCTCCGTGAATTTATATTACCAAAAGATATGGTCATTTAATATGAAATAATAAATAATATTGACATGCATTTCCAAAATTATCCCCATCATTCCTCTTCCACCCCCTAAAAATTTCTTCGATAAATTAAAATCATTGATGAAATAGAAAATATAATAACATAATTACTTGGGCTAGGAGGGTCAAAGATAACTTTATAATATCTTAATACCTATATAAAATAAACAAAAAACCATCCTCAAAAAAATATATAAAAATCATCAAACATAAATCAGGAAACCACAAAAAATAATCCAACCCCCAATTATTTCATAAGTAGTTAAGAGAAAATGGAGACCCAGCATAGATATAATGACCATGGAGTTTTAAAATAAAGTGGTAAAACAATGAATAACCACTCCAAAAAGAAATGTACTACAAAAAACCATGATCCCACATACAAAAAATTACAAAAACCTGATTCCAATAACCAATTTGATCTATAAAGGATATATAAACACCAATGTGATCCACCATAAAAAGATAAAACCCAAACATTAACAACACATCCCCAATTTAGAAAAGGAAAAATCAAACTCAATTCAATACATTACATAATACAAAAAAACAACATGGGCATTAATATTGGATTATAAAATTAAGTGGATGGAGATATTCAGGTCCTCATAACTTGGTTACCGTTTAATAGTGAACCAAAATAGACTTTAGTTAACACTAGTAAGTACGAAATCTATATTGGTGTCGCATCTATGCTATTCACTCAAAATACACTCCCAAGGAATTTCATCATCAAAGCCAAAAAAAATAATGGCAGTTATAACTATCACCACAAAATAGGATCCACAAACCATCTATACAATGAAAAACAAGATGTTGTATGAATATTTCTAAACAACCACTACACAGGCATGGTAAAATAAAAATGGAACCCGAATAACACATCAAAGAAACCCACCTCAAAGATGCCAATAACCTAAATTAATTGATCATGAATCCTAAAACAAATTATAACATCATTAACAAAAAAAATATTGGCCCTCATAAAATAAATCATCTAACCAAGTCTTAATTGACCTCATCTATCAAATTAAAATTGATAGTTAACACCTTAATACAAAATATTAAGGTAAAGAAAACCCATTATAATCCATTTAGAGTCTGGTAAGAGATAAAAAAGAAGATTAAACCATCGATGTAGATAAATTACATAATTATACACAATAAATTTCTAGGATGAATCGACTAACATGATACACAAACCCAACCTATTCACACATACCATGTAACATGTAAGAGTCATAATGAAAAATAATAGAAAAACCCAAACATCTAGTTTACCAAATCAATAAAAATTCATTAGAAAAACATCCTTTTAAACTACATACCCTCAACTAGAAGATTCAAATCTCATTTAAATGAAATAATAATTTAGAAAATATGAATATTTTAATCATTCAATCTTATTTGAAAAAACAAGTAAAATCCATTTTTTCAAAAAGGATCTAGAAACATTATTCTTAGTTTAATATATTTAAAAAAACCAAATTATACAAAATTATTTAAAATTAGATAGCCCACCAAAACATTTAAGGTTATTCTTTATTTTGAAAAAATTTTCTCTATTTAAACCATTTAAATTAATTCAATTTTTCTTTTAAAAATGCTCCCTCTTGGTAACACAGTCCATGAGAGCTCAAAACCATTTACAATTAGTTTAAAAACATGTTTTATTATATAATATAAATTATTTATATTCTTAATAAACTCAAACAGTCCATAAAATATTACCTGAAATCAAAATTAAATTTATAATAAATCATTAATGCATTATTTCGAACCGAATGAATTTACATGAAATCCACCCTTTTTCTTAAAAAAAATTGTTTCAAAAAAATCTTATAAAAAGAATAAATATATTAATATCCAACTAAAATCCAATCCAAACTCATTAATATATCAAAAATACTTACTTAATCCACTTTATCATCGTAAGAACCACTCAAGAAATGTCTAAAATCGGGAGTTCTAAATAAAAAAAACATAACTGGATGTTGAGTTGTTGTTAACTGGGCCTAATGGATTGATGAGGAATTTTACAATCATTAAAAAATTCATAAAACTTTTCCTGGACCGAGTGTTTGTTCACTGCCTAGTTTATTAATTCATGAAAACTTTCCTCACACCACTAAAACATTTTCCCTTTTTACACCAAATAAAATAATATGCCCCTAGGAAATTTATAAAATCTCAATGAGTACCAAATCCACCATATAAAATCATTATTAGAAAATATAATCAAAAAAGAATCCAAAATACAACTACCCATGGTAACTCATGGATTTTTCTAATAGGTGGTGATCATGTACCCACTCATGACTAACATCTTATGTTCTAATGATAACTCTATCACAATCCTACCATGAAACACTTAAATAATAATAGATACATCTAATAAACATGATTTTTATTGAGATACAGAAGAAATAATACCATTTGTATTTAATTAGACCAGGATGACCTGACATGTCACCTTAACTATCTCACCACTAATCTCAATGTGAGTTCCAGATCCCCCTAGTCTAGCAACTGGTGTTTGAGTTTCAAAAATTCACACATGGGAATGGTTTCACCATCATTAAATCAACTAAACAAGTAGTAAAAACTACCCCAAATATAGAATGATGTGTCTATTAGTTTCACATTATTGTATACAAAATAATTATAATAATATAAATTAATTGATACAAAATCAATTATATAAAAAACATACATTAAAATATACAACTGAATAAAATACATCAGAAGAAGATATTACACTAGGTTGAAATGGCTCAAAGAACATCTGGTAAAAATATAATACAGAGCCCAGATATGTCTAATGTAACCACTAGTGACCCATGGTCACTTTCCATATCCAACCTTCCATAAAAAAATCATCCTGAACCTCAATGAATGAAAATAAAATTAGGAACCTCAAAGAGAATCAATGTACATAAACACTCACACAAAATTTCATGATTATAGTTTAGCTAAAATGTGTAAATTAGAATCTCAAAAAATATTCTAGGAAATTTCCCTCATAAAAAATTTCATGAATAATAGTTTGAATATAATGTATAAAAATATACTTTTCCTGTGTGATTATAAATGAAACCATATAAAAAGGCACATTAAATTTCTAAAAAACTCCCACATTATTTTGTAAAATAATGGTAAATGAACACTTTGATTCAAGTGTATTCAAATCTTATAAATAATTCATATAATATTTTAAAAATAAGACAATATACACCACACATTCCCCTCATTCCATAAAAAAATATGAAGTTCCCATTTTTCATAAAAACGTATTTTTTCCTGAAAAAAATCACACATTCGAAACAAATTCATAAATTATTATGAAAATAAAACATGAATGGAAACTATCTGAAATGAAATTAAAATTAAGAAATAGGGTATCAAAATCACATAATAAAAATTAACTCGACCAAGAATTGGTTACACACACTTGAGAGATAGGGGATACAAAAAAAACTGTAATATGGGATAACCTAGTCATCCTAGATGGATCAAAGCATTATGTAAAACTCTTTAGGACTCAAGTCACATGAAATTAACTAGAGAAACAAACCCTAATCCATCATATAATAACTTTTTTCTCTTAGTAGCCCAGTATAACGTTTTGGTCCCTATAACATTCCCATGTTCCGTAATATATTATGGGTTAACCTCTAAGAGAACTCAATATCCATGATTCATAATATAAAAAACGCAATATAATCTATATTTTAAACTTGTCTTTGATGTTACTAATTCCAAAAATTCCAATGAAATCAACCACGATAGGTGATCCGTCACAAAATTCCTAAGGAAAAGGTATAAATAATTTAAAATAAACTGCATTTCACCTTCTACACACTCTTTTGAAATATTTTTTTAATCTCTATTCAAAAACATCACTTAAATGAAATAACACTATCAATCATCTCCCAAGGTGTCACAAGACACAATGACATATCAAATACAAGGGGGGTTAATTTTGGGTCACATATAATTTAGAAAAAAAATCACTCTTGGAATTTAAGTTGGGATTTTGAAATGGATCTTGAAATTCCAAAACTTTTAAAAATATTTGAAATCTCATTTTGAAGCATTCCTTAAAATCCACCATTCCAAATCACCCTCAAAATTGTAGTTGGAAATGAAAATATTGTTTACATATCCTTTTCAAAATAATGAAACCCTTTAATTTAAAATCATATTTTTCTAAGAACAACTATTATAACCATTGAATTTGTTTAAAATATACACTCAAGCCTTTTATAAAACACATTTAAATGGGTCAAAAAATAAATACATTACTTTCATAAAAAACCCTCATTCTAAGAATTTAAAATCATGTAAAAATAATTTTTATCACAGTATAGATCAACTATATGAATAATAATTCATAACAATAAATTTTAAATCAATAATCATCATATGATATGAATTATAAGATATATTTCAGAAAAAAAAACCTTTATCAAATCAAGTGGATCTCACTTAATAATGTCGTCATTGATGAAAAATGAACAATGGAGAAAGGATATGACCTCTATATCTGATAAACATTAAAAACCCCAATGTTATTGAACCTCAATCCCAAAAAAAATAGTGATAATGGTTTTTGAGAGAGGGCTGATCAATGGGAAAGAGTAGTGGGGGAATATGGGGATAAGAATAATAAATTATAATAGGATTACCTATAGAAAAACACTTGAAAATAAGCGGGGGGTATCTTGATATAATAGGATATTAGAGGGATGGTTTTATACCATTCATTAAAAATGATATCAAATTAAGAGGGTAGAAATAGGATATTCATGGGTATCTGTCATAGGAGGGGAACAACTGTAATTTCATAATTTGTTTATATTTGGAAGATTCCATCATCTTGAAACACTATTTTCTAAATCATATTCTAACCCTATTGGAACCATTGTAGGAAACTACACAATATACATATATTGGTTGAATAATTTTCCAAGCTATATAAGGAGTTAGTGAAACACACTATTAAAAACTACATCACTATGCACAATTTCCTTTCACGATTTCACCCAACTGTGCATAACTCGTGGACCACTACCCCTATGCACAAGAGCCTCAGATTATTTCTAAAAGGTTTTATAAGATTTATACTTATTTATTTCTTACTCATTATGAAAAATAGTAACATAAAAATGAAATTGAAAATCCCTCATATAAGGGTATCTATATGGTTTCCCCTAAACAACACATGCTAACCATGAAGTTAATGAATATTTGTTGAATTCCAAATATTAAATCAAAGAATATCTAATACAAAAATTACATTAAAATTATATGAACAAATATAAAAGAATTATAAAAATATCCATGGGGATTTCATATAATATATTTTTTAAAAATACTCATTTGGAAACTTATCTTCTTGAGATTATTTTTTCTGAGAAATATGTGGAGGCAGGGTGATGTTGTATTGGGAAAATTATATATAGTGTAATGTTCACCAGTGAGTGATTTCTATATACAAAGTGATCTCTTTAATTCATAAATATTTTATGGCTTCTATATACATGAGGAAACAAGTTATACATTATTTTTATAAATCATTATTAGCGGTCCATCCAAGAGCCACCATGATGTATTATGATATGTGATATCAATATTGGTTTTCTAGTAAGACGAATGAAAATAAAACACTTATAACTCAATATTATAGTTGTCTGAATGATAAAACATAACATTAAAAAACATTTAGATTTATTTATCCTCTTCATATCCCCACCTAGAAAAGAAATGAGGTATCTCGGGATTTCATTATCATATTTCCTCATACCTCTTATTGGAGGAATGAAATTTTGGTTATGACTGATTAGTTGTGTAAATAATCACATTTTATTTTGATCAAATATAGTACCAAGGTTGATAGCCTTTGGAAGCTATAGGTTCAGGAGGTTTTTAAATTTTATAGAATGCCTTATGCTATAATTTCTTATAGATATCTATGATTCGCCTCTTGATTCTAGAAGTGCAATCAATAGCATTTTAATTCCCAATTGATGTTCAGTGCTACATATCATCCATAAACTGATATGAGGATTGAGAGTGAGTATATGTTTTTTGGGAAATAATATATGGGTATGTCATGGATTTTAGAGGCTCATATTATTTCCTTATGTAATTGTATGAGTTTTGTAATTAGAACAGTTTTAGGTCCTCTATTCATACGAATTTTGTCAAATTTTTAGATGGTCATCTTTTACGATATCCTCTCTTTTCAACCATGGTCAGTGAGACTTCTCTAGTGGGACAAAGTATTGTTTATGATATGGGTCATAATATTTATATTATCCAATAGAGATAGGTGATGAACCAAAGACACCAAAAATATTATTCTAATTATTGTCCTTTATAATCAATGATATCTGAATAAGTTTTTTTGAATGTTCCACCTTGATTGGTCCACTGATAACTTTTTCAGAAAGGAAATCTCACAATAAGGTATATGAGACCATTTTAGAACACAAAATGAAAATATAAGGTCTGTAATTGGTTGTAATTTCTCCCCTAAATGAAATTTAATCACAATGAATTTCATATATCTCTAATAAAGATATATCACCCCCATCATTTATTTATAAATAATGATATTGAATTAGATATTGATACTTTGGTGATAAAAAACAATCTCTATTGTTGACTCTCGGATTATTGTGTTGTATGTGAAATAAATTCAATTGGTTTCAGTGTTATGTTAACATGGAGGGGAGTCTCATGAAACTTTGGAATGGGATTACTTTGTGAGGGGTTGATTTCCTCATATTTTCATTTATTATTTATAATTAGTTATAATTTTTGTGGGATAAATTCATATAGTGAGGATAATTCTAAAACCCATGGTTTTTTTTCACATACATAAATTTTTTTATTTCATAATTTGTTTCTTTATTTCTCGATTTCAATTTTTTATGTTATTTTTTTAGTTTTTGGGAGTTTCGAAATTTTGGGTCAGTTGAATGTCGTGTCGTGACCAAGAGGAACCGTGGAGTTATGGTTGGTTTGATTTTTGGGGATGAAAAATGGTAAGAATTACTAAATCATGGTCTATAAGGGTAAAATGTTGTTTTAGTATTTATTAGGATTAAGTATATATCATAGAAAAATAAAATCATGGAATTATAGGTTCCTAGAAGATAGAAAAAAAGTTCTATATATGTGAGGGTAACCATGTATAAATATTAATCATACGTTTGGAGTAAAACATGCAGGTGGTTTTGAATAGAGAAAATTCTTGGTTTAGAGTGATGGTCATAGCATGAAAAGGAGAATTGTGGAATTAAATATGCTAGGGAAGTATTGAATTTGAAAAGACTATATATAAAAGTATTTATATTATGATTACATATGGGTACCCTCATACATAAGTGTCCTATAATATCAAAAAATTCAAAGAAATTGAATGGAATTCCATTATAAAATGTGTTCATTCCATGACTATACATAAAGGTAACCTCAGGAATGATAATACCAGCCTTTGTGAGAATCCATTAAGGGAAGTGGTCATTTTATGATGGGTGTAAATATTTCTATTATGGGTGGTGTTGATGGTGAGAATCATAATGTAAAGGCCTACCTGTATAGGGTCATAATGTTTTGAAGATTGGGATCATGTCAAGACAAGAAGTTGGGTAATATAGTCAAGTTTATACCTATACTGAGAGAGGTGATTCACACCATGACATGGGAGGTCATTTCAGGACCAACATTTCCTAGTTTATTTAAAATATTTATTTTTAATTTACTCATATCTAGGGGGTTTTCTTTTCTCAAAAATTATATCAAGGAAAATCTATCATTTAAACCTACTAGTTCTTACAAACCCACTCTCTCACTTTTCTTCTCCTTTCAATTTATCTATGTTAATTCTTCACAAGAAAATTTCAAGTTAGGAATTTTCCTCTTTTTTGGTTTTATTACTTTATATTCATTTTTTCATCCTTACAAATTGAAATGGTTTCATTAGGATTCTTGTTGGATGAACTTATAATGGTGGTTTATTAAGTTATATTTCATGGCACTTCTATTTTAGTGTATCCTCACTATTGATTTATGATTTCATAAGTTTAAGGTAGGTCATTTCATATTCTCCATTTTTTAGGAATAAAATAATGGTATAGGGGTGTGCCACAGAATTCAATGGGTGAGGGATACAAAATATTCATTCATGAATCTATGTAATAATGTTTTCTATGGTGAAACAAACACTGATAAAAGTCCTAGGATCTCATGTGAATTAATGTAAGTAATAATATATAAATTGAACAATTACCTCAAATTATTTTTAGGAGAATTCGACAACCACTCATCATTAGAATCGATTATTAGAAGGAACTGATATTAGATCACTCATGATCATCCACAGAATCCTGTAAAGTTAGATATAATTATGACTCTTTGTATTTAAGAAATAGTGTAGAGATCTGATGATGCCTTTGATGTCCTGGAGATCACCATTATATCATTCCGTTGATATTGAGTGTATATTTTCAATCAAATTCTTGGAACATTAACTTATCTCTCAAGGATTCATGAGTAATGAGAGAGGATCTCTAAAATTAGAGTGTATCAATATTCCCAAAAAAGTGCTCCCTGTTTCTTTTATATAATAGATTAAATACCATGAAAGGGATTCCCAACCCTCGTATATGTAATTCCTACTAAATAATTCATAAATTCAATGTTATTTCCAATTATCTTGGTAATAAATATCATTTATATTTTTATTAGTTGTAATATAATAAAATATATTATGTGACAAAATAGGGTCAACAACTCAACTAGTTGGTTCCACAAATATTATACGAACCTTGAATATTAAAATTATATTCATTTGTTCAATATTTTTTCATGTATTCAGATAAATACTACTAAATATAATATATAAATAAATAAATTCATCTCTAGTGATTCTATTCTTGAATAAAAATGATTTTATTCTTTTATGATTTTTTATTCTTGGACATCTCTCAGACCGCATGGTGGGGACCACTATGACCTATACACCTACTCATTAGAATATTCTGGGCTTTTGAATATGCAAATTGTGAAACCCTCTAAAACCTTATCAAGATATCAGTGAATATTTTTCATAGAACCAAAACATAGTCTATAAACCTATCAATAATATTATTGAGATAAAGAATTTATATATCAAAGAAAACATTTCCAACAAATAGACACCTTGTAATATTTTCAATTTTTCATAAGATATCTATTAAAGAAGAACATAGGCTTTTTATCATTATCATTTATTTCTTTATTATTAATTATCCAAGCATGATGAAAATGACTCATTATTCCATTACCATGTACTTAGTGAATGAACTACCATACAAATAAATTATGCTGAAGATATCACTTCATATTGAAATCAACAACTCTATCTTGATTAATAGATTAATTTCATTCCATCAATGGAACACCCAATACAAGTTGCCTCACATTGAAATAAATTTCATAGTTTTAGTATTGTATAAATGTATTAAATCATATGGTATATACAAATAAAATATCATGTTAAGAGACAATTACATATGTTCACATATTAGAACATCTAATTACACCTAAAAAATGTTGTGTTCTTAATTCCTGGTCATCCCTTGTTATCTAATCTACTTGAGATGGCCATGTAGAAACATCATTTGATGAAGTATACATGCTTATTAACCCATAACACCTAATAGTCACACACAATTTGTATCCTATAAGTGTAATGTTTCTAAACCATATTACGTAATTTTATGACTACTATCATGGTATCTCTTGGATCCCATTATATTTTTTAAACTGACATATCCATTTGTTACAACAAGTAATCTAATGGTACTACTATATAAATATAGTGGACGTATAAGTATCAGCACTATTATGGAATGATAATCATATTTATATATAAAAATTAATATATTTTTTTGGTAATCAAAATAGATAAATTTGTTGGGTATAGGGAACCCACAATCATAGCTCCCTCTTGCACTAGATTTAATAGCTAACAATTCTCAAACCACTAGATCTCAAATGAGAATCATTATTATAATGAGATATTAATTAATTAATGGGTTCTACCAAATTATCCAATGGGGATACTCTAAAAACTAAAATACCACATCTCTATGAAAAATCCCATAAAAGATGAATCATTTGAAGAATTTTCTTTATCCTCTAGATAGTCCTTGGATCTATAAATATTAAAAATACAAAAGTATTATCAAAATTGTTAGGTCCACTAGGATAAATACCCTAAGAGGGGGGTGAATAAGGGTATTACATATTAAAACAACTGCCCCATTTGATCTTGTTTTGTTGTTAGACAAAACCTTCTTCTCTCTCCTTCCCGATGCAGAGTATGAGAAAACATTACAGCATGCACAGGACACAGTGATTTTTACTTGGTTCGCCCTCACTGGGCTACGTCCAACTGTCATACACCGACAGTGTGCCGATGTACCAATTCCACTATAAGTGCACTGCTGTTTACAAGTTTGAAGTGGACTCACAGTCCCTCCTGGTTTACAACCACGCACAATTTGAGAACTCACTACTCTCTCAACTGAAGTGAGCTCAATGCTTCTTCAGAATATCCACTCATAGTTTATAGACCTACAGGTCTCTTCATTATCACTAATTAATGCATCCTCAACTGTTGATAGATGCTCTATTGAAGTCTAAATTGCATCCACTGATGAAAACCTCTTTTCCTCTTAAACACTGGGCAATTTCTTTTGGAAACACCTTCGCAAAAGCACCCTACTTCACGAGGCTCCCAATTTCGCAAAGATCAAACAAGCCTTTGAGAAGATCCTACCTTTTCGTGAAGCACTCTCGTGAAGCACGTTTGTGAAGCACTCTCGCAATGCTCAAGTCGTTGCAAAGCGACGTCCCTCATGAGGCTCATAGAGCCAACACGGAGCACGCAATATTCGCGGAGCTATAATAGCCACCGCAAAGCTCCTCATTCACGAAGCACACTAGCCACACGAACCACCTTCGCGAAATGAGAGCAAAGGATTTTATTTGAAAATTCTCTATGCTTTGCTTGAGGCGGTCGACCACTATTTATAGGCAATTCCACCGACCCTCCAACTTTTAGCGCAAATTCAATGCCACGTCAGCTCAAATCGCGAAGCTCTGAAGTTCCCACCGGAAATCTCTCAAAATCGTGAAGCACCAAAGAAATTTTCCGATCATGGGGCTCGTCGTAATCATGGAGCATCCTGTCAATTCCTTCGTGCCTTCACTATGAAGCTCCCTCGTAATGCCCTTCATCTCCGCGAATCTCCCTTGAAAAGCCCTTCACTGCCCCGATGTGCTTCAGCCTCTGCCATTCACAAATCTTGTTATAATCGTGAAGAATCACTACCTCCATTCTTCTGGTCTTTGAAAAATCCAAACCATAAAGCCTCTCTTCAAAAAATTCAAGCCTTTACCATATAAAAATACAATCTTCATGGAAATTCACTTTTCGCGATGCTCACCAAACTCCAAATTTTGGACCCCAAAAATTTGGAAAACACTGGAAAACGGCGCCACCTTGTACTGCTCTTTTGTACCGCCTCCAGATTATCCTTTCCTTTTTCATCGTTATTTTGTCAACATTGATTTTCAACAACATCTTTGGAACTCGGCAATTTCTTCATGAAAACCTGATTTGTCAACAAACACAATCATCCCAAAAATACTGCAATGTTACCTTGAGGGATTTTTTCCCAACAATAATAATATGTTATAGGTTCTTCACTAAAATCAAAGATAAATCATTATCTATATCTAAATATTCTATATATGGGGCATCAATAATTGATTCAGTGACCATTGGTTTATTTGAGATTATCCATATCATTGAATAACCATTTCGAGGAAAATACGTAGCCTAACATTGATTTCTAATCACCATGGTCCATTTGGAAACTAGAAACACTGTATCCCCTCAAAACCAATTACTCATCTTTTCCATATACTAGGAGCATATCCTTTTTACATCTCAAAATCTTGAGGATAGTTTGTAAATATTTTCATTGCATGTCCTATGAATTATCTTAATATCTTACAATCATGCTTAATGAAAAGGAAACATCAAACCATGTACATAGAATGGCATACATGATAGAGTCCATTATTCGATCCTAGGGGATTATAATCATTTTTTAATATCATCTTGTGTTTTTGGACATAGGTTCAATGAGATACTGATATTTTGGGACATCGGAAAGAACCCACTTTTTATTTGTTCTATATTTTACCTTTTGAGTACCTTGTCAATATATATACATTGACATATCCCAATAAACCAATGAGATCTATCTAGATAGATGATAATAACAAAAATATAGAATTATTCACCTAATACTTTCATAGAAACATTCATTTAACCAATTCTTAATAGACTGTAAGGCTTGTAATTCATATCCCATAATTAAAATTTCACAAAAATACTATAAAATGAAAATGATTTCATTAACACTTACATTATAAGAAACACATGGATCACATTAAATCTTGAAGAAATATATTTCTATTATGGAATCATCAAAATTAATATTCCATTTTTTTGATGTCTACTTCATCCCATATATGGATCTATGTAGCATGCATACTTTATTGGAATTATTTAAGTTGAAGTGCCCAGATCAGAGTAAATAACTAGGAGGGGGTGGGGTGAATCAGTGATTCTTTTAAATATTTTTATTAATTCATTCTTTTCAATTAAACTTTTATGTATGGTTTGAGCCTCAATATATTTTTCTTGTGTCTCTCAGCCTTACCTCGAATGATTTTGTAAATGTAAAGGCACTGAACACAAGGATTTACAAGGTTCAGTTCAAAGACCTACACCTTACTATGTTGGTTATTCTCCCCAACGTAGATTCTCCACTATAATTTGGTTAGTAATTACAATGGTCGATTTAGTATCATGTGGTATCTCTCCTGAGTCCCACAAGAGGTTATTTATACTGCTTCACAAAGTTTTACTAGAGTCCCACTGGACTACTTTAGAGTCTCATTGAAGACTTCTTCTCCACCCTAAATCTCACAGCGTTCTTCTAGCTCTCGAGTCACATGAGAAGATTTTTTTATGTTCTTATTTGATTCACTATAAATGGTCTTTTTTCTTCCCAGATAGGCTTGATGAATCACACTTTCTTGTATATCTCTTCAAGAATCATCAGCAACCTTTTGTAAGGTTGGTTGGACTTTCTCAATAATTATGATCACTTAAGTTGATCAGTTCTCAGTTCAGTAATGTTGAGGCAATTCATTCTTCTTCTGATGAAGACATGGACTCACTAAGATGTCTACAAGTGGTGCACATAGCTTCTTCAAGAATATTAATATGAAAGATTGATATTTCTCAAAATCAGCACTATTTTCTTCTTGGATTCTCAAACACTATAAACTCAGATGGAAGATATACTTTAACTCTATCTGGCATTATTCTCAGTGCTCATTCACTTCATGCATGGATTGAATGGGATCCAATACATCATGTAATTGGATATCAAAATTTCTAATTCTAAGTGAAACTACTGAATGCACTAACACTTCTCCTTGTTCTCTTGGAAATAATTACATACACTTATGTGATTCTTCAAACACTGAGGATTTACTCACATGGAATCATCTGAATTTACACACGGGAAAGTGATTATACATAATTTTATGCATTTATGATAGGTATCTTGTAGACCCAAACACTCCCAATTTTTTTGTATCAAAAATTTAGGTTTAGGCTCATGCACTGTCAATTTTCCCAGTATCCACACACACTTATGATTATCTCTTTACATGTTCATGTGTATGTATTCATGCATACACAATTATTTTCTTATTTCTCTACTTTATTTTGGGTCTTATCTCACACAAAATGTCTTATTTAATTCATTCAATTTTATGTATTTATGCATGGGTCTTCTTCAAGCCCAAATGAGTGTTTCCCATAGTTCACATTGTTCTTGGACACTTGAGTGTCTCTAATCATGCACATGATTTTCAAGTACACCATGAATGAATTATCCACTTCTCTTTTCACACAAAATCCCTTCTTCTTCATCTTTCCCACAAAATCCAAATGGGTATATGGGAGTGTGTGGGATCCTCTTCTCAAAAGAGAAGTGTATATGCACATTGTCGTACTCTCCTCCTCCTTTAAATTATGCACATGGTTCCATGTTCTCAATTCATGAATGTACATGCTTCACCATTTTATACAAACTCCCAACCATTAGGTTTCTTCAGATCAAGCATGTACAACTCAGATGTATCATGAAATATGGTGAGAGTAATCACCTATTCTTCTTTGTGCAAAACATGAGGCACGAATGTTCTTCATCATGCATACTAGATGGTGCATGACCTAAACTGTCATTGAAGCCAATAAAAGCTTAAAATTTATATTCCTACTAACTACTGTATAAATTGAAGCAGGGTCAAACCCATAGGGAAGGCTATTTTGACCACTACTCCTCTAAAAACTAACTAAAATATCCCATTATTGTCAGCATTGGAATTGAGTATCTTTTTTTTACTTTGTTTTTTGTTTTTTATAAGGCCCAAATGAAACAAAAAAATATTTTTAAGATTTTTTATAAACTATATCGAAGCAAGAAACATGCTAAAAATAGTAAGTAATAGAGAAATAATATGCTGATAAGTAAACAATCTAGAGAAATATGTCTGGGGAAAATATCAACTCTTCTGGTTTTGAAAACATTCCTTATCACAATATTATTTACATCTAATATCATTGAAAGTAGTGATTTATATCCCTCACCAAGAGATAAATCACTCTAGCCGGTAAATTTTAGAGTTTTTCAATCCTATATTAATCAACATGAACATTCCGGTTTGAAAAAGATAACAGAACAAACTCGTCGTATGTTCTATAGTTTTAATTTCAATTCAAATGATTAAAGAAATTATTCCATAATCAAACTCACTGATTCAATATGGAATTACATGATTAATTATTGTTGATATGTTGAAATTTAATTCAATATAAATTGATCTCTCCAATCAATTCCAATCACATTTAAAATGATAAAGAGAAGGAAGAAGACTGACTAAAGAGTAGATTTAACTTAAACATCGAATCGGAAGTATTTATCATATCATCATCTATATTTCATATACTAAAATCATTAAATTATAGAGTAAGATATTTTAAGGAGAACAGAGGAGTAATACTCCCTCTTCTAGCATCAATTGATGCTGCTCCTGGCCCTCAGAACTCCGAAGAATGGATCTCTAAGAATTGCTCTAGGTTCTTTGCTCTGCTCCGAGTGAATGATCGAATGAATTCACCCCCTTGTGTCTGGTGTGTTTTTGGAATGAATTAGCATCTAATGAATTCCCTTAAATCAACGTCACTCCCGCTGGTTTAATCTTCTGGTTGCTCTGCTTAAGTAGCACTATCACCTGCTTCCTGTCACCGGAAATCTTCACTGACTTGAACTCATCTTATTTTGTTTCACCGCACATGTGCGTCTTTTTGTGACTGGCATGTCGCACTAGTTTCCTTCATGTAACTAACTATTTATGAGTTATTTAGCTGCACTTGGATATATTTTTGACACTTGAATGAACCTACATAATAAAAAAATATAACAATTAAAATGATAAGGAAAAAAATTATAGTTTAAGAAATTAATTTATAAAAAAGTATTTTTAAAAGAATTAATAAAATTTTAAATAATGTTATTATATAAATTATTTTATTACTACTAATAATTATATTTTAATTGCATAATATGAAATTAAATTTATTATTAAATAGTTATTATTTAATTATAAAAGATAATTTACATTTTATGATTTGATCGAATTTGTCAATAAAAGAGTTATTATTATTATTATTATTTAAAAAAATTAAATATTAATTTTTAATGATAATTTTTTTATAAGTTATTATTTTTCAATTAATTAACATTATTAATGTAAATTATAAACATTAAGTTTACTAATATTTTGAAAGTTTGCATTATTAACATTTTAAATTAACTAGTTTAGTTTAACTATAATTATATTTATAACTTATGAATAGTATTTTATTTTATAAACAAAATGTTTTATTAAATAATTATTATACTCTTTCTCCCCTTTGGTTGGAAACCAATACCTAGGAATCGACAAAAGTTCAGGGGAATGATCCCCCCCTCCCACGAAAAAATTAACAATATATAGGAGCAGAAACAAAAACAAAAAACAATTAGTATTCCAAAAACTCCTCAAGGATAAAATTACCAAAACCAGTAAATAAATGTCACAAGGTATATCATCTAAAAAGAGAATCAAAATTCATCAAAATAAAAACTCAGAATCATCATGTAATGAGTAGACCACAACCCCAATGACCACCACCATCACCAAAGGTCCCATGAATAAATAACATCATTCACATCAATGTGGCACTTTCCCTTTACCTAGACCGAGAATAACACAATATACAAACACAAAATGGAAAATGAATGGTGTGAGAAAAAATTTCTCAACAAGATTCCACCAAATGATCCATTAGAATTTTCATAATAAATAAACAATTTATCATTTAATTTTAAATAAATACAAATAATGGTAAATCATTTATACAAATTTGGCCAAAAACTTATTTTCACACGGTAGATAAAAAGTATACCAAAATAGGATTAAATGAACATTTTAACCAAAATATATAAATTATATGAATTAAACTATTCAAATAAACACTGACATGTCATAATAAAATCAAACAAAGAAACATGGTCATAATCCCTAAGATTTTTTTTCTAGATCAAATATACTTGAACTAATTCATCAATTAGTCAGGGATGAATGCATGTGTGAACATCCCTATCTCTCAATTCATTAGGATTTACTCAATCTACATGGAAATAGGGAGAAATAGTGTCAAACATGGTTTAGTTAGAGTTATCATATTCAATCCATTTCAAGGGATTCAGCATGCTAGCATGCTGACCCAAATCATTCAATAACTAATAAAACTCACATGTTCGTTAAATTATACAATATATCAAGGGAAATCATTTAAAATCAAATTATAACTCATATTTAAAATACTTAATTTCTAGTTTTGATATTTCAGTTCAATTACAAAACTAAATCCTAGATTGTTATCAAGTTAATTCCATTCAATATCATATTTAATTTAAATACATTTTCTTAATAATTATAATCAAATGATTTCATCAAATAAATTTTTATTTCAATCCATTTTTATTGAAAAATCCACTCAATATTTTTGTTAATTTTGTATTTTTTTAAATAATTTGAAATATGTTATGAAATATTTTCATTTCTATGCACTATTAAAGTTTTAAATTCAGAGGCATGGTGATCCTAAATGTTGAAATAATAAAATTATTAAATATATTATAAAACACATGCACTTTTTTATATAAATATTTTAATACCTCAAGAATGGTGTCTCGTGTCAGAAATATAAGACCGCTATTGAATCCAAAATGTGGGTTTTACCCTAGGTGTAACATAATATTTATTGATGACCTCAGTTTTGTTAATTTCCAACAGTGAGCGAAAATAATATAATAAATTTAATTATTATTATACAAAACATATCTAATCCTCCCTTTATAAAAGGTCTATTATATCCAATCCAAATGATTTTTTACAAATCCTTCAAGACTGAGAGTAGATAATAGAGGATCAATTGTGATTTTCAGGATGGAAATGAACCAGCCCATATACCCTACTACACTAACATGTATACAAGTCTTGACTTGGCCTATAGGTCATTCCTAATCTCTATGGGTTAGCGATGTTCACATTAAAACATATCATTGAATTGATGGAATTATTTTTTCCAAAAAACGGATCCAAATGAGGAAGATAACACAATACACCATTGGTAAGCTAAAAATTATTTGTGGAGAAAGTTCCATAACAATATAGATAAATATCCCAATATAAAACATTAGTCAAGATTCAATGCAACTGTCGTCAAGAAAAAGTCTCAAAAAACAATGCAATAAGAAACAATTTTAGAAATAAATTGAAAATTCAATTCAATTCCACCAAGAAATTTTGGGTTTCAATTAATATGAAAAAACTTATATAAATTCATACATTTTATAAAAATATCAAATAAATCAACACTCGCAGTGGAAAACACCAATATAGACATAAAAATTAAGGATATCATGAAATCCAATGAGATTAGATTCACATATTGGAAAGGTATCATGATTTTCCACTGACACATTGACTCATGAAATAATAGGTTTGAGGTCATAAGGAATCCTCTGCAAATCCTCTAAAAGTGAAGGAAACTGATTAGGGAAGAATGTATGTGTTATGTATTATAAAAATGGGTCTCGTGATTTTTAATTAAATTATTAGTGGATTAAAAATCATTGGGAATAGTTTCTTTATTGGGTCACATTGCTAGTATTAACTGTGAACAGTTATTAGGATTATGGGAATGGTGTACAGTTTGTCTTCCTAGATAATATAATAATCCATTAACTAGGAAAACCTTGACTGTTCAACGGAACATGGTTTAATCTAGGTGGTCCTATGGTTTTGAAAAATCATTCACCCATTCAAGTGACTCATTATAGGGTGAACAGTTTGTTGGTAAAACTACACAGTTTTCTCTAACCATTCACCAACCATGCACAGCCCCATGAGATTTCATAAAATTTTAAATTTATCATGAGGAATAATTATATTCCATCATCGATAAATGTATGCTAAAATAGGGTTGAAAAGGTAACTGATATCATGTAACAGGAGGCTACATCCTCCCCCATAAAAGCTAATTATCCCCATAATTCTTATCAACAAGATTACATATCTATGATATAAGGTCACTTATCTTTCATTAATGACTCACACTCCAAGGTTTCATGTTAATGAGAACCAGTCTTGCATAGTATAAGGACCAAATGTATAGTCTTTATATGAAGATACTTTTTCTTAGAATCAAAAATCTGAATTAGATTCTTAGTCCTCAATAAATCATGTTCAACATCAAGATTATTCCATATCATGACTAAATAAGGGTAAAGGTTGTATTTTATTCTACTATTAATGAAACTAATTTTCCAATCACATTAACATTAGATAAAATTCAAAATGCTAGGAAATATTTCCAACCAAATCAATAATATCAAATAGACCCATAAATATCTGTAAAATCTTTCCATATATTTAGCATTGTTAGTGACCAAATACAGGTGAAACTATCAAAAACACATGGCCACTGACCAAAAACTGTAAAGGTGTATCTAGAGGATCACTCACTCAAAAATTAGTTTTTATCAAATAAAAATAATATACCACATAAAACCATGACAGTCTGAAATAATGTAGGCCCAAATAATCACCCTTAATAATTATATTATAACCATAGAGTAAGTCACCTACTCTATATTGTATAATCATTTTATCACCAGAACATCCTTGACTGTAAAGGATTTGAGTGGTAAAATTACCATCCTTCCATGAGTGAGAGGCCTGCATCCACTTTTAAATAATAAATTTCTATATCCTCATGAATTAAGATAGATACGAATTAATTTTGATGTTTTCTCAAATGAAGATAACAAAGTAACATTGAATTAGATACAACTACCAGAATATTGATGTTATAAATATTACAAAAGGAAAGTACACTAAGAAGATATTGGTTCTCTTCGCCTATCGCATTACCCAAACCATAATAAGAACTAACTATTACAACTATTGATTTATCTAATTCTATCCTTGATAGATTCTTGCTAAAATAAAAGATAAACAAGGACACTATCAGTGCTTTTTTCACTGATAAAGATGGGTTAATAGCATATCTAAAAAATCATTGACAAAGGGTCCCTTTATTAGTGTTAATAAAATGTTTCTGATAAAGGTGGTTCCTTTGTTATCATTGATAAAAATTCAGTTATAAAGGGGGACCATTATCATTGCTACAAAAAAATGTACAAATAAAAGGTTCAATTTATCAGCTCTACTAAAAAAGAACTGATTAGGCCCCACCCATTATTAGTGCTTTTTTACTAACACTGATAACCCCCCCCCCCAATCAGCAGTTTTTTATAACTAAGAAAGGGTATATTACATAAAAAATTATATTTCAATATATATAATATATTAATATATATAATATTTAAATTCTTATAAAGATTATATATTTCTTCAAATATGATTTATTTGTGGATAATTATGCATTTACACTTAATATATAAGATATTTAGTAAAAATGTCTTATAAAATAATTATAACATAATTTTAATAAATAATTTTCTTATTATTGTCGATCAATATTCATTTAAAAATAGTTGTATGACATAAAAATTGAGTGAGGAAATGAATGGTCAAAGATAAGTTAAAAACATGACATAAACTTCAAATGGTCGTAACATTTGATTTAAGTGTCTATTTGGGCTCTACCAACTGGATCCTGTGAAGATATCAATACCATAATGACTATGGGGTACCCTATTCAATTTTTTAGGACAAAAGGCCTAGAAGGCCTCCAATTTTGAGTTTTTTAGTAATGGTATCTCACCTTTATAACATTATATGGAATTTATACCTCTTTTAAGAGAGTCTTATTGTCTTTTTCGTTGGTTACTAGATTTATTCCCATGACTTATGTTTATTTTAATATTATGATGTTCATGTTTTATTATTTTTATATTTTAAATTCATTTATAATTATATATATTCATATTTTGTTATATTTACTTATAATAAATAAATTATATAAATACATATTTAATATTAGTTAATTAAAAATTAATTTCTAAATTTATATACCAAATGGAAATAAATATTTATTATTAATATTATTTACAATAAACAATTATCCTTTTTAATTACCATATAAAATTTCATTAATATATATATATATATATATTACCAAACAAGTAATGTTTATATATAATCATTTGTGTGTTGGTAAAAATATATATATTTATATTTATATTCTAATATATGTAAATAAATACATATTATGTAAATATTTGTACATGTATGAGACAAATATAAATGTACACTTCTGTGTGTTCATATGTGTGTGTGAGTTTATATTTTGTATATATACATCTTATATAAATGTATTTTTTATAAAAAAATCATTATCATTATCATTAAATATAGTATAAAAATTTATTTTATAGTAAACAGTTATAAATACAATATAAACAATATATAGGAAAATATGAAATTATATGTGAATATATAAATATATAGACATATTAATATATATTTAATGTATAAAATGTATAAATAAATATAAAATATGTGAACATATTCTAAAAATGTGCTTAAAACAATATCTAGAAATTATTTTGCAATATCAAAATATATGAATATATATTTAATTTTAAAAAAAAATATATTTTTTATTTTTATATATACATATGTTTGTAATAATAAATGAATATTTATTTATACTATATTCTCATATATGTAAGTGAATATAAATATATAATACATTTAAATAAAAATAAGTCTATATATATCACCCACAAACATATATTTAATAAATGTGATTAAAAATACTAAGATAAATATATGAATAAGAGATATATATGTAAATATTTTTAAATAAAAATAAATATCATAAAATAGAAACAAAACATCCCAGTGCAGTAGTAGAGGCGTTTAAGATCCAAAGGGGAGGTGTAGGATCAAATCTAAGCATGCACGGTCGGTCAATAATTGGCTTGAATTTTATAAAACACTGATAAACCACATTTTAAGCAATGATAATGGGGTGGATGGAAAGTGGGTGAAAACCACTAATAAAGGGGTGGGGTAAGTCTTCAAAAAGGTTTTCCGGAGATCTCCAATCCAGATTTAAATTTTTTACATTTATCAGAACTTAAAAATTAAGCACTCAAAAAGGATTCATTTATCATCAATTTTTTATCACTAATAAAGACCCCCTTTATCAGTGGGTTTTTAACGTAATTAAAGGGTTAATTTATCATCACTTTTTTTTAATTTCTGTAAAATTAAGACCTTTAACATCTCTTAGATTATCAGTGCTTTTTTAGGTATTCTAAATCCCTTTTTAGGGTTGTTAAATTGAATATCTATAGTAGTGACATTAAGGAAAAATCATTGACCCTCTATTGTCCCAAATTCAGCCTTCTCCTCTCATGCATCCCAGCAAGAAATACCCTACCAAATTTATCTAATACCCTAACATTAAAGGATTCCACTTAATTCATCTACCATTTTTAACCTTATCACCATTAATTATAGCTCTAGATAAAATGCCTTCATTAAAATCAATAATCTCACCATCATGATCTTGTAGACTATGCTCATCCGCCAAAGAAAATATATGAATCATCCACAAATGGTAAGAGATGTCTATTCCATCATGGGATTATTTTCCTAATGTCCCATAGCGCACATCATAACATAGAAAAAAAATTCCTTTATATCTTTGTGATTTCACTATTCTCTGATGAATCAATTGAACCATTATTGTTGTCTTCTAGACTAAACTCGGTCCCACTAGGTAGTTTTCGCCAATATTAAATGAAAACAATGGATATTTACATGAATGGATATACAAGGCCTCATAGGGTAAATATGGATTTATGTTTAGTAACTATTTTTGTAGAAAAACTCTTCCAGTCCCATGTGGTTGTCCCAAGATGAACCAAAATCAATAGTTGAAGCCTAAATAATTTCTTCCAAAATCGTTATAGCCATTTCGATTTTGGCCATATGTCTATGGATGAGAATCCATGCTCAATCTCATGTGACATCTCAAAGAATCCAACATTCCTCTCCATAACTTAATAGTGAACTATGGATCCCTATTAGAACTAATAATAGATGGAACTTTGGGAAATATGAAAATCTATTACATGTATTGGATTCCCAAATCCTAAAATTTGGTTGTATATCAAATACATATGAAATGAGTTGATTAGGATAGCAAATAATCACTACCCATATAAGATTATTCTATTTAGGTTTACTTGGACAGCCTACTATGAAATCTATAGAAATACCATTCAATGCCCAAGGAATCCCTAAAAGGGGATAAATAAAACCAAAAAATATCTAGTTCTCAACCTTGATTTGTAGATAGGTATAACAATGGGAAAAAAAAGTCAATAATGTCTTAATTCATACCTGGATACCAGGATCATCGTCTCATATCATAAAACATATATGTGTTTACCAGGTTTAATTTCCACTAGGAATTATGTAAATTCCCTTTTCACAACCTTTCTCACTAGAAATGGTATAATATTTCATTTCTATAAACACAGGACACCCTTAGAGGGTATCATCCACTCATGAATGTTCTCCAACAATAAATAGTGTCCATAAATCCACATAATTTATCATCATGATGAGTATCATAAAGAATCATCTATAAAATAGTGAATTTTATCTAAACATTTTTCATAACTATCACCATCATGTCCTACAGTACCCAAAAATTAAATTGAGAAAAGAGATCCCTTTGAATTTACTATTTTAATTATTATTCCATGACTTAGGTTGGTAGTTTTCTTATCTAATTGTTAAAAAGTAAATTTACCTATCCATTAGTGTAGTAAAATTTAAAAATATAATAATATAGGTATTCCACTCAATTCTTCTACTGAATGTTTCAATAAATTTTCAACTCCTTTTATTTTCAGGTAAAATGGTAAAACTTTCTATGAAAATTTAACTTGATAAAACATGATAGAATTATTCACACTTGTTAGTTTGGGATATGGGTTAGATAGTTCATCGCATGTGGCCCAATATGTTTGGATCCATGGGATTCCATGTGACCAGAATACATAAGAACGTATCCCAAACATGACCCAAATATTTCACAAAATACCACAAATCACTTCCAAGACTCATAGAGAGTCAAAACTAGTAAAACATCATTTTACATTTCAACTCATCAATGTAATTTTATCATTTTTATACCCAAAAATCCTCATAGTTATTCAAGTGAGAGATTTCATCTAATAATCCAATTTTGAGAAGTCTTTAACAATCTGAGGGTAATACCTTGATATAAATAGAATGTTATGAATCTCAAAAACATTAAGAATATTCACCCCTATCATAATATGCTTGACCTTCTCGGGGTCGACTAAAATACCATGTTATGATACCACATATTCTGATAAGGTTTCTTACCAAATCCATAAATTATTTTTCAAAATATTTTAATAAATCCAATTCTTACTCATGATTTCTATAACTACTCTCAATTGATACCCTTGTACCTTCTTATATTTGTAGTAAAGTAATATATTATTAACAAGAACCTCCATTAAAAAATAAAGATACTAATGGTAAAATCTATTCATTAATTCCAATAACACATTAAGATAATTAGATATACTAAAAGGCATAACAACATACTCATAATTTCCACACATAATCCCCATGTAAATCAATATAATTTCATACTCTTTATTTATGAACTTGTGATAACCAAATTAATTATAAATCATCTTGATCCACATGACCCAATTAAAATGGTCAAAAAAATAATCTATCAATGTAAATTGATACATGTTCTTTATTGTTACATGATTGTTTTTTGGTAATCAACCCAAATGAGAAGTGTACCATTAGTTTTATTTGCAAAGAGAATAGGTATCTCTCAAAGTCACACACATGGGATTATAAATCCTTTTTATATCAGATCGTTAAATAGGAACATCAACTCATTAAGTTCTATTGGTTCCATATGGTAAGATAAACAAGATATGGGTTGGGTAACTATTACAAAATCAATAGATAATTCTATATCCCACACCAATTGAATGATATAAAACATAGATGAAACATGTTAGGAATATCAACTAAATTAGTAGGTAGATCAACACTAAACGATTCTCACTCCCAATCAAAAGAATTCATTGACATTACACTAATCAACTCTGAAAATGATGTGTTGGCTCTACTCAACCTTGAGTCCCATTATCCTTGAAAATAATGATGCACCCCATCAATCACTACAGAGGAGACCCTCCACATAATATTTTTAATCTAGGCCTTTAAAGATATCATCTAATCCATCACTTGAATTATTTCATGAGGTTTCATGTTGAAACCCAAAACATAATATATGATCTCAATCTCTGAAATAGGGAAAACAAAATAGGGACATTAGATACTCAACTCTCACTTCATTTAAAGGGGAATAGTAAAAAAAATCACAAAAAACATAATCTACATGGGAAGATTTATAAAATTAGAAAAATAAGTCAATACGAACAAATAAGATGCATTAGAATCAAACTAATAAATCATAATAGATGAATCTATATTGATACTACATCTCACGGCATCTGGACCCAAATCAGCTTCATTTGGAGACTTTTCAACTGTGTTAAGAAGCTTCATTCTAAATTTCAATGTTCGGATCCCCTTATTTTTTAAAGCATATTATTTAACCATAGTACCATTAGGTGTCAATGACCCTATTCCAATATGTAGAGAAGAAGATATGTGATGGATCCTTTGCAAGTGGAATGAGTATCAACATAAACCAATAATATTGAGTGCCTCAGTGTGATACAATTTCAAAATAAAAACCATGACATACTAGAAGCTATTCAAGGGGTCTCTTCAAGGAACTATAGGAGGACTTCATTAGACCTGTTATAGAGATCCACCTCGAGATTCGTCATGCTTCTTATTTCCTTTAATGGAACATTCACTATGAGAAAAAGGAACTCTTGTCAACCCTAACTTACTAACCATGTACAACTTCACCATCAACAGAAGCACTATTTCTGGTTTAAAATAATGAAAACTAAGAGAGTAACCAATAACAATATTCTACCTTTTTAGAAAATATCCCTAGATGATGAAGCAAGTGAATGCGTCAAGAAATGGAGATTTAGAGGACAAAAAATAATCTACCATATTTCCCTCATTCCAAGTGTGATAAATCACCATGCCACTGTTAGCCATATTTTTAATATTTTGAATTTGATATGTAATACGCCCTGGGGTGGATCCAAGACATTGAAAAGACCATTAAACAACTTGTGAATACGTTTCCAAATCCACTAGAGGAATGTTCATTCTACATTATAACTCATGTATGGTTAAAATTTCATTCACTTCTTACAAAAGTAATATCCCATACCCAAAAAAAGTTGATAAAAGAAACGATAACTAAGCCTCTAGGGTCATAAATTAAACCTCCAACCCTCATATTTTCCAAGCTTCACGAACCATCTATATTAATTTTCATCTTGGTGTTTTGTGGAAATCATCTAATCCATCTGCTAGGAGGATGGATAGTTGAGGATATAAAGTCCTCCTTAGTACCTATTATTTCTCTAATGGAGGTGGAATCATAATTGTTCTTAATGATACATGATATATCAATCATCATGTTTTTTTCTAGTAGAAATCACAGCCTTCGAGATAGTAAGCCCTTTATAATAGGTTTTGATTCATTATTTCAAGATACTCCCTCTCCCTACCGCAAGAATACGATCACTAGATTTTTATTCTAATTTATTTTTACTTGTAACTTGAAACCATTGTTTTATTAAATGTTAACCCATGAATTCTTGAAGAGGAATCTATATTAAACTTTTAAAATAAATCCTCACATGCCTATGTCATCTCCCCTTGAATAGGAGGTGATGAGTTGATTATGTCCCTCTGTTTATCACAACACATGCTATAGGTTTCCAGATGAATCCCCAAGAACATTATTATCATGTAAGTGGAATGTAAATTTTTTATAATGCACTACACTAGGATATAATGTTTGTTTAGAATATATTTATGTGATAATTCCTCACCCCATTCATCTTGATTGTTCATCATGTTCATCACCCTTTGAAAATACCTCAGTGAGAAGGAATTCATCATCAATCCCATGAAAACTCATGTATATGAAATATCAAGAAAATAAATCATATCAATAACCCTACATTATTTTATGTCTATAATTTACAAGATGCAGGATGCATGATTTCATGATTTATGGAAAGAAAAATCTTGCATTGTTCATCCAAGAAACCCATAATTCTCGCCTACAAAATTTTGGTTCCCGAAAATAATATCTAGTTTTCCAACAATCCAACATGTATGACTACCCAAATAGGATATTAGGACATGAACCACACACCATATGGGGTTTCAACTTCCATTAATGGTTTCATAGATGTCATTATATTTTTTTTAATGAAACCACAATGGAGAAACCACCCTTCTAGAACATCCCATAAAAACTTCACGTGCAATTCTTTCATTGTACCTAAAATAATCTTAACCATTATAACCCCTTACCTTACTGGTCTAGAAATATTTTCATATGAATACCAAATACTCTTCCCTTGTATTTGATAATCCCATATAAAATATGACACTATTTTCTCTAGTTGTGAGATAACCGTGCTGGGATATTTAGTCAAAGAAAAAACATTCATTAGAATGTCATGAAACACATTGTTAACAAGTAATATTATTCCAAAAAATGATAGGAATTAACTCTTCCAGATTTTAATCCTATGTTTTATACTTTCAACTATAATATCAAAGCGATTCACATGAAGTCTACCAGTGGATATACATGCTCTAAGATAATCCATGTCAAAACCCATCCTGTTGAATCCCAAAATAGATTCTATTATTCTTGATCTTCTATCCAAGAATATTGATAATGTAAATACTCTAATTTTTTAATTGTTCACCACATTCCAAATCCTATTAAAATATTCTTTGATGATATATTTAATCCAATAGATAGAGTTTTTTTTCAATTACCAAAATTATTGTGTCATCAATGAACATAACATGGGAAATGACTCGTATCAGATGTCAGCATCGAAATGGAAGGACACATCCATATTGAAGACCCTTATTAATATCTCTACTCATAGTATCTTACATAATAATAAAAAGTCTAGGAGAAATAGGTTCAACTTTTCTTAGGCCCATAACTAAAATAATGAAGATTCATGTCTTCCCAAAAAATGAGGTGGACATCCATGGGGAGTTGAAACATCCAAAAAAATGTCCATGAAGTAGTTATAAAATCACATAAAAGCATGATCCTTGATAATTAAAGAAATTTTATATAATCATATAATTTCTCCATGTCTCTCTTGATGGAAATATTTTCTCCGACCATTTTTTTGTTCGAATCACTAATCATCTCTTAAGCTAAATAAATTAAACCTTCAATAATTCTTCCCTTCAAAAAACCATGATGTTCATCGGATATCCATATTTAAAAGAGGGGGAAATTCGTATATTAATCATTTTATTAGTAAATTTATAAATAGAAATACATAATATTATCGGTAGGTAATTTTTTGAGTGTTTAGATCCTTAATTTTTTTTATGAGGACTAATAATTTCACATAGGAAACTAGAGTGAGGTTGCATCCCCATAAAAAGTCATGCACCACATCCATAGTAACACATTTAACTAGATATGAGGATTAAATGTATTATGAACCTAGAAATCCATCAAGTCCTAGCGCACTATCTGAATTGAGAGGAATAATTGCCTCGTGGATATTTCATTTTTCATGGATGGCTTCCAGTTTAGAGTTATCACCATCCATCACCACCCTGGGTATAGCATCAAAAAGTGTTTCATGGCCCCTATGGTATCTGACTTCCATGTGAGGATTTAGACCTGCAAGAAGACTCCTAAAAAAATATTTTCCCATACCTCTACTATGTCCCAATCATCTAAAAAGGATCCATCCTCCATGAAAATATTATGTCAAACTACCCACCATTTTTTCTTATATATAATTGAAAAAATGTTTCATTTTTATCTCCTTATTTGATATATTTAACCCTCAACTACTCATGAGCCAAGAATTTGTATTCCATGATCTTATCTACCAAGAACTATTGTTTTGAACCAATTTCAGAAAATTTTCTTCATCCTAACCCTCTTTGATCTAGATCTCCATGTATTTGACTTATGCATTAAGGATACCAAAACGTTGAAAGTGGGAATATTGGTTATGTATCTAGGTTTTGAGGTACAATTTGAGAAATATTATCCTATTATGATGACTTTTCCAAGAAAAACATCCAAAGGATTTCGAAAAAGAGGATTCCACAACCTGTTAGTATCTAGGTATGTATATACAACCCTAGTATAATAAGAAGAAACCACCACTGATAAATTAGGGGAGGAGATCCACAAAGATCATAAAATAGTCTGATTGATCTTGAACAAGAGGTTATACTTTAGCATATGGGAAGGTGGAGATTCCATGGATGTTTTACCAGCACCATTCAATCCTAAACTAATAACAGTCTCTTCCCTTTTGATTATTGCATCATGTAAACAGGTGTCCTATGAAGCCCTTGTTGAGGATACCCTTTTGGGAAATTAATGAGGATACAACACTACTATAATTCGTAAAGAATTATCTCACGTCCTTCTTCTCTATGGTTCATAGAGTCTAATTAAAATTCTCTATTAATAACTAGGAAAAGTTTCCTAGATCAAAGGATAAAAGGTCCCGCCACAATGACAATGTATCTTACATATCACAATTAGCATAGAAAAATGAACCAAAAAAATGTTGATTCAATATATCTATCTTACATGATATAAATTTATCTAAATCACCCATTAGATAAACTGATACATTTTGTTTCCAAAAAAAACATATCTGATGACCACAAGGCTCAACCTACATGGCATTGTGGACTTTGAGTATTTAAGAAAATGCCATAATTTTTTACGAATGTTATTTCAACCCTGAAACTATCATGATCAATGATGTGATATTTAGCATAAAACCCTAAGATCTGATAGAGGAAAATGGCCATTCTCAAATCCACAGTACTTCAACTTCTCATTCTTAACTATTTTAGGAGAAGATAGTTCATGTTCTGTTAAATGATATTCATACTAATTTATGGTCTTATCGACATACTGGAGGTAGAGGAACACCATAGGCTTCTTCAAGACCATAAATTATTAATATAACAACTATGAAAAAAGTGATCTTAATTCTTACCACTCTATGACTTAAACATACTCCACTATATCCATAAAATCCCACCATCTCCTTCTAGGACCTTGAACCTTAATGTTGGCCAATTTCAAATTAATATAATAAGGTGTTTTCAAGAACTCAAAAGGTATCTCAATATTTTCAATGTATCTTTAACCTCTTTAGGATGATTTGATCCTTTTATATTTTATTTTTTTCAAGTGAATAAAAGCGTGGTCTATAATGTAATCTTATCAAGTTTTCACTATGGTACCATAAAGGGGAATAATTGTGGAAACCATACCCAACATTAGGATATCATGCAGCACTATATTAGATTTATTATAGTTAATTGCAAGATTATATTCTTGTATTTCATTAGAATATTCACCCCATGTACTATTCAAACGTATTCTTGAAATGATTATTCTACAAAACCTCAATAGGAAACACTAAAAACATTGTCAAGGGAAATAAGATAATAAACTCAATTAATGAATACATATTATGTAATTTTAGAATACTGAAATAATTATAGTAAAGGAATGGAAATAGATTATGTTATTCCAAATAACACTTTTTCAAACATCCATAATGACTTAAGGAACACTATTTTGAGAACTGGAAAGAACATTCTCACAACTACCTCCAAAATTAAAAAAACAAAACTACCTTTTTTTTATTAGGTAATACTAGACTGTATACTGATATTAAAAAAGAAGATCAAATAAACATCTATTGATACAATTATTTCAAGAACCAGTTAGGATACCCTGTTACCCTAATACCTAGAATAGTCTGGACATGGTCTGAAGGGAATTCCAAATCCCATTGGATTGGATACTAGAACCCAACATCATATCATTGAATATAGTGAATTATTTTCCTAAAAAAGTGGTGAAAAGGAAAAATATAAAATAATACAATGTTGGTGTTCTAAACACTCCTCAAAGAGAAAATACCATAAATAGTAAAATAAACAACCCAAAGTAAAACATCAATTGAAAGGAAATGCAATTTCCATCAAAAAATTCCCACAATCCCCATGTAGTAAGTGGACCATATATTTACTAGTCCCCATCATCACTCTAGAAACTCATGAATCGAGAAAACCCGCCACATCTAAGTAGTGATTTACCTTCTCCTAGTTGTGTTATAAAAAACCTTCAAATTATCCATGGTAAAGGTAGGGGTGAGCTAAACTAACCTAAATAATACAAAAAATGATTCCACAATCAACTCTATAGTAATAATAAAAATTCATTAAATTTTTAATATAACATGGCACAGAGAGTCATATAGAATTTTTAATCCATAACATCCTCTCAAATAAATATATTGATGATATATTAAAATAGATTTTAATTGAACATGTTAAATAATTTTTTTTAAAAAATATTATTAATAGATAAAACATTTCTACACGAAATAGAATGTATGATGAATTCAAATAAAATAAAGAGGTATGGTCATTTTCCATTAGTTACCTTAGTTCTGGGATACTAGATTCTATGGCACCCCATAGATTTGAAAATAAATTTAATATTTAATGCCTAAAACACTGAGTCTCTACAAAACATCACTTTGTAATAACCTAGCTAATAAACATAATATTTTCACTTTCTATGATCTCAATTTTGAAAATCTGACACACACGATTGCGTTCAGGGTGATATTTAGAATTTAATAGAATCAAAATAAATTTTGATGAATATTAACTAGCCCTTATGAAAATTAATGTACACTTATGAAGAGTAATATGACCCTTATGAGTAGTAACCTCACTCATGAATGTATAAATAAAATTTAGACACCCTATAAAGGAAGAATAATATTTTATAAATTATTAACTAATTATTAATGCTTTTATGAGTGAGAATTATTTATTTATAATTTTAAAATTATAATTTAATTAATTTTCATAAAATGGGTTCCAAAATAAATATTTTATTCTCCTAAAATTTTAGAATAATTTAATAGTACCTTAGTTAATTTTATAGGGTATTACAAATTCAATTTTGGTTTTAAAACTGTATTTTTTGAGTAAATAATTATTTTTATTAAAAATTAAATTTCTCATATTTAGAAAATTATTTTGATAAAATGGAGTCCATTTTTTTATTCTAATCATCAAAAAATGTCAATGGTGATTTTTTGGATTTTTCTAAAATATTTGAATTTTTGTGAATAGTGTAATACGGTAATTTAACATATATGTACATTATAGGATAAATGCACTATTACCTGAATCATGGCTGATTTAAGTGACCATCAGTGAGAAAAAAAATATTTCTATTCGTGGTCATTAATAATCAATACTGTTACTTATCTTGAGAAAAATGATATCATAATGCATAAGATATTCAAAAATCACTCCACTCCTCCATTTTAATCCCCACCCCCTCCCCTACTCCCTCCTATCTTCCCACTTCTCAAATCATATTCATTTTATATATTCTGATAAAATCTCCTACCAATATACTCCACCACTTCCATATACCCTTTTTCTCATAAAATGATAAAATCATCTTCACTAAAGAGGCTCTCAAGTATGATAACTTCAAGAGGTAAATTCCTCTTTTCAATTCTTTTATTTTGAGTTCCTTTCTTTTTCTTTCGTCACATCCTTTCATCCAAATGTTATGATAACTCTAGTACCTTACATATACTGAAATATATTTATGATAATGTAATAATTCATTATCATCTCTCTTTTCCCATTATTTTATACTAGAAATAAGAACACTATCTGAGATGTGTTAATTTATCATATTTAAGGACGATGAGTTTTTAATTTCTATTAACATATTCTATTCTAGTCAAAATCCATTTTTATTGTTTGAAATACTATAATATATTTATTATAACTTATTTTTGGTTGTTAAATCTTTTTTTAAAATTATATTAATTTATATGAGTTTGTTGAGATAAAAAATAGAAAATTAACCCAATCAATTATCATTAAGGATTTATATAATGATTCATATTAACTCCCAATAAAAAAATAATTTTATTATACTGTAATATTTTTCATTTTAAAAAATAAAATATAACTTCTATTTTGGACAAAAATTCTCATCTTTCACTTGTATCATTACATGTATATAAGTAAACCAATCATGAATACAAAGGAAGAAAGCACTCCCAAACAATAACATTGAACCTCTTAAACCCATCCAAAACGACATGTATGAACTTATAAGGCTAAACTAAATCAATTAAATAAAAAAAGAGGTCCTATAAATATTAATTAATGAATTTAATTTTGTTATCCAGGTGACTAAGATCAAGTGAAGAACACTATCGGACTTAAGGTAAGGGTTTTCTACCAGAACCTCTATTTTTTTTCAAGTTACAATTATTATGTACAAACCTAATTTAAATTCATATTTATTCATATGTAATCATCTTAAATTATATATGACTTTTATTTATATATTCCTAAAAACCATAATCCTACTATCATTTATGGATAGTTATATGTTTTAATAGGATCATTCAAAAAATATTTCTAAAATAAAAAACAGATTCAAGGGAAATACTCAAATTCAAACCTATTTTCAAGGGCACTTTGTAGTATATATCTTGTAACCATTAACTTTATAAAATCACTAATTTTATTATGAAAATAATATCTTACTTATCTTTTGGTTTTATGAAATGAATTTTGCAAAATAACTCATCTTTACAATATGAAAGAGTATTTCTCTCAAGAATTACATGATGATTTTATAAGAGTATCTTCATCTATTTCAACACTATTGTTGACTATTTGGTATTATTTGGATTAATATTTTATGATATAATATACCATATTTAATTAAATTTTATATGATTTTTTTGACATTGTGTGTTCTATCTTAAAACAATTCACCAATTTACTCTGAATGCTTAGTGTTTATGCTTAATGTTTGGGGAAATTTATTTACATTTCAAAAGTTAGTTTTAGATTGAACGTATATGTTGTTTATGATTATCCCTATTAATATGAGGAATAAATTGTACTTTTTATGTGATAGTTAGGTCTTTCTATATACCCTTGATGCACAGTATGTCTCATGAGACAAACTATGGTCCTGGCTTGAGGCATTGAAAAAATTGTTTTTTATGGTCTTGGCATGTGGCCTTCATGGTTAAGTTAAGATGTCCAATATTAGCATTTACACATTATGAAACCTATAATTGAAAGTTCAAGTGGTTATTTTACTAGTATAGTTCCCATGATTTTTCTTTATTATGGAATTATTTATTCAGCTCTTATTCATGCCATAATGTATTCAATTTTATTTTTAAAGGCATGTGTTTCCTATTATTCACCCTTAAAAATGTTTATGTTTATGATATCGTCGGTTGTATTGCATAATCTTACTAATAATTTGATCTCACCACTTTCTTATGTTTTATTTTCCCAGGATATGAAGAGGTATATTATGAATGACATAGAGGTATAAGCTAATAGTTATAGATGTTTTAAAAAGAATTTATATATTGTTTCTCCATTAATGTTGTAATCTTAAACTTATTTTTGTATCTAGTTTTCCAAATATAAAAAATTATTCATTCCTTCATGATAATACATTCTTGTAATCATTCCAATGTAAAGAAATGAGGCACTACCTTCGGTCAACCAGGGACGAGGTCTTTAGAGTTAGTATCAGAGGAAGTTTAGTTGCAAATTTGGAAACTAGATTTAAAAAATTTAGATTAGGGAAAAAACCATAAGATAGTCTTTAAGGATAAATATACAAGAATATCATTGAATTTTGGTAAGGTATTTAGTGTCTAGATCCTTCTATAAAATACATACATGTCTTGATACTACAAGTCGATGTGGTTCTGGCACAGATATACCTAGGAGTAACAACTCTGACAAGGTGTTTCAGGAATGACTTGGGTTATCCTGGTACACGTCAGTGGGACTTAAGGTAAACCTTTTTTGACACTCCCAGTATATATTCTTAAGATAATTCACATTTTATTTACAATCTAGTATGAGAAATTAAAATTTATATTTTTTTCTCAAATAAACAATGTCTATGATTATGATATTATCTTTGCATAAAATTTTAGTTTATGCTATGTATTTTTCTATTTTGAGATTTTACATTATAATTCATAACCAAATATACAATATTACATTTTTTAGAAATTGTTGAAAGTGGAAGGAATGGAAACTACCTGACTGTGTCAATCCTATGAAGGGATTTCCCTCTAATGCAAGATAAGGATGTTGGCTCGGGTTTAACAACTAATGCTGGGAAACTTATAGTTGTAATGGGGTAGCTGACTCAAGTTATCAACACTATCCTTAACCATATATAGCATACTAATCCACAATATAGAGGAGATGTGTTAGACTTCTTTATGTGATAATAGCCTCAGTCATTTAATGGTACTACAAAATCATTTGTAGCATATCAGTGGATAAGTTCATTAGAGAAGATATTTCTCACTTTAGGATGTAATGAAAGGCAGAATGTTATCATGGAAGTTTATATTCTATCGAGATATGAGGATCAATGGTGGTATTTAACTCAAAAAACAAATGATAAGGAAGATACAGAAAAAATTTAATAAAGGGATTTTACAGATGTCTTCTTTGAAAAATAATTCCATTATTAATAGTGAAATGATTTGGAAAGGTGGTTTATGAAATTGAGGAAAAAAAGAGGATGAGAATGTTGAAAAGTATGAAACTAACTTCACAAGTTTATCAAGACATGTTTAGGACTACATACATAATCCAAGGATAGATATTTATCGATTAGTTGATAGTTTAAAACCATTCCTCGAAAGGGATCAATTCTCCCAAAGTTTCTCATCATATGAAGATATAGTATCATGTGATATCATGATGGAAAAGTAATTCTCAAAGTCTTATGATTTTAAGATAAAGCATCAGAAGAACAGGGCTGATTAAAACTATGGAAAAAGGAAATAAGGAAATAGGGAATAAAGGAAGAGTTTACCTTCCACCCTGTGATAATTGTGGGATGAGACTACAAGGTACTTTCCTGAAGGGTAAGGGTTATTTTTAAAAGTGTGGAGAAAAAGGCCACCTATCATGGGATTTAATGGTGAATAAAGAAGCTACCAATGTTTAATTCTATAATTTCAAAGATAGGGTACATTATGAAAATTATTGACCTAAATATCAAGGAAACATTCCCTAAAGAAGGACGATGGGGCAATGCCAAGCTTTTGTGATCACAACATCAGGTATTCATATTCTTAGTGATGTGGTACCAGATAATTTAATTGTTTCCTCAAACATAGGAAATGCTTTATTTGATTTTATATTATCACATTATTTAATATCATCTATGTTTTAAAAGAAAATAGATATTTCCAATTTGATTTAATAAGGTATTTTTGAGTCAAAACTTTCAATTTAAGAATCATTGCAATAAAGATGTGTTAGGAATTCCCCATTATGTCATGTACACATGTTTTATCTACGGATTTTATAATCATAGTAATGGTGGAATTTGATATAATCATCAGTAAGGAATGTATTTTGAATCATTATATAAAAACTATTACAATAAGTAAGAGGTTATAATATTTGTGAAAGATATATAATCCCTTATTTTTAGAGTAAAAATGTAACCATCTGATTCTTATCTAAATCCACCCCTAGTACCTCTACTGAATGCAATTATTGGGGAGGATGAGAACTTAATGTCTATGAGTGAGGAATCGAATAATAAAACTAACTATGTACCTATTGTGATGGAATATATTGATTTTTTAGAGTATTTACCTACACATCATCCAAAGAATAAATTTGAGTTCTCAATTGATTCAATTCTTTTTTCAAGGCCTATATAAAAGACTCCTTGTATAATGGCTCCTGTGGAATTTGTATAACTGGAGAAAAAACTATTGCAATTGAGTGATAAAGGATTTATTTTACCTAGTGCCTCTCATTGGGTATCACCTGTTATTTTTATTAAGAAGAAGGATAGATCGTTGAGGTTATATATTGGAAAAAGGAAGATCAATTCTATAACAATAACTAACAAGTATCTTGTACCTTGAATGGATGATTTTTTTGATCAACTTCATAGAGCCCAATATTTTCTGAAGATTGACCTTAGATCTTGATATCATCATGTGTGTGTGATGAAGGAATATATTCTAAAGAAAACATTTCCAAATCATTATGGGCATTACAAGTTTATAATAATACCTTTTTGGACAGACTAATACACCCTATTTCTTCTTGAATTTAATGAATAAGGTTTTCAAAGAAAATATTGATGACTTTTTGTGGTATTTATTGATGATATCTTGGTATACTCCAAAATATACAATGATTAGGAAAATAAATTTTGAATCATTATGAAGACTCTTATAAGAAATGAAGTATATGAGATGTTTTATAAATGTGAATTTTGGTTTCAATCAATTTATTTTCATGTCCATATTGCTTCTAATGATGGAATATCCATTGATCCTATGAATACAAAGGTTATTCAATAATGTTCTATACAAACGAACATAACTGAGGTTCTTGGTTTTTTTTTTGGTTTACAAGGTTTTTATCAATGTAACATTTAGAACATCACCAGTTTATCCAACCCAATGACCAAGCTTACACATAAAGGGGTTACATTCTTATGGATAAAATAATGTGAGGAATGTTTTGAATAATTGAAGAGAATATTAGTGAATTTTCTAATCCCAACTCTACCATCAGGGGATGGGGGATTTTTGATCTATAGTGATGCATAAAATAAAGGACTTGGTTGTTTCCTTATACAGAATTATAGAGTTATTTACTATGCATCAAGCTAGTTAAAAATTCATGAATGTAACTATCCAACTCAGGATCTTCAGTTAGAAATAGTAACATTTGCTCTAAACATATGGAGAAATAATATCTATGGATAAAAGTGTGAGATATATACAGATCATAATAGTTTAAAATATATCTTTGCATAGATATAACTCAACATTAGGAAAAGGAGATGGCCTGAACTACTCGAGGATTATGATTTTTCAATACACTACCACCTAGGGAAGGAAAATAAAGTGGCAGATGCATTAAGAAGAAAGTATCATGGGGACCCAAACAAAATGAGGATTGAAATGGATCCTATGTTTATGTATATAGTAAAGATGGATATGGGAATAATCAAACAATATGAAATATAATTACTTTTTAAATTTTTTTCCCGACCATATTTGTTAGAAAGGATTCAAATATCTCATCCTAATGATGAGAACCTTTAAAATAAAATTAATGTTGTTAATGATGGGGTGGTTGATGAATTCGTGTGTGAAGATGAAATTACGAAATTTAGAAAGAGGTTATGTGTTCCCTCTATACCTGGTTTAAAAAGGGACTTATTGGATGATGCCAATATCTTGAATTTCTCTATACAAACTGGTAGTACTAAAAGGTATAGATATTTGAAGGAAATATTCTTATGGGACAACATGAAGTGGGAAATTTCTTATTATATATCAATATGTTTAGTCTATCGATAGGTGATGGTTAAAAGAAAACATCCTAAAGGATTCATAAAACCTATGCATATTTCTACCTAGAAATGGGATGACCTTACCATGTATTGTTTCACTATATAGCCAAAAACTCCAAGAATGAATGATGCCATATGGGTAATTATGTATCGAATTACCAAATTTTTAAATTTCCTTGCAATAAGGGAGGATTTTCCACTAGATAGCCCTGTAAAAATCCATATAAATAATGTTTTAAGACTTCATGGAACACCACTTTCAATACTATCTAATCATAATCCTTGATTTACATCAAAATTTTAAAAAGTATTTAGTAATATTTGGATACTGAGGTTTATTTGAGTACTGCTTATCACACTCAAAATGATGGACAATCAAAATGGAAGATCCAAACATTAGAATACATATTGAGATCATTATAACTTGATTTTCAAGTTATTTGGTATCTATATTTACATTTTGAGGAGTTTCTATACTATAATAGTTTCCATTCTAGAATGAAAATGGACCCATATGAAGAATTCTATAGAAACGGATGTCTTACACCAATATTTCGGGATGTATTCAGTGAAATGAAGCATGTGTTCCTAGACCTTGTGTAGAAAAAAATAGCAAAGGTAATGAAATTTCAAACCCATATCATTGTACCTCAAAGAAGTAAAAAGAGCTATGTTGATAATCGAAGGTAGGATTTGGAATTTCAAGTTGGAGATCTTGTTTTCTTGAAGGTATCTCCATGGAAGGGTGTTATAAGACATGGGAATAAAGGTAAACTAATCACTAGGTGCATTAGACCTTTTGAAATCCTAGAGAGTATTGGAGTTGTTGCATATCATTTGGTTATGCCGCCTAGCCTATCTAAAGTACACAATGTGTTCCATGTCTCATTAAGAAAGTACATTCTAGATCCAACACAAGTCCTCATTTTTAAAGGTGCAGAATTGGAACCTGACCAATCTTGCTATGAAGAGGCTTTCTGGATCATGGACACTAAAGATGAGGTATTGAGGAATCAGACGACTCGACTAGTAATGATTCGTTGGAAAAATCATAAAATAGAAGATGAAACATGGGAGCATGAGGATTTTATGATGCAGAGCTACCCAAATCTTTCTATAAGGTAAAATTGTATAAATTTAGAGGACAAAAGTTTTTTAGGGAGGAGAGAATGTAACACCCTAAGTATTTTCAATTAAATTTAATATTGAATGCATAAAACACTAAGTTTATAAAAAACAACCATTTTTAATAACCTATTCAATAAATATAATTTTCCCACTTCTTTGATATGAATTTCGAGAAAATGGCATGCACGTTTGCATTCAGGGTGATATTTGTAGTCTGATAGAATCAACATAAATATTGGTGAATAGTAAATTACCCTTATGAATAGTTTTATACCCTTATGTATATTAATATGACCCTTATTAATATTGGCCTCACCTATGAATGTATAAAAAATTTGGCACCTCATAAATGAAGTAGAATATTTTATAAATTATTAATTAATTATTCATATTTTTGTGACTGATAAATATTTAATTCAATTTTTAAATTAATAATTTAATTAATTTTCATAAAATTGGTTCCAAAATAAATATTTTGTTTTCATATGATTTTATAATATTTTAATAAGACCTTTTTTAATTTTTCAAGGAATTATATAATTAGTTTTGGTTTTAAAAATGTTTTTTCGAGTAAATAAATATTTTGATTAAGAATTAAATTTCTCATATTTTAAAATTTTTTTTAGAAAATGGAGTCCTTTTTTTGGATTATACACATCATAAAAGGGCTATGTTAAATTTTTAGTATTTTTCTTAAATATTTGAATTTTTATTGAATAATGAAATACAGTAATTTACCATATATTTACATTATAGGTCACATACACTATTTCTTGCATCGTGGATTATGTAAGCAACCATATTTTTGGAATCACATGCACATATTACTATTATTGATCATAAGAATAAATACTACTTCTTTTCCATAGAAAAATAATAAATTAATTAATAATATATTCTGAAATCACTCATCTCCTCCACTATAAAACCCCCCTCACTCTCTCTTCTCTTCACTCCTCTCAATCCTTCTTCCTTGCCTAAATTTTACTCAAATACACTTCCAAGATCATTTTGCAAGTCCATCATCCCTTCTTCTCATAAAAATACCAAAATCTCTCTCCTAAAGAGGCTCTAAAGAAAAATAGCTTAAAGATTAAATTCTTTTTTCATTTCATTTATATAGAGTTCTTTTAGTTTTCATTCCTCACATAATTTAATAAAAATGTTATGATTACTCTAGTAACATAAATTTAGTCTATTGTTTTAAGATAATGGAATGATTTTATCATCATCTCTCCCTTCCCCGTATTTTATACTTGAAATTATAACACCATCTGAGATGTGTAAATTTATCACATTCAAGGATGATGGGTTTTCAATTTCTATTATCATCTTCAATTATGGTAAGGAAACAATTTTTATGGTTGAACTAGACTATAATATATGTATTATAACTTAAGTAAGGTTTTGAAATCTTTTTTTACGCATGATATTAATTTATATGAGTTTTTTTTTTGATAAAAACCGCCAAATAACCAAAAAAAATAATCATTACTGTTTTATTTAATGATTTATCTTCACTACTAATAACAAAATTAATTTTATAAACATGTAATCTCCTCTATTTTAAAAATAAAATAATACTTCTATTTTGTAAAACAATTCTCATATTACATGTTTCTCCTTATATGTATATAATTAATCTGATCGTGAATACAAAGGAAGAAAACACCCCCAACAAATAAAATTGAACCTCTCAAACCTATCAAGAATGACATAAATAAACTGAATAAGGCCATATTGATAAATTAAAAAAAGAATAGGTTTTGTAAATATTAATTACGGAATTTAATTTGGTTATCCAGGACACTATGGTCAAGTGAAGAACACCATCGAACATATGGTATGTGTTGTCTACCTGAACCTACATTTTTATTCGGGTTACTCTTATTATCTACTTACCTCAATTAACTTCTTATTTATTAATATTTACTCATAATTAATTCTGTGTTAATGTTCTATATATCTACACCAACCAAAATCCTACTTTTATTTTTGATATATTATATGTTTTAAAATGTTCTTTTAGAAATTCTTCTTTCAATATAAGCCCGATTCAAGGGAATTTCTCAAATTCATACATATTTTCAATGGAACTCAATAATACATTTTTGGAAACAATTATTTTTATCAAATTTATCCTTTTATTTTTAATATTATCTTACATTAATTCTATATTTAAACACATATTTTCCCAAATGAACTCATCTTTTCAAAGTAAAAGAGTATTTATCTCAAGAACTACTCGATGATTTTATAAGAGTATCTTCATCTATATCAACAATATTGTTGATTATTATATATTATTGAGATTAAAAGTGTATGATATCATCTAAATTATTTAATTTAATGTTTTATGATTATTTTGAATGTGGATGTTCTTTCTCAAAACAATTCCCTAATTTACTCTGAATTATTAGTGATTATACATAATGTTTGGGGAAAGTAATTTAAATTTTATTTTTTAGTTTATATATGAATTTATATGTTCTTTATATTTTTCCCACATTCATATTAGGAATTAATTGGGCTTCTTATGTTATGGGTGGTGCTCTATATACCCCGTCTATGCATCAGTAGGTTTAATGGGACAAACTGTGGTCTTGGATCAAGGCCTTGAAATAATGATTATTTATGGGCTTGGAATGAGGCCTTGAGAGTATGATTATGATGTCTGAAATTATGAATTCGGTCATTATGAATGTATTAATTGATTGTTTATTTGGTTATTTTATTGGTACAATACCCATGATTATTCTTTATTATGTCATTATTTATTCATCACTTAATCCTTCAATAATGTGTTCAAGTTTATTTTTGATGGCGTGTGTTTTTAGTTATTCACTATGCCTAATGATTATGTTTATGATATCATCCATTGTATTTCTTTCTCTTACTAAGAATTTTAGATCTCCCCATTATTATGTTTAATTTTTTCATGACATGAATAGGTATATTATGAATTAAATGCAGGGATAACAAAGGAGTTATGGATATTGTTAATGTAATTTCTATATTTTTTCCTTCCAAGTTGTAAACTTGAACTTATATATGTATCTTGTCTTAAAAATATACTAAAATATTCATTCCACCGGGAAACAAATTTCTTGTAATCATGCCTGTTTAATGTAACAAAACATCATCTTTGAGAAATGTGGGTATGTCTTTTTACAAATTCTCTCACTACCCAATCGTCAATAACCTCTTAGGTATGTGTGCAGAAGCCCCTAGCATCAGGTAAATGGGACTAATCAATTAATAACACATTAGTGACAATCATTCCAAACTAGGTATTCATATTTTTTTTCATCAGTCCATTTCTAGGTAGTCTGATTCTTAGTGGTATTGTCCAAATAAGAAACTATCTCCCTAAGAACACATTAGATTAAACAAATCTACCACGGGAAGACAAATAATTTAAATTCAATTTATCACTCAAATTTCAATTCCCCAATTTTATATTGAACATGGATTTAAAATTTAAAAACCCTAATTAGGTATTTTTATCAATTTACATCACTTTAAAATCATTATTTATTCAACAATCAATTTCTCAATGATCAACATCAAATCGTTTCATTAAATAATTTCTCATTTTTGGGAATTTTTTTTCTCAAACTCCACCCAATAGTTTCAATGCCATTAAAATTGGGGTTTTTCCAAAAATGTTGTACCTTTATAAATAAAATTTCAAATCATCCCAAATAATTATTTTATAAAAAATCAAAAACCTCTTAAAATCCAATCATTCACTTTAGTGATTTACGATTTTTGTAAAATAGTTTTTGAACCACGTACAATTTATAATGTGATAAAACCAATCAACACCTAAAATGGTAAATTCTAATTGAGAGATAAAGGGAGTGAATATGAGAAAGTCAACCCTAGAATCAAAATTCAAAAAATAAAGAATTATATCCTTTACTAAATTGATGATATATCACTCTCTAAGAATTAATGGAAGGAGGTTCAGGTGAAACCAAACTAGTTGATTTTCGTATATCATATTGGGATTAAGATCTTAAACCATAAATTCCATTCATGAGTGAAGAGGTCTATGGAGACAAGTAATCCTTTAGAGATACTCAAAAAGAAAAGGAAATATATTAGTGTAAAATTAGGGCTATTAGGCTTCATAAATAGGGGTTCTAGTATTTAGAATTTAATTTTCATAGGATCAATAACCTATAAACTTTGTGTCCTAGTTCGAATGCAAGGACAGTAATACATGTGCAGCCTAACTATGATCCCTTACATTACTTTTTGTAAGGTTGAATGGTTTATCCACATGGTTAATCTAAACCTGTTATAACCATGTAAAACCCCACTATCCAAGGTTTCATGGTTTAGAAGGGTCTCTCACATGGATTATAAAAACCATTTTACCCTTCTAGTGGATCATTATAGGTGCATGATGAATTGGAAAATACTTCATGGTTTTCCCTAACCATGACCCAACTTTTCACAGCCCCTTGGGCATCAAACATTTTTCAAACATCACCCAGAACAAACTAAGATAAGACCCAAAAAGTACAATAAAGAGGGTGGAAGGGTTCCTAAAATCATGTAAAATAATGTTACTGGGATAGTAGATCAATGATTAGTGTATCGTATGGATCAACATGGGAAATATAGTGTGTGGATTATTCAAATGATGATAACACAATTAGTTCTTCCTCAATGATTGATCCAAATTGAAGGTATTAAGTTTTTATCCATTTTTTATTTAATTTTAAATTATCTCATAATGATTTTTAATCAAATAATCCAACATATTTATTCACTTTTCATTCATGCTTGTGGGTGTAGGACTATCTTTCTAGGTTGGGGGAATTGATCCTTTTATTTATTGGTCTGCATTCGTCATTCTAATGGAAAAAATCAATAAAATACCAAACAATTTCAAAGGTTAATTCCTATTTTGTGTTTAATGTATTTATTCTCCATTTCTTCACACGTTCATCATAGGAAATTCTTTTTGTCAACTATTAAACAAAATACATTATATTTGACCACTACCCAACTATTTTTTAGAATAAAATATCGATAATAATGAATCAAATTCAAAATTTATGGAGTGATTTTGTTAAGATAAAAATGATTGAATTTTTGAGTTGTAATTGGATATTATTAATGAATCATATTCCCAATTTTGGCATGTGAATATAGAACAATTTGGAGAGGTCATATTTTTGAAAAGATCAAATGGCCAGAATCCATCCATCAGTGAAGGTGGACATGAGTAAACCTAGATCTACAATATCTTACCAAGATTTGTGGAATATCTAGAGGTAATAGTGTAACATGAAAACCTGTGTAGAATTTATGTGTTCTATAAAATTAATAACTATAATATGTCTAGTCCCATGATCACATGATTATAGTCCTCATTCTATAGTGTAAGGGTTTCAGCATAGAGGAATGTATCACATCCCATGTGACCAGTACTGAAGATTATCATGTACCACATGGGGTACATGGAAAGGGGAATGGGTAGGAACATTTTCATATCTATATTACATGTTAATAGACCAATAATTATACATGGATAGGTACATGGGTATAGCCTGAAGCACACAGACTTGACTTAATGTACACAATCATGAGATGACACCACACTAAGTTGTCACCTGAGCTCAATATTCCATATATCCCTAGAGAAAATACCATGTATCTCGAGAATAACATGTTGTGTAAAATAGTGAGATATGGGAAGACCTAGGGTAGGCGATAGAAGTTTTGTACCCCCAGTACACACCATGTACTTCTTTCAGGTCTGGTTGGGGCCCTTCATCTCTTATGATTAGACCAGTATTAATTGATTATTTTCCCTTCAACCATACCTATTAGGGTAAGGTGTGGAATTATATCATCATTATTGTATTGTGATCCAATATATATTGTATAATAAAATAGAGTCTTCATGAATTTCACTATGAGGCCCATGGTGGTATTCCCTACCATATCTTCTTTCATTGGTGGAGTTTGAGTAATCATCTTGAAAAAATTACCCACATGTATACTCTCCTTCATATAAGTTTATTCAATATTGGGTTTTTGACATTCCCAGAAGTCCTAGGTTTGATACCCAATATTTATATTGATATATTCAAATATATAGTGAGTACTTATTTGGTGAGACACAATGATAATGACTTCTCCATTCAGTGCCATTAGTGATAGCATGGCTCATGAAGAGGATTCTCTCAGATGAGTGTTACCTAGAGACCTCTAGTAGAACCATGTGGATAGAATTATGAATGACACCCCTTTGATACTTAGAGTCTATTATGAGTGTAACTGGGTTTTCATTCTTCATATTCATATGTCACGTATCATTTTTACATAACTTGTGAATAGCTAACATCTCTCAAGATTTTTATGTTTAGTTATTTAACGGTATCCTACTAGGTATTGTTATTCTCAAACCTACATGAGATATTTCCAAACAATTTCATGCCTTTTAAAGAAGAAATTAAATTTTATGGTAACCTAGGTGTACTAAGATTGGGAAGAGAATATCAATCAACACTATCCATGGTTATACTAGGTGTTTCATTTGATGTATGTCCTCTCTTAAAATGTATGGGTCAGATCTTTATTAATTTTTTGTTTTAATATATATGGCCATTTATATTTATAGCACATATATTATAATAAAATAGGAGATAGATGTTTTTAATTTAGTATTTTATCAAATGTATTTTATCTTTCATTATGAATGATCTTTATGAGATTTGTGATTCTGGGTAGTTACATACGCTACACCCTATTAAGTATGATATATAACTAATTATCAATGGTCGATAGGCCCTAACCTATTAGAGGTGGATTTGGAGTGGTAAACTCGTCTTACTGCTTTCCAGGAGGGCCTAGTGGCTTGGTTCATGATAGAATGGCAATAGATATTTTCATCTTAAGATCAATAAATATAGATTTTCTAATTTTGAGGTTTGGTTTGGGTTATATGGAATTAAGTTTAAAGTGTTTATTTTCTATATTCCATGCTAGGTAATCCATTTTTACTAAGGTGAATAAATTATCCATTCACTAGGACTATAAAAAACACCATATTGAATCGTTACATTTAGGAAATGGTTATAGGGAAAACATTGGTAGAATCTTTATTTAATAATGATTGGTGGTCTCTATTTCCTTATTTCATTAACTTCCTAGATATAATCTTTGACTATGGTACGTATGGATTTTATTTTATTTTTCCTTCAAGACAATATATATCCAGTATTCCAATGAAATATTTAATTGATGATCCTCCCAGTGATGAATCTTGAGTGCATGGATATTTATTTGAGGTGGTACCTCTAGGTATTTTTTCCATTTTTTCTATATACATTGAGTAAAAGGTTTCATTGTAAGTAGTGACTGATGATTTGTTTCATAAAATGACACTCTAAGAGTTCTTGAAGAGGATATTATAGGTACTATGGATTGTAGTGAAAGTTTGTGGGATGGGGATTTAAAATTTTTTATCTTTTTAATAACGAAACGAGTTTTCTCTAGCAATCCAAGCCCCTATAAAGGTCTAAGGATCATTTGTAAATATAATAATAATAATAATAATAATCCTAATGGTTACCTCAGTAAAATATAAGAGTTATCAATTGAAAAGTTTCATTGAATACTATTTCTAGAAGTATTTGGAGACAAATCCATCTATATAATCCACACACACTTCACGAATTCATTTGATTTTCATTAATTGAATACTAGGTACTTGTATGAAGCTCTAAGAAAGCCTTTAGAATTTCAATAATAACCTCAATAATATCCCTTCAATCCATAAAAGGATTTATTATATTGGAAACAGGAATAGATACTTTCTCTCTCTAGACTATGGTAGGAGAGATAAGCACTCATTCTCAATATATGAATATTCATGGAATAATATTCTTTACTATATTATATAGTCTGTGGATCAAATACCTGGAAAGGGTTCATCAACCCCCAAAAAATTCCTACAAAATAAGTTGAAAATGACGCATAATAAAAAATTAATTTTATCATTAATGTTATTTAAATTTTATCATCTCTTTATAATATATAATAAACATATTAAATGATAAAACCAAATCATTAACTAAGCTTATAATTCCAACTAATATTAAACGATCCAAGAATGTAAAAATAATATTCATTTGAATACTCTTATTCCAAGTATTCTCTTAATTCCTTATGAATAAATATAATAAATAAATTTGACCCATTTATTCTAGACTCAGGCGATAATGAATTTATTTATTTATCAGTGGTTTTTAATACATGGAAAACTTTTTAACCCCATGGTGGGCCAATCATGTCCTATTTTCCTATTCCCCAAAATTTGTAATAGTATTATATATGTTATTGCATGTGACTATCTGTGACCTTATCATTATAGATGTGAATAATATTCATAGTCTAAAATCATAGTTTGTAAACACATCAAATCCTATTAAGAGATAAAGAATATTCATGTCAACAAAAACCATCCTATAATCATGAATAATATAATATAATATATTTGAATCGTGATATATAATAAAGCATGATAGACACCTGTGGCTCGTCATTTCATCATTTATTATTTTTTTATATAACTAGATATTCATACCTTCGACTACCTTGGACAAGGATTTATGAATCTATTATGGGCCTAATCAACTACCCCCATTATATTAATTCCTAAAATTTGAAGAGAAAATTTTATCTTGGTCATTAAACCAATTTCATAACATCAATGACACACCCAAAACAAGTTACATCGCCATGAATTCATTATCAAGGTATTTTTCGGTTCATCAATGTTCATGATCAAATGAACTAACTGATAATGATCTCAATTCATGGTACCAATACACATGTCTAGAGACATAAATATCTAATGACACCTGCAATAAGGGGTGTTACTTATGGTGGCTATAGCCTCATGAAATAAACTCATACAATTCCCCAAGTGAGAACTTTATGAGATGAAGTGTCAATGATTATGAGTCCTAATCAACTGATATTTTTATATGAACTATTTCCAATTAGTATAATGTATTTATATAATAGTTTACATATTTATAATTTATTTCATTGTATTTATAAGTTCTATTCATATATTGAGAACTGCTATAACCTTTTGATACAAAAAATAAACTATGGACATTACCATTTACATTATGGACAAATAAATTTAGACACTATAATGGTATGTTTACATCATATATAACTCATTGTATACATGTTAAAATAGTTAAAAATTATGATACATGTTTGGTCAAGGTCACTAACTATTACAACAATGCCACTTTCACTAGAGCCAACTTCTTAACCATCCTTATTAGCTCTCACATGATTATTATCATGTTTCTACTGAGTCATGTATTTTCTTTTTGGGTTATCAATCTCTTTTCTACATGGCTATTCTGTTATTCATAATAACACCTTATTAAGAAAGACATCTCAAAAGATAAAATACCAAACTGTGATACTTTATTTCCACTTCCTTAACTAGAAATGTTAGCTATTACTAAAAACAAAATTATCATAATGATAAAAAATTACATACTAGGTATGATTTCAAGAATTTTAACTAATCATTGTGTATTTTATACTACTTCTATAACTACCATAAAAGCTAAAATGAACTTGAGATTTTTAGATATAGCTACCAATAGATTGTATAAGCTTTCCTCACTCATTAACATATCATTAATATGATATTACATTATTTTCCACTAAAAACTAGTATAAATTCCTCTCCACATACTAGGTATATATCATTTTTACATTTTTTTAGTACATTCAGATAGTTCAGATATCCTCCAATTTAGTTATCCAATAAATAAATGATATTTTCATGACATAAAATATATGATGGAAATATATTATATAATATATAACATGGAATATATGATAGAACTATTAACGGTTCTTATGGAATAATATGCACCTATTTAATCTCCTCTCATGCACAATACATGTCTTTTGGATAGATATATGACATGTGATATTTGTGAACATTATCTCTCAAATTGTTCCAAAAATAATTTTCAATACCTTTTTAGTATATATACTGTTGACTATGTCTATGTAACTGTTAAATCTAATTCAACAGAAATTATTCCCTAGAATTTATTTTTCTGGTTTAATCTAATATTTGGGGAGTTAAATTCATCCTGTTCATAATTAATTATATGACTAATAATTTTTATATGTTACCAAAAATATTTTACTTGTAAAACCATGGAGAACTCACTAAACACTTATAGGAAAATGGAGAAATATCATTTAAAATGAATATTATATGATATTGTTTTTACTTTATTCCTGAACTATATTTGAGTAACTTTTATCCCTTATTATAATTTTACGGTGTCACCATCCCTTTTTGGTTGCATCGTATTGACATCATCGATGATAGGTGGTCATAACAACTAATTATTAATAAAATGATCATAGAAATTAGTTATGATAATTAAAATTATATAGGATTTATTCATAAAGACTTCATGTTACCAATCATGACTTATTGGTACCAAGATTTTACAATCCATGTATAGTATCACTTGAATACCCACCGCAATATTAAAAATAATAATCCATGTTTACATTTATACAAGGAATCAATTATATAATATCATATGAACTTTCCAGTCTAAGAACATTTTAATATAATTTTTATTTATAGGAATTATTATTATCAATTAATAATGTATCACCAATCTAGGTGAATATAAAAACATGTAAATGGTTTTATCATTCATATCTATTACTTATCTCTGAAACATTTCTCATCTGCACCTCTTATGTAACTCCATATTATACCAACTACTTAAGGTTTCTAGCACTGAATAAACCCAATTCAATCATTCTCCCATGATCTAATGTTGAGATGTTAACCCGTTTATAAGAATATATTCTGTCACTTGATTAAAAAATTTCAATCATAGGGATTTCTGTAATATACAAATAAACATATAGAATAATAACATTAGATTCACATTGTGTTTTTCATGTTTTATTTTGTTTATATCCTTGACAAAAACATTGTATTTAAACACATGCTCTTATGAAATATTGGATTTACATAATATTATAACTCATAAGATATACATTTTTTCATGATAGTTGACATATATTTATAGGATAAAATCTCTATTTTAAAATCATGTCTTGAAAAATGAAAGTGTCTCCAATGCATGATTTTTTACAATCATTCTCCTTTTAAATACACCATGTCTCTAATGTATATATGGGAATGCATGTTTAAGAATTTATCCAAGCTAAATTATTTTATCAATATTAAGAAGTAGGGATTTTCATTGATCCTTCTTATTATCACCAAAGATTTGATGTGGATAATGTAATACGCATTTAGGAATTTCTCTATGCTACATTATCATGATCGATGAATACTTTGTCAATATATTCTTCAGCACACCAGCGTAAAGAAAGTCATACATTTTGACCATGAATATACCATGCTCCAATTTTAACATTCCTTAATAAATAATTAAATGAATCTTATGAAGTATGTTTAAAACTATATTAACCTGTAAATATTTTACACTCTATATTTGAACTAGTTGTGAATTCATTCTCTCTCACCTTTATTTATTAAGTATTATTTTTCCAAAACTATGTACATAACTGTCGATAAAAAGAATGGTCATAAACTCCAAATAGACTAAAACAATATTAGGTATATCCTTGAAAACTACATAGTTTTACATGAGAATGTATTATTTTTTCACAACCATGTATATAAGTCTTATATGTTACATTCATCAACTATTTCCAATGATTTAGTTGTTACTAAACTATTAGATAAGCATTAAACACAAAAAAAAACATTCATTTCTAAAATGGAATGATGTACCCTTATTCCCCAATAATATATGAGATTACTTTTTGGTAATACTCAATACTATTTCTACAATAATCATTAATCTTTGTAAATTAGATGTATTTTACTTTTCATCATTTACTTTAGAACCCCCATTTCTCATCCACTTTGATAACACACAATTATTCTAGTAATCTTTCTATATAAGGTTATTATATTTAATTTAAACTTGGGGATAGGAATATTGTATTCAATAACCAATAAATATTATAGAAGCATTACATATAATTAATTGTTATATGTAATAATGATGTTTATACTTATTACTATGATTCAGTTCAATGAATTTAATCTTCCATATTATTTGAAGATATTTAAAACAAATTACCTCATATTTTATACATATTTATATGAAGGCTGATTTGAAGGGACCCTTAACATCACTGCTTCCATTATCCTTTGCTCCTTGTCTTTAAAATTTTAAACCATGACAAATAAAACTATTTGTAATTTCTTATTGAATTGGTGAACCTTACCAAAAAGGTAATGAAGCATTTTCTCCATACTACACTTTTTGTAATCAAAATGACACTGGATTAAATGGGTGAAAATATGTAATAATGGGATACATTTAAGGATTATGATTCTCATTTCAATTAACAAATTTCTAGTTTAATAGTCACTCATTAATATTATGACTCGCTTTCTCCTCGCAAGCTCTGTGAAGATGAGACAACATGTAAATTCATCCAAGTCCTATGTTGTATCCATAGATCACATCATAAATTTATGATGTAATTATGTAATAGTCATCATATTCATAATAATTGATTCATATAAAATCTCTTTTACACCATCACTTCTTTTGGTGTCTAGTATATTTTGGGGAGCTGAGCACCCTCAATTTCTAATGTCATAGATCTTTTCACATGCACATGTATTACTCTTTGGAAACTCAACCCAGTGTAGAAATTTTCTTTTACCACTAGATATATTTGTATGTTTTTCTATATTAATTTTCATTTTATTAAAATGTGAAAAACTTTTAAATATGTAATTTTATATTAATTATAGATTAAAAAATTTAGATTATTAAAATCATTAAAGTTCTCCCTCTATTTAGTCAAACTCTAGAAACCCTCTATACAAGAATTGGAATAATATAATTCTTGAGTATTCTAGTTGAAAGGATACTTGATATTACCCCTCATAGTCTACAAGATATGGTTATATAATTACTTGAAGCCTTATAGGTTAAAGTTTTATTTCACAACCACACTAATTTATACCTCCTTTATCTATAGTGTGATGTCTGAAATTTTAAAATCAAAAAATTTATTTATTCTCTGATATTTTCTAAAGTTTCAACAAGCTATATATGGATACTAATTTTCTACCATCATTAATTTTTTCTACCCATAATTTTCATAAGAACGCACCAGTAGTAAGAGACACTCTAAATTATGGTTGATGAGCACCTTGAACATTTGGTTTTGTTCAAACTCAAATGATGGCTGATGTTTGCGACTTGATATTTTTTCAATTGTTTTTTATTTTTAAATTAATGTAATCAATTTTTATTAATCTATTCATTCTATTTTGTCACACTCAAAACTAAACATTAATAAAAAACAATCATCATGTCGTTATACATTTTTCAGTTTATTATTATTTTTATTTTCTTCTATCATACACATTAATCAAATAATAAAAAATTCATAATGGAAATAAAATTACCTGAATAGTCTTATGTATATAATATTGGTTATTCCATTTTAACTCAATGGATCAACCATTCATTAGGGGTTTCTTACATGATTTTTATCTTGAATCATGTTGTTTCTCATCCCAATCCAATATGCCCACATCTAATCAAGGTTTTTTCTTGGACATGGCATGGTCCACATCTAACATCATCTTCATGAAAATAAAAATGTACTTGTATATAGGTGATGGGGTGTTAGGAAGTGTAATGTACATACAAAAATACAAATAGACACAGATTTCCGTATACATATTTAAATAAATAAGTTGATGCATAAACCATTATAAAATAAACTACTTATTAGAAACATCACAAAAATTTAATAAATAATTAATTGAAATTGGGTAGATAGTCACACGGTCAGTCATTGTTCATGACCATTTTATATATTAAACAAATATGTGAAACAATAAAATTGTAATTAATTTGATATCTTAGGGATAAAAAATAACTTAAATGAATTACATTCAAATAATTTACTTTCATTTGGTCTCAGAATTTATATAATTTTGATTCCAACAAATAAATTAATTAATTATTTTAATTTAATTCAAAAATTAAATATATTTTTCTAATTTTAAAATATTATTTGTTTAATAAAAAAATTAATTAAATTAATTATTAATTATATAAATATTTAAAATCCCTTAAAACCCCTTCCAATCCCATTGCATGTAGGTTCATAACCCCACATGCCCATTTTGGACTAGACACACCGGGTATAGGGCTGGTATGGGCTAATCAGGCACAACCAGACCGGTTTCTGGTTGGGAAGAACTACCCCAACCCACATCAGGTGGAATAGGTCCAAAACAAATTGAGGGAGGCAGGGAAGGGGTTATTATGTATAGAGTTCTCTCACACCGCTCCGTAGTGGATCGATCATCCAAGGGGATTGCTCAGCATAGTCACTCTCAACATGGAGTGATCGTCGAAAGGTGAATGTCGACCATAGAAGGTGGATGAGTTAGTAGTTGAGAATTTTTGTAGTTGTTGGAAACCATCATAAAGGGATGGTATGTTTTTTCATGTCTCTATTGAGCACTAATGAGGTTCTATGATACGGGGATGTCTAACGGGCCGATGGTAGTGTGGGTCTATCAAACATGGAAGTGTGTGGCAATAATTCGGTTGGCAAGTGTTAATGTTAGATGTAGAGCATGGTCATTAAGAGGGGTGGGAACTCAAAGATGTATTGGTGGTTAATATATCTTATGAACCAATGTGGTTAGATAGGAAGTGGACTACAGTTACTGAGGGAGAAGCCTATAGAAGCAGAGACATGAGGTGGTGGGGGGAGACCAGTTGGCTAGAAGTGAAGTGGGTAGATCTATGTCTAGGAATATGAGGTGTGGATAGTAGTTGTGCGGATAAGGTGGGATGGATAGACTAAAAATGAGTGTCCTTCACATGGATAAGAATAACCTCAACCACCTTCCTTTTTATTTTTGTTATTTTATAAATTATTAGATTTATTCTTTTTGAATAAATGGTTGCCTGAGGTTTTTGTTTCATATGGTTAGTCAAGACATTGACATGTTACAAAATTAATTATATTATATTATTTTTTTTTGGATCATTTCAATATCCAAGGAATCAAATTTTCCCAGAAAAATCGAATCCAGCCACTGATATCCAACCAGTGAGCTTCCAGATAAATAATCTGAGTAAAATATATACAAACACATAATGTTTGTCATATCTTAATATCCTAAATTTTATGATATTAAAGACAAAAATTTTCATACATATTTTTTAGGACCATAACATGACCATATGAGTTTGAATTTAGGAATTTTTAGATTCATTTGACCAATTTTAGGAAAAATTAATTTAAAGAAAAATAAAATTTCCTTGTATCCACAAATTTAGGTGATCCTTGTGATGCTAATTGAATATATTAAGGTTTTCAGAATAAGCCAGTGGATTTAGGGATTTAAAATTAGTATAACCAAAATGATTAATATTAATATATCTTGTTGTCTAAGACACAGTATGGGTATGAGGAACTCACATGAGTTTAATGAGAATAAAAATTAATCTGAATGATTTTGAAAATAAAATTGATGCACGGTCAACTGCAGCTTTTTTCCAATGTCCATTGGTTGAATTATATGAAGATTAATCCCTCTATGTTTTTTTACATGGTTCAGGAATCTATGTGTTCATCATTCATCAAATTCATATTTCTATTGAAGATATCTAATAAATCTTCGGTGATTAAATAGTAACATTGATCCCATCCCTTCAATCCAGTAATGGCATTCTTAGATTAATCACTCAAAGAGAGAAATTATCTCTCAAGAATATGGGAGGAGATAAAAGCTATAATTATGAATGAATGAATAGTCTTGAAATGTTCTTCTCCTCCCACATATATAGTAAGAGGCTCAAATACCATGATGTGGTTCCCTTCACCCATAAATAAAACACCAAAAAAGCAGAAAATGACATGTTATGATGAAATAACTACATCATTAATTTCATTTAGATTTTATCACTTCCTTGTAATATATAATAAATATATTACATGATACACCCAATTAATTAACTCCACTATTAATTATTTCAATTACTAAACAAACCTTTAATACCAAAACAATATTCATTTGTATAATACTTTTCCCTGTATTCGCTAAATACCTCATGAAAACATTTAATAAATATAATCATCCTAATTATTCTATAAATTAGTATTACGGAATTTATTTATTTATTGGTGATACATAATACATGGAAAATACTCTGACCACTTGATAGGTCCACCATGAAATATTTACTTATTCACTAGAATATGGAAAATTATTTAATATTCTATTCTGTGTGACCCTCTATTCCCTTATATTGATATAAGTGAATTTTATTCATAGCCAAAGAATGGAGTATAGTAACCCACGAAGACCCCAAAAAAGATAACTAAAATTCAATAGAAATGAATAACATGTTATGAACACACACTATATAATATAATCTATTTGGCTTATAGTATCTCATTATGTAGGATGCATATTTCTATCATCATTCATTCAAGATTTTTTTGATCTAAAATGATGGAGTTACCTTCAACTACAATATACAAGGATTTATGAAGGTATTTTTATCCTGATCAACTATTCCCAAGATATTACTTCCTCATCTATGAAGCAAAAAATTCTATCTTGATCATTCAACCAATTTCATAACATTAATGATGCATCCAACACAAGCTACCTCTCGATGAATTCATTGTCATAATTGTTTTTTCTTACATAAAATTATGAGATAAAATGGAACATAATAGTAATGATCAGAATTCGGGAGACCAATAAACATTTCCATAAAGAGGAATATATAATGAAACCAAAAACATGTGATGTTTTTTATTGGAATTTCTTCACGATCTCACCTATTAGAGATCACCATGTGAAAACAACATGGGAAAAAGTCTCATTGCTTCTGTTCCCACAACACCTAATAATCAAACATCAACTATATCCAGTCAGTTTGATGTATCTTTACCATAAAAAAATTATTTAAAATTAATTTTCTATCATATAGATATTCGCATTAGATCTTCAGTACTGCAATAATATTTTAATATAAAAAATTAATATATATAAATAACTATATAAATAGTTGACACGTACATATCAACATTATATTGTAAAGGGTACATCATATATAACTCATTGTATAAAAGGTATGGTAATATAAAGATAATATACATGTTGGGTATATGGAACCCACTATTACAATAGAGACCTCCCTGGTGACGTGGAAATCTATACCCCCATACAGTTGGGGATTGGCTGAAGGTAGTTACATGAGTTTTCTTTCCTGTGATGACACATATAGATCAGATGGTGGTTCTATAAAAAAGTATTCTTTAGGGATCTATTGGTTGCTAGTGGTGTTTGGTGACTCAAAAATATGATAAAATGGAACCCTCCTAGACTGATTTCATGATTATATGCATTAAATGGTACTATCTGGCCATATTGTTAGTGGTGCATACACATGGTATTTTACAACATCAATAGGGATGCTTGACAGTAATAGATTATTCATCGATTTCCACCAACCACTTGAGATACTCTTTGGATACGGTTTGTGATCTTCTTTTATGAGCATGTACCTTTGCCCAATGCCTATACTAAGATATCAAGGATGAAATGATGTCACTTTACATTCTCATTTGTGATGGAGAACATGAGTGGTCTGTATTATTAGAGAGGTTTATGCAAGAGAATACTCCAACAACTCTTGCTAGTAGCGGGAAAGCATGATTTGGGACCTAGAAAAATGGTATATGGTGTTGGATTGAAGGTTTTGAAAATATAGGATGCTACATGAGTGAGTACTTGGATAGATGGTCTACCATTCATTGATTTCAAGATGGCCTTAGTCAGTATAGAGATAGTCTATATTTCTCATGAAATGGTTGGAAAGACCTAGTGTGGGATTGTCTGGCCCATCATATAGCTGAAAATGAGATGGATGATGTACCACTAAGAATGATATAGTGCTAGCAGTAGGGATATCCATATAGATATTAATGTGAAATTGGAACCTGGAGAGAATATATATGTGGAAGATGTTTTTACTTGTTTCCACCACCACCCATAGGTGGTCTGCACTATGCTCATGGAGTCGGTGGGCTGGGATGAGGGAAGCAGTAGAATATGGAGGCCTATGACCCTCAGGATCCACAGTTAATTATTAGTATAATATTTTTCTACTCTAATTTTTCATTAGTACTAATATCAATATATGTGATCCACGTTTTTATTTCCACCTCTCTTATATGATACTTAGATATTCGGGTTGAGCCTTTGGATTGACATTTAAACTTATATACTTTGACTATAAGAGATTTATCTATTATAAAATAATGTTGATTATGTAAACTAACTCGTAAATAAGAGAGATCCATATCAATATCCATATATAAGTGATGAGGTATTATGATTTCATCTGAGGTACGGACTGACTATCCACTATTCCGGACTAGATTCATGGTTTCAAATAGAGTATGTGGGGTGTCTATAGTGATAGGGAATGTTTTTCCGTCAAGGGTGAGAATGAAACCTAAGAAGAGTAGGATGTGATCATGGATAGAAGAATATAAATGATTACTCATAAATTGTATTTAATTACCCATGTATCCATGTTTGTTATGGGAATTAATATTCTTGTGGTGGTGGCAAAGTGAAAGGAAATATTTTCTGAGGACATAAAGTGATTACCTCCTAACTAAGAGATAGACTTCCACATATGCATTCACCAAGGGACTACCCTGATATATTAACCAGAATATCATATGTATATCATTGATCTTTCTGGGATGAAGCTATAGTTGGAAGAATTATAGATGAAGGTCTTTTTGAGACCCATTATTTGACAAGGGGAAGTCCATATGTTATTCAGAAAGAAGGTATAAAATCTATTTTAGTTTTTTTATTGTTGTTTTCACTTAAACCAGGTGACCCTGATAAATAACCATCTACTACCAAAGATCTATTTTCACTTTGATCAGTTGATAGGGGAGATATAGTTCTCCAATATTGACCTCAATTTATTCTATCATGAACTCTGAGTATGAGATATCGATATACCGATGATAACATTATAGTCTCTTTATGGTCACTATGAATACTTTTTGGTGCCTTTAGGAAAGAAAAAAATCACAATAGTGTTATTCAAAATCATGAAAAATATCTTTTATCCTTTTGTCGACAAGCTTCTAGTGGTTTTCATCGATGAAATTTTAGTGTACTCGTTGTCTATGTAGGTGCATGTGAAACAGATGAGGATGGTCTTGCACATACCCTGAGTTCACTCGCTTTATGGGAAACTTATTATGGTTTAGTTTTAGACTTTATAGGTCCATAATGTAGGAAATGACTTCATATAATAGTGTATATTAGTGGACTTGGTGATGGTTGTGACAGTTTTACCTTGGGAGCCACCCAATAAATTGATAGTGGTGTAGAGAGCCCTTGGGTTGGTAGGCTACTATATAAGATTTTTCCCTGATTTCATTGAGATATCAACACCTTTGACTACATTGACCTCTAAGGGGAATATTTTTGTGTATAAGAAGTGTCAATTTTTTATTTTTAGGATTTTCAAAACAGGTTGATGAGTGCACTAATATTGAAACTTATTATGATAATACTTCTATATATTACACATTAATTCATGATTTATTACATAATAGTACAGATAATATATCAATAAATATCATGAAGTCTTGTCTTTGGTCTTTATTTTCTTATTCTTATTCATCTATAGATATCTTTATTTCCCCTCCATTACAGAATCTCTTGGTAGTTTAGATTTTATATCCCATCCGGCCCCTTCCACTCATTGTATTCTCTCTCTTCCCCATCATCACTTTCCACGGATGCTACTTCTCTCCCTCACCTTCCTATTCATTCGCTTCAAGGTTTCCCAATCTTGTGTATCCTTCTCTGATGGTATTCTCATTATATGACCTATCTTTACTTCTTTTCACCTACTTCTTCCTTCCATATTCAATTCTCTATATCCTCCACTATAATGGCAGCTCTTGTGGCAATCCCAAGTTTTCTTTGTTTCTATTTTTATCATGCTCATCTCTATTTCTCTAGTGATGTCCTGATAAAGTTACTCTTTGTAGGGGATAATGTTGATCTATCATTCGTGGCATGGTGTGGAGTTCTATATCACTCATTAATTACTCTGGATTTTGGTTCCTTTGCTCCCTCCTTGGTCTGTTGGGTACAATGGACCCCAATGATGTTTTGTTATTTATTTGTGGGAGAGATGGGGTGTTATTGGAGGCACGTCTTGTGGAGGAATTTTGCCATTCCCGGGGTTCATTTTGTGATTGTTCTTCATTTTTTTGATATTGAAGTTAATTTTTTTGTTTTATATTTTTAAAAGTTAGTGGTAGATGTTGTGGATCCTATTCTGGGAACATTGAGGATTTGTTTTTTTATATGTGGTGATATTGGTGGGGGTCATCAATGGTGTGATTCTTATCTTCCTCCAACATTGACGGTCTATTGTTATCTATTTTGCTGGAATTGAACTATTTCATGATGATGGATTTTGATACTGATGTGATTTTTCTTCCATGGAATGATGGCTGGTGGATTCTCTCTGGGGAGGTATAGTGTTTAATTAGTAGGGTGCATGGCTCAAAGTGGCACCTGGTTCAGGATCTCTTGGCCTAAATAGTTATCAAGGTTCAAGACTCAATGTGTTTTTGAAATTTTAAAATTCATGTTTGAATTTGATCTTTTTCCATGGGGGAGTTTTTTGGATTTTGAGTCAGGGGTTGCATTTTTTTGATATTGGTGATGTTTTTCATTTTTGGAAATGTATGGTTACCACTAAACCTTAATGTGACCTTTTTAAAATAATAAAAAAATGTAATTATAGTTACTATCTAAAAAATGTGTACATTAAATAACAATATAAAATAGTGAATAACCTTGAAAAAACATAAAATAATGAATACATCATCTTCATTGTAAACATCATGAAATCGATCATATTATTCATTCTTACTTAAAACAACATGGGATATCCTAGGGATACACATAAGAAACGGGTGATCTAAAAATTCCTGTAATAGAATAAACATGAATAAAAGAATAAATTAATTCATGTTATAAAATTGGAACTCAATAGGGAGTAAATGGGTAAAAATAATAAACATGAACAATGAGGCGTGATATAGAATGATAACATAAAAAAATCATGGGAAATGTGGAAACAACTTAAAACACTAAATCCTAAACATATATCATAGATAACTACCAAGACATAGTGATGGTTAATGTCCCATTATGGATTATTTTCACTCCCTAATCCCTTATATGATATCTAATGATAAAGAAACATTACCCAATTCAATGGATATCTATATAATTAATTTCACACCTTTCACATTTATATAATTCTCATCCTTAAGTGTCACACATATATTATAAAAAATGTAATAATTTATCATCACATTTTATTTCTTGATCATGGAATGTGGAAAAAATACATGTAATTCCCAAATAAAAAAATTATAATCAAATAAAGGTGAACACCCCTGATATGAAATGGGTATAGGTATTCACTACACAATTGTTTACCATGGAATATCACAGTGAAATTTTGTCGCATAATGGGGGTGTAAAAATGTTCATAGGATGGATTGAAGCATGTTATAGTTTTATCTCATAATTTATACATAAAATGGAAAGTATGGTGTGATGTGTAATAAAATATCAAAAATTTAGGAAATTAATATGAGAGGCATAAGATAAAGAAGATACGTGAATAAAGATGATAAGAAGATGATCCTTATATTGAGATGGTGATTCTAAATGCTTGGAGGAGATTCATGAGAGTTTGGAGGAATATTTTGAGGACTATAGTGAGTGGAGATAAGAGTAATTTCATTCTACATGAATTTTTATTTAATAGAAATAGGATCTTGGTTGTTTTAATATGAGAAATGAGTGGGGAATTTATTATCATTTCTCAAACTTAGGTTTTAGACTCTGTATAATAAAATAAACATAACCCAATATTCAAATCATTTTTTAAAATGATTTATACAAAATATATGTGTATTTAATTATTTTATTATTCTATGGTTTTAAATTATTAATATATTACTCTTACAAGTGTCTAAGTGACTCATGTCCTTGAACGAATGACGTTAAAACCTTAAAATTATTATAGTATTTTTGACGGTTCATAATGGATTTAGAAAATTAATAAAATAACATAAAATAATTTTATTTTAAATTAAAAACATGTATTTGGTAATAGATACCATTTATTGTATTCATTATATCATTTTGGGTCATTATGATGTCATAATACACAATGTATATTTATACCGTATATAATTTTTACCCAAAAATTTGATTCTCCCAGAAAATTATGAAAAATTCACCATTTTATAATTTTTATGTTATGATTCAAAAAATGATATTAATTTTATCTATATAATTTTTAAAATATTATAATTTTTACTTTCAAAATAATTATCGTCATTTATTATTAAATGGTGAATTTTTTTAAAATTAATTGTGTTCAAACCATAATAAAAATTACATTTGACTTCATAAAAATTATATAATCATCTATATTTGATAGTAATAACTTCATAATAATTTTTTAAAAATATTATTTATTTAATAAATACATTAATTCATCTAAATAAATTCTTTAATTGAATTTTAATATTACCTGAAAATATAATTTGGGTTTTATTGTATCAAAATCAAAATCATTTATAGATTAATAAAAAGAAGTAAATATAACCATTATTATATTGAAAATAAAATATAAATAATCATATTACTATGGTATTTATACATATATCTTTAATAAAAAAATCATAAGGTGTTGGTGTGGGATGGAGAGATTTTTATGTGGTGGTTTGACGTACATGGTTTGGGACATGATCTCAACGATCATGAAATTCTCTCATAAATGGTTTCTATCATGCTTAGGTTGTTTAATATCTACTTGATCATAGTTAAAGGAAAAACCAGTGATTCTATCACCCTTAAATGTTCCGATAAATGGTATTCATAAGTTATGATCCTACTGGTTGAGGTCATCAATTCTTTTTTCTTCATCACTTGGATTTTTTAAAACCTTATATTTATAAAAATATTGATATCAGTGTTCAATGGATATATTATAAATAGTAACTATAATTAATGGTATTTTAATTCATATTGGATATAATGAAACCAAATAATGTTATGTATTTTCTATATCCATAATATATAAGAACACATTAAATTGTAAGGGTAATTTTATTTATAACTGTTTGAGTTGGTACAATCGTACCCCCTTCAGAAATTACACCATTGAAATTTTAATTTCACACACTAAAAAAGATGATGGTAACTCTATTTCATCACCTCCCTTAGTTCCCATGTTGGTTGTTCAAAATTTTGGTTTCTACGTAACACTTTAAAAAAGCTCATTTTCTTATTCTGTAGAACTTTGTCTCTGTGATATAAGATAATTATTGGTTTCTCCTCATATGAGAGATTATTCTACAATGGAACCACCTCTGTATTGAGAACATGTGAGGAGTTTGGTATGTACATCTTCAATAGGGATACATGGAATACATAATTTACTTAAGATATGTTAGTTTGGAGTTCTAGTTGATTGACCATAGGATCAATGACATCAAGGATCTCAAAGGGACTGATCAATCTTGGAATAGAATATCATTTATTCCCAAATATAATAAATATATTACATTGAGTTATATAGAGGAGAACGATATCTACAATATCAAACTATAGGTCTCATCAACGATTTTAAGCATAACTCTTTTATCGACTCTCAGTACCCTTGATGTACAGATGAATAGTTTTGACATTTTCCATCATTTCAGTAACCATTTTAGGAACAAGTAGTTTGTGTTCCACAACATCATCCCAACATGTAGGTGTTAGGAACCTCATACTATAATGATCTTCATAGGGATCCACTTAGATACTTTAGTTGAAACTCTTATTGTATGAGAACTCTAATAGAAGAAGATATTGATCTCATACTTTTTTAATGTCAATTGAGCACGATTTCAGCATATCATTGAGTGTCTATAAAGTCTACTTAGATTCTCCATATGTTGGGGGGTGATAATCCACACTAAAGTACAAATTATTTTTTAGGGAATATTGGAGACTCTTCCAAAAGAATAGAGTACATAATTGATGATGTGAGTGTATTTTCACTCCCACCATTGTCTGGGTATCTTTATCATGTTTTTCAATCTATACTAGTTTTTTTAACTAACTTTTTGTTATTATCACTCCTAGAGTTGTCTTTGGATTCTCGATGGGGCTTTTCTTCTCAATCTCGGCAATGATGTGGCTTAGCACAAATATGGTTTCTCGACCCAGATTGGTGTATCTAGGAAATAGCTCTGGCATAAATTTTGGTGTGGGTTGGTGATGAATCTAGAGATCCTTAGAGGGGGTTCTCATATTTGGTAATTCTATGAGTTTCTTGAAGGATTTATTGTTCGTTGGTGGTCATGATTTTTAAAATGGCATTGAAGTAGGAATTCTATTTGTGTTTTTCATCTATTTCTATGATACAATCATATCCCTTCCCACTGGTCCTCTTGCCTATTTCCCATGGTTGGATTGTTTCATAATCTAGTGTGGGTTCATCCATAATTCAGATATGAAATGAGCTATACCAAGAGTGGAATTTCTTCTATAAATTGGTCGGGACCCCCTCATCGATGACATTCCCTCAATGTGGTTTTAGGTCATCCAGTCCTAGGTGGTTATGGATTGGAATCATGTCCCTTGGTTTGTCTTCTTGCCTTCTACATATGTTATGACGTTGGGATCCACATGGTGCACAGCGAGGTTCTTCCACGATGTTCTTCAATTGAGGTTCAATTGACTTTTGAAGGCTTCATGTTGAAGGGTATTTTGTGTTCTGTTATGGTTTCAAGTGTGATTTTTCGGAATATAGTTTTTTTCGTGGATTGAATTTTTTGGTGGTGATTTCTTTGTGTCCCTAGGTTCATAGTTTGAGGGACTTTGCAACAATTTCTCTTGCAAGAGACTGCCCCAAATGAGTTTTAGAGAATTATTTTTCACTTGTTCATTGATTTCCATATTTGAAAGTTTGAGAGGGTATAGAATTACCGTCAGTACTAGGCTCATGCATCCATGCATGGGACAGCTAGATGAGCAGTGATGAGTATGTGGAAGCTGGTCTTAATGTTTCTTAATGTAGGGTAGGGTATTTTTTTTAGTCTTGAATTAGTTTGTTTTGTCCTTGAACTCTTGGAACACAGATGTATGGTTGTGTTCTGTGACTTTGATGTCATGTCAGACTCCCCCTTTTCCCTTAAAAAGGGGTATTATTTTAATAAACAATTATGTATTAGTAAAAAATTGTGAAATGATGATCACTAGAGAAAATATTCCATATTATGGTAATCCATGTGAACGGTCTCTGAAAATAGTGATCAAGAATTAGATAATACACAATAGATTATGTAATTCAACACACCACATAGATGGAATGCAACAGATTTGATTCTAGAAATTTGGTTTAGTAGTTGATAATATGATTAGAAGCGGTACTGAAATTTATGTGTCTGTATATATGGGACATTGGACCATGTTTCTCTGGAATTTTAGACCACGTATGTGTTCATTATTAACCCACCTAAAAATAGGTTTTATCAAGAAAATGAATTAAAATTTGATTTTTAAGGGGAAAAAGGAGTAAGGTGATTAAAAACATCTATATAGATCTTATCACTCTTAATTATGATAGTGATAACTCTCTTATCATCTTTATCTTATAATAATATGTCCCTCATTCCATGGATCTATATTACATAGGGTTAGAAGATGCTCCCCTCAATGTCTACAATAAGGATTACCACCTTGCTTCCATGAGTGATATACCTAAAAAACACATTGTGAATGTCGAACTCTAGAGTGGAAAAAAATAATGATAACAGTGTCAGTCAGAAGATTCACCAAAATCATTATGTGCTATCAATCATAGTTTAAATATAAAATACCCTTGGGTAACATGGAGGAAGATTTTTTTGTACCATTTTTATATGTTTCTAACCTTAGTGTCTGTTTTAGAGATTAATCACCCAAATATCAGATATGATCTTCTAGTCAAAAATACAGGAATGGGATATTTATTGTGTTATTAATATGTCAAATTGACATCCCCCACTTTTTCAAGTCCTTTTCTAAATTAGGATGTTTTTTAATAAAATTATATTCTGTATACATATCTCCATTATATAAAAAATCATGACAATAGTGCATGTCGGTGGATTTTTCTTGGTCCTTATGATATTGATGTTCCCAAAGGTGTTTGAATGAATTTTTTTTCAATTATGTTTTTCAATTGAATAAAGAAAATGATATGTATTAGGTGATGGATACACTTTTTCATGGTATAATTTAATTAAATATGATTCCATTAGATACATGGGTAATAGATCCTGAAGCTAGGTTCCCTTAAATAAACAGATTGATAGATTCGAGTGGGAATCCCATTTAATATGTGATGAATTTTCCTTCTGTTATAAATAATTAGAATGGTACTAAAAAATAGAAAAATACTATCTAAAAAAGTTCATATTTATCATATAAAAAGAAATAGGATATAGATTCTAAATCCATGACTAGAACACTTGTACAAATATGAATAATATATGGATAAGATGATAAATTTTCATGCTAAAGATAACTAAATTTATAGAATTAATCCTTAAGTAATTATGAAAATGGTATATGATTTTTTTATATCTCAGGGATGATTATTTAAAAGAATTTATTCTTTATAGAGAATTTATAAATTCGATTCAAATTATCTAAAAAAAATTTATCTAGAAGTAGAAAATAAAAAATTCATTGAATGTAATTCTTTACATATGTAGAATTAATATTTTGAATATAGTTATTTTATATGTTCATATAAGTATTTTGAAGATGTAGTAAGTGTTTATGTCTAGAAGAAATGGAAAATTAATTGAATATATTTCTTTGTGATAATCACAAGACTCAATAATACTACTTTCAGCACAATCCATTCCTATAATAATCCTTTGAAACACCGAACATAATATTTTATCAGTATAAGACTCTAGAAGATAGTAAGGCTTCCAAAAATAGTGAAATTATCTAAAATAATCCATATAAAAATAAAATATAAATATTAGAATATTAGTCTTCCTCATATATATTTTAGAGTATTTGTCATTTAATATCCAATATAGGGGTTTAATACCTACAATTTTTTTATGTTTCAACTGAATAAAGTATCAATTTTATAGATCTCAAATATGATGAAAATAAAAAAGAATATGGATGAATTACAAGATGTTCTACAACATACTAGTAATTTTTGATATATATATATATTTTCCAAATAAATTTTTCTTTTTGATGTTTTCTATTACACACAATGTTGAGTTTTAATGAAACATGACATATTATTAAAATATATTTATTTAAAATGATAGTTATCACCTAGAAATTTTATTGGAATGTATGAATAGTATTAAATAAATTATGAATATATATATGGCTTACAGATTTGTATTTAATGACTTATTGGGTGAAAATTTATTTAGAAATCAATATAATAACCATTTGTAAACAAAGGAAATTTTTTTACTAAATTTTTTTTATGCAAACAAAGGTGTTTTATCTCCATAAATTAAACACATAATATGTGATGAATAATTTTTATGAAATCCATATATTATTATTGATTACAAAAAGTTTCAAATTCATCTTATTTGTACTGTAGACAAGAGAAAAGAATAAATACAAATGTTTCATAAAATATGAAATTAAAAGAATGCTTTTACGAACTTTATGAATTTATTTTAAAATTATATTATCATTATTTTTTTATAATTACCAAAAAATATAAATGTTTCAATGAATAGAAAAAAAATACTTATATTTCATTAGAATTTTCATTTTTAAAAGAATTTATAAAAATCCATGAGTTTTTAAGATGGTTTTAAAAAATTAAATAGTTCAATTATATATCTATTAGTATAACTAAAGAAATTAAATGCAGCTACATGTTTAGTTTTTATATAGTACTTTTCAAAATTTTGAAACATTTCCCTATGTAAAATCACTCTTTTTTGCGTCTAAAATATTAATTTTAAATTATATTTTTCTACTTAATTGAATTGAATTTTAAAAAAGGATTAAATATTTAGAATCATCATAATTTATATTATCTAATATTTTTTACATAGTTTTTTAGAATAATTAATAGTAAAAACAAGAAAAATTAATTACCATGATTAAGGTTAATATGAGTTTATTGTGGGTTTAATCATAAATGATAATGGATAAATAACCTATAATGTTATCCAAACCTCATTTTGTGGACATATTTTGACCTCCCAACCTGTGAGTTTTTTTAATAACCCTATTTGGAGCCTTTTGAATGGGAAAAATATGGGTACACCTTTTTCTTTGTAACAATACAAGTTATCCACTCACCTCACTTATAAAATACAACCCACTCTCCTATCTTATTCAATTATCCAAAACCCAATTGTTTCAGCTGAAAGCTACCAAAATCACTTTACTACTTCCCCTCTCTCATCCTAGAAAAATTATATTTGTTATTTATCCAAAATAATAATATTTTTTTAATTCAAAAGAATTTATCCAAAGAAGAGGTTGCATCCCTAACTGAGTGTTTTATTTTATTTCATCCCCTACCTCTATTGACACTAAAATATGCATTTCATGGGAATATTTGAAGAAGGAATGATTGAATCAAAGTTTATTTGAGAAAAATATGAAACTGAATCCTTATATATATCTGTGACCCTTCGTGAATGGTCCAAGATCATAATTCTCCCTAGACAGTTGTGGCCTCTTAGAATTCACAAATATGTGATTATAAAACTAAACATAATATATTTTAGAGTCATAGAGAGATTTGACAATTCCAGAATGGATGAAGGTGTATTATCTAGTCTAATAGAGGTTCACCCATTGGTAAAGTCCACGTGTTCTTCAAAAAAATAAATCCAATCTTCATGAACCTTCTTGCATATTAACCCCACCCCTTTAGTCAAACATTTTAGTGATCGTTACCTAACCTTTTACATTATAAATTTATCCTAATTCACAAACCTTTTCAGAATCATTAACCAAATAGATATTGATGACCTAAGTTACCCTATCTTCATGAAAATCAATTCATTCTATTCTAGAAATCCACTAACAATGTTAGGATTCCTTTCTTGAAGGTGTACAGTTTTTTTGTATTAAGAGGTCCCTATGTTGTACATGAGGCTTCGTGAAGCATTCGGCCTTTGTGAAAAACTCGTCTCATAAACAAGTACTTCCCTCTGAGGTAGGGTCACCCTACTTTTTGAAAACTACTCTTTCGTGAAGCCCCTAACTTCTGCAAAGAAAATGAGATTCATAAATCACCTCTCTACAATGCATTAGGCTTCTATAAACCCCTCTCATAGTATCTTCATGGTTCCTTCCTTCAACTATCCCTTATTCATGATGGTTGAGTTATTAGTGCCCCTACACCCATCCAAGATAGGTTTAATTGCCCCACTAATCCCAATGTGACCTATACAACCCATTCCTATGTATGGTCACTCCATTCCAAGTGTGTCTCAAGCCTTCCACATTCCTGTTTCTTCTAATCATAGGTAACCTAATCAAAATTTCTTTTAATCATTGGAACCCAAACATAGTACACAGGACTTATGACTCTTATATGGTAGTTCCAAAGTTATGCCTTACAATAAAGATCATGAGAAGTTGACATATAATACCAAGTGGTGAGAAGTGACTTCACCCATATTCGAGTTGGATGACATAAAACTACCTGGTTCCACACAAATGTTGTATAAAGTTAAATTGGATTACAATTTCCTCATCACATAAAATAAATCTATGGCCTCAACTTATCCATCAATATCATGATTTATTGTATATTTATGAAATTTGATGACCCCACCTCATTCCTCATGTGAAAATCATGGAATTACCCATTTATGATCATCATGGGATGTCACCCCATTTCTCTCTATGACACACATACCTTCTATACTAAGAAGGTAACATGTGTAATCCCCACCTTCTTCCATAATAGAGTAATACTCTTATGAAGGGTAGACATAGAAAAATACCGACTTACCTTATGCATCAAGCATACGATTCTCCATGTATGGGTAGCAAGGGATGAACTCCAATAGGATTTCTCACATACCACTCATATAGAATGAGATCCCTTTGAGTAATATTCCATATGTAAGACCCACGAACCTCGTTGTTACTCATAGTAGCACCCCAACATTCATCCACTAGATGACAAAGTGGATCATGTGATCATCGTATCTATAACATATTCTTGTTTCTCACAATGATATTGATTCTTTTTTTCATGGAGGTTAGTGGAAATAATGAAATCTATGTGATCCCAGACCTCCAATAGCCTTATCCATTAATGAAATACCAACTATTCAAAACTACATGGACATTGATTCCCATCCAGATAGGATTCATAGGATGTTTCCATGTGGTCCAAAGATTGAACCACAAAACAAATGTTTACTATGTGGAATATCCATGTTAAGTTAATTCCCATCGCATGGGAGAGATTACCTCTTCCAGGTCTCATAGGTTGACTCTACGTATGTCCCACACACTGCATCCTTCACACATGATATTAAACATCATGGATATATCCTATCACATGACCTTAAATAGTGTCATAGCACTACATTAGCTTTCACCCCTATCCCCTAAATGGTGTATGTAGGAAACTTCTCTATAGATCAATCCTAGACAATGGTAAACCTAAGTTCACCCTCCTATAGATTTACCTCTCATGTCCACCACAAGGGGCATTCTAATATATCCGTACCCAATCTTCCAAATGTGGAATTATGGTCCACAACCCTTAGGTTCACCTCTATAGGGCATTTACATCCATTATTAAACTATTCATGTGTGCAATCTTCCTACAAAGGGATACACCACCTTGATCTACCTCACCAGAATGTTTTAATCAATATCACCCTATCTCCACAAGATATTAAACCTATGATACAATATATCTCAAGAAGTCATTAATAGATGTTTCCAATTGATGTAGAACATGTGTAATAAACTAAATTTATATACCCTATTCAAAAGAACATGATGAATTATACAAAATCTTTATAATTTATAATCCCATGGAATAAGATACCCAATAAAAAATGTGACATGCCTAAGGTGAAATCATTAAAAGAAATTTTACTTTGGTGTTTTTACCTCATTATAAACACAACATAAATTGGTTTCCATGACTAAAATGGATAAAATGATACTATCTCCAAATAGAAAGAATACAAGTGATCAATTCTCCCAAAAACTCTACATGCACATCATTTTCCAATGTGTCTACTATCCTGACTGGATGTTGCATCCATGTCAAAATATAATTATAATTTCTGAACAGATGTAGGATAATTAACTAGAATCCCTAAAGGGAAGGCACTGGGAAAGAGTTCTACAAACATGACATAACTCTATGGGGGAGACCCGGACAAGGTTATTTATTCTAAGGATGAATCCATGGTATGAGGAACTTACATATTTTCATCCCATCTTAATCATGGAATATATATCTCCACTGAAGGTGATGAAATCCATCTACCTTTGGGAAGTGGGATGTGGAGGAATAAAGTATTTATCACATGCATTCCATGTATGGATGTATGGGTGTGAATTTGAGAACACATTGCAAATATAATTGGTGTACTTGATTTGAAACTATTTTCCCCGATATGGGGAATTGTAGTGTTTGATATATCATCATATTTTCATGTTATATGATTCAAATATAAGGAGCTATGTCCAAACTAACCAAACGGTAGGTCCCACCTAGAACTCACTAGAAATTGGGGTAGTTAATAATCAAATAGAGTCCATATGAGACATTATCAATGTGGATCCATCTTCATATTTGTAATACTATATGATGATGTGTAATTGGGCATCCATTTCTTTACATTCGTATTGGTAGTTGAATCCACTAACCATGTAGGACCCTATCAACTGGAAATCATCCACTTAGTGTCTATAGACCCTGAGGATGGAGGAAAATTGATGTGGAAATCCACTATGACACCACCTCTACCATGAATTCCACCATCCCATTCAACTACTAGGTACCCATGCCCCATCTCACCCTCAAATGTTATCAAAATGAGGCTTATGGATACCTTCATACATTAGTATGAGAAAGAGTGGGTCATTACCATTAAAAACCTGGCTCGCTATGACCTAGAGGCTTAGAGCCTTGCTAATTCCACTACCCCCAAGGGACATTATAGGTGAATTTAACCATCATTATAATAAAGAACCACTTTATGGGTCTATCCATAGAGATATCCTATGACTTATTCCTCAATCTAGAGGAGGTGGGGGATTCTCGAGACACCCCGACAATGACTACTTCCCAAGAGAATCTAATGAAGAATCCCACCAGGCCCTGTTAGCACCAACAATGAATGATCCTTTAGGATAATGAAAAGGTGTACTTTACTCCTACTCCATCATCCCTGGTCTGAACCCCCAAATTCCATAATTGGGGAAAGTCTGGTGAAAATTCTTGATAAGGGGAATCATCTTTTAGGGACCCAATATCGCTTTCGACCACTGGTATAACCCACCGGATCCTTGTGATTGATGGGTTAGGATCTATCATTCCCTAGTTGGGATCGATACCTAAGCTACCTCTCAAGTGGTGTAGGGTAACTTTATCAATCACTAGCACCACCTACATCTGTTATGATGATTATTAGTACGGTGTTCCTCCCCACACTGTCACCAACCCGAGTGGAGGTCATCCCTCCTCTTACAATCAGAATGAAGGTCCTCCTTGTTCCATTCCCAGCATGATAGGAGGTCCTCCCCCCCCCAATAACTGATCAAATAAGTGGTCCTTCTATATTCACCGATAACCATTATGGAGTACCTCCCATGCTATCTTCACTAGCCAACATGGAGGACCTCCTAGTGTTGAGACAAATAGTGTGGATGTCCTCCCTACTCCTTCAACAGTCAATAAAGAGTTCGTCAAGATTTTTTGTACCAATCAAAGTTCAGGTACTCCTTGTGAATTAAATAACTAGTATGGAGTAATTATCTATATTAATGATCCTCAATAAAGAGTACCTCCAGATGTCCATTTCAACCAGCATGAAGTTCCTCCTTATGCTCTAACCAACTGGTGTGAAGGAACTCCCAATGTAATTACCACTATTCAACATGAATGTCCTCCTCATGTAATTTTCAATAAATTTCAATCTTCTCCATACTTTAATACATTCCATGAAGAGTTCCTCTATGTGCCAAAGACATATCCCACCCTGATGAACCATATCAGGGTAGAAGGTCAAACTACCGCTGTTAAAGGAAAAATCATAGGAAATTACAAATCATATTTGACTTTGTTGATCAATCTAATTATAAGGATATAGATGAATTGTTAATGGTATTTCCACCATAACTACCAATTCCTATGTAAGGAGCCTGATGGTGAAAATCTCTATCACAAAAGGTGAATTCAACCAGATGCCTAAATCTATCTATAGGTACAAGAACGTGGTTGACCTTTTGGCTCCCTTATAAGGCCTTAAGGTGTACTCATATCTATAATAAATAGTATCCCTATCTACCAGTACCAAAGATAATGGAGAGGTTTTTTTTCTAGTATAACTTCTTCAGATGGCGATTTACGTAAATATTGTTTGATCAGTTACAATACCCTTGCACATGAGGCAATGGTAAAAATCAAATCCTATATTGATGGGATGTTGCAGTTCATACCAAATTCAATATATTCTCTAGTCTATAAGGAATAATTAACTAGAATAGTGGATTATCTATATGCAAACCATCAACATCCCTAATCCACATCAGTGCAACAACCCATCTCTCAATATGTATTTATCAATTTTTGGGCGGATCAAGAGAAGGGGAATGCTTTTGAGCATTAAATCCTATGTGAGGCTCTGGATGTGGATCTATTTTTAGTGGTGTTTTGGATAAATGTGACTCACAACATAGATATTCCAGAATACCTCACCATGTCTTGTGTTATATGCTTCCAATAGACCATATGGGTGATACTTCACTGCCTTTGATTCCATTATATGACCTACTGTGGAAGATACTGGCCCATCAAGGACTTCAATCAATGGGGATAATGGTTGAGTTAGGAGCAGCCTCAGGGGATCAGCACACTCGATCTCCCAACCATAACTAGAACCTCCAACATGGATGCATTAATGTCCTTATAGTGCTTCTAAGAATCATGGATGAAGTGTCTCCACTTGTGTATATCCATAGTTGGGGAAATATGATGTGAATCACTTTATCCATATCATGTAACAGCCTCACTTACCAATTGGAAGTGACAATTCTACTCTAGGTATTATCACATTGAACATGTTTTCTCCCCAGTTTTCCAAGTACAAGGACTCTAATATAGTTTTTGATGAGTAAAACCCAACCCTATGAATGTGTAGTACCTGACAGACCATCATACAATTGTCCTCACCCATCAACAAATGTAGGGTAAGTCCTCAGGGATCCATCCAATGAGTTGTTACTAACCCATCGGAGTACCGACAAGGGTAAGGACATAGTCAACCCCTATGATACATCTATGGATGTGTTGAAAAAGGTTTAAGATCCAACTATACCCTTATTACTCAAGAATCTTATACAACACAAGAATCTCTTTGTTGATTTCATGGATAGTCGATGCCCAGACTACAGGGGTGCCAAAAAAGATCCCATTCTACCCCAGTGGGGAGACATCATGTACTCATTTTCAACTATCCCCCAGTCAAGATTAGTAAATCTATGAATATAAATACAGTAGAGGAAGGATTGTATGGCATGATACCAAGAAATCAATCACTGAAGCATCCTGATATATGTAATCAACCTCCTCAAGATCTAGTTCATGCCACTCCATGACCCTCTAGGAATGCCTATCGAGTTGATAAATCTACCAAATAATTGGTTGTTAGGAACCCTCATCCAGACAGGGAACCTCACCAGGATTATTTTTTTCCACTCCCACCACTCACCTCAATGATTTGGGGACTCTATAGGTTGTAATCCTACATAATTTAAAGGTGTACCCATAATGGGATAAAGACTTGTGAGAACCCATTGATTTTGGGAACCCCAATTGTTCCCCAATCAATAGGATAGGTGACCCACCGTGGCATTTAACCGACTTAATTTTGAGGTGCAGACCCATTTTGGGAACCCAATAGTGGCAAGAAGCGTCTAATTTCTAAATTTTCATCCATACATTGGATGGGATTTTGTTTTACTTGTACATCTATATTCATGTCGGTTCCATTACTATTTAGGAATTCTTTATCTTGATTTTCCTCTGCTAGTCTGTCTTCACCATGATAAACACAATCACTTTTGACCTCTTCATGTGTTTAAAAATTCTTGATGTGTTAGTCATAGAAATTGTATTCATATGGAAAGGCCCCACTTTCTATTTTGGAATTCAAATAAATTAAAAGATGTTGTTAATGATGTGTGTGAAGAATTTAAAGACTGGTATATTCCCTACCCTCATCACATATAATTTCCTAAGTGGGTTCAATGCTTTTTTTTGAAAATTCCTAGTGCATGGAGGAATCCTTGAAATAAACCATGCTATAACGCCCACTACCACTACAAGAACTTTCATAAAGGACTGCCAAATAAGTGACTGTGACCATAGTACAGGTAGAGTCCCCCATTCCTATTGGAGACAAATTCCACTTGAGCAACATATATGCATCTTTTAGAAACTTAAATCCACAATTTGAATTAGTGAACAATTAGAAGAATCCCAATAATGTAGTGAATATGTTCAGACCCTTATATGCAAGATGAAAATCTATGAACAAGGTCCTTATATGTTCAATGAAACGTCAAAAGAATTCTTTCATCCTGACCTCCCAAGAACATCAAAAGCATATGCATGAAAGAAAAAAATCATAGGGTGGAAAAGACAAGACCACACAAAAGGCACTTACACGCCCAATGAAACATCAACCGGTTACATCCACACTGCATCTCTTATGTTCTACCACCAGGAATTTCACCAATAAATAGAAGGTCACCCCTCCCATTTTAGTGTAACTATGTGGAAGTAGAACCTTTTGTCTTATGTGCATATGATGACCCCTTCCATGACTGTGTGAAATTCACAACAGTAAGGTGTCAGATCATGCATGACTGGTCCCCAATGGGCCCCCTTCACATGGTCCCCCAAGGGCTTGACCCTCACCCAGTTAATTTTTTCTCACGGAAAGTGAGTTCAAAATAATCTTCTTGCACTCAAGAATGGCCTTCAACAATACCTATTTCGCTCAAACCCCTCTGTTTTGTGCGTAGTGACTTCTTGGTCACACATGTGGTGTCACATGTTTTGTTTCCCAACCTAATTCTTCTCTGTATATTTATTGTAACAATTATTTCTTCATCATATTGCATTGTTAACTTGGGCCACTCTACTCACCACTCCTTCAACCCATTATATCAATGCATTTCTGAATCCTTACCTTCCCTATGTGTGGGTGGGAATTAGTTATGTAAGTAATATAGGTAAAGAGAAAGTCCCCCTCATCCGAGTAGTATGGTGTTAAATTGCCATGTTCCATCGTCATCATCACATGATGTCAAAATATAGCCTCACCCTGTGCAATGTACATGGGTTTCCCCATATTATGAATTTTACACGCCCGCTCATCTCTACGGTGGTGAGATCTTCCTCACATGGAATTATATACTTCACACATGTAACAACATATTTTCTTGGTATAGGGAAGTCATTCTAGTGTAATCCCTTAGCCTTGTTTAAAGGAGGTAGAACCCATTCTCTTCCTTGCATCCTCCAAATGCATGGACCAGAGAGGTGATGGGCACAGGGGAATCTCAATACCCTATACATATCCCTTTGTGCTTTGTCTCCAAGTGCTACTAAACATACTTAAGCCCCAATCTCCATCTCCTTGCACCGCTCTTATGTAGAATCAAAGCTCTTTACCTCACTGATGCATCTTTCATGTGGGGAATGTCAAGTATACAGCTACCTCTTGTTTATCACACCAAGAATGAATCACATGGTCTTATATATTAACAGGGATTGTGACCCCACCCGGACCATTGCATCGCAAAATCCTCATTCCCTTTAATATAAAATTACATAGGTTTTCATCCATGTATTAGAAATAAATTATGTAAGAAGTCACCCTGAGGTTCATTAAAAAACAATAATAAACTATGGTGCGCCCTCCTTTGGATAATCCCTCATGATGTGACATATTCACTTTTTGGGACACTTCCCTAGATCCACTACTCTGATGAATTATGATCCATCCACCCAGGGCAGCTAGCAATGTGTAAGCCCCAACGACATCCAAAACTACTTGGAGATTGATCACCATCTTCTAAAATGGGTATATAGGAAGCCTCTATGATGTTAAATCCCATCACCCATTCCTATTTTGGTATTTCCCTCGAGCCACTATATATCAGGAGTATGATGCCTCAACCTGGAGGTCACACCTCCTTTGGGTCCCCATCCATGAGGTCTATTATCAAAATTTACCGCCTTATGCAAAATATTACCCCATCTCAAACTACATAGACTTTGATTACTAGAAATTGAGATACATAATAAGTCTCCATGATGTTCAATCCCATCACTAACTACAACACATCCATTCACTACTGGAAATGGAATTTTTACCCACGGTTCTTTACCAACAGTTTGGTTAAACCGTTGGTAAGGATGGTTTAGGGAACCCTTTCCCAAAGGTTCATTAGAACTATTGGGAAAGGGTACCCCTTTTCCAAAGGTTCACTAGAACTGTTGGGAAAGGGGTGTTTAAGTCACCCTTCCCCAACGGTTTTATGAAACTATTGGGAAATGGTGGCCTCGAGAACCCTTTTCCAACGGTTTTTAAAAACCATTGGTAAAGGTTTTCCCCAAAACCAGTCGGGCCGCTTCTATTCCCCATTCTTCACAGAACCCTAACTTCAATCGGCGCTCTGCTCCTCTCGTGAATTCCCACATCCGAACAGGTGAAAAACCATCTCAATCATCTCAAATCAGGTATTTTATTCTTTTTACACATATTCTACCTTGTTTTTATTGTTATTGATCTAATATTTTAGTTTTAAGTTTAGATTTTGATGTGATTTCACCGTGAAAAATAGGGAAATGAACCAGTATTTTGTTAATTAATTAGTTTCCCTTGGAATATCATTTGTGCTATAATGTCAATGATAAAACCATAACGCGGCGTTCATTGTTTTGACCTTAATTTAAGGTATGATTATATTCATCTATAGGTAGATTTATCAACATAATAACATAAAATTATTTCTAATTCTATATGAATATTTTCAACATATAGGTTTCATTATGATACCATTCATACCATGTGGGAGTTCTTTTTTATAAAATGACACCAACGATTTATGGGTCCTCATTTTATAAATTGAAACTACATATGGGTTTTATCTTTAGGGAATTCATTGATTTTGTGAGTTATACATTCCTAGGTAATGGTTGAAAACATAGAAGCTTACATGAACCTTATTATTAATCATTGATCGATGAATCAAGAAGTCATTAGCAAGATTAATAGTCATAAGAGTTAATTAAACTCTATAGAAAATTACTTGTATGGGATATTATATACTTGGATTCATAGGGATGATGATCCAACAGAATGTACTAATTGGTGTGAAACTATGATAGTGAAATATAGAGCTAGAACACATTTGTTCATGTGGCACCTATCATGTTGTTAAACTATTGAAATGAATTATATTTTTTTGGTAGAATTTTTTTATATGTGAGATGTAAAATGACATTCATGGGTTATTTATAATTTATAATGGCCTAAATGTATAAATAATACATATTTTTTCTGGTATAGGGGGTATTACATTACAAAAGGACCATGTCATTTAACACCAATAATTAATTTATTTTTTAGATAATATTACTATTTCCAATAAAGTGTGTGACTGTGACTAGAGAGATCATCACAAATACATGTAGTGTAAATCTATTTTAACATAATTTCAAGTTGTTTCATTCTCGTCTTTCTTCATTTTAGTGTCTGGTAAATGCATTTTTTGGATACATTTGCAACTCATCTTCAATAGTGGGTTGAGTGTACACCTTGGGATTAGTTATCCTCCCTAGTAAATGAAGAGCAAGTCACTTATAATATAGGGAATATTCTATAGAATGTGTACTAGTGAATCCTTTCATTTGAGGGATCATAACCAAAAAATCAATAGAATATGGTTAAAACATTTTATTATAGCTCGTGATGATATCAGTTAGGAATCGAATTCATTCAGACAATGATGATGATAAAACCTGTTTATAGGTTGTCATTGATCCCCAAAAATATTCTAAGGATTGGAGTGTGTGATAGACCCATAGGTAATAATACTTCTGAGGAATTTCATTAATATAAATTAAGTATAATGTTTTAATATCAAGATACTTTAAAAAATTAAAAAGAATTCAATTATTAGGATTGAATTCCCTGATTTATCTAGATTTATAATAGGGTTCTGTGGTAGTAGGAAATTATGTTTGGTTAATGCTGACATGCTAGTAGGAGAATCTATGCTATTTCAAAAGAACTCATCTATTAAAGGTTTGAAAATTCCCCTTGTACATCCCGTACCCCCTAGACAACCCCCCACAATAGTTGACAGCCCACCCACCCCACCCCCGGACACCCTCCCACCACCCCCCGGACACCCACATCCCCTCAGACGCCCCCACCCCTTAGAAAGCCCCCCCCCCCCCCCACCCACCCACAACCCCCTTGACACCCCTGACCCCACTGAACAACGCCTCCACCCCCATGGACAGCCTGACCACCCCCCGTGGACAGCCCGCCCACCCCCTGGACAGCCCGCCCACCCCCTGGACACCCCAGAACCCCTGGACAGACCCGCCACACCATGGGTAGCCCTCCCACCCCTTGGACACCCCGTACCCCCCGGATAGCCCCACCCACCCCCTGGACACCCCACTCACCTCCTTGGAAAGCCTTCCCACCCCCCTGGACTCCCCCTACCCCCTTTGACAGCCTGACCACCCCCGCGGACAGCCCGACCACCTGGACACCCCGACCCCCCTAGACAATTTTCATTTACCTAAATATTTTTTAGATTAAACTTCAATATTATTGAATTGATTTGAAATGAGTTATTGCAATTTTTTACAGAATGGACAGAAGTTGGATGTACGAAACTGATCAGATTTCAATCAATTTTCAAAATAATTTGAACACCTTTCTAGATTTTGCATTTGACAAGGCTTGAGATAGTGGTCACATACACTGCCCATGTTTTAATTATGTTGGAAGACCTTGGTTGGTTCGTGAAGTAGTTAGCTATTATATAACCAAATATGGTTTCCAAAAAAACTGTTATGTGTGGTATCACAATGGAGAGAAAATGGAATCTCAAAATGTTGATGATTCAAATGATTGGACTAAATTTGAGAGTTTGATATACGATCGGTTTCCATTTATTTGGCATCATGAGAAGGAAAGGATGTCCAGCCAACAAGATTTCGATACAATCACACATGATGTGTCATATGAAAATGATGATGTTGATAGGGTGAAAAAATTGAATGATGTTGCGACGACTCCAGTATATCAGCAATGTGGTAAAATGAAAAAGTTGGAATTTTTAATCTGATTGTTTCATGGGAAAACTATGTATGGGATTTCAAATAATGAAATTGATAACATTCTTACTTTCTTGAAGTACTTACTTCCAGATGATGCATATATTCCCTAAAACCACTATATGGCATGGAAGTTAGTTGATGAACATGGATTCTCAAAAAAATTCATGCTTTCCCGAATGATTGCAGCTTATTTTGGGAGGAAACTACTAAAATAAATTATTGTATCAAATGTGGAACCTCCCGATTGAATCCAAAAGATGATGGAACACCATATCGTGTTCCACAAAAATTAATGTGGAACCTTCCATTGATCCCCAGATTAAAGAACCTTTTCATGTCTGATGAAATATCCATAAAAATGAGATGGCATGACACCGAGAGAAAAAAGAATAATGAAGAGTTGGTTCACCCTGCAGATGGATTTTCATGGTAGAGTTTTGATGCTCAATATCATTAATTTGTACCTGACATGTGTAATGTGAGACTGGGTCTTTCATGTGACGGTTTTAATCCATTTAGGTAGATTCTTACTTCGCACAGCACATGGCCAGTTTTCATACACATTTATAACCTTCCCCCTTGGTTGTGTATGAAAAAGCCTTACACTTTCTTTAGTATACTGATATATGGCCCTTCTGATCACAGAAATGATATAGATGTATACATGCAACCTTTAATAAAAGAGTTGAAACTTCTTTGGAATGTGGGTGTGCCCACATACGATGCATGTTCGAAAGACATATTTCATATGCGTGTTGTGCTTATGTGGACGATCAATGATTTTCCTGCTTATGCAATGATGTCTGGATGGAGCACAAATGGAAAATTGTCATGTCCTGTTTTTATGAAGAATACTTGATCGAGAAGACTGAAATATCTTCGTTGTTTTAGTTTTATGGTACATCGACGATTCTTTCCAATGAAACATCCATATAGAAATAATCGTCGAAGATTTGACAATACCATAGAGAATGAAGATCCACCTCAACGTATGTCTGGAAATGATGTGCTTAATGAATTGAAAGATTTTAGTTATTCATTTGGGAAGGGTGTAATGAAATCTAGAAAGAGGAAAAATGTTTCCAATGATACCTGTTACAATTGGAAGAAGAAGAGTATATTCTTTGAGTTGTCGTATTGGTCAACCAACTTGTTACGTCATTTCTTAGACGTAATGCACATTGAAAATAATATATGTGAAATGTTGCTTTCGATTCTTCTAAATGTCAAGGGGAAGACAAAAGATTATTTACGATCTCGGCGTGACTTGGTAGATTGGGGGATCAAACCAGAATTGCATCATTTCTGTATCAGTTAAAATAAATGGAAAGTTCCATGTGCTTCTTATGTGATGACACCTGCTGAAAAAAATCAATTTCTATAAGTGCTAGAGACTATTAATGTTCTTGATGTCTATTCAAGCAATATATCAAAACGGGTCAACAGAAAAGAGTTGAAGCTGATATCTTTGAAGACTCATGATTAGCACATCCTTTTGCATGAGTTGATTCCAATAGCAATTTGTCATCTATTGTCCAATAATGTTAGAGTCTCAGTTATTCGGTTGTGCTATTTGTTTAGAGATCTTTGTTCTAAGAGGTTGTCCAAATACTTCTTCCAAAAACTGTTGGCAGGGACACCCTTAATTTTTTGTGAGTTAGAGAGAATATTCCCTCCATCATTTTTTACATGCATGTTGCATCTGACTGTCCATCTTCCGACCGAAATACTTCTTGGAGGACTCGTTGCTTTTCGTTGGATGTATCCAACTAAAAGAAACATGTGCACATTGAAATCATATGTTCAGAATAGGAATTATCCCAAATGTTCTATTTTGAATAGTTACTTGGCTCAAGAATGTATGGATTTATGCGCAATGTATTTGTCTGATCTTACTACGAGAATAAACAGACCAATGAGAAATGAAGAAGAACAATATGGAAAAATTGAACCCAGTTTTCCATCACTTCCTCAGACAGGGGGAATTCTGAGATCATATACATTGATGAAATTAAGCCTTGAAGAGCTAGAGATGGGACATCGCATAGTGTTGTTCAATTGTGATTTGTTCGATGAGTATATCAAGTAAGTAAATTGTACATGTATCTCTTATCTTATCTCTTGTAATTTTAAATATTTGTTAAACTATTATTATTTTTATCTACAGGGAACATAAAGAATTGATATATAGAAAGCATCATTCTTTATCTTCGAGAAGGAAAGAGACTTTTCATAGCAATGGGTTTTCTTCTTGGTTGAAATTGAAGATAAAAATATTTCAGTAATAACTAAATAAAATTAATATTTAATTAAATTTACTATTTTTTTATATTTCAGGTATCGAGTTTGCCTGCAGACTCTATTTCTAAGGAAATAAGAGCATTGGCTTTTAGTCCTAATACCATGGTTCGTGCTAGTAAATCACTTGTGATCAATGGATAGAAATTTATTATCACTGAACGAGCAAGAAACATGAGAACACAACATAATGGTGAAATGCTAACTATCACAACAGACTGTTATGCCATCTCATCGGATACTAGACCTCGTTCTGAAAATGTTTCTTATTATAGAGTCATGGAGAAAATAATAATTTTGGATTATTACTCGTATGGTCGAGTCACGATGATGAAATGTCAATGGTTTGATTTAATGACGAGGCAAGGCACCTTTATTGATGATTGTGGATTTCGAGTTATTCACATGACTCGCACTCTTGCCACCGATAAAACATATGTGTTGACCTCAATGATGAAATAAGTTTTTTATGTCAAAGATCATCGTCATCCTAAATTCAGTGTAATTATTGAAGTAAATCCCAGACATGTTTTTGATGATGGTGATGATGAAGTTGACACTATACCTACTACAATTGTAAGCAATCCGTTTATTAGTTATGAAGATTCCAATAGCTCAATTGTCAGATTTGATTGTGAACCTAAAGTTGTGGTGGAAAATATATAGAATCATACAGTTGTGTTCTCACCTACATGTTTCACCTACATCATTCAGAGTGTGTATCCTAGTATTTACCTTCAAACCACCATAAATGTTCTTTTACATTATGTTTTTTTATCATAATGGTTTTTCTATATTTTTTTTTAGGTTACACATTAGTTATCTGTTTCTAATTACTTCCATATTTGTTTTCATTGTATAAAATGAAACCCATTAAAGAGAGGTGACGGAAAAAGATGACAGATAATAATCGTCGCATGGTACAGATGGGTGTTCCTCCACTCATCCCTATTGTGAGTATTTTATTTCAAATATAAATATTTCAATTAACTTATAATATCATGTGTTTACTTTTGGGTTACACTTTCTCAAAATCGACCCCCTAGACGAGAGATATCTGACGAGAAGCCTGATATTGGTCCCAGTAAAGAGGCTGGTGGTAGGAGGGGGGTGTTGTCTATAGCATCCCGTTTTTTTATAACATAAACAATCATTACATTACACAAAACTGAGGATCTTTAAGGTTTAGTGTCTTGGAAACCAGGAACATAGTACATGAAAACAACATAAAGCATTCTTCTTAAACACATGAAAGGCTTCTCCTTAAGTTCATACTTGGTTCATTACTGCATCTCATAACCTGGGGACATACATCAAAAGAAAGGGTGAGCAGAAGGCCCAGAAAGGGAAACAAGAGGAACATTTTACATGTGAACTTGATATACTTCAATAAGGACATGAAATGAACTTTAAGGCATGAGAAAGAAATCATGAGGCATTTCATAATAAAAATAAAATTTTTCATAACTTGAAGATGTGGCTACATCATTTAACAAAGACAATCATGAACATATCACCAAGGTCCATCCCTAAGGTTTCATTTGATAATTACCAAGGTTATTCACCAAGGTATCGTGAAAATTGTAATCTCTAGTGGTTACATCATTACCCAATGCATTCGAGCACTATCAGGGCGCACCCTTAAATTTTCCTTTATTATCATGTGAGCCACATATATCATCATCAAACATTTCATAAATAACCCATATAGCATAAAATAAATGGGTTTCATTTCATAATCAGAACGTTTTAAAAACTACTTTAAAGACATGATCTTTACGTCACTTTAAACCCACGGAATGGGAAAGCGGGTCTCATGTATGTAAACACCAGAATTTAAAATAGAACATTTTGATATATGTGTGAATACCCTTGTAGAAATAAGAGCTTTGAGTCTTCACTTTATAACATAAAATAATTATGAGAAAAGGGAGAGGCATTTTAAGACAAAAATTCTGCAGCATAACGACTATGTTACAAGGTTTTAGAAAACATTGAAAAGAGAGGGGACATGGGTCACCCACTCATAAATGATCCATAAAACAGTAGGGGGTAGAATATAATGGATTTAAGAACATGGTAATTAAATTTGAAAGATATACCATATGAAATGAAAAACATGGAAGTGAGACAAAAATAAGATTTCTCTTATGAAAATTCGGCAGCCTAACGGCGTCACTTAACTTCAATAAAAAAATGATTTGACAAGATCAAATAGGGTCTCTCATAATATGATCATAAGAGATCAGTATGATAGATATAGAGATCATAACCCAACATAATACAAAGGAACATGAAAGATTTGACATGAAAATTGAACTTGAAAAATGAGAAGGGTGAAAGAATCACTTAAAAATTCGGCAGCCTAACGACGTCACTTAAACTTTCATAAAACGAAATGATGAGAGTAATAGGGGATCTCTCATCATATAAACATGAAAAGGTCAGTAAGAGGAATATAAAAGAACATGCTCTCACATAAGAACATGGAGCATAAAAGGAATGACATAAAAGAGATTACATGAAAAGAAAGAGAGAGGTCGGATCCCTTACCTTAAAACGTAACTCTTAAAACTCAAAGGTTTGGACCTTGAGGGCTTGGGGGCACCTTGGGAGGACTTCTTGGAAGGTAAGGAGACCAGAACTTCGTTGGGGGAGAGTTGGGAGTGAAAACTAAAGGAGTAAAGGGTGGGTATTTATAGGGAATGTGAGGGGACAAGGCATTAATGGCCAAGGGACACCTCACAAGTGCTTTTCTCAAAACCATGTGATCGCCCTTGGCATTTACCATGGAGTTAGGCCACATGGGGCCCCCAAAACAATAATTCATCACCCTTGGCCGGCAAAACCTTAAAATATCTCATGAAATCATCATGACACAGTTATGATTCCATTAAACATACTGAAACCCTAAAACTGCATTTTTACTATTCACTGAAAAATTCATCTTATTCAGAAAAATCCCAAAATTTCACCTTAACCAAATATCGATTCTCTAAATACATTTATGAACTCTATTTTATAAAAATAATTTTCTAAATATTTTTAATTTAATTTCTAAATAAAAACACTATTCATCAAAAATTTGTTTTGTTTCAGAAAAAACCCCAAAAATTACCATAACATAATATCGATGCTCTGAGTTCAAAAATAAAGTCCTTTTTATAAAAATAATTTTATAATCATTTTTAATTAAATTTTTAATTAAAAAACAATATTCACCAGAAAAAACTAATACTTGACTAATAATTTATGAAACCTTTATTTACCCATTTTATTGAATCACATTTCTAAATCTAGGGTTCTAAATTATATTAAAACTTTCATTGAGTGAAATTACTAATCCATTTGGTCACATTACTAATCCTAAGTGTAAAATCACTATTCATAATTTACTATTCATCAAAAATCAAGTTGATCTTATTAGACTCCAAATTCCTTACTGAACACTTTTTTAGAAGACCATTTTTTGAAAATCATTACACAACATTAATTATTTAGGGTTTACATATATATTTTAAAATATCCTTTTTTCAAAATTCATCAATAAAATACATCCTAAAAATATCCGGACATTTGAAGTTTCACAAACATCACTAAAGGAAGAAATCTTAATTCATTCATCCAAAAGGATTACACAAAGAAGCTAGGGTCTCATCACATATCCCCTTTTAACACCGGCATATGACCTAAGTGTAAGGTGTGCTATGGTAAGAGAATCCGAGGGAGGCTCGGCCAACATCGCACGAGTAGTAATTTCTATCAGTTTGAACTTCTCGCGAAGGCGATCCCATTCTAGCTTCACACGATGAAGTTCAGCTTGGATTTGGTCTAGAGAAAATCCCAGTGGTGCTACCTCATTCCCAAGTTCTGTTAGATGGGCTTCGATCGGTCCAAGACTACTGGGTGAGGCCATCGAATCTTCTTTCTATATTAATTAACCAAGATTTCTTGTATTTAGAGACAATAGTCAAAACGTTTAGTTTCCAGTGGTCATATTGACTAATGGTCGAATAACAGTCAAAACCCAACAGTCTCATTTTAATTATACTCATGTTATCAAATGAAACATTTTTGTTGAGTATAAAAATAAAATAAGATAACACATAAAATTAGTAAACAAGATTTATTTAAAATTTCGGGTCGTTACAATCTTCCCCCCTTAAGAAATTGTGTCCTCGTAATTTTTAAAATTAGGTTTTGAAATTTCATTGAAAGTCCCACATCGGAAAAGGAGTCAGTAAAACTATTACTTTAAAAGAAAGAAATGGAAGTACAAAGGTCACCCAAGTTAACCCACACTAGGATTCCATGTAGGAAAACATGGACATGGAGGAGAAAACAAAGGGTTAAGTTCTGAGGGAGAGTGATAGAGAACATGATTAGGAGAAAGTTAACCATAATAAAATCCCAAACTTATGATGTGTGTAAACGGTCTTTGATTACCTAGTAGGAAACGTAAACCAACAACATTTTGGTTTTACGTTTCATTTCATAATTTTGAGGAATTCATTTACTACATAGAACAAAAACATAAGAAAATAAAACCTACCTTCATGTAGAGTTTCATCCTTTAATAAGTTTCTACCCAAAAATAATATTTTCTCCAAATTATGAGCATTCAAAAACACTTGGTCTCATCAAAACACAAGAATCATCTTCTAGAGAATCACATAATCCACAAAAGATTAACCATATATTTCATCTATCTTTAAGCATTATCCCAAAAATAGAAAGGGTAAGGTAAAACAACTCTTCAAAAAGAAATAATCCCATAGGAATGGAAACTACTTTTAAATCTTAAAAGTTCCATGGTACTACCCAGAGATCATCATAGACCATTCTGTAAATAACTGTCATTAAAAATCCTCAAAATAAACCAAACAAAGATTAAAACCCAAATACAAGAAGGATTTGATAACATAGTCTTCCAAGGTAAACATTATCATTCATCTCCAAACAACATCAACCACTCCTAACATCTTATAACAAAAGTCACTAACCTAAACATATTTACCCCAAGATAGGTTAATCATTTCCATAAGTAACCTAAATTACTATAAGTCCACCATAAATTCATCGATTCTTTAAAATATAAGTCAACCTTACTCCTCAATGAAAATACCGTAGTAATCTATTTACCTCGATCATATAGGGTCCCCAAAATAGTGAACGTCTTCCAAAATAATAATCATCTTTTAATCCCCTAATCATCTCTGTCATATTAATACGGAAATCATCGCATTTCTTATCACATTGGTTGTTGGGACATGTTCTTCCATTTCCCACCATTAACTAAGAAGATAAAGTATAATTAGGGGCTTAAATACTTCACCAATAATCATGAAAAGGAAACATTAAGCATAAAAGGATAAACTTGTAGAATAAAAGTGTATCCTAACTTGCGATCCCCTAGGTTCCAATCTAGGTTATCCATGATCGTATATTCTTATGTGAATCTTTATTTTATTTTATCTTTTATCCTTTAATAATGGTTCATACTAAGCTTATGAATTTACCAAAGCATATCCCCCGGGAGTTTCGTAACCTAGAGTGCAGCAAGGCCCGTTGTCGTGTACCAGTTCCCATTCGAGTCTAGATCAAAGCGGTGTTTTCGAGTTTTACCCATATGTACATCTGTGCTAGAGCCACCTCTACCTGCTCGTATCCAGACAGGGATGTATTTGCTTGGCAACCCCTTACTCAATACTCACCAAAATATCTGGAAGATTTCCTATATTTAAACTTTTCTATAGGGTTCTTCCTAAAGTTTTCATATGCTAATTTCCACAAATAACTAAACCATCGTTTGATACCAACTATATCATCCCATCTTTTTATAACATAAACTTTCATTACATTACATAAAACTGAGGATCTTTAAGGTCTAGTGTCTTGGAAACCAGAAATATAGTACATGAAAACAACATAAATCATTCTTCTTAAAAACTTTAAAGGCTTATTTTTAAGTTCATACTAGGTTCATTACTGCATCTCATAACCTGGGGACATACATCAAAAGAAAGGGTGAGCAGAAGGCCCAGTAAGGGAAACAACAGGAACATTTTACATGTGAACTTCATATACTTCAATAAGGACATGAAAAGAACTTTAAGGCATGAGAAACAAATCATGAGGAATTTCATAATAAAAGTAACATTTTTCATAACTTGAAGATGTGGATACATCGTTTAACATAGACAATCATGAACATCTCACCAAGGTCCATCCCCAAGGTGTCATTTGATAATTACCATGGTTATTCACCAAGGTATCGTGAAAATTGTAATCTCTAGTGGTTACATCATTACCCAATGCATTGGAGTGCTATCAGGGCGCACCCTTAAATTTTCCTTTATTATCATGTGAGCCACATATATCATCATCAAACATTTCATAAATAACCCATATAGCATAAAATAAATGGGTTTCATTTCATAATCATAACGTTTTAAAAACTGCTTTAAAGACATGATCTTTACGTCACTTTAAACCCACGAAATGGGGAAGCGGGTCTCATGTATGTAAATCCCAGAATTTAAAATAGAACATTTTGATATATGTGTGAATAAACTTGTAGAAATAAGAGCTTTGAGTCTTAACTTTATAGCATAAAATAATTATGAGAAAAGAGAGAGGCATTTTGAGACGAAAATTTTGCAGCATAACGACTATGTTACAAGGTTTTAGAAAACATTGAAAAGAAAGGGGACATGGGTCACCCACTCATAAATTATCCATAAAATAGTAGGGGATAGAATATAAGGGATTTAAGAACATGGTAATGAAATTTGAAAGATATACCATATGAAATGAAAAACATGGAAGTGAGACAAAAATAAGATTTCTCTTATGAAAATTCGGCAGCCTAACGGCGTCACTTAACATCAATAAAAAAATGATTTGACAAGATCAAATAGGGTCTCTCATCATATGATCATAAGAGATCAGTATGATAGATATATAGATCATACCCCAACATAAAAAAAGGAACTTGAATGATTTGACATGAAAATCGAACTTGAAAAATGAGAAGGGTGAAAGAATCACTTAAAAATTCGGCAGCCTAACGGCGTCACTTAAACATTCATAAAAAGAAATGATGAGAGTAAGAGGGGATCACTCATCATATAAACATGAAAAGGGAAGTAAGAGAAATATAAAAGAACATACTCTCACATAAGAACATGGAGCATATAAGGAATGACATAAAAGAGATTACATGAAAAGAAAGAGAGAGGTTGGATCCCTTACCTTAAAACGTAACTCTTAAAACTCAAAGGTTTGGACCTTGAGGGCTTGGGGGCACCTTGGGAGGACTCCTTGGGAGGTAAGGAGACCAGAACATCATTGGGGGAGTGTTGGGAGTGAAAACTAAAGGAGGAAAGGGTGGGTATTTATATGGAAAGTGAGGGGACAAGGCATTAATGGCCAAGGGACACCTCACAAGTTCTTTTCTGAAAACCATGTGCTCTCCCTTGGAATTTACCATGGAGTTAGTCCACATGGGGCCCCCAAAACAATAATTCATCACCCTAGGCTGGCCAACCCTTAAAATATCTCATGACATCATCATGACACAGTTATGATGTCATTAAACATACCGAAACCCTAAAACTTCATTTTTACTATTCATGGAAAAATTCATCTTACTCAGAAAAATCCCAAAATTTCACCTTAACCAAATATCGATGCTCTAAATACATTTATAAACTCTATTTTATAAAAATAATTTTCTAAATAATTTTAATTTAATTTTTAAATAAAACACTATTCATCGAAAATTCGTTTTATTTCAGAAAAATCCCCAAAAATTACCATAACATAATATCGATGCTCTGAGTTCAAAAATAAATTCCTTTTTATAAAAATAATTTTATAATCATTTTTAATTAAATTTTTAAATAAAAAACATTGTTCACCTTAAAAAACTAATACTTGACTAATAATTTATGAAACCTTTATTTACCCATTTTATTGAATCACATTACTTAATCTAGGTGTCTAAATTATATTAAAACTTTCTTTGAGTGAAATTACTAATCCATTTGGTCACATTACTAATCTTAAGTGTAAAATCACTATTCATAATTTACTATTCATCAAAAATCAAGTTGATCTTATTAGACTCCAAATTCTTTACTGAACACTTTTGTAGAAGACCATTTTTTGAAAATCATTACACAACATTAATTATTTAAGGTTTACATATATATTTTAAAATATCTTTTTTTCAAAATTCATCAATAAAATACATCCTAAAATTATCCGGACATTTGAAGTTTCACAAACATCACTTAAGGAATTAATCTTAATTCATTCATCCCAAAGGATTACACAAATAAGCTAGGGTCTCGTCACATAGCCCCTTATAACACCGGCATATGACCTAAGTGTAAGGTGTGCTATGGTGACAGAATCTGAGGGAGGCTCGGCCAACATCGCACAAGTATTAATTTCTATCAGTTTGAATTTCTCGTGAAGGCGATCCCGTTCTAGCTTCACATGATGAAGTTCAGCTTGGATTTCGTCCAGAGCAAAGCCCAGTGGTGCTACCTCCTTCCCAAGTTCTGTTATATGGGCTTCGATCGGTCCAAGACTACTGGGTGAGGCCATCGAATCTTCATTCTATATTAATTAACCAATATTTCTTGTATTTAGAGACAATAGTCAAAACGTTTAGTTTCCAGTGGTCATATTGACCAATGGTCAAATAACAGTCAAAACCCAACAGTCTCATTTTAATTATACTCATGTTATCAAATGAAACATTTTTGTTGAGTATAAAAATAAAATAAAATAACACATAAAATTAGGAAACAAGATTTATTTAAAATTTCGGGTCGTTACAGTGTCAGAGATGGACGATCATCTAGTGGTCCCGGTACTTGAGGCCGGTGGTACGAGGACTGGTGGGTCGAGAGTTAGACGATCCACTGCCACATATGCATCTTTTTCGCCCCATTTGGATCCTAGCCTGTCTTAAGGGACACACGGGATATTTAGACCTCCGATGTTTACACTACCAGTTGGCCAGACGTTTATGCCATCATATTTTTCTTCTGGTTCATTGTCTCCGAGCTATTATATTCCACCTTCTTCAACTCCTACTGCGACACAGTATGTGGCTGAGGAGGGTACACTGAGGGAAACTCCACCTATACAGTGGTGACGATGAGGTCGATGATGACAGTGGTGATGGTGATGGTGATCAAGGGCAGATTGATCCATTACATTTTTGAATTCTGTATAACTCTATATTTTTGAACCTGGTTTTCCACTCCAGGGTTTTCCACTGCCTCATAGGGATGTTTTTTTCAGATATCTTTTTTTCACTTGATTCTTATTGTATGATTAGTCTACTACCCAGACCTTTAGTATTCCATGGTACTAAGATACCCATTTTTCTATTTTGTATTACTTAGCTTTCTTAGTTAGTCATATATTTTATGTTTATGTCATTTTCCCATAGATCGGCATTTTATGTCATTTATGGCTGATAGTTGTATACCTGATAGTAACATGAGTGGAATAATCACATGCAAATAAATGTGCCTTTTCAAGTAGTAATTGTACATTATTGATTATGTTCTTATTTTTGTGATTTTGAAGTGAATCGTGCAGTTTTTTAATTTCCATTCTGTTCAGGGGATGATTTTTGTTTTAGTAATGCTGGATCTTCTAGGGGAAGAGGATGGGAAGGGGGAGGGGATGGGGATTCTGGGTGAAAAGGGTGGGTAGTAGGGGAGGGGTAGGGGCTGTGGGAGGAAAAGGGTGGGTAGGGGGGTGGGAGGGGAGGGAAGGGGGGAGGGGAGGAGGCTGATGGGTGAAAAGGGTGGGCAGGAGGGGAGGGGTAGGGGGCTGCTGGAGGAAAAAGGTGGGAAGGGGGTAGGGGAGGGGAGTGGAGGGGAGGGGAAGGGGAGGGGAAAAGAGCGGGCTCCTGGGTAAAAAGGGTGGGTAGGAGGGGGAAGGGGAGGTGGGGAGGGGAGGGGCAGGGGGGAGGGCAGGGGCTGGGGCTGGGCAGGTTGGAGGGGAGGGGAGGGGAGGGGAGGGGAGGGGAGAGGGATGCTGGGTGAAAAGGGTGGGAAGGAGGGGAGGGGCTGGGGGAGGGGAGGGGAGGGAAGGGGAGGGGAGGGTGTCTTCATTGCGGATGCATTTGGTTCTCAAAGTTTCTTTTTTTGGTTTCAAATGGATTCACTTTTTAAGTAAAATAAACGACATACGAAAAACAGAACAAACACATTTGGATTGTGTTGATACTTTAGGAAAAAGATCCATGGGTCATTTGTGACGTGTATGAGTCAACACTGCCTTAATCCGAGGCGCGGTGTGGCCGGCACCACTCAAAGTGTCTCACTTTTCTTTGAAATGAACAACAGTTTAAGTAAAAACAACAACTGACATACGGAAAATGGACCAAACGAATTCAGATTCTATTGATACTTTAGAACAAGTATCCATGGGTCATTTTCGACGTGTATGAGTCAACGCCGCCTCAATCCGAGGTGCGGTGTGGCCGGCACCACTCAAAGTGTCTCACTTTTCTTTGAAATGGAAATGATTTTAAGTGAAAACAACTACTGGCATACGGAAAACTGACCAAACGCATTTGGATTCTGTTTAAACATTAGTAAAACGATCCATGGGTCATTTGTAACGTGTATGAGTCAAACCCTCCTCAATCCGAGGAGCGGTGTGGCCGACACCACTCAAAGTGTCTCACTTTTCATTGAAATGGACAACAGTTTAAGTCAAAACAACAACTGTCATACTGAAAATAGACCAAACGAATTTGGATTCTGTTAAAACTTTAGGAAAACTATACATGGGTCATTTTTGACGTGTACGAGCCAACCCCGCCTCAATCCGAGGAGCGGTGTCGTCGTCACCACTCAAAGTGTCTCACTTTTCTTTGAAATGGACAACAGTTTAAGTCAAAACAACAACTGACATATGGAAAACAGACCAAACGCATTCAGATTCTGTTGATACTTTAGGAAAAGTATACATGGGTCATTTGTGACGTGTAAGAGTCAACCCCGCCTCAATATTAGGCACGGTGTGGTTGGTACCACTCAAACTGTCTCACTTTTATTTGAAATGGACAGGATTTTAAGTGAAAACAACTACCGACATACGAAAAACTGACCAAACACATTCAGATTCTATTGAAACTTTAGTAAAACGATCCATGGGTCATATGTGACGTGTAAGAGTGAACCCCGCCTCAATCCGAGGTGCGTTGTGGACAGAACTGCTCAAAGTGTCTTTCTTTTGTTTAAAATGGATGCGCTTTTAAGTAAAATAAATGACAGACGGAAAATGGACCAAACGCATTCGGATTCTATTGATACTTTAGAAAAATTATACATGGGTCATTTTTGACATGTACGAGTCAATCCCACCTCAATATGAGGCACGGTGTGGCCGGAACCACTCAAAGTGTCTCACTTTTCTTTGAAATGGACAGGATTTTAAGTGAAAACAACTACTGACATACGAAAAACAGACTAAATGCATTTGGATTCTGTTGAAACATTAGGAAAACGATCCATGGGTCATTTGTGACCTGTATGAGTCAACCCCGCCTCATTCCGAGGAGCAGTGTGGCTGACACCACACAAAGTGTCTCACTTTTCTTCGAAATGGACAACAGTTTAAGTTAAAACAACAACTAACATACGGAAAACAAACCAAACGCATTCAGATTCTGTTGAAACTTTAGGAAAACGATCCATGGGTCATTTTTGATTTTTACGAGTCAACCCTGCCTCAATCCAAGTAGCGTTGTGGCCGACACCACTCAAAGTGTCTCACTTTTCTTTGAAATGGACAACAGTTTAAGTCAAAACAACAACTGACATTCGGAAAATGGACCAAACGCATTCAGATTCTGATGATACATTAGTAAAAGTATCCATGGGCCATTTTTGACGTGTACGAGTCAACCCCGCCTCAATCCGAGGAGCGGTGTGGCCGACACCACTCAAAATGTCTCACTTTTCTTTGGAATGGACAACAGCTTAAGTCAAAACAACAACTGACATACGTAAAACGGACCAAACGCATTTGGATTCTATTGATACTTTAGGAAAAGTATCCATGGGTCATTTTTGACGTGTATGAGTCAAATCTGCCTCAATCTGAGGCATGGTGTGGCCGGTACCACTCAAACTATCTCACTTTTATTTGAAATGGACAGGATTTTAAGTGAAAACAACCACCAGTATACGAAAAACCGACCAAACGAATTCGTATTCTGCTGAAACTTTAGGAAAATGATCCATGGGTGATATTTGATGTGTAAGAGTCAACCCCGCATCAATCTGAGGCGTGGTTTGGACGGAACTGCTCAAAGTGTCTTTCTTTTGTTTAAAATGGATGCACTTTTAAGTAAAATAAACGACATACGGAAAACAGACCAAACGCATTCGGATTGTGTTGATACTTTAGGAAAACGATCTATGGGTCATTTGTGACGTGTACGAGTCAACCCCGCCTCAATCCAAGGCATGGTGTGGCCGGCACCACTCAAAGTGTGTCACTTTTCTTTGAAATGGACAACAGTTTAAGTAAAAACAACAACTGACATATGGAAAAGAGACCAAATGCATTCGGATTCTGTTGATACTTTAGGAAAAGTATCCATGAGTCATTTCTGACGTGTACGAGTCAACCCCACCTCAATCAGAGGCACGGTGTGGCCGATACCACTCAAACTGTCTCATTTTTATTTTAAATGGATCGAATTTTAAGTGAAAACAACTACTGGAATATGGAAAACCGACCAAACGCATTCGGATTATGTTGAAACTTTACGAAAACGATACATGGGTCATATGTGATGTGTACGAATCAACCCTACATCAATCCAAGGCGTGGTGTGGACGGCACCGCTCAAAGTCTCTATTTTTTTTAAAAGGACATCACTTTAAGTGAATACAACTGAAATTTACACCCATCAACGATAGTCGCAAAATCTTTTTCATGAGTTGGGTAGTTTCACTCATGGGGTCATAAGTGAAGAGACTCTTAACAAAGTAGATTTTCACCATATATTATAAACAATACAAGTTTAATGAAAAATTCATCACAAATCATTACATACCCAAATCTATGATCAGAAAAAAATGGGATATGAGCCAATTTCAAACTCTTATTCAACTCTAATAGGTATTTCTCATACTATTCTGCCTATTAGTATTTGATGGGGAGTTGGGGGGCTATGCTGGTTGGGGGGTTGTGCAGGGGTGAGGTGAATTACTATCAGATGATTGTTGACATATGAATATTGAAATAGGGAATTGTAGTACATGACATGGTTGGAAGAATTTGATGGTTTTATGTGTTTTTTTTGTGCTATTTTAGGTGTTTGTTATACTGTTTTAATTTTGTATGTGTTTTTTGTGATATTTTTTATGCAGGTGTAGGTGTATAGTGGAGGGGCTACTGGAGGGGCTGCTGTGCAGCAGTTCGGGGAAAACTCAATACCAACGGTTATAAACCATTGGTATAAGAGTGCTGGAATTCTGTAAAAACATCTATACCAACGGTTTAGAACCGTTGGTATATGTGTACACAATACCAACGGTTCTGAATCTTTTGTATATGTGTTCTGGAATTCTGGAAAAACACAATACCAATGGTTTTGAACCATTGGTATTGGTGTTCTGAAAATCACATTACCAACCGTTTAGAATCGTTGGTATAACAATTCTCAAAAATACATTACCAACGGTTATAAACTGTTGGTATACATTGAGAGAAATTTAATAAAACAATATACCAACAGTTTAGATAAAACCATTGGTATAAGGCTTTCCTCATGGGTTACTAACCAACGGTTTGGAAAACCATTTGTATAGGCTATACCAACGGTTTTCTAGCCTATACCAACAGTTTAAAACCATTGTTATACCCTTCTTTTCCAGTAGTGATTCCATGATAAATTCCTCCATATCCATCTTGATTTTACCTGGGCTACCACATCCTAGTGAGATCATGCCAACCATGCCACTGCTAGTACAAAGAGGATCTAGGTATCTAACCATCACCAGCCCCACCCAATCGATATTCATCCAAACAAGAGTTCTCATCTTGTAAAGGAATCTATCCATGTGTAAGATCCAAATAATCCATTAAAACTACATGAGATTTTATCCCTCTATTATACACAAGGTACGTAGGAACCCTGGATGAGGTTCAATCCCATCCCATGGTAATCCTTGGTTTCCCCGTCTTTGGGGTTCACTTCCTTAATCCTCCCTTAGTGGTGTCTCAATTAGCCTTCATGGTGTGACATATTTCCTCTTACAAGACACAATACTTGTGTTTTCCATTAGAGTAATCCCCACCAATCCAGTAGTAAACCTCATATCCATCCCTCTTAGGAACATACTCTCACACAGTATGAAGCCTTCCCTTTTTTTGAAGTATCATCCCAAGTCTTCCCTTATGGGGAATTCTGATCCATCCATCTGATATACCTTCCATGTTCTCCCTTTTAGGTATGTTCCCATCAGATCGACCATCGGAAATGTTATGATCAGTTTGATCAATCTCTATAATATGATAAACTCAAGGGATATCACATGTTAAACATGAGATAATATGAAAAACTTTATATTACATGCAAATGGTATAAGATACCCCATGATCGAAATAGGAAGCCTCAAATTTCAGCACCCGTGTGAAACCCTCTAATGAGTAATAATACATGTGTTAAAAAATTTTAGCATCCAAACATGATCAATGATACCCCGCATGACTACTCTCTTAGAAGATAGTTTCTACCCTAACATAGCCCTTTGGAATGTCTTAACCAATGAAATGTAATTAACCAACATCCACAAATTAATTTAACTAGGAACGAGTTTGATGAACAAAGTCATAATATATATGGGAGACTTGGACTAGGAGACAAATATTTTGGAGGAATCCACATAAGGAGGGACAAACATTACATCATCCCATTTCAATCAAGGAGCATACATCTCTAAAGAAGTGGTGAATGCCAGCTGCCTTTGTAAAGCTATAATGTAGGGTATAGCGCACTGTTAGAGAACATCAACACATGCTCCTGGTGGACACGCCCTGATGGAAAGCATTGGAAACCAAAATATTGAACCCAATGTGAATCTATATACTTTATCAATGTAGACTAGTCATGTAGGTCAATTGTATTATGGATTATACTTTGGTGCCACTTGCATTGGGATACCAATAGAAATTGTGAACCAGTCGTGAACTAGTTCTCCTTATACTATAGGGATTAGTAGCACATGATATATCGACAGATGAGATTCTCATTGGATCTAGTTATCTAGTGAAATGTCCCACTAAGAATGTAGTGGTTATGGCATTATAATAACTAGGATTCAGGGTAGTTAGTCATTGGGAATTCTGGTCTATGAAATTATTAGGGTGGATCTCTCTCTCTAATAGTGGAAGACTGAATTTTGCTGGGGAATTGGGAATTTCTTTCCTAGTATCCATATTTATGGTTTAATCTTCCAGCATTGCAAGACCTGAGCTATAGGAAACTAATTTCCCACATTCCCATAGACATAGGGATAAGAGGAATGGTAATTAAGTAATCTAGCATGACTCCACCTCCACCGTGACAGCATCCATAACCACAACTACTAGTTTCCCACATAATGTCTCACCATTAGAAATTGTTCAGAGGATGGTTATCGAAATTCTTGTATGATGATACTTGTAGTAAGTGGACATTCCCATGAGGGATACATCTCACTAGGGCCTAGAAGAGTTTCTCCCTCATAGTCACCACCACCCCCAAGGGCCTCATAGGGAGCCACTACTCCCCACACAAAAATTTAACTATTTCATGAGACTCTCCAAAAAACGTTCCTATGACTCACTCCCCTATGCTGATGAGGTGAGGTACATCTGAGACATCCCGATAAAGACTATCACTCAGCAGAATCCAAGGAGGGTTTCCACCCAGACAAGTTAGCACCACCAATTTCTAAACCCTCAGGTTGAAGAACAGTTGGAATACGCCCCTACTCCTCTAGCCCTGGTTTGGATGACCCAACACCAACGTCAAGTGTAAACTTAAGAAGACCATAGTCATTGGGTATTATTATATATATTCAGTGGCCCATGACACCCTCAATTAATTATATCAAGTCCATAAAATTCCATAGTACGAACCCACATATGCCAAATCGGGATTGGTACCTCATCCACCCCACATGTAGGTTGGATTGACTCTTTCAGTCAGCAACACATTCAGCAACAAACGAATTCCAACCCATGATGATGAGATCATTTATGGAGGTCCTCCCCATACTATCTACAGACAGAGTGGAGGTCCTCCCCACTCTCACAATAAACATGTATTTCCTACTCTTGTCACCGGTATCAGTCCAAGTTGATGTCCTCCTCATATTATTGACATCCGGTAGGAGGTCCTCTCCATGACTTTGATTCTAGATATGAAGGTCATCCTTATGTCTCAGATCATAAATGTGATGTTACTCCTCAAATCACCCCCATCTCAAGCATAGGACCTCCCCATAGTATCATTGACCAAAGAGAAGGTCACCCTTGCTCTGTCACCTAGTTTCATGGAGGTCCTCCCCAGGTTCTTAGCAGCTCTAGTGGAGGTCCTCCACACTCTAGCAACCATCCGAGGGGGGGCACTTCCTGCTTCATCTATGGTCAACATGAAGGTCATCCTCATGTCTAGTTTGATCAGTACAAAGGTCCTCCTTGTGTTACCATTTCCAATGAACATAGAGGTCCCCCCATATTCATACCATCTTCAATAGAGGTCCTCCCCACTCCAGCAACAATCCAAGTGGAGGCCATCCCTCCTTCACCGGCGATCAACACAGAGGTCCCCCTTGTGTTTAGTTTGATTAGTATGAAGGACCTTATCATGCTACCATTTAAAATATATATGAAGTTAATCCCCATGTTCTCACCAACTCTAGTGGAGGTTATCCTTTCTTCAGCAACCATATAAGAAGAGGCCCTCACCACTTCCTCGATGGTCAATATAGAGGCCCTTCACATTGCCAGTTTGATCAGTATGAAGGTCCTCATCATGATACCATTTCCAATAGACATAGAGGTCCTAGTTCCATCGGAGGTCCTCCATACTCTAGAAACTATACAATTAAGGGCCCTCACTACATCATTGATAGTCAGCACACATGCCTTCCCATTATCCAATTCGATCAGTACGAAGGTCCTCCTCATGTTACCATTTCTAGAAGACATATAATCCCACACCATGTTCTTACAAGTTCTAGTGGGGTTCCTCACATATTGAGAAACCACCCAAGAATAGGCCTTATATTATTCATTTACATTCAAAACTGAGGTCCTCCCCATGTCCAGTTCGATCAATTTGAATGTCCTCTACCTCCTACAACTGACAAAGGACATGGAGGTCCCCTAATGATCTAACCTACTCCAGTGGAGTTTAACCCCACTCCAGTGCTCCCACTCGTAGAGTTCCTACCATCACATCCACACATCATTTTGGAGGTCCTCCCTGTGTTTCTTTTGATATATTCCCAGGTGTGCCATACAACTTGTTCACCAAAACAGAGGACCTACCCACTCAAATGACATGAAATACAAAAGTCATCCTTATGTCATGACTAGAGCAAATGGAGGACCTCACCACTCTAACACCAACCCGTACATAGGTCCTCCCCATATCGAAGATCTACCATTCCATTTAAAATCATCCAATGGAAAAGGGGAGAGCCATTGCTGCCAAAGAAAGAACTCCAAGAAGTTCTAGATCGTTGTCAATCAGGTCTATTTCTAATATTTCATAGTGGAATGTGACTCGATGATAGAGCCTTCACCCAGATCCTTTGCATCTGAGTTTGGGGTAGGAATCTGACTTGTAAGTTTCATTCTCCTAGAATGTGAGAAGTACTAGATCGCTGACACCCTATTTAGTACATGTAGTAGGAGGAAGATTTGGCTCCCTTCGAGAGTTTTCGTGTGCAGTATTCTCTACCATTTCTAGATACATTCTATACCTTGACAAGAGATTATTAAGAGTTATTATAGGTAAAGGTAGATTATGAGAACCCTCTATACTCACCACCAATGACCGTCACCCTGGAATATGAAGTGGTGCTCAACACCCCGTCTTATAGGGAGATGATGAGGTGATCAGTACCACACCCAAAGAGATGACCCCTCTAGTATCGGCCTCTCAGCTTGAGTAGTGTTCTCTCCACCTTTAAGTACACCACTGAAATTATATACATCAATTCCACCTACTATTCCTTAGCCATGCCCATTTGAAGAGTTGGGCAATGAAGATTTTGTTCCCACTTCTAAGAGAAAAAGTATGTGGAAGACTCTAATGAAATAAAGTTATTCAAGATGTTATGGCTGATCACAAATATAAAATTCAATATTCTATAGTCTCTTACCCCAAAATAATTCATATGATTCCACCAAACTCTTCGAAAGATTCATTTCCACCTCCAGAACCATCAATAGGATTATGAAAAAAGCTAGGAACATCATGATGATATCAGCCACCAGTGTCGCATGTTTGACCTAATAGTGATTTCAGTGGATAAGCACCTATAATCATCTAGATTTAACTATAAATATCAGTAGATAAGAAATCATATCATTAATTTTCTCTATAGAATTATCAAATAGGAATCTCTATATGTGTAGATATATGGTGGGGGTAGTACACTACTCTACATTTCATCCTGATCACGCACTAGATGACCAACATGTTGATATTAGGGACATACATATAGGAAACTTTATGGTAATTATGGTTTTACACTGATATACACATAGAGAGGTGTTGAAGTGTGTGTTGAAGACGATTACCCACCCCATGGGGTATCACAATGTGGGATGGATCCTGGAAGTGTCCACACTAGTCTGCGGAGACAGTTGGTTAGCCCTGAAGACCCCTCTACATAATTTCCTATCAATCAGAATATATAAAAGGGTACAGGATCAAATGGTAACATTAAGACCACTAACCCCTTTGGATCATTGAAAAAAAAATTGAGGCTGATTCTATTAGTTTTTTGCTACTAAAGCTTCTTGAAAAGAAAGAATGATAATTGATCAGCTCCTCACTGAGTGCCTTTTAAAACAATATTCGGACCATGGTGATCCTCAGTTCGATATGACACATCCTCCACTGGGGTAGTAGGGGAATTCGTAGTTCCTTCCCAAAAAGTTTCCACCTATTAATATCATAAATCACATTCATCTTGATATGATAGATATCGAATATTACATCAAGAAACCCCCATATGTATCAGTTAATCCACCCATGATTCTTGTTAATCATCCAGAGGACCCAAATCAACAAGTCATTCCTTTGATAGTTCTATTGGACTCTCTACAAGACATTGATCCTGACTACCCAGTTGAAGAACCTACTAACACACCAGAAATCATAAATCCTTAAGAAATACTGGAATACCAATCAGGAGGATCTGAAAGAAAGTTATCATCACCCACCTTGTGGCCCTTGAGACATGGACTATGGAAATCACACCCGATGGAATGTCATATCTGACATGGGTGGATGATATGCCAGCAACCTTATATTTTAAGAATCCTACCTTCTCCCCCTTAAACAGGTTAGTTATCCACTACAGCATCTAGAAAACATTATTTCAAGGTGTGGACCCATGATGGGAACTCTAAAATAGTATAAAAACATTAAGATCAGGTGTTTTTTTATGACATTGGATGGACCTACATTTATCTAGTACATCTAGTTCTGTACCATGTCCATAGCTTTCTGGGAAGACCTTCACAAAATGTTTCATTATCATTTCATCTTAACTATGTGGAATACTAGTATAGATGACCGCTTCAAGTGAAAATAATGATTAGATGCATGAGTCACAGACTTGTTGCTAAGTGGAATGGCCTCATGTATTCACTCGATATATCGATTATTTCAGAACAACTACTGATGATTAGTGTGGGAAATTTTAAGTCTGAATTGGATCCCTCCCTCATTACTCATAATTTTCTAGGTGGATTATGAGATTTCTATTTCAAGGCTCAATGCCTAGTGGAATTCTTGCAACAAGCAAAAGAGGCACACTGATCACCTCTCATGTCTCCTGCAAAAAGATCCCCCATTTTAAAGACTGATGTTGTTGAAAATGTAGAGTCCCTTGGGTCTCTAGAATTGTTACTAGAAGAGCCCCTATAGATCCTCATTGAGGGAAAAAACCTTATGCATATTATGGGGCTTGGTATTGTCTACTATATAATTGGTTAGAACCACCTCGTCAAGCACAAGAGCCTAGGTGAGTATATTAGGCTCTATCCCTCATCATGCTATAATCCCTTGTCAGGGTATGGATCTTGGAGTTTTTTTCCTCAATAGGAGAAACATTACATATTAATTTTATGAGGCTCAAGTCCCCTATTATTTATAAATTTCCTTAGATCAGGGAATCTTGAAGTTGGCAGAATTTAGGAGGCCCTAGGAGGCTGATCTCAGTGATCGCCCCGACTATTTACCAAATCACAATTTCCTTGGACACACCATCAAGTGATGATATGTGTTTAAGGACTAGCTCTAGAACTAAATTGATATAAATTAGGTCATATTGGGTCCTAAGATAGAATAGGTATCATGTATCTCTATAAATCCATACAGAGATAGTGAAGGTGAATGGTAGTAGGCCTGTAGTTATGGGTCACCAACGTATGAGAATTGGTTGGCCCATAGAGTATTTGGTCATTCCCATTGTGTCAATCATATCTATTAAAATCATACCCAACCTCCTCAAGTATCTACACCTCCTCCCGCTACCGCTTCTACATCCATATCTCACCCTTTTACTTCTCAAAAGAGTCGGTACCGACGACGTAAGGGAAATCACATCCCCCCACTGGTGTCAAACCCACCTCACACACATAGGGATTTCATGCTATTAGAGATGAGAGTAACCGCTAATATATTCCTAGTGTTGGAGGATTCCTCAAGTGGTCATCAGGATAATGCCTCAGTGAATACTGTCGAGCTGGTGTAACCCTATAAGGTTTCAGATAATGTGAAGCATTTGGAAGACCCTACCAATGTTCATAGTCAACACCATCATTGATGAGGTTGTGGATATTTGATTCATCGAATGCTTAGTCTAGAGATGCTTTCCCAGATATTCATGCTATCGAGACAAGGTAGAAACCTCATTTTAGAGAAAATCATATGTAGTCCTCACATCCCTTCTCGATAGATTCTCCACCGTTGTCATTTGTGGTACTCGACTGGGTAGAGTCTTCGTGACTACATCATGATCTGTTGTCAAGCCATGGATAAGCCCAAATAATCAAATAGTTAGTTGTTGAGAATATTTCATGGTTTAGCTAGTAATCAATGGGATATCCTCAACACCATCCAAAATCCACCGGTTTCACCAACATCTCCCATCATACCTCTTATCGAAGAGAAACCACTTTTAGGAAGAAATGTGTTCCTAGCACTGATGTCTGATGTGATTAATAATATTTCCAACATTCTATGAATTCTCTCAATTCATGAGGTCCTCCTCCTATCTGAAGAAATATGTGAGGCCCTTGTAGAGGATCTAGAAAGACCTCTCTAGTTTTAAACTGATATTACAACTCCATATTCATTCCATGTAGAGGAATTCGAGTGAGAAGAGTCACAATACATCATCTCATTTTCAAGAGAAGATGATGCATCTCCTGTGAAGAGTAACATTCACCAACTGTATATTAGAGGCAAGATAAATGGTTTTTAAATCCATTGTTGTCTCATTAACATGAGTTCTAGGATCAATCTCATCCTGATACTAACGATCTGTAAGCTAGGTCTAACAGAGGTAGATGTGAGTCCATCTGACATGAAGACTCTAGGTTATGATAAGACCAAACAGAGACAGTTTGGCACTATTCACCTAAAGACCCAGTTTGGTGGTCTGATTTCCATCAATGAATTCATGTTGGTCTAAGAAGAAACATCATACATTATACGAATGGTTATACCATAACTCTATATTTAGGTCATAGTTTCTTCCTCATGTCACAAATACATCATAAACTCCCTCAAAGGTTGAGTGGGAATTCTCTAGGGTGACTCATATCCTTTTTCCCCTTGTGATTCCTGCTATTTGGATGTCGATTATTTCCATTTCATGGAAAATAGGTTTAATCCAATGATTTTGAGCACACTGCTACTTTGGACGGCCACTATATGAACATGGACCGTGGTTTCATCCTCCTGATTCACCATTTGGATGAAACAATGCTAGAAATGGGACATTGCTTCATCATCTCCAATGTAAAGGGATAGAACATCTCCAAGTACAAGGAATACTATTGAATTATCTTTCAATTCTATACAGGTCATGGTAGAGTGATTCCATATCCTTTTATCCCTATGAGGTATCAGGATATGGCCACATTTGTATGCCATACCTACTTGTTTTTTCAGGAAATGCTAAGTGAACATAGACTTACCCATCACCACTACTTTTACATCATCATGCTTGGGAACCTCAGTCAAAGTCTTGATGTAATTAGTTCGATAACTCTTTTTCCATGGTTTCAACATCGCACAATTCTCCTGGTAAATATTATACCATCGCTCAGGTCGGTACAAATATACCTCCATGTTCTATAAACTAAGAAAAATTTTGTCCACCTAATGATCCTCTCACAATGAACAAAGAAGAGGATTCTGAATATGCTTCTCCCTCATTAGAAGAGGGTGTTTCTACAGTCATCGATGAGTTGGTAGTGGTGAATCATTGAAGTGATACATATTTGTGGCTGATGTTGAGAAGTGCATCTATTCCGGCAGAGGAATTATATTAGTTTATGGACTTTCTAAAGAAACATTGTGACATTTGTTCTTGGTGTTATGATGAGATTACAAGACTAGACCCTCATATCGTTTTCCATAGGCTTGGTCTCTTGGTAAGCTATCATGGGTCCAAATATCCTCCCTTGATGATGCACCATTCCCATGTTGTTATGGATGAAGCTGAAGTTGATAATATCATCAAAGACAACTTTTTAGGTAATTTCAGTACCCTAGGTGGTTATCCAATACTGTCCCTGTTAGGAATAACAATAGACATATCATATTCTACATCGACTTTAAAGATCTCAATCACCCCTACCTAAATGATGATTTTCCCATTTTGATGATCGATTTGTTGATTGATGCCACCGATGGGTTCTAGGACTTCTCATTCATATATAGATATTCTAGGTATAATCAGATTTGGATGGCCCATGTGGATAGGATTCTACTACCTTAAAGAAACTATATATTACCTTCTTCTATTTGGTAATTCCCCTTGGTTTTAAGAATTAAGAAGCCACCTATCAGCATGCCATCAATAACATATTCAAACCAATCCTTGGGATTCTAATTTAATGCTACATTGACAATCTCTTGGTCGAATCCCTCTATATTTCTTGAGAAATTGTCTTCATTCCTTCACTTCCTCCATTTAAAGATGAAACCCTTAAAATGTTCTTTCGGGGTAACCTCTAGGAAGTTTATCAGATTTTTCATCAGATACATATGTTTCGATATCAATATAGTGATGATCAAGTCAATCAGTCAGATGCATCCTCTGAGTAACCATTATGAAAACTAAGGCTTTCAAGGCCACTTAGCATATATATGCTGATTCATTGTGATTCTAGATGGAATGTGTAATCCTTTTTCTTCTACATGAATAAAGGAGTCATTTACCATTGGGATAAATATTTCTAGACCTCCTCTGAGGAGACCAAGAAGTATCTACCATAGCCTTCTTTTCAGATGATTTGTATTTCTGAAAAGCCACTAGTCATTTTATGTGACCACCCTAGAATGATCCCACAAAACCCTTCTCACCCAGAATAAAAACAAAGGAACATATAATATATTGTACGACCTTAGTTAGAAGCCCCACGACACAAATACCATATATTCTTCCATCGAGAATAGCTTCATCACAATTGTTTTTGTAGTAAAAAAGTTGATACATTATCTGTATCATCATGAGATACATCTAGTGTCCCATGTGGATCTTCTGAAGTATAATTTGAACCCCCTTATTTTGATAGGTTTTCTATCTCAGTGGCTAGTTATCCTTCAATAGTTTGACATCAGGTTTTTCCCATAAAATTCCATCAAGGTTTGGGTGTTTGAAAACTTTCTAGTTTCCCATCTAACCCCCACAGCGCATTTCTTGGATCTTGATTTTCTAGATGAATCTATTTTATTAGGGGATTGGGCTATTCTGTGGTATAAAATTCATTTCAATGGAAACTCCTGAAACCAATCTTGTAGAAGGCTCACTGATCCCAGGCTCAACTGTTTAGGCATGGGTATTGCCTTCATCACACCCCCACAAGGGTATTTCTCTATTAATTAATGTTGTCATAAGGTTGAAGCAACAATGAAGTATAGTATCAAACTCTCATCATTGGTCTCATGTTGGATATCAAGATTTTTGTTACCACCTTTATGTTAAGGGTTATCAAAGAGAGTAATCAGGTAGATCAATGGTGCATACATCATCCAGAAGCCCGAGCATGTACTCTTTCTTAATCATGATCACAATCTGATGGCTTAGTTCCCTTATCAACTAGAGGTCACTCATTTTCCCCAATAGTCAATTTGATTCCCTGGATGGTGTAGATGCTTCTCTCATATATTTGGACCAGTGATATCTATTCATTCCTGTGGTGCATTGAAGGGTCGTCTCCCCTATTAGTGTAGACGATGATGACAAACTATAGTTAAGCTACATTACTATCAACTCTTCCACATTGGGTCCTTTGTATCCCCCATACCAAGTAAAAGAAATCTCTTACTAGGAAACTCTTTTAAACTAGTACCTCTACCATGGTAATCCCCTGATTGACAGATTCTAGCGCGAGAGAGTCCGTCCACGTGCAGTACAGTTTACCCTATTGGGTGGACCTATACTATAGGATACCCTCTACAAATTTCTGTTTAATGTAATACTACTATTTAGTATTCAAGGAATTGATATTTCCTAGGTTATTCATGATGTTCATAATAGATCATATGTTTCTCATTAGGTAAAGTCGAAACCCTATCACCAAATTCGAAGGTTGAGCTATTTTTGGACCACCATACTCTATAACTGCATCAAGTTTTTCAAATGGTTCCACACATTTAATATTCATTCCATTTTTTTAACATATTCCACTAGACCACCTCCCTACTACTGTGTATTATTATTAATTTTTGGTATGGGGACTCGATGCTGTGGGACTATACCCACCAGCAACAACTCTCTTGTGTAGGTTTATTCTGACCTAGATGGATTTATTTTCCATGTGGGAAAATATAATCCTACTAAAGGAGTTCAAAGACCATTCTATTGTTGAGTTAATGGATTCCAATATCATACATCAATCTTTAGCCCCTCACACTATTCTCACAGATAACGACACAAATATATGATCAGTGGTGATGAAAAAATTGTACGCCATTTACAACATTTGGTGAAACCACACTTCTCACAGTTATGCATAGGAAAATGGATAGATAGAGGCATTCAATAATACCCTCTATAATTTTTTTATTAAGTTGGTGTTCCAAATATGATGATTTGGAAGGAAAAGCTTCCTAACACTCTCTATTATAATAAGAAAATAACTTTCAATTCCACCCAGGTAACCATGTATTCCTTGGTGTATAGAATAAAGGAAATCTTTCCCATCATGATTTTGTTTGAATCACTTCGTAGATCTTTTTATAAACAAAATATGTTTTAAAGAGTATTATAATTCAATCTACATTGCTTATAATCTCTTGACGGGAACCATCATTGGGCCATTCAAAATCTGAATAGTCACTAGAATAAGATAACCTATGAATTCAATAAGAATGTTTTTCTCTGATCCTTCCTACAAGTTGAATAAGTATTTATCTTGAGGAAACTAATGCTACATATCAAGAAACTACCAAATATGGATCCAAAATGGGAAGGATCCTACATAATTCACATGTTTTACCCTAATGGAGAACACTCATTGGTAACCATGGATGGGAATGGAATTAGACATCCCACCAATTCTAGGTTCCTCAAGTAATACATTACATTAGAAAATAATGTTGCCTACATAATGTTAAACTAAAATAAAATGCCAAATCGTCCCACATAAAGATAACTTGGATTTCTAACCCTATGATTTGATTTCTATGACCTTAAACAAAGAACCCTTTTAGCTAAGATAGAGGATGTAAAACTACCGAAAACCATTTTCATAATCACGTCATAATATAATGTATTATGAATCATCCTATATCACATTAAACTGAATGGAATTTATATAACTATGTGTGGCTTTATTCCCATCCTTATGGGATTTGTAGGTGTGACTATACAATTCATCTTTGGGCCCAGAAGAAAATATAACTGTTCATCCTCAAGGCCTGAGTATTTTAGGGACTGTTTGGTGAAGTGTTGAGACTTACATGGTCATTATTCATATCATATTGCATCATGGAACTACACTACACATCCAAATTTTAGTTGAATCATCTTTTGGTTTGAGCTCTAAGATTATAATCTAAGACTCCTTTCATCCGAGTAATGTTGCGTTAAACTATGTTACACCATCCCACATAAAGATAAATTATTGTATCCTACCAATAAGATGTTAAACTATATATCATATAAGGTCCTTTATATATGATCTTAAATGTAAAGTAACCTTATATCCTTTATGATGTCAAACTGCCCCATTCCACATGGCATTAAACTACCGCCTCATCCTTATCTTATGATGTTAAGCTAAACATTATGTATCCTGTTTGAATGATGAAAAATTTCACAACACTCTGATGTCCTCATCTGAGGGGGAATCACCTTTGGTAGTGGGCACTCACTAGGAAATTTTTAGAACATTATATGGATTTATTTCTATCTGTATGGGAAATTTATCAATGGGAAGATGTTTTTTCTTTGAGTCTATCCCTTGGTTAAATAACCCTTTATTAGGAATATGTGTTGTGGAAGAGGGCCTACTTGGTTCTCATTCACATTGGCTTCATCACCTTTACATACTATGTATATCCATTCGAAAGGCCTCATTTTTTAATCTGATCTCTATGAACATAAACTAATATCCCCTTTCATCGGAGTTGTAGGATGTAAAACATCCTAGAACCATCTTCCTATTCACTTGATGATAAACTATATGATGCATCGTCCCACATGATGTTAAACTACATGTAATTTCCAAAAAAAATGTAGAGCTTGATTCGCTTCCTTAGTGTATATGTTGGAACTTGTAGATTTTTTTTCTTTGGGACTAACCGCAAGTATAAAACCTCTATTTCTTAGGAATATATGGTACGAAAAAAAGACTCATTTTCCCTCATTTAGGTTTGGTTCATCACCTTACCACACTATGTATTTCCATTATAAAGTCCTCATCCATTGATCCCTACTCTATTACCTTAAACTGAATGCTTCGGTTAAAGAATTATGACTTTAAACTATGAAAGCCCTGGAAACATATGGTGTGATAGATCTCCTTGGTCCTTGTTCACATTGGTGTATAGTGGCCATTTCATATATACATCAATGGGATACCACCTCTTATTAGCCTCCAAGTTGCATGATTCTTAATGGTGTGACACATTCTTCCTTATCACATAATGTTAAACTGCATGATATCCAAGAACTACATGTAGCTTTATTCCCATCATTATTTTAATTATAGGAAAATAAGGAAATTTTGTCTTCGGGTCCTGCTCCTACTTCATTAACCCTATTTTTTCCTCATCATCACCTTCATTTGGCATCAATCCACTAACATGCCATATATAAGAGCCCTAGAGGAGTTTCTTCTAATAATAATGGATTGGGACCCTCTATCTGATAATCTTTATTAAAAAAACTCAGATTCATTAGGGAAGAGAATCTAGAGTGTTGGATTCAATATGGTCATTCTCTCATTTGATCTTCATGCTTCATGTGTCCATTTTTTTGGTTCTATGTCAACCTTCACACCAAAAGGGACCCCTTAATGGTAGGTTGTCTGGCCATATAGATCACCTACCATCTTGGTCCAACACCCTGGAATATCTCATGTGATATTTTGGGATAGGTTACACATTTAGAATATGGTCAGTGGCCGACCCTCATTTGTATGTTCCCATCCTAAGATACATTATATGGAAACTCTATCTTGAATAATGTCCTCATTAATTATCTATCGTTGGGCCAAACCCATTGGGTCCTAAATACCAGGTAATGTGAACAAATCCCTTTCCACATCCTTATGTCTAGGAGGAACTTCAATACCCTTATTGTTACCCCCATGTGGACTTTTATGAGTTGTGCAGGTATATCAAAATTGTTGGCATATCCTTATGTGGCTTCCCCATTCCCTTGTTGTTTGTTTCCATGTGTTGTAAGAATCCACTCTTCCCCTTTTTCCCAAAATGATCATGGATAATATAGGATTAGGATCCGTTGGTAGGGTATTTACCCACATAGAAGACCCACACAGATACTATGGTCCAAACTCTATGAATATAAAATAGAAGTTTCTGTCTAAAACACCTGATGTTTAACTAAGCATCCAATTCCAAGCCTTATGAAATCAATATATGTGTGGGTTTTCCTTGAGGGAGTGTGTGGTTCAGTTTTGAGACCTCCTTGGTCCTTATTGATGTTGGGTTACTTCATGGTGCCACACTACACATTTCCAGTTTGGAAGGCTAACCTTACAGTCTAAGCTCTATGAACGTAAACTATGATTCAATACATCCTTATTATATGATGATAAATAATATAACAACCTTTTTCCTTGTCATTTTGTGTTAAACTACACATTCTACATCTGGGATGTATGATGGTAAAGTACACAGCGCTACGATGTCTTCACCTAAGAAGATGTCACCTGTTGGCATTGTCTATCTACCACGCCATTATCAGAACTATGTGTGACTTGATTCCCATCTTCGTGGGATATTTAGTGCTTCCCAAAAACATTTCTCTTAGTCCTAGCCATAGAATCACAAGATTACCTCTTTAGCCCCTAGGCCAAGGTATCATTTAAGAGTATGTCATATGACAGGCATCCTTAATCCTCATTCATGGTAGGTTTCCTCATTTCATCACACTTTACATATTCTCCATTTTCAGTCATAACTCTTTTACCTTAAACTAATATTTTCAATGGCCTAGTTCATATTATTTTAAACTACATTGAAACAATGATTTTATAGTTCGAGTGGATATCACCTCTTTTGGCATGATCCATTTTCCATGAAATCTTCAAGATCTATGCTTTGCTTGATCCCCGTATGTAAAGGATATGTAGTGACATTGTGAAATCATGTCCCCAAGACCAGCTGCATAATTTTTAGGTCCCCATTTTGGACCTTTTAGAATGGGTTCCCCTTTGAGAATGTGTGTTGTGGTCAGTATCTCATTGGTCTTCATTCATGTTAGGACATTTTCTACACCATGCACCTCTCCCATGGGAAGCATATTTTCTAGCTGCATGCTAATAAAGTATGTTAAATTTTTATCCTCACCGTCTGACATTAAACTACATGGGTACATCCCATGCACACGACGTTAAACTAGAAACCTCTGGTTCATGAACTATAACCATGAACTTAGAGCTTTTAGTATGAAAAAAATAAACATCAAACTATTTACAACACCCCTTAGGTACCCGATCCTTGAGGACAGATTTGATTCCACATATGGATGTTATGTACCGGTTTATTTTAATGTAATGTGGTATAATTTCAAGAGTGTGGGGATCCTTTTGAAAATTCCATTACTCCACTTCCACTCTTCATGCATCCCCTTATTTGTGTCCCTATCATCTTTCATGTCTAAAATGACCCCTTAACGGTAGGATGTCTGTCTATATGGATTTCCTATCATCCTGGGCCAATGCCATGAAAATTTTCAAACAACATTTTGAGATAAGTCAAAAATTTTGAATATCGTCATCTTCCAAACCTCACTTTTATGTTCTTATCCTAGATATCTAGTGTATTCATTCAAATTGTATACCCCCTTCTATTCTTGGGGATATCCAAAATACCTAGTTTTTTCTCTATGTTCATCCACACATGTTGAGTTGGAATTTTTGAAATTTTGGAAATTTCACACCCAAAAAATCATCTTCATTGTTGTGTACTCCCATATGATGTGGTGTCCTAACTTCACTCCTTGTTTCCCACACCGATCATGGCTCACATGTGATTAGGATTCTTAGTAGGGTTGTACACATATAGATAAGATGAACAAAATTGTGGTTCAAGTTCTATGATCATTAACTTTGATCTCTTTCTTCTATGTAACATTATATTAAGTTGTGATACCCCGTACCAAAAAATGTTGAACTACTATATCCTTATTGTACGACGTTAAAATGCATGGTTTGGTCCTTTCATACGACCTTAAACTGGGGAGTCATCCTCTTGGATACATAATGAATAACATCACAACATTATTGTGTTCTAACCTGATAGAGAATCACCCATGGCGCTGGACAACCCCCATGCCACTTGTTAGGAACTACACATGGCTTGATTCCTATAGAGACACCCATACTTTTTATCCTCATCCAGCCACTCAAAAAATATGGAAAAATAAGAAATATCTAATGCTTGTTTTCTCTATGCATGGGTCTTACTGGAATAGAAAAATTACCCCCCCATTAATTACATATGACGTTATTCTCTTTCCCATGGGATATGTAAGAACACTCAGATCATTGATCATGGGTCCAACCAAAACATTATTTCCCATTTTCACATCATACCATCTTTATCCTTATAGTAAGATATTAAACTTCTTGGGATTCCATTACTACATGTGTCTTGATTCCCCACATTGTGGGATATGTAGTAACTCCCAAACACTTTTTGATTGAGATCATCCACAAACCCTATGGGTAAAACTCAACAATCTTAAACTGGGAGTCCTATTGTCAAAAATATATGACATTAAAGTAGTAACCCTATGGTCTAAACTCTATAAACCAAAACTATGAGCCTCATTGGGGGTATGTGGTGTGATGGTGGGTCTCCTTGGCCTTTATTCATGTAGTGGTTTTTTCTTTCATCGCATCACATATTCATCCTTTATATCAATTCCATGGTGTTTGTATGTTTGTAATCTTCCATTGGCTTATTCAAATTTGGTTTATCTCCTCCATTCCATGAAAACTTTCTAGGAATAGACATCATTATCTGTGAAACAAAACTTTAAATTATTGGCTAGGGTCCCGGTAGTATGACCTTAAAATATGTCCAATATCCTATTCATATGATGTTACACTATTACAAGAATCTTACTCACTATACGATGTTAAAATATGTGTTCTTCAGCGTCAATTTTATGACATGAAACTGAAAAGAATCCCAGGCCTTCACCTGAGAGATCCTCTCCCATAGTCATGTTCAGCTTCTGCATTGTTCGCATCCTCATCTATCATTTGTAATTTGAGATTATACTCCCCTGGGAGTTGGGTTTGAGCTTTTTTCAAACCAATTCACATACACCAATGTGTTCCCAGCCATAATGGAGTAATTTAAAGAGTTTTGGAATCCTATTTAACACTCCTCCAATCCATTTTGGTTATTCACATTCCCCTTATTTAAATCCTCATCCATTTTTCATCTTAAGGAACCCCACTAATAGTCTAGTACCATAACACTTTAGCTCACCTACCATTCTAGAAAGGCAACCCAGAATACTTAGGATAATATTTAAAATTTCATCTCGTGTTTGGAATATAGTCATTGGTTGAACCCCTTTTTTCCCTATTTCAAACTGATGGTATTGATACTGTGTCACAAATATGGTCTGTTGTAATCTCGTATAGGCATTCCATCACCATTATACTCCAAATTTTTGGGAATTATGATTCAAAATTTTCATTCATATTTTTTACTACTGATTATAACTCCCTTGGTGTCATCCCATTCATGTGATAAAGCACATTCAGAAAGAAAATATGGCTACTCTAAGATCCCTACTCTTAATTTACAACCTCTCTCAACCTGAATACTCTGGGTCATCATTCAAAAATAGCAGACCCCAAGTATTCAATTATTATCTAGAACTGTCATAAAAAATGAATGATTATGTTGTCATCCCTTTTTTCTCACACCAATCACAACCCATTTGATAATAGGGACTGATCATTAGTTGCTTCACATATATGACCAAAGTGAATTGATTGAATTGAGAAGGAAATAATGTAATGAATTCAGTTTAAAGAAAGAAAAAAATGTATTCTTCCTAGGTTTTTCCAAAACACAACCCTTATGGATATTCCCCATCAATGGAAAAATGTAGTGTCACCACTTTTTGGAATGTGGCTTCCAGAGTCTCCTACTAATTTGTTAGATCCATCTTTTCATTGATGGACACAGAACAAACCTCTTCAGCCCTGATCTGCATTCTGTTCCATTCGTCTCTAAGCCTAGCCCCCAGATGACAAGTATATTCTAGATGGTCTTGGGCTTTCACCAACTGGAACTTCAGTTGTTCAATGTGTTCCGACAGACTAGTGAAGACTGTGGAACACTCATTCGTCTTCTCGTAATGGAGTCATATTTTCTATTCAGCCTCATTGAAGATATGGATGTCTCAAATTGCTTTTGGCACCAGGAAGAATTTTGGTGTGGACTTCTCTCATGTATCTTCCCAACAAGATAGTTGTTTATCATTACATGAAGATGGAGATCATCCACCCCTCCGGAATTGAGACTCTACAGTCTGGAGCGTATAGAAAACATTTGACTCAGCCATTCTACCATTAGGATATCAACGAAACATTTGATACACTTCCACACCTTGTGCCATGTCATATTTCTCTCCTAAGCTATGTGAGGATTAGAATACTCTTGTCCTCTAGGGTCTGTAATTATGTATTCTGGAAAGATAGACAATAATTCAATAGTAGGATCTTCCTCTGGAAACCTATCTAACGGATTAAGATCTATGACATGGGGTGACCTTATTCACTCATTTCTTCTTTAACAGCCACATCTTCACCTGTTTAGTGGTCCTCATTGTTGGTGAATTCACTCATAACAACAAATTCCCACTTGCTGGGTGAAAATTCAATATCCACTATAGTGTTTGGATCCTCATGGCTAGGTACAATCATCAAGAGACCCCCCATAGATGTCCTATACTATTCATTTTTTGGGCTTCCTTTCTTATGAGAACTCTGTGGAATTGACACCTTGGTCAGCTAGATTCTTAGTTAAAACATTTGTCTCTGTAAAAGATAGAGACTTACCAGAGCTAAGTATATCTAGATAATGTGTATGGGTCCATGTGGGAACTTCTACCACTAGAGACCCCTCAACACATTTTATCTCACTGATTGAAAGAGGATCCTTATAAAAATGGTGACAATATGAAATTCTAAGGTCGTCACTTAGACCCCTTCTGCAAGCTCAATTCTTGCTGCTTCAACCACAACCAGTATGAGACATTACTCAGCCCTGGAAATGGGATTTGGGACACATCCCTATATTTCCATCGGAATATTCTCATCCCTAGTAGTGGGAACAACTTGATCATCACCAATATGTTCTTGTAAAAGAAATTTTTAAAAAAAAATCCTAGCTATTTAAAGAAAATATGCTAAGAGATACATGATTCAAGAATCACATTGATACATTCAATATGTTCCTAATCAAATTCTTTGAGTTCACCACTCTCACATGGGCTCCCCTTATGATCTGATATCCCTTAGGATTCCTCACATACATGAACTACATCCATGGAATGTTATTATTATTATTATTATACTTCATCATCTCTTTATTCTTCCGGTTCTTCGTAATCTTCTTCTTCTTCATCACCATCATCCTTTGGTGTAATTTCTTTGGTATCATTCTCTAGAATGAGTATCAATATTAATAGTAAACAAAACTCTTCATATTTCCCCTGTTGGAATTTTTATATGGCCATGTCCATTAGATACGCGTGTCGCTGATGAAAATATGCCCTATCTACCAACTAGGATAAGCCCAATTTTTGGTAGATGGATCCCACCACGCATCATTTTCTTCCCCAAGCATTCCGGATATAATTATTTCCATAGTGTTTTCCAAGTTGACCCAAGTATATGGAATATTGAATCTAAGGTGGGTTGATGCAGGTATCTCAATTGGTTCATAGTGGATACTATAGTTGGTCCATGAGGCCACCTTCCTGAATAACCCACCTCAGAAAATGGAGGTGTAGCTGCAACTTGTAATGTTTTTACCACTGAGGTTATAGCTCATTTTGTCCCTACCATCAGGCTTACCTTTGGTACTACTTACTCATTGGTGGTTATCATTATTTCTCACTGCCCAGACTCAACACTTTCTACCATGATTTTTAAAATTCACTTTTACATAGTTTCTTCTGGATATGCCGCCACCCAGTGATCAACATATTCTATTGACAGGCCAGAATCAACATCAGTGGGGGTAGTGTGACTATTTCACCAAAGCCAACCATTTTAAACATGACCCACAATAGGTGAACGATACCAGGGTGACTCTTCTCTAGGACCTCTCAAAACATATTCTTTAAAATTATTTGTAGGAACCCAAATTTTCTGGTGAATCATGATGGTATTTATGGCTCATAAAATATCTTTCCATTGATCCGGGATACTAACACACCATCTTTGATGCTCTGTAAGTATTCCCTCTACTTTAGTATACCTCATTGATCATCCACCAACTAGATGACTAAGGTAAAAAAAATTGTTGGAAATTTAGGTTTTCATGATTATTTATCAACAGCTTGACCCCCTCCTCATTGGGCTTCTGTGTTTGAACCCCAATGACCTTTAAAAGGGATGGTCATAGGCCTTGTTCTGGAGGTAAAGGTATGTCATATCCACCGTAATGAGTAGTAATCTAACCATGGAGGTTTTAGAATGGTTTGTAAATTATCTTGGATGTTACTCCCCATTAAATGCGCCTGAAAATTTTGTACAACCTCACCAATAAATGAACTCTATGGTTAACATTCTTACAAGCTTCCATGATCACATCCATTACCAGCATCCCCAGATGGACCCCCATCATTGTTTCCATCACTGGTAAAAGCCAACTGATTAGGAATAAAACAAGGAAAGAGGCATATCACACCTATAGATCATGGATCTCATTCACACTATAGCCCCATGAATGATATTCTCCTACTTCAATAATCATCCAATATTATCTGGCCTTGACCCTTTGTGATACTGTTGGGATTTTCCTCCCCCTATATAGCATCCATACCTATAAATCCTTCGTGATTAATTTTCTAAACTCTTTCTTGTATGGGATATAAATCAGAATGAATTTTATACCCAGCCTCTCCTTCGTCAGATCCAACAAATTTTGTGTTAGAATGAGGGTTCATTATCTATCTCCCCATATATTTTATTTTGGTAGGAACTCATCATATTGATGTCCCTCTAGGGGAAAACATTTGATGTAATGGATTTCAAAAAGACTAATTTTATCCTCCCCCTGGTGGAGGTAGAATGTATTTGGGTCTAGAAACCATAAACTAAAAAACTCTATCATAAGTTTCGGCTGGTGGTGGAAATTAAATTACGACGTCCACACAGCTCTAAACTACTCGATTTATCGAAGATCTCCCCAAAATTCCCCAAATTTTTGGATCACAGACTATGACTATTCACATTCACTTATAAAATTACCCTTGAGCCTCAACTCCCAATCCTAATTCCATCCTTTTCTCTCATCAATGATTCTTCTCTGAATAGTGTGTGCATAGTGAGTGAGAAATTCTTTAGCCATCAGTTCACTCCCCACACATGTCCAAGTTTTTGGATTCAGTATGTAAAAGGACATATCCTGAGTCTCTCTTCTAGGGTTTCCATTTTTTGATGTTTTACTACTGAATTTTATCTTCAAGTGTGGCCCCTAATTGCAGTCAGTCAGTATCAAATCCTAGAATGGTCACTTTCTCTAGAATGCCAAAGTTTCATAGTGGGAGGTTGTTTCTCTAGACGTAATCTTTGTAAGACTTTGTTAGTAATCATTATAGAATTTGATTTTCTAATATTATACTTTTTCATAATGAATCTATGGATTCATAATCAACACAGCCCTCTGTGCAGCATAGGCAAGCTCCCTCTCAACAATGGACTCTTCACCAGCCATATCGTTTATTCTATAAAATCATGAAGGACATGGAACAAAAGATTGGGTTTTAGAACGAAAAAATAGATGGTCACTCACAAAATAGGTTATTTCCATGAAAATTTTGAATATTTATTAAGCATGTAAGATTTGAAAGTTTCACCTAAAACAACGACCAAACTCAGGGTCTTTCACATAAGAATTAAAAACGTCTGCGCATGAGAACGAATCATCTTTTGTACTGAAATTCAAGGTATTATGCATTGATCACCTTTTATTATTTATAATAATTTAACACATATTCTGCATGAATTAAAGTTTTTTTATGCATCGGTCTTCATATTTTGCATGCACCTCTCTGAACTAATTGTTATCATTGGTGTTTCTATCGGAACCCGACCTTATAGTCCTATTTCACATCATATTGCAAGGGGAAAATTTTTGGCAGTAAATATTCTTGAGGCCATATATAGGAATATTTCAACAACTCAATTCCATAATTGTACTCAAATAAAAATTCTATGAACCCCAAGGGAGCGACACATATGTTTTTATGCTTGTGCATAAACTGAAATTACACACACAAGGCCCTTTGGCTCCCAATGTGTCGTCAAAGGAATTCTTTCCCCTTGACATCCTAAAAACATCAAAAAAGATGTGAGAATAAATAAATGTTGAGATTCAAAATGTTTTTACATACGTAATGATCCTTCATACCAAATGCAATGTCAATCAGCCACTTCTGCGCTGCAACTCTTATGTGTCGTTTCAAATAAATTCTCATATAAATAGAAGGGTACCCCACCCTTTTGGTGTAACTATGTTGAATTCAATCCATCACTCTCATGTGTACATGATGACCCCTTCCATGACTACATATAAGTCATGGATTCAATGTATATGACATTCTGTGATAGGTTCTATAGTGGCCCTAACTTTACAAATATTGACATTACATAACCTTTTTGGAATACATAAACATTATACAAAAGTACACCCAAAGTCTATAGTTAGAAAACTGCCTTTGAAAACATGGAAACATAAACACTAGTATATATGTGAGATAAATAATATCCCACTAGGTTTTTATTGAATTGGACCCTTCTTAGACATATCAAACATTTTACATAATATCATAACATGGGGGAAAGGAAACATAGAAGGGGTGAGCTCAAATTTCCAGTGAGGGTAAACAAAGGAGACATGTAAGCATAAACATGAGTATAAGTATATGATAACATGATTTTATAATTAGAATATCATACCATGAATATCAATGATCATGTCTACAATCATAGAATAATGATTGGTAGTTCATAATACATGAATCATATAAAATAAAGAGAATAATCCATGAAAGAATAAGATAGTACTAAGACATTGAATTGTGGAAAACACATAAAAATATAATCATTTTCATAGTATCCAAGGAATCATATCCATGGCCATCTTAGAAGTATGGGTACACTCCCTATACCATCATAGTAGTCATGGTTTACTCCCATGACCATCATAGTTGCATGGGTTCACTCCCCATATCATCTTAGTAGTCATGGATCATCCCCATGGCAATCATAGTAGTTAAGGTTCACTCCCAATTCTATCTTAGTTTATCTCATGATATAAAAAAACTTTACCTAATGCATTGGATGGATATATATGTCCCATCCATAATATAATGAAATCATACATACATGTTCCACAAGATCGTAAATAAATATATCATAACCCACAAAATGAAATGGGTATCATAAACATATAAACATATTATAACCTATGAAAAGATATAATTTTCATAATCATTTCATCATAAACATAACCCATGAAAAGAATAAGGTTTCAAAAGCATATAACCCATGAATGAGAAATGGGTTTCATAAACATATTACCCATGAAGACGAATTGGGTATCATAAATTCCATGAAATTATGAATAACTCATTCATAGAAAGGATATGAATGTAACCTTTAGATATTTTCCTATAAAGTATGAGTAACATCAATAGATGTCATCTTAGATGGAAAATAATTTTGAAATATCCTTTAAAAACATTTCTTCAGGGAAATATCATTTTATTTTTGAAAATTTATTTTTAATACATAAAACTATTTGAAAATATTTTTCATAGAAAATACCTTGAATACTTATAAAGAATACAAAAAATCATTTTGGAAACTGTTTTCCTTGAAAACTCATAAAATAAGCTTTAAAACCTTTTAAAACCTTTTCTTTTAAAACACTTGAAAACGTTTAATGAAAGTTTGAAAATGTTTTTAAAAACATTTATATAAATATACTTTGAAAACTTATAAATAATTCTTGAAACCATTTTTAAAATCATTTTTCTTGAAAACATATAAAAGATGCATTGAAAACGTTTTGAGAACTATTTCTTGAAAGCTCTTCTAAAACCTGTAAATAAGAAAGGACAACATTTTTATTACAATTTTCCTTTAAAAAATATTAAAGAAGTCTAAAATCCTTTTTAAACCAAATTTCATTAATAATTAATTTTAAAAAATTTATTAAAGATTAACCTTTGTAATTATTAAATGAGGGCTTCAATTAAATGATGAAAAGTAAATTGGTATATGTTATATGAGTTCAAAATAAAATTTATATTTCTTAGTAAAAATGATAGAAAAGTTCCTTGTTGAGAAAGATAAAATAATATTCCCTTGAAGATATTGGGAAAATAAAAATGGTTAAAAAAATACTTTTATATATTATAGGGGAATGGTATAATATTCTTTTAAACTCTATTTATAAAACATATATTTCCGACCAAATAGAGGGTAAAGTCGGGCCTTCTTAAAAAAAATTCTTATATACCAAAGAGTAGAAGTTGGTACCAATACATGAGTATATCATGAAATAAAATTGGATAAGGAAACACGTAAATATTCTGAAGATATGGATCATAATATTTCATCAAATGAATCATAAACATAAACAATCTCTTGAAGCATTGAGATTATCTCAATAAACTCTTATAATTTCATATCATGGGATCATTCTCTCCATGTAAGGAAAGGAAATTAAATGAACCATATAATATCATTAAAATATTGAGATTCAATATATGGCATGTAAAATGGAAGTACATTCACCCTGGAAAAGAGTATAGGTGCATAACAAAACTTGAGTCTCATAGAAGAAATATTTTGACAAAACATTTTTACCAATTTGGTAACTTTTGAAACTAAATCCCCATAAAAGATGGATCATAAAATTAGAGTGTGAATATTCATAAATTTAATTATAATATACATATAATACAATCTTGTTCAGTACCTAAACCACACAAAAGGAAAGAGTGGCGAACAAATCTTGTATCTCACAAAAATTAAAAGTAAGATGAAATCACCTTACGTTGTATCTTAAATATCCCCATACTCATAAAATATTTTAGTATAATAAATATAAGAATATTATAAAACATATATAGAAGGATATTATTTTATCTATTACCATATATTTTTTTATTATAACCATATATTACCTTCTTGTTAACGATCCTACGTTAAGGTTTCATTTTGTGTAATATTCGCTTTGTTCTTCGCATGGGTCTTAATTTATTTACATCATTTATCCTTATACATATATCATGATTAATGAATTTATAACATTATATAAATGGTTTAATATCCAGTATATGTATATTATAATAATATATAGCATAATGAAGTATGTAATAGAATACACCATTCATCGAGACGGTAATTGCATGAATGTTGTTTTTCGTTCTTATTGTCGTATTGAAAGAAAGTGTGTAAATGGAACATATATATATAATTATTAATGTATAATAAATATATCATATATATCATATAATTTAATTTAAACCATAATTAATACATTCCATGTGGTTTGTGAACGAATCATATCGCTTTGAGGGGGTGGTAGTCCACACTTCCTCAAACGAGATTATCATATTAACACCAAATGGAAGTTAAAGTAATGTGTGTTGTAAAAGGGATAAATAATCTAAAATAAATATTAAATATAATATATGGAATATATAAATAATATTTACATCATAATGGGAACCATGATTGGTGGTAAAGGATAAATGAAGAGTCATCGTTTCTTGAGGCAGTAGTTCGCGGTACATAGAAACAGTATGTTCAACTTCCATTACATGAATATGCGTGTAAGTGTACGTAATAACCATTGAATAAAAACATAATAGTATGTGGAATTTTTTTCTAGAAAGTAATGTGATAAATATATTTTATTGGGTGCATATGTAAAATAATGTAAGGGATATTGAGGGGATACATTACCTCTAAATCGGGTAACTCTATTGGGTTTAGGCCAAAAAGTTTCCACGAGAAGATTTATTCCCAAGGAATGATTCAAGGTAGAAGTGAGGATATATGGGAGGATAAATGGTAATACATGTTTCAAACATAATATTTATTATGGGTGTGAGGAATGGGTAGATATGGTGTCCTTTTATAGGGGTGGAAAATGACTCACTTGGAATTTTTTTAAAACCAATTAGGTGTGCACATGTTCTTACCTAAAAAAATCCATACAAATCAAATAAAACAAAAATATGGAAGGCTTATGGAACAAATATAGAAACCCAATTGGTGTTGGAAGAGTTTCTATGTCATTTGGTGCATTAATTTTAAGGTTTATTCACTAATTAAGTTTAATTTGGCCTTAACTATCATGATTAATTTCAATCACTTTTATATCTAATTTTGGACGAAAATTAAAATAGTCTTATTATAACATATGTATATTATAATGAATAAAATGGTGAATATAATATTTTTTTAATTCAAAACATAGAAGCAGAAAAATTAAGATTTGTGCTAATCCCTCACACGGGATGAAATAAAAGGGTTTTAATGTAGGAAAAAGATAAAATGTTTGTTGAGGTTTTATATTAAATTTCAATTTGAAATTGACTATAATGAATTATATTGTATTAATAGATGTAATATTTTGCTAATGTTACTTGAAAACATATTTATAATATCATTTATCCTTAATAATTAATTCTACAAAAATGCAATTTTTAACTAAAAAGCAGTATTTTCACTATTTATCAAAAAATGGTGTTTCTGAGAAAAATACCAAAAATTCGCCTTATAATAAATTTGATGTTATGAATTTAAAAATTAATTTAATTTTATCAAATTAAATTTATAAATGTTTCTAAAATTACATTAATTATTATAATTAGTTTATTTGAGGAAACAATGTTTTTAAATATAGAAGGACTTTACCAAAAATCATATATTTCACTATCAATATGTTTTATTTATATAAAATAATTTATAACCAAAATTTGGAATTTATTTATTAATATTTATATAACTACGTTTAATTTTTTTGCTACAATTATCTCTTTTAAATAATTATAAATATGTAAAAAATATGATTCATAGAAACTATGTGTTGCGTGTACTGTACGCCATGTTGGTGTTACTTGTAGTGCATGCCAAGAAGTTATTATGTGTAGAGCATGCCAAGTTGGTGTGAAAAAATTTTTGACATAGTTTTTTAATATATATATATAATTATTTCCAATGTCATGTGAAATAAAATTTATTAAAATGATAAATTAATTCAAAAAAAATTAATCCTAAAAATCTCAGGGTGTTACATTTTTCCACCCTTAAAATGAATTTCACCCTCAAAATTTGTTTTGGTCATCAAAGGTTTAATACCTTAAAGTTTCATTCATTGAAACCCACATTGTAAATATGGATACAAAAAAAATCCTTAAAAAGGTCCATTTGGAACAATAACAGCTACCAAAAGTAACATATAACAAGGTTTCCACATAGTAAAACATAGGTTAATATTGAAGATTTGACATGGTGGAAAAGCATAAATATTTATAGGGAGTGATTGAGGTCATAAATAACAAATAAATTAATAATAAAAGGAATGATGAGGGCATATAAGTCATATATATATGATTATTTAAAATTCCATCAGCTCAACAGAAATTAAGGTATTAGGACAAAAAAATTATCACTTTCAGAACGTTGAATAATTATTGATATATTTCTATAAAAAATAATTATAAGGTTTTAATTTTTAAAAATTTATAATACATCCATTAACTTGTGTACTGAATGTATAAAAATTTAATTTGATCAATAAAGTACTAAAATATGATTTTAATAGATAATTAGGCCCATAAAGAATAAAAACCAACATGCATTAATCTTTAATATTAAAGAGTAAAACTAATGGTTCATCATAAATATTTATTCATTCGAAATAAATATACATTAACTGGGACATTGTATAGGCTAGTGGTAGGCGTAAAACCCTTATCAGCCTTCAGTCATGGGTTCAACACCTACAGCCTTACCGGACTTGATTGGTTGTCACCCGATATACATGATACCCCTTTTTAAAACCGCTCTAATATAAAATATTAGATTTACATCCTTAAAATAAGGTTAATAATTGATTAACCTTTTAACCTAGGTTATCAACATAAACTCTATGCACAAATACTTCCCCCAATATTTAAAATAAACTTTTCATGTACAGATATCCTTAAAACCCTTCAGAAAGATAAAAATCCAAAAACATTGAAAGAGAGTATCAAAACCAGATTAACATTTATTCCTATATAACACTAATAATATATTGGTTGTAACATTCCAAAAATTTGAATACCCTTATTGTATATTCCCTTAAAACATGGTAACAACATGAATTTACATAAATAATTTTTGAAAACATGCATAATTCCTTATTCCAAAGTATATTGGATTTACTCCTATAACCAAATGATGTTCAAAACTTTATTAGTGGTAGCATAAACCCCCAATAACCAATTCATTACTTGGTAAAAGGGTAATAAATACTGTTTAATTTACTTATTCATATCCCATGTATATTTATCCATATAACATTATCTTGACATAATGAGAATTTTAATGGTTACCTTCCTTAGTCAAAATATCACATCGTCATTAAATAAATTTACCATTCTATAGGTAAAATTAAAAATAAACTTGAAAATACTGAGTGAAAACAAAAGTATAACAATAATTTTATATTTCCTCATTCAAAATATTTGAATCCAAATACATAAATACTTTGATTACTTAATCCACTAAAAATAATACCTTTTTTCCTTTAAAATTTCATTTGTATTCTCATAATCATCCACAATGTAACCAATGCTTACACCCACTTGTTGATTATCTTCAAGAAATTTCCACTTAGGAAATTGGGTTATATAATGACCATTTTATCCACACTTAAAACACTTAACCATTAATGATGACTTAGGGAGGAAAAATTAACCATTCATATCTTTAACTAAACTCTCAATTTTCCACTTGTAGTAACATTATTTGTGTCCTTATTTTCTTTAGTTAAAACACCTTTTTATTCCTCCAAGGCATTCACTTATGTGATTCTTTAGACATTCATATCACAAAGAAAACTGATTCTTCTTTCCTCCATGGTCTCAATCACCCGAACTCTCAATTAAATCCTTCTTTCTCTTTTATAGTCAGACATAGAGTTAGTTAAGGTAAACATTGTTAATCATGTTTCATGAAAAAATATTTGGAATGATCATGACATCGTTTACCACAATTATCATTCCAAATAACTTATCATCATAAAATATTCCATCAAATTCAAAATTAGACATGTTCCTTCTGGTTCCAACTATTGACTAAAACCATACGCATAGTGTGATCATTTATTAACATAGATGAAACCCACATTGTTATGTAAATAATTACGTACAAGCTGTTGAAATCATGACACCTTCCATAATCTATGACATCATTGGTTTATCCAAGGTTATTTATAGATAATAAATATCTAAATATTTCTTGATGTTCGGTAAAGAGTTTGTGAATTCCCAAAGAATATCCAGTGTTAGTGTCAAACTAGGTGTGTAGTAAGGCCCATTATTGTGCACCAGATTACCCTGATTCAAGCTAGGAACATCGGGTTGGAGTTTTTAACCCTAGGTACATCTGTACCAAAGTTAGATTCACTTATAGTATCCAGATAGGTATGTATTTCATGAAAACCACTCAATTTATTATTTACAGATATTCCAATACATTTTCCTAAATGATAACTCATCCTTATACTTGTCCTTATAGACATCCCTATACATATCCTTATAAATAAACCTACGGATCTCATTATGATATTATAATCCCAGTTTTCAAGGGTTAACTATAACTTTCCACTAATACCAAATATAGAAACCCTCAATTTACAAACATATACATTACCTTATTTGTGTGGAACACTTAAACATTATACAAAAAGATGCCTAAATACTGTAGTTGGTATAATGCCTTTGGAAACCTAAAAACATAAACACTGGTACATATGTGAGATATATCATCTTCCACTAGTTTCTTCTTGACTATAACCCTTCTTGGAAATATAAAATATAGTACATGTCATCAAAACATGGGGGAAATGAAACATAAAATGGGTGATCTCAAATTCTCAGTAAGGGTAATCAAGGGAGACATGTAATCCGAAAACTAAGTATAAGGTTACGAGAACACGATCTTGTAAATAAAATATCATACCCTTCATATCAAATCTCATAATAGAAATCAAGGAATAAATATTAGCAGTTCATGAAACACAAATCATATAAAATATAGAGCATAATTCATGAAATAATAAGGTAGGGATAAGACATAAAATTTTGTAAAAAACACTTAATAATATAATGAATTCTATATTATCCAAGGCATCACTTCCTATACCATATTTTTAGTATGGGTTCACTCCACATACCATCATATTTGTCTTGGATTACTCCCATGGCTCTCAAATTATTAAGATTTCACTCTTCATACCATATTTGTAGTAATATTTCACTCCCACGGCCATCATAGTAGTCAAGGTTAACTACCAGGTCCATATTAGTTTATCTCATGAGATATAAAACTTTACACAGTTCATTGAAGGGAGATATAGGTCCCACCCATCACATAATTAAATCATACATACATATTCTTTAAGATCATAAAAAAACATATCAAAACCCATGAAATGAAATGGGCATCATAAACATGTAAACATAATATAACTTGTGGAAAGAGATAGGTTTCAAAATCATTTCATCATAAACATGCCCCATGAAACGATGTGGGTTTCAGAAGTGTATAACCCGTGAAATAGAAATGGGTTTTATAAACATATTAACCATGATGAAGAAATGGGTTTTATAAATACGATGACATTAAACATAACTCATTCATATAAAGGATATCAATATAATCATTAAATAATTTTCTATTAGGTTTGAGTAACATCAATATATGCCATGTTAAACGAAAACTAATTTTGAAATATTCTATAAAAACATTTCTAGAGAAAAATATCCTTTATTTTTTAAAATATTATTTTTAATACATAAAGCCATGTGGAAATTATTTTATTATAAAATACCATAAAACATATAAAGAATATATTAAAACATTTTGAAAACCTTTTTCCTTGAAAACATTCAAAATAAGATTCAAATGATTTTAAGATAATTTTTCTTTGAAAACATTTAAAGAGAGATTAAAAATGTTTTGAAAACAATTTCTTTGAAAATAATTTGAAACTTATAAAGAATTCTAGAAAAAGTTTTCAAAATCATTTTTCTTGAAAAATTATAAAATATGAATTGAAAATGTTTTGAAATCACTTTCAAAACTGGTAAATAAGACATGAAAACATTTTGAAACCAATTTTCCATGAAAACATTAAAATATGTTTGAGAAAATTTTAAAAACAATTTTCATTGAGAATTAAATTTAATGAAATTTTCTTAATGATTAACCTTTTTAACAATGAAAAGGGGTATTTGAGTAAATGATTATAGGTAAATCCATGAATGTGGAACAAGATCAAAATAACAAACCCTTTGCATGGTAAAAATGATATTAAAGTGCCTTGTTTGGAAAGAAAAAAGAATATTCGCTTAATGATATTGTTAAATGGAAAAATAGAAAAAACAATATCTTTTATATATCATAGGGTAATGGTATAATATTCTTGGAAAATATATTTATAAAATAGAGATTTCAAACTGAAGAGAGGGTAAAGTTGGGTTTTCTTAAAAACACTTTATTAACTATGTTATGTACCAAAGAGTATAAAATGGTAGAAATACATGAGTATAAAATAAAATATCATATTATAAGTAAAATAACCAATATTATTGAGATTAGGATCATAATATTTCATCAAATTAAGCAAAAACAAAAACAATCTCGAAAAACAATGACATTCTCTCGATAAACTCTTATAACATTGTATCTTGGGATCATGATCTGCATGTAAGGAACGGAAATTAAATGAATCATGTAATAGAATTAAAATATTTAGATTCATTATATTTAATGAAAAATGTAATTATATTCACTGAGAAAAAAAAATTTAGGTTTATAATAGAACATGAGTCTCAAAGAAGGAAAATGGTGAAAAAGCTTTTTTAAAAAAAATTGGTAACTTTTGAATCGTAAACCCCCTGAAAGAAATATAATCAAAATGGAATGTGAATAACCATAAATTTATGTACAAATACATATAATAAAATTACGGTCATTACATACACCACACAAAAGTAAAGAGTTTCAAACATATCTTTTAATCCACTTAAATTAAAAGTGATATGAAATCCCCATACCTTATGTCTTGACTTTCGCCATACTTGTACAAAAAACCTATATAATAAATATAATTTTATTATATATATTTAAATGAATAATATTATTATATCTATTATCATACATTTTTTTTATTATATCCTTATATTAAATTCTTTTTAACAATTCTATGTTAATATTTCACTTCGTGTAATATTTCCTTTGTTCTTCGCATGTGGCTCAACTTGTTTTATCATTGATACTTATACTTATATCATGACTGAAAAATTTAGAACATGATATAAATAAGAGTTATATTCAGTATGATTATATTATAATAATATATAGTATAATAAATTATGTAATAGAATACATTGTTCTGGGAGATGAGATGTCGCATGAATGTTATTTTCCGTTTTTATTGTCTTATTGAATGATTTCATGTAAACGACATATATATATATATATATATGTATGTATATATGTATGTAATTATATATATGTATAATTTTTACATTATAATTAATATATCATATATATCATATAATTTCATTTAAAAAATCCTTAATACATTCCATGTAGTGTGTGAACGAATCACATCACTTTGAGGGGGTGGTAGTACACACATCCTTGAATGAGATTATTGTATTAACACCAAATGGAATGAAAAGAGATGTGTTTTGTAAATGGAATAAATAATCATAAATACAAATTAAATATAATATATTAAATATTTAAACATATTTTCCATGATAATGAGTATCAGTATTGGTTGTAATGTGGAAATGAACAATCATCCATTTGTGAGGTTGTAGTTCACCATAAACAGAAACAATACATTAAACATCCATTGGAGGGGGGTGTGTATAAGAGTAGGTCATACCCTTTTCATAAAAATAGCTTAGTATATAGGGGATACTATTTTTTTACATAATAATATAATATATATAGTCGATGGGGTGGATAAATCATATAATGGAAAGGCTTGTGAAAGAAGATGTTACCTCTAAATTAGGTAACTCATTTTGGTTTAGGCCAAAAGGCTTCCTTGAAAATATTTCTTCTCAAAGGTAGGATTTAAAGTTAAAGGGAGTATTTTTGGGATTCCACTTTAGTAGATCTTGGTCAAAATTAAAAGGTTTGATAGGTCCAAGGAATGGGTAGAGGTGGTGGCCTTTTATAGGGAAGGAAAAGGAATCACATTGAATTTTTTAAAAAAATTAGGTGTGCACATGTTATTACATAAAAAAAGTCATAACAATCTAAAAAACTCATTAATTTAAGTTTTTTGTCTGAACTATTCAAATACAATGGGTTTGGTACAATTATATATTTCATTTGGGATCTTAATTTTATGTTTTAGTCCCTAATTAAACTTAATTTGATTGTAACTGTTGTAATTAATTTTAATCACTTTTACTAATAATTTTGGTCATAAATTCACTTGGTCTTATTTTAATTTAAATATTATAATTAATAAAAAAATATTATGTTCTTTTTAATTCTATTCACATAATTGGAAAAATTAGGACTAGTTCTAATCTCCTAGACTAAAGGAAATATCAGTGTTTTAATGTAGGAAAAAGTTCAAAAGTTTGTTAAGATTCTATATTAAATTTCATTGTGAAATTGACCCTAATGAATTAAATTGTATTAATAGATTTAATATTTATCTAATATGACCATAAAACATATTTATAATATAATTTATCATTGATAATTAATTAGAAAAAAAATTATCTTTTAACTAAAAAACAGTACTTTCACTATTCATCAAAAAATAATGTTTTCCTGAAAAATCCCAAATACTCACCCTATGATGATTTTAAAATATTGAATTAAAAAATGAATTTTATATTATGAAATTAAATTTATATTTGTTTCTAAAATTACTATCATTATTAGAAGAGGTTCATTTTAGAAAACAATGTTTTTCAACATAGAAAGATATTACCATAAATCATATCATTCATTGTATATATGTTTTATTTAGATAAAACAATTATAACAAATATTATGAATGTAGTTATTACTATTACAAAAACTATGTTTAATAGTTATGTTATAGTTCTCTCATTTAATTAATTATATATTTATAAATATGTTTCATATAAACTCAAGGTTGTGTGCATCGTATAACAAGTATGTGCTACTTATAGTGAAATTCAAGTTGGTATTGCCTGCAGTGCACTCCAAGATGGTGTGAAATGAATGTTTTACATAGTTTTTTAATATATATATATATACATAAAGAACTATTATTAATTTTATGTGAAATGAAAACTATTTAAAAGATAAATTATTTTATAAAAATAATCCTCAAATTCTTAGCGTGTTAGTGGTCCCCCTTTGGGTGGGACCCAAAGGGATTCACCCTCACCCATGTCCTTTTTTTCATGGATAGCGTGCACAAAATACTCTTTTTCCCACAAAAATTACCATGTGTGGTACCTCTTTCTCTTGGACCCCTCAATTTTACATGAAATATTCCAATCTTGTGTGCACCCATTCCTTTTTACTCAATGGGTTGTCTTAACTAAAAACCCCATGTTTGATCCCCTCTTCTATACAACACCCACATCATACATGAACCTCCTTCGTGTGGACCTCCATGATTGCGTGTAGTGATTTCTTGGTCCCTCATAAGGAGTCTCATATTGCATTACTCTATAAAGGATTCTCCATATAGGTATGATAATAATGGTTGCTTCTTTTCATTGTTATAGTGTAGAACCCTCAAAAGATCACTCCTACACCCCATTGTATCCTAGAATTTTTGATGTGTTCCCTTCCCCAAATGTGGGTGGGTGTTATTTATGTATGTCTAGGGGGTAATGAGCGAATCCTCTTCATTTGAGTAGCATGAAGTTAAACTTCTATGATTCATATTCAAAAACACATGGTGTTAAACACTAGCCTCAGCCCATGAAATGCACTGAGGCTAACCCATCGCTTTAATTTTCAATTCCCACTCATCTCTATGAGAGTTATATATTACTCACATGGAATGAGATCCTCTTCACAAGGAATGAAATCATCCCATGGAGAAGGGAACTGATCTTGGTGTAAACCCGTGGCCTTTCTTGTATGAGGTAACACCCTTGCTTCTCCAGACACAAGAACTAGAGAGACGATGGGCATAGGTGACTCTCAATACATTTTATTTCTCTCATTGGTATTTGTGGAAATGGGTTTCTAACCATGCGTAAGACCTGATATTCATCACCTTGGGTAACTCATATGCATAACTCCTACTTCATCCCTCATTGATTGATCTTTCATGATGCGATTGATAGGTATACTTCTAACTTTTATTTCTCATATCGATCATGACTCATGTGGGCTTAGAGATTAACAGTTACTATAACTCTACCAGGACCGCCTTAGCGCGTAAGCCCTATTCCCTTTAATGTTGAACTACATGTATTTTTATCTCTATTTTAAAAATAGGGTATGTAGTTATCCTCTTTGAGTTTAAATCGTAACCAATGGTAAACTTTGGTGATCCAATCTAGGGATACACCCCCATGATGTGAAATCTTCCATTGTTTGGAAAAATCCCCAAATCCACATCTGTAAGGTGTTCTGATCCATCCACCCTGGGTACCTCACCATGTGTAATCAATGATTTCGTCTAGAACTACATTGAAATTGATCCCTCCCCTATAAATAGGGTATGAAGTATGCCTCTTTATGGTTCAATAACATCCCCCATTCCTATCCTAGTCAGTCCATAAAGCCATTATATCATGGGACATGCCTCAACATGGAGGTCACACTTCCTTTGGTCCCCCATCCATGAACTCAATTCTCATGAGTATCCTCCTTATGCATCTCATCACCCCATCTTGAACTACATGGACTTTTATTCTCAGCCACTATGATACATAAGATGCCTCTCCAAGGTTTAAGACCATCACTATTCATACTCCATCTATTCTATCAACACATCCTCCATATCCATCCTAATTATTACCAAGGTCACCACATCCTAGGGAGATCCTTCAATCTGCACCAACACTTCTATTTGTAGAATCTAAGAAGCTGACCAAGCATAATCCCTACACAATCCATATTCATCAAACCAGTAGTTCCACTATTGCAACGGGCCACTATCCATGTGTAATCCTCAAATTACCCCATATAACTACATGATTTTGGTCTGTAACTTCTATATAGGGTCGGTAGGAATCCTATCCAAAGTTTAACTCTTTCCAATTGTAAGCCTGGGTGTCCCCCTCTATAAGATCCACTTCCCTGATCATCCCCCAATGGTGTCTACACCAATATTCATGATGCTATATCATTAACATTAAGGGACACATCACTGAGGTTCTCCATTAGAGGTGTTCCCACCAATCCATTGGTAAACCTCATATCCTCCTTATTAGGGACTTACTCTTTCATTGTGTGAAACCTTATCTTTCTAGGACGCACCATCCTAGGACCTCCCTCATGTGTAATTCCGATCCATCCATATGGTAATCCTAATAGGTTATCCCTTCTAAGTATGTGCCTATCTGATCCCCATTCGCAGAGTTTTCATTCAGTTCGATCCATCTCCACAAAATGCTATACTTGTGGAATACCCTATGTCAAATAAGGGATGTCAAGGAAGACTTTAGAAGTCATGCCTCTAGCAAATGATACCCCATAATTGACGTGGTGATACTCAGGTTTATGCACAATTGATAATCCCGGTGATGAGAAAGAATATAGGTGTTCCCATGTTTCATCATCCAGATATGCACAATGATTCCCAGTGTTATTACTCTCTTGACTGATGGTTTCTTCCCTTACTTGACCTATTACAATTTCCAAAGAGAATCTATATAATTAAATATTATCCAAAAAATAATGTAACTGGGAATGAGTTTCATGAACGATGTCTTAGTCTATAAGGGAGACCCAAACTAGGTGACAAATTTAAAGGACGAATCTACAAAAGGAGGTACTGACATCCCATCATCCTATTTCAATAAAGGAGTAGACATATCTAAAGATGTGATGAATTAATCTTACATAGAAAAATAGGAAATGTGGGGTATAATGCACTGTTAGTGAATTCAAACACATACTGTAGGAATACGTTCCCTGATAGAAAGCATCAGAATCAATGACGCTAGAGTTGTTGGACCCATTTCCTAAAGAACCTCACCAAGTGTAGAAGACATACCAAGATCTTACATTGCCAATGCCTCCCTACCAAGATCAACCTTATCTAGTGAAGTATTTGTAGGCTCTGTCTCTCCTTGAACAACCACCCAAATGAGAGAATTAATGTTCCTAGTCAAGATCCAAGTGTCACTGAGAGGGGGAGCGGGTGAATCAGTGATATCCTTTTTATTTATATGTTTCCTTTTTTTTGAAACAACATTCACCTCATGTTAAAGAGTTTCTTACCAACTGAACACCCACAAGCATAGGAATACAGTATTTACATGGTTCACTACTCAACAAGAGTATAAACGTCCTTGGTATTGTACAAAAACAATTCAGTACCATAGAATCTACTAGAAAACAGTATTTTGATGTGAAATACAATGAGTAGGATATGCCCTTACACTGGTGTATCACTTTAAAAACAATCCAATAGTGTGTGTTCTCCCTCTTAGCACAAATAGTGTAATTTAATGTATCTATGATTCTTAATAGACTTTCACAAATAAAATCTTTCAAAACAATTCTTCAATTTCCTACCCAAAAATCTTGTAAGATCCTCCTGGTGAAAACAGCTTGTTCACCACTCCCTACATGCACACCTCCCTTCTTGCGCGCCACTCTGCTTGTGTGCCTCCCTACTTGCGCACCACTCTTCCGGCATTCCTCACTTCTTTCACGCCAACCTGCTTCCGCAACTTCCTACTTTTGTGCCAAAAACTACTTGTGAACCACTATTGTGCACAACTCATAATTTGTGCAACACTTCAGGCTTATACACAAAACACTTCTTCACATAACTCCTTACTTGTGCAAAACAAATAACTTAAGTACCACCTCAACTTGCATGCCACATTTTTTCATAACACACAACTTGTGTGCTGATTTCTACCAATTGTGCAATCATAGCTCAAATTTTATCTTATGTTTTGAGCATATAAAAATGATGAGGCTAGTCGTCTATTTATAGGCATTTTGGTGAATTGCGCACTGCATACACTTGTACTTCATTTTAACTTGTGCATTGCTCCATCACTTGCGCTACGCTCTATCACTTTTGTTCCACATTCTTTCCTTTTTCATATTTTGATATGATGATTTTGAAATATGAATCGTGCACAACATATACTTGCTCACCACTTTTACATATGCACCACTTTTTGACTTTTGTGCCTCTTTTGAATTGTGTTCCACTTTCTTTCCTTTGTCATATTTTTATGTGATGATCTTGAAATATGACTTGCACATAATATACACTTGTGTTCCACTTATACTTGTGTTCTACACATGTTCTCCATTTATACTTACACACCACTTTCTTTCCTTTTCCAAAAACACTTCATTAACCCCTATCCTTCATAAGTCTTTTGTCACATTTTATCCAAACATATGATATTTGTGAAATAAAAATCAAAAAATCATCATCACAGTTACCATGGGAAGTGTTGTAACTTCCCTATCTTCCATAAACCACTTCTAAAAAGTGAATTTATTTCTTTTCTTCTCAAAATTCCTTCATAACAAAGGACAATACCTAAAAATGATATTCTTCATAATCAGCTTTGTCCTAAAAATCTTTCCCTTTGGATTTTGTTATCAACCAAGATTCATAAATCATTAACCTTTGTAATATAAATCAATAGATCACCCATCAACAATTATAAGCCTACATGAACTAACTCATTGTAGCAAACTAGAATTGTTGACAACAAAACCATGTTTTCCAAAAGTAGTGCCTATGAATCCTCTACATCATTCTTCTCTAGCCTTCTCAAAAACATAATCATCTTCTTTTTATTCTTAAACTTCTTCTACGGCTTCAACTCCAAGTAGAAAAAATAAATTTGTTTCCTACAACCACTCCAACAAACTGTTATAATAGTTCACAAACTTACATGTTGAATTCACAGCTTACCCACAACTCCCCCTTTATGAATTAAACCATAAGGATAGATTTACGAAACAATTATAACACTTGAAAACACTATCCAAAGTTAAGATAAGAGAGGGGACAAACACATGTTCCTCAATCTTGATGAGAATGGAGTTGGACATCCATGTTCAACCTCAATTTAGAAAATGGTTCCTTCGATAATGGTTTTTTGAATATGTCAGCAACTTGATCCATTATAGGAACATAGCCCAGCTTCAATTCATTTTTCTCTACACTATATTTGATGAAGTGGTACTTTACTTCAATTTGTTCTGAATGAGAATGTTGTACCGGATTCCTTATAATATTGATTGCACTCTGATTATCACATCCTAGGAGTAATGGTAGCTTCACTTCAATAACTACATCTTTCAAATGAGTCATCATCTACATATGTTGGGTAGTAGCTCAAGTGGCTACAACATACTCAACTCCATATTCTCTAAGAGTTAATGAATTTTATTTCTGTGTATGCCAACTAACAAAAATTTTCCCCCAAAAAGAAAACTCCACCAGATGCGGATCTTCTATCATCAAAATTTCATGTCCAATCAGCATCTGAATACCTAAACAAATCAATATTTTATGCATCATCATTCTTGATTCCAAAAAATTTTGTGCCTTTTTATATATCTGAGATTCTTCATTGCAGCAATTAAATGTGATTCTTTAGTAGCAATCCGAAACCTTGCGCATAATTTAACAGTATAAAAAATTTTGGTTCTTGAGGCTGTAAAATATAATAAACCTTCAATTAGCTATCAAAACTGTTTCTGATCAACTTCATTTCCTTACACATCATTAGACAACTTTGTTCCCACTGAAACTTATGTAGAAACAGGTTTCAAATTTTCCATGCCAAACTTCTTCATAAGTTCCTTATCATACTTCTCTTGGAAAATAAATTTGTTTTTTATTCTTCTATATGATTTGTAGCCTAAGAAAGTATTTCATTTCTCCCAGCATATACACATCAAACAACTTCTTCATCTCTTTCAGAAAATCATTCACAATATCTTTCATCATTTCTAGCAAAGATAATGGCATCAAAATAAATAATTACAATGAGAGTAGAATCCTGAAATTCCATGATGTAAATATTGATGTCAAATATTTCTTTATTGAAACTCATCTTCCTTAAGAAAGTATCCAATTTGGAATACCATTCCCTTGGAGCTTATTTTATCACATAAAAATATTTCTTCAACTTACATGCATAACTTTTATCTTTCCCAATAACAAAGCCACTAGGTTGTTTGATTTAAACTTCTTTATCAATATATCCATTAAGAAATGTGGACTTCACATCCATTTGAAAAATATTGTAACCTAATTGTATAGAAATAACAAGAAATATTCTGATTTTTTCCAATATAACCACCGGAAAAAAATTCTCATCAAAATCAACACCTTCAATTTGTGAGAAACCATTTCACACCAATCTTTCTTTGTTCCTTATCAAATCACCTTCTACATTCAGCTTGTTTAGAAAAAAAAAACTTTTTTGTACCAATAACATTTATTTCATCCATCTTGGGTATGAGTTCCGAGATATCATTATTTTATATTTTATCTAGCTCTTCATTCATATCTTGAATCCATTCTAGATGATCAAAAGCTTCATTAACATAATTTCGCTCCACTTTTTAATACAAAAAAGTATTTGTAATAGCATTTGTTGTTCTTCTTGTTTGAACCCTCTGATGTTTGTCACCAATAATATTCTGATCCTCTCCTTTCTTCCTCATCCTAGGAAGATCGGTTCAAATTTCATCCTCATCACTTGAAATTACTGATTATGAATCTTTTTCTTGTGTAGAAGTACCACTGTTGGTAGCATTATCATAATCATGAACCAAACTTTATTTATCTTTCTCAACTTCTATATCGGTAATATTTTCGTTTTCTTTCTCAACATTTTAAATAACTTCCACATTAGTATAATTGATGATTCTTCCTATTTCATTGTTGAAACACATGTATCCTCTTTCTTCTAGAGAATAGCCATGAAAAATTCTATCATCACCTCTTTGATCAAACATTACAAGGTTTCCACCCTTTTTATATATGATGCATGGACTCCCAAAAACTCTCAAGTGTTTTAAACGTAGAGTTTGTCTTAAAACATTTCATATGGGGTCTTATCTGATTGTGGACTATACAAACATCGGTTATGAATATACACTGACATACTCATTTCTTGCCTCCAATAAAAATGATAGATACCATTTTCATGTATCATAGTTTTCCCCATTTCAACCAAACTTATATTCTACCTTTCAGAATTCCCATATTTTTGAGGTGGGTATGGTGAACTAAACCCATGCCGAATTCTATGTTTCTCAATGTAACTTTCAGAATATTTATTATTATACTCTCCACCATTATCAATTCTCAAATTCTTCACTGGATACTCAAATTATTTCTCTGCCTTCCTCTAAACACTCTTAAACATTTTCAGAGGATCTAACTTCTGTATCATGTACATGACACAAGTAATGCAAGTAAGGTCATAAATGAAAGTAATGAAGTACTTATCTCTATTTTTCATTACTTTCTAATTGGTCCAAAAAAATAAAAATTTATAAGTTCAAATGGTCATTTGGAAGAAATTTCAACTCTCTTATGTATAGATTTTTTAATCTTCCCTTTCTCACAAATAGTGCAACCCCAATCTCTTCTTCTTGATAAATCAAGAATATCTTGGACAATGACTCACATTGATAAATTACACATTTTTTTCTAACACATATGTCCTAGCCTTTTATTCCGTAACTGATTTTCATCCACTATACCCATGTAACAAGAGTTATGTACTTCACCAACTTGGAACAAGTTCCCTTTTGTACGTTGGCCTCTTGTAACTACCTTTCCATCATTTTTATTTTCCAAAACAAACACATATTTTATGAAGAAAACAATGTTTCCCTTGTCACATAGTTATAAAACAATCAATGGACTATGTTTCATCCCATCAACATATAATGTTTTCCTAGATTTCATTTTTTTTATTCCTGATGATGGTTGATCCAAGACCATTGATCCTCGGTGATTCATCATTTCCAAATATAATTGTTCCTTCATTGAAGTATTTCACATTCTTCAGTAACTTTGAGTCTCTTGTCATATGAGAAGAACATCAGCTATCAATAATCCATGGATGTTCTCCTTTTGTATATTTCAAAGAGGTTTCAATAATTATAGATTTCTATTATTCCTTTTCATTCTTCACCTCCAGCTTCTGAGAGTTGTTAAGAACCTTTTGTTGTGTTGGAAAAAAAACAATACATCCCTTGGAAAGATTTCCAGGTGGTTCACATTATTCAAAAATAGTTTCCAATGGTTGGAACCTATTTTCAACTTTCATACCAGCCATCATAGATTTCTTCATAACATTCTTCTCATACTTCCCTTTTTTGAATATTGACTCCCCCTCAAACCATTTCTTACATAACCTGTGGAATAGTATTAATGGTGTTGATTACACCAAAATATGTTTTTAGTGTGTCTGATTCCACCACAATACTAGTAGTAACCAGAGAATGAATATTTCTAAATGAAACTTATATAATAACTGGAGTTGTGAACATGATTCTCAACAACCTTCTTAATAGAACCCTGCTGACCATCAACCATCCATTTTTCAATAATAAATTTCTTCTTCAGCTCATATTTCTATTCAGAATTATCAGTACCAAAATTTGTAGAAATCTTTTTGGACATAGGATTTTTATGTACTTTTGATTTTTTTACATTGTTGACTTTAGCCACATACATAGCCTTTCCTAGTTTTTTCTTATCAGAACCAGTTCTATCTTTCCTCTCAACCTTTGAAGGTAATTTTGTGGATCCTTCTTTGATTCATTCTTACTAGAAATTTCACCATCTTCTGAAATAGATTATTTAAAATCGATACTCATTTCATTATCTTGAAAAAGTTTTTGTTGGAAAAGTTCCAACTCTTCTTTTTTTCATTCAGCATTACTTCAAGATGATCATTACGATTCTTTGCATTCCTAAGATAATTATTTAGATCATCAATCACTTTTTCCATCTTGATTTTCTCATTAAAAAACATTATTGATTTTTTAATGTGGAATTTTAATTTATCAACTTCTCAATTTCGTTCCCAAGACTTCTTATATTCCTCAAACATTCATTCAACTCTTATTTTAGATGATATTCCAGTTGAGTTTCTTCTTCTTTAGAACCATTTCTCCTTTAATCATCATTATTAACTAGTGTAATAAATGTATTCTCTCTAGATTTCTCAGCAAATGATTTATCATATTCAGCTACACTATCTTTTTCTTCTTCATCTATAGAGAAGATGATTTTTCTTTTTGATTTGAAGTAATTTTTATCCTTCCCCTTTGAAAAATATTTATCTTTGTCAACTTGTCTCTTCCATGACCTTCTAATCCTTATATCATCATCATCACTATATTCTATTTTATTCTTTTGAAGATATTTATCCACAGAGTGACCAATGACTCCACACTCAAAACATTTCAACAAATGTTTTCCCTTGTATTTCCATGTACCTCTTTTCACATTCTTAGAAAACAAGGGTAAAATTTCATCAAAATTTTAACATACCTTATCTTAAAAACTGACTTCACCAGTATCATCTTCAATAAGTGTCTTCTTTGACTTCTCTCTATTTACACCCTTGAATTACATATCTCTATCAGCTCTTGTTTTTCTCTTCATAGTCTTCTCCCTTCTCATTTCACAAGTAATGAGAGTGCTTTTAAAACAATCCAGAGATAATGTTTCAGGGTCTGTGTATTCTAATGAAGACACTTTATCATAAAACTAGTTGGGTATAATTCTCAAGATCTTTTCATCAATTGTAGAATCTTCCATATTCTCACCAAGACATATGATTGTTCTGAAAATGTAATTTACCCTGGAAAAGAAGTCCCCTACAGATTCATATTCTCCCATTTTCATGTCTTCATTCGTCAGCCTCCAGATTTTTAGTTTTTTTCTTCACTTTGTTATTTCTTTCATATATGTTATTTAATTTATCCCAGATTCCATTAGTTGTAGAAACACCATTCACACTTAAAAACTCACTCTCAGAAAGAGATGAGAGTAATGCATTATTAACTCTTCCATCATTCTCAAGATTCTTCTTATCAGTAGGTGTAGGAGGAACCTTGTCATCAATAGGAGGAAATACATCAGTTGTAGTTTCAAGAAATTCATACCCAAGAGACATAATATAAGGAATCATTCAATATTTTCAGATGTAAAAATCCCTTAACCAAATATCAAAATTAAATTACTATTCATGCAATTCAGACTCTCTATTAGAACTTTTCTTCGAAAACATCAGCAATGACCAAATGAAGGAAACCTCCCTTTGATACAAATTGAAGGTCCCAATCAGGATCCAAGTATCACTGAGAGGGGGAGGGGTGAATCAGTGATATATTTTTTATTTTTATGATTCCTTATTATTGAAAAATGGCTGCCTCCTATTAAAGGGTTTCTTCCCTGATGAACACACACAACCACAGTAACACAGGATTTACAAGGTTTACTACTCTACTAGAGTAGCTACATCCTTGGTATGGTATAAAAACAATCTAGTACCACAAAATACACTATAAAACAATCCTTTAATATGGAATACAATGAGTAGGATATGATCTTACACTCATGTAGCACTTTGAAAACAATCCAATAGTATGTGTGATCCCTCATAGCACAAATATGGTAATGTAATATTTTTCTGCTTCTTAATAAACTTTCACCAATAATATCTTTTAAAAAAATTCTTAAATTTCTTACCCAGAAGATGGTAAGAACCTCCTAGTGCAAATAGCTTGTTCCCCAATCCCTATTTGTGCACCTCCCTACCTACACACCGCTCTGCATGCGCGCCTCCCTGCTTGCGCGACTCTCTACTTGCATGCCTCCATGCTTTCCTGTCGCCCTGCTTGTGTGCCTTCCTACTTGTGTGCCAAAAACTAATTGTGCACCACTATTGTGCACAACTCACAATTTGTTCACCACTTCAGGCTTATAAAAACACTTCTTTAACACAACTCCCTACTTGCAAGCAACTTAAAACTTGCATTCCACTTCTACTTTGTCCACCAATTTTGTGCATAACACACAACTTGCGTGACACTTCAACTTTCACACTGCTTTCTAACACTTGCACGACCAGAGAACAAATTATCTCTTAAGTGTTGAGAATATAAAACTGAGGAGGCTAGACATCTATTTATATGAATTTTGGTGACCTGTTCACCACATACACTCGTGCATCATTCCTACTTGTGTGTCTCTCCATCACTTGTGCTCTACTCCATCACTTGTGTGCCGCTCAATAACTTGTGTGCCACTTTCTTTCCTTTTTCATATTTTGATATAATTATATTGAAATATAACTTACGCACAACATAAGCTTGTGTGCTTCTTATACTTGAATGCTAATTTTTGACTTGCGCACCTCTTTTGACATGAGCTCCACTTTCATTCCTTTTTCTTATTTTGATGTGATGATATTGAAATATGACTTGCAAAAAACATACACTTGTTCACCACTTATACTTTCATTCCACACTTGCGCCCCATTTATACTTATGCAACACTTTCTTTCCTTTGCCAAAAATACTAATTTATTATCCCTATCCTTTATAAACAAATTATCACAAGTTCTCCAAACTTTTGATAATTGTGAAATACAAATCAGCAAAGCATAGTCATTATTACCATGGGAAGTATTGTAAATTCCCTATCTTCCATAAAACAGTTATACAAAGTGAAGTGATTTAATTTCTTCTTAAACATCCTTAATAAAAAAAGACAACCTCAAAAGGATATTCTTCATAATCAGCTTGGTCATAACAAGAATGTGTCTCTATCCCCTCATTAGAAATAGGATCCCAGAGCTCCCTTTCCGTAGAAAAGAAAGTGAACCTTATCTTTCAAGGATACACCAGACCATTGTCACTTCTTTAATTCTTTGGGGTAGGGGATTCTAAATATTATAGAGTGAAATAGGTTCTTTGAAAATGGACCACCAATAGTCCCAATTAGTTCCCTTACCATAAGATCATTATACATACCATCATGGACTGCTATGTGTTCAATAATTTTCTCTATGAAAAATTTTCATAATAGTTCATTCGTGTTGGGAAATTTCCAGACCTAGGTGGAACATATCTCCCCCAAGCCTGAGAGTGATAGGGATGGATTGTGTGAATGGAACTAGGTTTATATCCATGTAAATCCAACGTATGATGATTGGTTGGTTGGAAGAGTAGTTTTTAGTTCCCATGGTGTAATCTAGGACTTCTTAGACTAACATGAACCTCTTGAATCCACTACTCCTTCCACAGCTACTTCTGCATCTATGACACAACCCTCCAAATCTAAAAACAGTAGAAACCAATGGTGTAAGGGAAATCCAAGTCCCTCACTACTGTCAAATCCATCTCACACCCTCGATGATTTCATGACTCCATAGTTGAGAGTAGTTCTCATGGAATTTCTATAAGAGGATTTTGTAAATGATGGTGAGTTGTAGCATACCCCTATGAATATTGTTGAGTTGGTAAACTACTTCACACTACCCAACGATGAGGGATACCAAGAAAATCCATTGAGTGCCTCTAGATGATGTCATCAATGATGTGGTTGAGGAAATACATACCATTGGAATACTTAGGTAAATGCCTCAAATAGAGATATGGATTATACCAATACTAAGCTATAGGCTTTCTACATAGTTCAGCAGTAACATCCCTCCTAGTATGTTCCATTAAACTCATCCCTAAAGTTGACAGGGTTTAACACTTAAGAAAAATAGATACCATTGCACTGTGATTCGCCATGTCAGTTGTGAGGTAAACCTAATCTGGTCGATAGTAAGTCGACAGTGGTTTTGGGAAAGCATTTCAGTTAGTAGTATGATTTTATTAGTACAATCCCTAACTTGGTTGTATAACCAGAAGCTACCTTCACGCCTCCTATGAAATAGAATTCCACTACAGGTAGAAGTGTGAACCTAGCACAGAAGTATGACATGATAAAACATATCACCAACATACATGAAATGATCAACATCCTCGAGGACCTATACTTTTCTATGAAAATGTGTGATTCCCTCACAAAATCCATTTAGAGCCCCCTCCATTTCAATGTATATGTAGCTTACACATAGACCTACAATGTATCGGAAGTTGATAACAATTAATTCCAAGCCATAATCTCATTCGCTAGAGGTGGTGAAGGTGATATTGTGTAGGGTAACATTCGTTAGTGGTATAGCATAGGCTAAATCAATGTCATAGAGTTATGTGACTTCCTAGTGGACAAAGGATCCGGGAGTAATCTCATCCCAACCTAACTGCTCCATAAGGTGGTGTTGACTTAATAATACATGACTCTTTCTATTCTAAATATTCAACTTTATGAAAATAATGATAAAATATCATGTGGTATGATTTGATGGATGACCCATTTTGGTGGCTTGATTTTGAGCACTAAATTCCTTGTATCTTCACAGGATACTGACTACAATGTATTTATGGGTATTCCCTATATTTTTCTACATGAATCATATACCTCTTCATATGACTAGTGGCTCATGTAATGCATTAATGGTAGAGTATTTGTACTCCAAGGTTATGTGTCCCCATTCTACTCCTATGAAACCCACTATATAGACTCTATATTTTACAAGAGGGTTGGAAAATTAGTTTAGAACAACAAGGTTTAGTGGGAAATGATCAAAACTAGTATTTGGTGGTCTTGAAAGATGATTTCTTCATCTTGATTCATCAAAATGAACCAAAAATGCATGATTTAGGAATTTTTTATGTTATCTCGGAGAAGAATGGATTTCATTTCCCAAAAATAGAGGAATATCCTTTGATTACTTAAGACTTTGACACAATATAGGACTATGTGATAGTAGAATCCCCCAATACTAAAAGATACTTATTGGTTATCCTTATTTTCACCATTTTATGACATTACCAACTTTTTTACAAGGAATGGTTATGTCATCGGAATCAGACTCATCACTATCTATTTGATATCAAGCGTAGACCTCATGGTTGAAGAACTCATGGAGATGGCTCCACATCCTATATAAATACAGTTTTAAAAATTATAAACCTATTAGTAGAGATTCCTTTTCCTCTCATATGTATAGCAGTGTTCCCCCTAATCCAACCATCATAGAATGGTCACAAACTCCTAGTGATTTTCAAGCCTCAAATGGTGAAGGTGATTTGGATGATGATCCTCTTACTTTTGAAGAGGGTGTCTCCACCACTTTTTATGAATTTTTTTCATAAACTTAACTACCAAGTTAGTTATAAGGCCAATGCTTATCAATGATGTTATACCCCCAGAGGACAAGTAAAAGAACATGGTCTTCTAAAAGAAACATCAAAATGTATCTTCCTAGAGTTATGAAGAGATTCCAGGACTATAACCTCATGTTTTCATCTACTATTATGCTCTCCATGGATTCAACATGGTATTAAGAGGCCTCAAAGAAACATTCACCCCACTTATGGTTTCATAGTTGAGGTTCTGGTTAAAAATCTTATCAAATCCAAATTAATTATGGGAGTCCAATATTCTAGATGGAAAGATAACATAATCCATTCAGGAATAATAATAGATTGATTATATTGAGTACTGACTTCCTGGACCTTATCCACCGCTGATTGAATGACAATTTCACCTTTTAGTGATAGATCTATTGATCAATGCCACATCTGGGGTGTAGACCCCCTCCTTTATAGATGGATACTCTAAAAATAATCATATCTAGATAGTCCCAAATTATGAGGATTCTACCAACATCAGAGGACTACATGGTAAATTATATTGTAAAGGGATTTCCTTTGTCCTGATGAATGTAGGATCCACTTATCAGTGCGATATACACAACATCTTAAACCTGATCCCCAAAATACAAGATAAATTTTATGTGGATGACTTGGTGGTCAAATTTTTCCAACATCAGGAAAATATCATATCCCTTGAGAAATTGAATGTATTCCTTCAATCCAATCATATTATGGTGAAACCCTTGAAGTGTTCCATTGAGGTTACCTCTAGTAAGTTTCTCAGCTTTATGTTCAGATATAGAGGCATCCATATTGACCCAGATAATATCACTTCCATCAGCTATATGCCTCCCCTTAAAAGAATTTGGGATATCTGAGGTCTCCAAGGGCCCATATCCTACATATTCTTATTCATCATGAAATTTTATGAAAAGTGAAATCCCTTATACATGATCATGAATAAAGGCACCACCTACAAGTGGGATGAGGATTTCCAGACCACATCTGAGGAAATCTGGCAGTATTTACAACATCGCCATGGTCTAATTCCAACCATATCAATTAATCTGTTGTCCCCTATGTGATCTCCCAATAATGTTCTCCCAGTACCCATATAACCTAAAATAAAAATGTATATGATGAGAATATTTCAATGTTTGTATCATCCTTCTCGATATAGTGACCAGATACTCTCCCATCATAAATATCTTCCTCGAATTGGTTTTTTTCATTGTAGAAATTATGTCATTATCTACAGCAACATGATATACAGTTGGTGTCCCTCATGTATCTTCTAAACTATATCCAAAATCATCCCATTCTTACATCACCAATGGAATGTTGGGGAGTGATCAATCAGTAGTGTGGCATTAGGTCCCCACTCCAAAGAAATCCATAATGGGCCAGGCATTGGCAGACTTCCTTTCTTCCCATCTGGTCCCCCAAGAATTTCCCTTATAAGTTCACCTTTCATATGACACCATCATATTAATGGACCATGCTATGTCTTGTTTGTAGATTAACTTTTGTATAACTTCTTAGATCCCAACCCATATAAGGCTCAAATATTCCAAACATTGTTGAGTAGGCCTTGGGTTTATCTTTATCACAATAAAACAAGTTGTCTTTTCATACATGTTTATGATATCAGAATGTAGCACCAACAATGAGGAAAAGTATCAAGCTCTAATTACTAGTCTCAAGATAGACCATGAGATTGATATCACCCAACTGCATGTGAGGGGAGACTCTGAGTTGATCAGAAAATATATTAATGAATAATATATCTTCGTAAATCAAGATAACTTTCCAGTGTTAGATCACACATTCCAGTTAATGGCCCATTCCCCTTCCCATCCAAAAGATACTCATGTTCCTCAGTCAAAGAAAGTTCAAGCTAACACATTGTCATTTTTTTCCACCTCACTTATAGATCTATACTAGGATGACCTATTCATTCACATGGAACATTAGAGTTTCATTTATCTCATAATTCTAAATCATGATAATAGCTTATAGGTAAACTTGATGGATACTAGTGCTTATACTTTGGGACCTCTATATCCAAATATAGTGGAAGAAACCTATAATTAGAAAACTAATTTCATTTAGTTCCTTTATCATGGTATCCTCCTATCAGATCGAGTCAAGGGTGATAAAATCCAGTGAATCATGGCATAGATTACCCTCTAATGCAGTCATAACCTCAAATAAAATCTCTATAGATATAGGATTTATGGAATTATCATACAATTCATCCAAGGAGTGGATATTCATTATGTTATTTTGAAATTTAATGTTGGTTACTATAGTTCTAATCAAGATGGATTCATGTTTTCTTACTAGATTCAGAGGCTAGGCTACTTATAGAATAATAGAGTTCATGAATATGTAGATTTTTCCAAAAGGTGTCGTCTATGTCTGATGAATTTTGAATTTTTTTGCATACTGTAGTATCTCTTTATAACTACCATGTATTCTTACCGCTTTATAAAATGGTGAATTGATGTTGTGGGCCCCTATCTACCAGCCACAACTCACCAGGTAATGTTCATTCTGACTGCAACAGATTTCTTTTAAAAGGGGGAAGAAGTTATTCCCCTTATGGAATTAATGGCCCGATCAATGATCAAATTTGTGAGCTCCCACATCATCCAACGATTTGGATTCCCTCACACCATTCTCACAAAAATTTGTATCAATTTCTAGGCGACATATAGGAAGAGATTGTACACTAATTAAAATATATTATCAAACCATACTTCACACTTTCATGCATAGAAATATGGATAGATCGAGGTATTTACCAAGATCATCTTTAACATTATATAGAAGAATGTGGGATAGAATAAGAAGAGTTATCCATACAAGCTCCCCAATACGATCTAAGCCAACTGGATGACAACTTATAATTCCAACCATGTGACTCCATACTCCTTGGTGTATGAAATAGAGGTAGTCATTCCAATCAAGTTTTACATTCCATTTCCCCAAAAAATCATCTGTTACTAAAAGATACCAGATAGAATAGTATATTTTCTTCATACTATGTTAGAATCCCTCAAAGATAACATGCTCTAGGCCTTGCATAATATATATATGAACCAAAATAGCATAGAGAAAACATCCATAATGAATGTTCTCCTCCGATCCTTCATTCAATGTTCCATAGTACTAGCTCTTAGAATAACAATGATACACAGAAAGAAGATGAAAAAGATATATCTAAAACCAAAATGAAATTATATCATTGAAAAGGCATATTCCAATGGAACATACTCTTTTTTCACTATGAATTTTTAGTGTATCACTCTTCCCACAAATTCTACATTTCTCAACAAGTACTTCATTTAATGAGATCATGTTTGGGAATCATGATGTTAAACAATGTCAATGTATACTAGGGAATTTGTGTTTTGTCGATGGGATTACTTAACCCTCATTTAGGTCATGTTATTCACATATTTACATTACGCATATCTATTTTAAGGCCCCTATGGTTTGAAATTTATAACCTTAAACTATGAAAATGCATTTTCCTAGTTTTAAAAGGATAAAATGAATAACCATAGTTCTATTGTGTGATATTAAACAACACAACAGCCATTGTTCTCACTATAAAACATTAAAATACACGTCCATGTCTCGATTACACAATGGTAAACTGTGTGACTGGTCTGCACACTATGTTCTTAAACCATGAGTTTATGTCCAAGAATCATCACATTAAACTACGTGTGAGTCCTATGGAGTTTTTTATACGACAATGGCCACCTTGGTCCTCCTTCATCTTAGGTTAAACCTATAGCACCATGAACATACCTTTTGGAATACACCCCCATAGTTTAAGCTCAATGAACATAAAACTGGAAGCAGCCATATAGTTCAATAATCATAAAATTAAACTATAAGAAAATCCACCTTGGACTGTTTTGTGTGGGGTTGGGATTCCTTGGTCATCATTTACATCATGTTTTTCATCTGTCCAAACCACACATGTCTTATTGGAATATTCAATTTCCATAGCACATGATAGTGAACTAATGTAGTACCATATATAAGTATGTGATTCCACTTAATAGGAGATGATTTTCCATCAACATGAATTGGGATGCGTCATGTAACAAACATGGGATGATAGATATTAAAATTCCTTAGTATGTGATGTTAAAATAAATCATTTCCTCATTATAAACTGGTATTTCTATGAATAATATAGGACCATTACCTCAATCACTAAACTTGGGATGTCACTTGATAACCCTGGGATTCCTCAACTTGTATTATATAATTGGATTTCCACCACCAGTGTTCGTAACATATAATTTAGTTATTCCAAAACTATATGTGTCCTTATTCCCTTACTCATAGGATATGTAGGGACACATATACTTCTCCTCACCAAGTCTAGATGAAAAATTATTAACAATTTATCCCTTAAACTTTAGTCACGTTCCTAGAATTGTGACCTTAAACTGTGTTCCATTTTTTCCTAGTACATTTTTGGTGCGTGAGCCTCCTTTGTTCCATTAAAATTGGGTTTTTCTTATTCTATGTCACACATGTACCATTTTAATATACACTTATTCCCATAGTCCAAGTAACATGACTTTAAACCTTCTTTAATGGTCCAAACTGTATGACCTTAAATTGTTTTTGAGACATCTATGGAATGTGTTGTGTATTGGTGGACCTCCTTGTCTCACATTCATGTATGGTTTTTCATTCATCCATTAAACACCTATCAATTTGTGATAATTAAAATAGTTTTAAACTATATTCCAATAAACCAAGATCTTGGGCTCTGAGATTCACGACCATCAAATGATAGATATCCTATTTTATATTCAATATGACCATGAATCCCACATTTAGATACACCTAATTGACATGCCCAAATATGTTATGGAATTGAATCTAGAGTGTTGAGTCCAATGTATAAATTTCCTCAATTCACATACACACTTCATATCATTATCGATTTGGATTTTTATCATCCTTAAAACAAAAATGTTCCTATAATAGAATATTGTTTTGACAAGCATCATGTACCTTCATAGGCCAATGCCCTGATAGATATCTAGAAACAAATAGAGGATCTAGTTTCTCAATCATGATCAACAATAAATATTATGTTTTCATGACCCATTAATGATTGGAGTAGTTGGAATCCCTTTGTTTAGAACATGTTTATCAATTAATCCATACCCATCAATCTTCCCTTTTTTCTGGCCTCATAAGTCTTGATTTTCCCTTTTTCCACCTCCTTATGTATTGGTTGAATGTCATCATCCTTGGTGTTCACCTTAGTGTATTTTTCCATGTTGAGTAAGAAAGTCATTATCATTAGAACATTCCAAAAATTTCATTTCCATTCCCTATCATATGATTCCATGTGTTGGGTAAATTCCCTTACCACTCATTGTTTACCACATATATCCTGACTCACTTGTGGTTAAGATTCTTAATAATATTTTAACCCATATAGTTGGGCTACACAGGAATCAAGTCCAAGAATCATGATCTTAAAGTATACAAAAATCCTCTTGGGAATATCTGATATGATGTGGGCCTCCTTGTACCTCATTTAAGAATGTTTTTAATTCTTCCAGGTTTTATATATCTTTTTGAGAAGTTAATATATTGAGTCTAAACACCATGACTTTAAATTGTGTGTAGTTTTCATCATGGATGTTTTAATGAGGCATTAGGTATTCTCCTTGACCCATTCACATTAGCTAACATTCCTTCAATGTCGAATATATTACATCAATGCACCATCCTCATGGTATATCAAAAAATAAATTAAATTGATTATAATATGTACAAAATCCATGAATATAAACTAAGATCTTACAGTCAAAGAATCATGAATTTAAACTCTGTACAATTCTATCAGGAATGTGTTCTATAGAATAAGTTCCTCCTAGGTTCCCTTTATTCACATCAATATGTTCTTCTCACAATACACATTTCCATATTTTCCATGCAATAATTCCTTAAACACTCCACAATAGGTCCAAAACATTGTGAAACTAAATTATTCGAATCCCCTAAAGTCCAATTTGTATGAATTTAAACTCCAAATCCTGAAATCCTAGGTACATGATGTTAAAATAATAGTTTTACCCTAAAAAATTCTAGGATGTCACAAAAATTATTTATTAAATTGTTTCACCTCATTCACCAAATATCATAGAACCATGATAATTGTGGGAGGCTCATGTCCAAGTATTGGGACATTAAAAGGTTTTATCTATTTACTTTGTCTAATAATTATTACCCTAAACTATCATCTATTTATTTCCTAGAATTTTTGTGCCTTGTGAGCCTCCTTGTTTCTCTTCACATCAGGTTTTAACTCTGTATTTATTCACAATAACTCTCCAAACAATCACTTTTATATCCTATATGTCATTTCTATAAACGGATTTCCCACAGTCTAATAAATATTTATCTAAAGTGTTTTTCATGATCTAGAACATATTATCATAAATGATTTGATCCTCTATAACTATATATGGAATGGTTCCCTTAATTTTCGGATATAGAAGGGTTCATATACCTTTCTTCTATGGGCCAAACAATAGATTCACAGCAGCACTATATGTTATCTTCGGTGTGATCACCTAAAAATGTCCCATATGGCACCTTACAGTTATAAGCACCATTTAATTACAATTTTCTAGAAGCATGAAATGATTCCCTCATAACCTTATTTGAGGATGTAACATCCCAATTGCATGAAATTTAACATAAGTCTTACCCTTAACAAGTTTGGGATTCTTCTTCCTCAGAGATGGTTTTACCCTAAGTCGAACTCACATGCCCCATATGAAAAGTACAAGATGAATAAATACTATCTTCATCAAAATATGATTTCATTCTATATACTTACCTTGTATGAATTTATGATTCCTCATATCCATTTGTGATAAGATTAAATACTCTAATTTGAGAGGCTATCCCATTCTCCAACATCATACTTCTATTGCACCATGTGTTATGGTCTAAATAGCATGACCTTAAATTGGTTGAAACCTTCCCTTTACATTTCTTATGGAACATGGACCTTCATAGAACTGATTAAAATTTGTATAATACTATTTCATGCAATGTTGAACCTTTTTGGGAACACCATGTTTTTAACTCTATGACTTTAAACTAAAATTAGAGGCATCGTGACTTTAAACTATGTGTTTTTAGTCTTAGGGATTGTTTTACGAGGAAATAAGTATCATACATGGCTCATTAATGTTAGGTAAATTTCCTTCAATTTCATATAAATTCCTTGGAGACTCCCCCATCATTTTCCACACAACACAACCTTAAACAATTTACAAAAGATCCAAACTCAATGAACATAAAATAAGAGTATTGTCTATGAAACATGACCCTAAACTATATGAAACCCATCCCAGATTTTATTCCCTAATGCAGGGTCTCTCATCATGTGACCCTCCTTCTTCCTCACTCATATAGATGGGTTGGTATCATTTGTGCTTCTCTTTACATCCTTTTATCATGACGTGGAACTATGAACTTCCCTTATACAAGAAACATAGTATTTATTCTTGACATAAAATGTGGAATAAATTGTGGGAATCTAAAATAATATTCCCCAAATAATCCAGATCCCAGACACATGACATTAAACTATGGGATGATTTTTGATAACATGATTTTAAACTATAAAATCCCATTTCCTCGTCATAATATGTAAAATAGTTTGTCAATGATCCTCATTTCACAATGAAAACATTGAAACATATTGGGAACTCACTAGAGAGGCCCTTTCCAATGAGGATAGTAATCTACTACATTATCTGTATCATCAACCTTCGCTCAGCCTCCAAGATGGTGCTTCTACTAGAAGAAAGGTTTGACCATTTGATCAGACTGATATTCCCACACCAATGTTCTTTAAGCCATGGTGGCGTAATTCCAAGAGTGTTGAAATCAATTGAAACATTCCCTCACTCAATTCTAATGCTTTACATTCCCCTCATTGGGATCATCATTCTCTAATAGGTCTTAAGGGACCCCAAATGGAATGGAATTTGGCCAAGGCCCACCTACCATCTTGGGCCAACACCCTATATAACTTCGGACAACATTCCAATATAGTTCATTTTTAATGGTTGACCCTCCCTTTTTGGTGCCCATTCTATAATAATGGTACAAATTATATATTTTTAACACTGTCTTAATTTAGCCTGTATTTAAATTCCACCCTCACTGTGTTCTAGGTTTTGGGCACTATTATTATCATTTCGCGTTCCTCTTTGTTTGGGTCAAATTCAACAACCTTGGTGTTACCCAATTTTTGTAACAGCACATGTTGAAAATGGAAGTCGACTATTGTGAGATCCCCATTCTCTAGTCACATCCCATATCTCCCATCCAACACTCTCATATGAATGATCAACAAAATGGACTTCCCCTTTATTTCACACTGAGCATGACTCATGTGATCTTAGGGATTGATTATGGATTATATTTGATATATGATGGAATTATGATAATTGAATATGATAAAAAAATATGTTTGATCATGAAAATTAAAAATTATAATGGTTCAAAGAATCATCCACATATTTGAGCCTCTTCTTTTCAAATGATTTTATATACTGATTGGCCTCAGTGATCAAGCACTCGAGTTTAGTCAACCTATATTGAGTGGACTTTAAGACTTATAATTCACCATTAGTACATCATTATTATCCTTATCAATATAGATTATATCTTCAGAGATAATCATATATCAATTCTATTAAACCTATAACTCATCCACCATAGATGTCACAACCACCACCTTTGTCTCGGCTGCCACTAACTGGGCCTTAAAGTTATTGAAAACCCCAATATTGGTATCTTATATCACTATATATAATTGTTACATATCTGTAAAGATAGTGATATCTATTTTATCCTCTTCAATCACCTGAGTTACCTCATATTTATCCTTATTCTGTCTAGATCTTTATCCTTCCATTCCATACATTCCCACACAATGAGGAAATATTGATCCAATGTGTGATGGTTGATGGATTTCTCCTCTCTAATCTTCAGGAAAACTAACCAATGGTTGTAGTATCCCACCTGCTATGGTAGTTCAGATCTCCATGTGCATTTGATGAAATTCCACACATACCTCCACACCATACAGTGAATAATTTTAGTTATCCTCAGCAGCCTCTAGCCTCTAATCTTGAAAATATTCAAGTGGATGGGGCTCTTATAGAGGAAAGACCACTAATATGTTATTTGTTGTATCATCTAAGTTTCATCCCTTTTACGTGATTGGATAGAAAAATATTTGGTATTTTGTAATGATTTTCTAGAGAAGCTTCCTAGGTAGTAGTTTTTTTCTATCCTATTCAATAGAGAAAAATTCCATCATTTCCCTTTGTGATGTCGCAATGGTAGACATAACTTCCCTGACTCTTTTTTCCTACTGCTTTTTGCGGTATAGCTTCATCTTCGGACCCCATGGTCATAGCTACTGGAAATTGTGGGATAGATGCATCCAATTAAAATGCCCCAAACTCTCTAGCCATTGGCACAATTCTCCCCTTCTGCATTGAAACTTCAACTCCAACAGCCACCTTCAGTAGCACCTCTATGATAGGTCTAGATGCCATAGCTTCCCAATATGGATTTATCATGGAAATTACCTCAATCACCTCCACAGAAGGCCCAGTCTCAGTTGTTCCCTCTAATGGAACCTCTATGGTTGGCCTGACCTCCATGGCCTCATCGACCATCTCTTTGGGGAGAGTAACATCTATTATTATCATTTCATCCATAGGTACAGTTAATGTAGGTGTCGGTGTTGGTGGACAGGCCTCAAGTTCCTTCTAAACATCTGTTCAAAAATCTATCTATCACGAAAATGAATATAAGGTAAGGTGAACTAGTTATAGAAGGATAATAGACTCGGGTTCATGTTTTTGAATTGTGAGGAGTTTTGAGAGATTCACAAGAAATTTCCATGGTGAGGGATTCCCCCCAGTAGTGGTCACCTTAATCACAGGTACCACTTTGTCATATGATTGGGCGCCCATGGTTGCAACATCAAGACTGGTAAGAAGGGAACTCAAGATTTCCCCTTGATTTTTTTGAGGTCCCATCACCTTTCTTTTCAATTCCATTGATTACCTCCCCATTATTAATGCTTGACTGATGTGAAAGGGAAAAAAGAGTTAATAAATAGTTCAAGAACAGGTCATATTTGGGGAACATTAGATCGGAATATTTACCTAGTCGATGGATGCACTTATTCCGATAATAGATCCTCAGTATGAATCAATCCCTCAAGAATCATCTGATTACTATGGAAAAGAATCACATACATCCAACTTGGTAGCTTAGAATTGTGAGGGAGAGTCCATGTTCAGCAGCACCTTCACCAAATTAGTTATATGGAGCATAGTGACCACAAGATGCACCAGGTCCCCAATATCTAATGAATATCACTTCACCTCATCCTGTTGTACATGAAATCCAGATATAGAGTGTCAATCCATGTAAATAACAACCCATACCTATTAAGACGATTTCACATCCCGATAACATCGAAGAACTACATGTTGACATCATAGTTGTCCCATGATTTGGGGAAAACAATTTCACTAGGAATGTCCATGTGGTGAAACTGCTTCCCAAGATCTTTGGTTAATGTCTTTGATACAACCTTATATGGATCCCCTTATTCCCATTTCTACCTACCTAAGGGTGTTGAGCCAATTACTTTTTCTCCCCTCATTATTCACTTTCGTGCCCAAGACCATGAACTGCTTAATCCCGTACTGCTTTTCTACCCTCTAAACTACATGTGTCACTATGACACCCTCTAACCAGAACTCAACCTTGGAATCATGGTTGGATGTATTTCAATTAATTTTCTCTAGTGGACCTCCATATCAACATATCACTAGGATATTATCTTGCCTATATTTTTGAATAATCATGTGTAAGTCTATATGTAGTGGAAAGTGGTGAAGATCATTCCAAATCATTCCATCATTGCGTTTAAACCTGTTACAAATCCACCTCAACACTGAATGATTGAATTCATGACTCAACTCTTAGTATAACATATGTGTTAACACCAATAGACACCAGAAATGTCTCTCAAACAAGTTTGTAATTTATTGTTCACATATAGACTCATAGTCAACTCAGTCCACCAATACCCCCACCTAAAAAGGCCAAGAGGTATTATTTTTGATCCATAGTCATTGTGTCTTCATCGGTCACAACTCCCATTAAAAAGTTGAATGGGTGAAATATGAAATTATATGATATCCTGACCTTCTCCAGCATGTCCATTAAATTAATATTCAATTAGTGAGTCCCCAATAATTTTAGGATCTCTTTCTATGTAGTAGTTATGGTAGGAAAAATAGGGTTCATATACTTATAACACCCCCCAATGTTTACAAGAAAGCAATTGTACAAAAAAGTTAGAGTCCTACATACACGAAATAGAATTTTCTATTCACTGATATGGCTTATTAATTTTTATGATATCACCAGTACCGGGATAGAGAAATTCACTTTCTTCCCTATCATCTTCATCACCTCCATTATGAAGGTTCTAGAATCCACCAACATTTGTGATTCCATATCTTGACACATCAAACCATAAAATAGCACTATGATGAATCCCACTAGTCTAACTATGGGTTGAGCCTCAGTCATGAAACTATATTCCCAAAACTACCACTTGATCACTCCTATAATCCACCAGTAGAATCCCTCCTTTCACTATAGATATCCCCCAAGACATGTATGAGTCCTAGTAGAAATATTATACATTGGATCCTCTCCTTTAACATACAATTTTGATGGTTCATTCAAAAAGTAGTCAAACCATTTCTTTAAAGTGACATCCCTCATCCCATGCTACTCTTTATTGGTTCCCCACACCAGATCCAGCAACACCTTTGCTAAGGTCATTAACTGCTCCTGATCTCCCAACACATTCTATATGGTGAGAAACTCATAATAAATAACTCATTTTCTAATTAGGATTCCAATGATGTGATGATGGTCTAAGAGGATGACGTTTACCTCCCCATGATGTAGATGAAATCTACTTTTCCTAAATGACAATCATCTGAACATCTCAATCATGATCTCAAATGGCTTTTAGATGTGAAACTTTTAATCCTATGTTTCTTCATAGAGTACTACTCACATTATCTCCCCTTCAAGATCAGCACACAATGTTCATTCCTAGTTAGCCTAGGTCCACTCATCTGTGACTTTCTCACCCTACCATAAATCCTTATTGTCATTCTATCTACTGAGCAGATCCCCCAAACCCGCCTTGATAATCCTTGGATACTGTGGTGAAGATGCCTGTTGACGCTCTTTTCCGTCACAGAGTCTAAACGAAAATAAAAGAGTAAATAACTTAGTCCAAAGTGATTCATCCTTTGAAGAAAACATCAAAAATAGACAAAGGCATGAACAAAGGATCAAAAGCAACTGCACCGCGCAAGTACACTTGCGCGACAACCTTGGTCGCGCAAGTGACTTGCGCGACCTAAGTGATAACCGCCCGGTAACCGCCCGGGGTCTTCTCCTGCCTATAAATAGACCCTGTGGGCCCCCCATTTGAGAGGATCTTTTTCCAGAAACCCGGATTGAAGCTCCCGACGCCCAAGTCTCTTCTCAAAGCTTCTGGAACACTTCTAAGGTAATTTCTTACCTAGAACGGAAGATCTAAAGAGAGGGAGGAAGGCCTAAGTGTTGAAACTCATCAACACTTGTGCGCCTGAATGGCCAGCTCTTAAGGGAACTGGTCACACTTGCGCACCGCCTTATTCCTTCAATAGAATTTGTGCGTCCCTTTTCTGGAAGAACATCAAGAAGATTCTAAAGGGTTTAATAAAGAGTCGCTCAAGTATTTTTATGCTGGTTGAAAATCGCGCAAGTACCCCACATGCCGCGCAGGTATACCTGCGCGACCAATACTTGCGCGCCCATGCAAGACTTGCGCGCCTTCCAAGACTTGCGCACCCCTACCTTTTTGGGTGCCCATCTTGCCCATTTTACCCCTCTTAAGCCATTTCACCTTTCTTATTCAAGATTTAGTCTTCAATATACTCTTCAAAGCCATTTATGGCATGATTTCTTGATTTGACTTCCTTATTTGAAAGGAATTATGTGGAATATCTCTCAAAACATAGTGATTTATACATCATTATGTAACCAACGATTGAGAGTTCATTCATTCAACCTCATCCTTTAAGATGAGAGAATCCTTAACCTGGGTCTCCTTTTTAGGAATAATCCCCAGTTGTAAGTCCTTTAATCTGGGCATCTTCCTCAGGAGTAAGCCCCAAATTCTTAAAATTCCCAAATCTGGGTATCCTCCTCAGGAGTAAGCCCCAAACCTTAATTTCTTAATATGGGCATCCTCCTCAGGAGTAAGTCCCAATCATAATCCTTTAATTTGGGCATCCTTATTAGGAGTAATCCCTAAGTCCTTTAATCTGGGCATCCTTCTTAGGAGTAAGCCCCATGTCCTTTAATCTGGGCATCCTTCTTAGGAGTAATCCCCAAGTCCTCTTAATATGGGCTTCCTTTTCAAGAGTAAGCCCCAATCTCAAATATGGGCATCCTTCTTAGGAGTAAGCCCCAAACCTTAATCCCTAACCTGGGTCTCCTTTTCAGGAATAAGACCCAGTCATAATCATGGGCTTCCTTTTCAGGAGTAAGCCCAAAGTCCCCTAACTTGGACTTCCTTTTCAGGAATAAGTCCCAGTTATAATCTTGGGATTCCTTTTCAGGAATAAGCCCCAAGTCCCTTAAATTTCTCTTAACCAGTCCTAATTTACCCTTGATTTGGGCTTCCTTTTCAGGAGTAAAACCCAATCAAAAGTCCCCTCCTAACTTGGGAATCCTCCTTAGGAGTAAGCCCCAAGATTAGAGTATTCAAATCTCCATGAAGAACATATACCTTTACGGACCTTGTTCATGGATTTTCTCCCTAAAAGTGAATCCTAAACCTTCATCTATCTGGGAAGTCATACATACATAAGCCCCAAACAATTTCTTATGATTGCATCTTTCATGGCACAATGGTCTAATTTTTTACCAATACCTCTTGTTTCTCACACCGAGCATGACTCACATGAGCTTAGAGTGTAAAAGTAATTATGACATCCTTCTTTGAGCCATCAATCATAAACGTCATACTCCATTACTCGAACTACGTGGGTACCGATTCCTTTTCCAAAACAAAGGATACGTAGGTAGCCCATTTATGGGTTCGATCCCAACTTTGAAATAATCCATGTCTTTATGAATGATGATAAACTTCAAGTGCCCCACTGAGTGGCTTTAAAACCAGCCTGGTCATCATAATGACCAAGAGACTTTTATAAATGTTTTTGAAGGATACCATTGACTCAGAATCTCTAAATAGATACAGATGATTCTCTATTGATGAAGAACATCGAATTCATATAAAAGATTCTCTAAATTTCTTACATATTTAATCATTGATTGTTAAAACTAAAGGAAATCTCATTTTATACTTGGTAATGTAATAAGGATTCACGAACATAACTTAAATATATAAAGAGAGTCCCGGAGTAGACAATAATTCCCCTCAAAAAGGTGTGATGAGTCTGACCTCCCATCCTCTTGACAAATGCAAATTCCTAAGCCTCATTAGCCCACAAGCTAATGAGCGCCTACCTTTGGAATGTAGGTCCAAATGGATGTGGAATCATTGGATGTTTCCGGTTCTACGAACAAACCCATTTGAAACTGATCGGAACTTTTGAATCTCCTATCCAGGAGGTCATCCCTGAATTCCGTGCGAAACAAAAAATGGTGAACCCGACGTGAATCCTTAACCAAGTTAAAGTGATGTTCTTCTTATTTGTTAGGACCCTTGGGCCAACAAAGAAATCATTGACATGTGCTCATCCAAAAGATGCAGTGGCCGGATTCATCTTGATTATGTCTGTTATATGGAACATTCACTCTTTTCTCAAGATCTTATGCAAAATGGCTTTCCTTAAATTCAACCCTGTGAATACTGCTGCTGTGAATACCTCTACTGTGAGGTCTGCTACTGTGAAAACCAATGCTGCTACTCCTGCTGGAACGTCGTCCGCTCTGAGGATGACATCGCCAACTCAGCATCTTCAACGTTGGGTTTCTAATGCACTGGTTAAGGAGTACCGTCGCAACGGTACTATCTCAACTCTGGAGGCTGCTCGTCAAGCCCTCCAAGTTAACAACTCTACCTGGTCGTCCGGACAACGGCGGCCAGCGATCAAGAAGCAGGCAGTGCTAACTACCATCTCTAACCGTTTTGGGTCGTTATCCCCGGAACGCAATTTCCATTCACTCCCTTACTCTGAGGAAGTGAATAAGCAGGTCCCTCAGGGCCTTAATTCAAAAATACAACAGTCCTTCCTGGGGGCTCCCATCAACAATCGCCGCCAGACTCGTGCGGTAGTGCGCCATCAACATGATGAGGGTACCAACTCCAGGCATTCAGCTCAGGTTCTTCGAACCCGAGCAGGCAAGATGAACTGCCAGAGACGGAATCCGGTTAACAATGGGCAGGTTATCATCCCTGCCATCTCCAGAGAAGTCCACCAACCTAACTTGGTGGCGAACAAAGAGCAGGCACACACACCTGTCTATTTTAATTCCTCTATCCAGCAGACTCGTCTTGCAGCATCAAGCCAATCCCGCAAGGCAATTACGGTGGAGTACTATAGGCAGGAACATGCACCTGCTTATGCATCATCAGTTAGTCAGCAGGCTCGCCTGACTACATATGATGAAGTCCACTAACCTAACTTGGTGGCGAACAATGAGCAGGCACACACACCTGTCCGTTTTAATTCCGTTTTCCAGTAGACTCGTCTGGAAGCATCAAGCCAATCCCGCCAGGCAATTCCGGCGAATTACTATAGGCAGGAACATGCACCTGCTTATGCATCATCAGTTAGTCAGCAGGCTTTTCTGACTACATATGATGGATTCCACCAACCTAACTTGGTGGCGAACAATGAACAGGCACACACACCTGTTTGTTTTAATTCCACTGTCCAGCAGACTCATCTGGCAGCATCAAGACAATCTCGCCAGGCAATTCCGGCGGAGTACTATAGGCAAGAACATAAACCTTCTTATGCATCACCAGTTAGTCAGCAGGCTCGTCTGACTACATATGATGGATCTCGTCAACCTCGTTTGGCGAAGTGTAATCAGCAGGCACATACACCTGCTCATACTAATCAAGCCTACCAACAGTCTCGCTTTGTAGCGCACGGAGAAGTCAGTCGGAAAGCCCCGACGACAAATAGGAGGCAGACTCAACTCTCTGCCTCCACACTTGAGTACTGTCAGGATTCACTGACAGGAAAAGGAGGACAGGAGAAGGCACATACACCTATTCCAAACCCGGAATGGACGTATATCCCCGTTCCGGCGGCTGAAGTCACCAAACATATTTTGTCAATGGTGAAAGAGCATAAGCAAATTCCTGCTCATATTCTGGATGCTTGCCAGGATATCATAACAGCTTCAGCATCATCTCAGGGACAGACACATAAATCTATCCCTAGCAGTGGAGTTACACATCAACGATTCACTCCGGAACAGACACACACATCTGTTCCAGTCCAAGAGGGTAATGGGGGCATACTCCCCCATATCATACGGACAACCAAGTCAGGCACATACACCTGATTTGAGTGGAGATCTTCAGCCTAACCTGACCATCTTTCCTGATCAGGCACATACACCTGCTCAGAGTAACCACTTTCTTCAACAACTGGTTTCCAAAGAGAGTAAGAAGGCATCTAAGAAAAAGATCTGCCCAGCACAGTCAGGAGATCAAAGGCCAATTTGCAACAAGGCCTTGCTCGATGCTGTAGTTCTTGAAGCCCTCAGACATTTATCTGTCGGAATTCAAGATTCTACTCCCTCAGTTCCCAATAATGGGAACATTAATTCTTAAGTTCTTCAACAGGCACTTCCTCATGAAGTCTTGCTTCATGAAAATTCGGTCAATATTGAAGTTTCTTCTTCAGATGAGATCCACAGGAACCCTCTGTGTGGTCAGAAGACCAAGGAGCAAGAGATCTCATCTTTTGCTGTAACCCATTATGGTGGTCCTCCCCATGATCATGAATTTCGTTGTGAAAGTCCTCTCCGCAGTAGTGATTCACATTGCCTGGAAAATACTCCAATGGACAATGTAGTGCCGAGAAAGCCCCCTTATCTTGAGGCACATGCAAATGCGAAATCAGTCATGTCTGATGCTTTATCGCTAACAAGTGAAATACTTTCTCAATCATAATATAGCACAGGGTGTAGGTCATTCTCCGAACCACACCTAAGTCATGCATCTTCTAGTTTGATCAATGATCTCTCTACCAATCTTGTTGAATCCGATGAAGCAACAAGGAAACACCAACTCTGGTCAAAACAGGTAGAAGAATCTTCATTTTATGATAAAGAGGAAATGCTGAACATGAGGAAAAAACTTACAAAAGGTGAGGTACCAGTCATGTTTTGGACTTTGGCTGACTCCCAGTACGACATTCCAAAGATGTTGACGGATGATGGAATCCATGATATTAGTCTCAACATGTGGAAAACTCTTTTTCAATTGAAGAAGAAGGTATTATCTTATGATGAATATGAAAATCATCTTAAGATAATAGACGGGCTACAACGTCAGATTAATTTGGCATCTCTATCAGTCTCCCGGTATCCGAAGGCTGAAAAGCAGCAGAGAACCCTTCAACGTTCATGCCTTGGCGCACTAAGAAAATTGCGTCAATTAATTTCCAAATGATTCATCTGGTGTTCATATCAGAGGATGGGGTATTCACGGAGCACTACATTTCACAGTGCTTTCCAGTCAGCAAAGCCCGCCGAAAATGGTCTCATGCAATGTTATTGCCCATGGCCGGCCACAGTCAATGGGCTTTGTTCATAATCAAAAGCTTGATCAAGAACATGCTTCAACTAGTTCCTCTCAAAATCAAGCATATAGAGAACAAGTTTTTGAATTGCTCCTACATCATGCAGGCGAGAATATTGCACAAGCCTCTCGTATGGAGCAAACACGTCATCAAATGACAGAAATTTCGGAAATCATCCAACGGTCTATTGAACCAGGTGATAAAAGTGGATACAGGCTAATGCATCCAGATAATTTCTGAACTAAGATTCACAAGATCAAGAGATCTTTTATGAAGATCTCAGACGTAGCATGTCAAGAGCAACCCCAGCTTGTCAGACTGGGGACTTCTCTAACCCAACCCTTAGAGTCAACAAATGGGATTCGAGGAGTTGTGCGGAAGCAGCAGGAACATCCCCAGTTCTCGAGACTGGGGACTCTTTCAAATCATCAATCCCCTCCTCAGAGAATGTCGGTCTTTTCTCGATTGGGGATGAAGCCCCAAGAGGAACGAAGAGCCAAATTATCAGGAGATTCCCTCCAAGTTATAGCTCGTCAAGAAGTTCCTAAAAGATTGAATCAACAAAAGGCAATGTCTCATCAAAGACTTGAAAGAAGACAATATCATAGAAATATTGATAGAAGGTATGTGATGCATTATGCATCAATCAATGTCATCAATGTCGTTGTTTCTAATCCACCAGAAGAGACTCACTCAGGGGACTCAGATGAAGAGCGTCCTGCTCAAGAAAATTTACGCACCGATACAAATGAAGAAGGTGTACGTAAACGAAGTCAAAGGATTACTCAGAACCTAGGTAATCCACTTCCCTCCCTCCAAAAGGTATCCAAAAATGGGAAGGGAAAGAATCAGGTTATATATCCTTCCTCTGGAGAAGGCCAGTCTCTCTCATTAAAGCAAAGGTTTGCACAACAAGAGGAAGAAATGAAAGAATTAAAAAGGTTGAATGCAGAACTACTTCAGAGTAGTCTTCTTCTTAAGAATGCTGAAGTCCGACAGCCAAAGGAATTTGTTGTAACTACTGAGATCGATCTGGAATATCCTCCTTTATCAGTACACCCTCAGAAGTCTAATCCTACGGGTCAAATGCAACAACGGTTGGCAGCACTACCATCAGTTGCAGCACCAACCACCACGTCTGTCCAAGCTCCATTCATTGCACCTACCCAAAACCAAGTTCAATCTGATGTTTCTCAAAAGTCAATAACTACTATTGAGTCATTAACAGCTCGGTTAGAAACTATGGAAGGGAAATGGGCACAAGTTCAATCTAAAAAGAAAGTTTACCCTAAATTGGTAGATTCAATTTCTCCTCCATCCAGTTTTGGAAACCCTTTTTTCCCTACTTTCAATGGATCAGGCGACCCTGAACAACATTTGACACATTACGTGTCTTGTTGTGATCCTATGATGGGGACTCCAGAACAGCAAGAAGCATTGAAACTTAGATGCTTCGTGCGAACCTTGCGAGGACCAGCTTTTGTCTGGTATACAAGCCTGCAATCCCGGTCAATCATCGGATGGGAGGATCTTCGGCAAAAATTCCTTCTTCAGTTCAACTCAACTTTTCCAAAAACGAAAGTTTTCGATCTTACAAACTGCAAGCAAAGGGAGAATGAAAGAGTCTCTTATTTCATTGCTTGCTGGAAGGGATTAACATATTCCCTGAGTTTAGCACTCCCTCATGAGGAACTGTTGCCAATCTGTGTGGAAAATTTGCGTGACGAATTATGCACGCCATTGATCTCTGTGAAATACACAGGAGGGTTTCAAGACCTTACTTCAATCGCTCAACAGATTGAAGATTCCCTTATACAGGCTAAGGTTAAATCTCGTGTAATTCCATCAGCTCCAGGAAGGAGAATGGGTAAAGCAGAAACTGCTACAGTTACGCTTAAACAAGCACCTGTACCTATTTCTACTACAAAACCTTCATCTTCTCGAAGGGCTCCACCTCCTGAATGCCAACAACAAAGGCTGTTTCGTCCAAATGATCAAAAAGATCAACGACGAAAACAATTTGAGGATTTGAAGAGTAAAACATACTCTTTCCGAAGTGAGTATGTTCCTGGTTACTTCATTTCAGCTCTGGAAAATAATTTGGTTCAATTACCAGTGCCCAAGAGGCCAAACAAGGAAGGAGATGAAGACTGTCCCAATTATTGTCCCTTTCATCAAATGTTGGGGCATCCCATCCAGGAGTGTTTTGTCTTTAAAGACCTCCTGCAAAAGATGTTCGACTTGGGACAAGTCAAATTGAAGGGTTCTTCAGCTCATGTAGCATGTGTTACCGTTACAGATCCAGAGGAAAGAGGCGAGTGGCAGGAAGTCAAAAGCAAAACTGCTCAAAAATATGATGATTGGATGGTCAGAAAGACAATCAATCGGACCCATGCCATTTTGCGAACACAATTGAAGAATCCAATTGTGTCTCCTATAAAAGTTGTAGTGAAGCCTCCATCAAAAGAAAAATCCTCAAAACGGCAGCGCAATTCAAAGAAGAAAGAGGAATCAGAAAAAGATGAGTACCTATCGAGGCCTAAGTTGTCTTTGACTCTGGTAGATTTCATGCCATCTACTTCAAAGCCATGGGCACCGGCCCATCAAACGGCACAGCCTAAACAGGCTAATCAGGCAGATTCTTTATCAGACGAAGAGTTAATCTTCGGTTCTGTTAATATGAGTCAATTAACAGATCCATATTCCAGTCTGGATGAGCCTGAATTCCCTGTATCAAATAAGGGAATCCGAGTAAATTCTAGAGGTTCAGGATACAGGGGAAGACGTAGATATTTCTAAAGCCACTACTCCAATCCTACCCATGCTAGCACTGTGTATGCAGCAGAAACTCGTGGTAGAGCCCTTCAACGAGCTCAAAAAGAATAAGCAAGTTCTTCTGCCAATAGTCAACTCAGTTTTGGCACAGTTATTTTGGAAGACCGATTGAAAATTCCATCTTCTTTGTCTCAGCAAGTAAATGGATCTAATCAGTCTAATCTTCCAAAACCAAGGATTTTTCCAACTTCTATCCCTATACAAGATGCATCAGCTTCCAAAGCATCTGATTCCAAGGTACCTGCTAAACCGCATATTCCTGTTGGGAAACGCAGACCTCTAGATCAAAAGTATGATATATTGAAACACTTGGACCAAGTACCAGAAAAGTTATCAATTTTGGATTCTTTGAATCTGTCAAAAGAACTTCAGGAAGCACTCATCGAAGCTTTGTCAGGTCCTCAGGAGTTTGAAGCTGAAATTGCTGCAGCTGAAGTCTATCACATAGAGAATAATCCTGCAGAATGCCATGCAGTGATATCTTTTACTGATATAGATGAAGATGATGTTGTCCATGGGCACATAAAACCTTTGTACTTATCTGGAAAAGTCAATGGTGTAGATATTCTAAGAGCTTTCATTGACAATGGTTCAGGAGTCAACCTCATTCCCATTCGTACACTTCGTCGATTGGGCCTCACGGAATCTGATTTATCTCCTTCTACCATGATGTTACAAGGATATGATAAAAATGAACAAGAACCACTGGGTGAAGTTACACTCCGAACTCAGTTTGGGGATCTTGTATCCAATTTGGATTTCATGATTGTTGATCAAGACTCAGCTTTCAATGTCTTGCTTGGAAGACCCTGGCTACATCACCATGCGGCTATCCCTTCATCGTACCATCAATGTCTCAAATACTGTTTCAATGGTCAAGTTGGAACATTGTATGGTGATAAAACCCCATTCAAGACATGTGAGTATCAATACATTGAGGCGGAATTTTATCACATGAAGGGAAGAGAAAAATCTACAATGAAAGAAATTACCAAAGTTAATGCTCCATATGGTTTAGAGAAGATTCCAATAAATCCATTTACACATGTGAGTACATATTATGTGTTACCTATCAGTCAAATTGACAAAATAGGCCCAAATCAAAATACTCTTATGGAAAGATCCATAATGTCAATTACGACAATTGAGCCAGACAACATGGAAGAAATTGGTAACCTACCAAACAGTGATGAAAACATAAGTGGTGACGTTTTCATTTCATCTGCTGAGGTCCAACAAGTATATACTTCGCCAATCAGGCCAGAAGAAGTTATAGCAACACCAGAGGTTAATAATGATGTCGATTCTCAATCCATCATCTCCTCTTTATTTCCCAAAGAAGTCCCTTTATCATCAATAGGGTCGGAAATGGAAGCTTCTTCTTCAAAATGTGAAAATTTTGATATCTCTTATGATCATGAGAATTTCGTTTTGTCATCTACTTTTCAAGTAGAAACAGAAGAAATAGCATTTAATGAAGAGGAAGAGGAAGATCTTAGAGATGCTCCTCCAGCATTTGAAGAGGGTATCTCTACCATTGTGGATGAACTCAGAGAAATAAATCTGGGTACAGAGAAAGATCAACGCCCCACTTTAATTAGTGTGGCCATGACCCTTGAAGAGAAAGAGATGTATATTTCTTTTCTAAAGCAAAATAAAGATATTTTTGCATGGAATTATACAGAAATTCATGGGCTTTATCCTGAAGTTTCTACTCATCATTTGGGTTTACCAAAAGAACATCGAAGATTTAAGCAAGCCGCGAGAAGAACACACCCAACCTATGCTTCCAAAATTGAAGCTGAAGTGGAAAAGCTGATCAAATCCAACTTCGTCAGAGAAGTTCAATATCCCAAGTGGTGGGATAATATTGTCCCTGTAAAGAAGAAGAACGGACAAATTAGGGTTTTCATCGATTTCAGAGATCTTAATCGGTATTGTCCTAAAGATGATTTCCCAGTTCCAATTACAGAACTCTTAATTGATGTGACGGCTGGCTATGAAGTACTTTCCTTCATGGATGGATATTCTGGATATAATCAGATCCCAATGGCCCCAGAAGATGAGGAATTTACAGCCTTCAGAGCCCCTCAGGGTGTGTTTTGTTACCGGGTGATGCCCTTTGGTTTAAAGAATGCAGGTGCAACATATCAACACGCCATGCATCGTATCTTCAAACCTCTTTTAGGGAAGTTTGTTGAATGCTATGTAGATGATTTGGGGGTTAAATCCCAACAACGTTCTAATCACTTGGCTTATTTGAAAGTCATAATCCACAATCTTCGACAACATAATTTGAAGATGAACCCCTTAAAATGTGCTTTTGGGGTAACCTCAAGAAAATTCCTCGGCTTTGTTGTACGCCATCGTGGTATTGAAGTCGATCCTGAGGAGACCAAATCAGTCCTTGGTATGTCACCTCCTCATAATTTGAAAGAATTAAGAGGAATTCAAGGACACTTAGCCTATATTCGGCGTTTCATCGCCAATTTGGCAGGAAAAAGTTTACCCTTTACCAAATTATTGAAGAAAGGAGTCACTTACCAGTGGACTGAAGAATGTCAAGAAGCATTTGATGTTCTCAAGAAATACCTCTTGAGTCCACCAGTACTCATGCCACCTGTTGAGGGTATACCTCTTATCCTCTATGTGACAGCTCTAGAGCGATCATTGGGTGCCTTTCTCGCTCAAAAGAATGATACTGGGAATGAAAATAGCCTCTACTATCTTAGTATAACTATGCTTGAATCAGAAACCCGGTATTCAAGTATTGAGAAGTTCTTCCTGGCATTAATCTTTGCAGTTTTGAAACTGAGACACTGCCTGCAACATCACGAGGTCCAATTGGTATCTCGCAATAATCCGCTCAGATTCATCCTTAGTCGTCCAATTCTTACAGGACGTCTAGAAAGGTGGGCAGTTATTTTGCAGCAATTCGACATTCAGTATGTGTCTCAAAAGGCAATTAAGGGCCAAGCACTGGCTGATTTCCTGGCTGAACATCCTTCAGTGGAAGACACGTCTTCAGATATTGAACTCCCTGATGAGGAATTTTTCTCTATTCAAGAGAGTCCTCAAACATGGGAAATGTATTTTGATGGTGCTTCCAGAAGTCCAACAGGGAAGAAAATGGAAAATCCTAAATTCAACAAAGTTGGTTTAGGAATTGTGCTCATTTCTCCAGATAAGGCAGTGTTAACTTATTCATTATTATTGTGGGAAGGTGGTACCAATAATGAAGCTGAATACCAAGCTCTCATTACAGTCTTGGAGTTAGCGCTTCAAGAACAAGTGAATCACTTAAAGGTGAAAGGTGATTCAGACCTGGTAATCAAACAAGTCAATGGGGATTATGCCATCAGAAAATAAGAATTATTCCCTTTTTATGATTACGTCAGAGAGTTAATGGCGGAATTCCCTTCAGAACCGACATTTACTTATGTCCCAAGATCACAAAATGCTCAAGCTGATGCACTAGCTAATATAGCCGCAGCTCTAGTAGATCCAAATAGGGACGAGACAACCATCAGTATTGCCCACCGTCGTGCAATTTCACCTTATGTTCAAGTCAGAATAGAGGAAATTAATGAAATTAGTCCCATTCCTGAACCGTATGGTCATACTACAGGATGGATGTCACCTATCAGGGAATACCTTCAAAATGGAACACTTCCACCCGATAGAGCCGAGAAAGAACAAATTTGGCGACGTGTGGTCAATTTTACTCTTTATGATAGCCCAAACCACCTCGAGAAAATTCTCTACAAACGTGTTTTTTGATGGAGTTCTCTTCAGATGTATTGATGGTGAAGAGATAATGGTTGTCATAAAAGAAGTGCATGCAGGAGTCTGTGGTACCCACCAGTCTGGACATAGACTATCTGATCAAATTCGAAGGCTTGGATACTTTTGGCCTTCAATGATACAAGATTATGTTAATTTCACAAAGAAGTGTCATTTAGGCCAAGTATATGCCAACTTCATTCATCAACCTTTAGAGTTGCTTCATACAGCTAAATACTCGTGGCCATTTGCCACATGGGGAATGGATGTGGTGGGACCTTACCCTTCAGCTACGGCCAAGCAGTTTAAGTACATTCTTACTGCTACTGATTTCTTTTCCAAATGGGCAGAGGCAGTACCTCTCAAAGAAGACAGTTCTAAATGCATTGTTAGCTTCATCAAGTCTAACATCATTACTAGATTTGGTGTTCCTCATACCATATTGACGGACAACGGAACCAACTTCTGTTCTTCTGAGGTGAAGAAATTGTATCAAGAATACAACATTAAATCCAACCATTCATCTCGGTATCATGCGGTGGCCAATGGCAAAATAGAAGCCTTTAACAAGACTCTTTCAAATATACTGCAAAATATGGTGGACAAAGATAAGAGATCATGGCCTGATAAACTTTTTCATGCTTTATGGGCTTATCAGACTACCACCCGCAATGCAAGGCGGTCAACTCCAAATTCGTTGGTATATGGAACAGAAGCAGTCTTGCCAATTGAAGTTCAATTGCCCTCACTCAGAGTATCCATTTTTGATCAGTTATCTACAGATGAGCAATCCCAAAAGCGATTGAATGAATTGGAACAGTTAGATGAGAAAATATTGTGCACTTTGCACCAATTGGAAATCTATCAGAATCGAATAGCATGAGATTTTAACAAAAAAGTTCGTCTTCGTTCATTCATTCAGGGAGAATTGGTATTGGTTCTCAGAGCACCAATGATACCAGGAAAGAAGCCTCCCAAGCTTGAACCAAAATGGGAAGGACCTTATTCAATACATAAGGTCTACTCCAATGGAGCTTATTCATTAATCTCAATGGACGGAGAACTCATCACGACTCCAACCAATGCCAGATTTCTGAAGAAATATTTTGTATAAACACAAAATATGGTTCCCAGAACCAAGATTCTTACAAGTGGTTCATACAGCAATAGTCCAGTATGACTTTAAACTGCATCATCATCCACGGTCTATGCATATGACCTTAAAATATTTGCACTTTCGTCCAACATCACGTTAAACTGTAGAAAAGAACTTGTCCCCGCAACATGACACTAAACTGTGCAGTACCAGTTTGTCCTTGCTATATGACGTTAAACTATACAGCAATGGTCCAGTATGACCTTAAACTACAACTTCGTCCCACACGACGTTAAACTATGAAAATGTTCCCAAAATCGTCCAGCATGACCTTAAACTGCATCATCCATGGTCCATGCATATGACCATAAACTATTTGCAAATCCCTTATGTCCAGCAAGACATTAAACTGTGACGTCATAACTACATGACGCTAAACTGTATAAAATTCCCTTATGTCCGGAAAGAAGTTAAACTATATAATCATCAAAGGTCATGTATGACCTTAAACTATTCACACTTTTGTCCAACATGACATTAAACTGTAGAAAAAATCCCCAATGCGTCCAACATGACGTAAATGGTGTGTTATTTTGTCCTTACTGCATGACATTAAACTGCACAGTCCCCCTTTAATCCAATATGACGTTAAACTGTATTGTCCCCATCGTCCTAAAATACATGACGCTAAACTGTACAGAAATTCCTTGATATGTCCTACATGACATTAAACTATTATTGTGTCCCTACTACAAGACACTAAACTGTGCAGCACCAATAGTCCTAATTGCAATACTTGAAACTGCATAGTCCCTTTTTTATGTCCTACATGACATTAAACTATGCATCGTTAAGGTTGTTGTTACCTCTTGTTTCTCATACCGAGTATGACTCACGTGATCTTAGAGCAAACATCAACCATAACACTCTCTTTGGGCCGCTAACCATGTGTAAGTCCCAACAACATTTTTATTAGATCGTTGTCCCCATGAACAACTTCATCATTAATTAATTCTTTAATTGAACTACACAGACTTTGATCCTTGCCCTCCAGGCTGGGTATGTAGGCAACCTCCCAGCGTTCAAGCCCGAAAACAATCTCTTCACATCGGTTCACCACCATCTCATATGATGTTGATTTGTGAAACCGCCCCTGGAATCAATATCATTACATTGATTCACTTTCGTCCTTGTTATATGACGTTAAACTATTCAACACTTTTGTCCAGTACGACAATAAACTACAATATTCTTTGATTTCCTCATTTGAGAGTGAACTATTATTGACATTGATTTTTTTAATCATGTTTCATTTTAAAATACTACGTGCATACATGGTAATGCCTAAACTTTTTATCTTAGGTTAAACCATCATTGCACTAAAGTCCCCTTTCACCCTTCACATGTACGAACCAAATTTGTACAAAGGGTAGTTCTAGAACTACGTGTACTTGATTCCCATCCTTATGGGATACATAGGAACATTCGAGTGTCCCTCGAATCCAGTCCCAAGTATTTTGGGCCTAACCCCAAATTTCACTTTCAGTCCCTTAGCTGAAAAGTCCTCATGGAAACACACACTGTGTATTCATTATTATGGTCCGAATTCTATGACCCTAAACTAAGATCTCTCATACTTTCGTCCTGCACGACGTTAAACTGCATTTCAAGAACTACATATGGCTTGATTCTCATTCTTATGAGATACGTAGTGAAGTCCAAAATTTCAATTCAGGACCCAAACACAACATGATTATGGTTATCATTTACCTATGTATCTCTATATACATTGGACAATACCCATATTTATGTGTTATAATCCTAACCTTAAATATTTTCAGATCTTCATAACCCTTTTCATGACTTCTAGTCACAAAAATGTCAAACTTCTGAGAATTCTTTTGCCTGACTATGAAGCACGTGCCCATAGGTGGCCTTGCATAAACAGTCCACATAACAGACTTATTAGCCAAAAGATACTATTTTATTTAACTATGCAGCCAATGCCCTTAGGTGGCCCTGCATAATTCAACCCCCTAACGGGTTTGTTAAATGATGGTAACTTCATTCTTGGTAAGAATGCCTCTTTTGTCCTTATTTGTCTTAAACGACAGTATGTAGGGATCCGAAAAAAATAGCCATCCTTAATATATTTGTCCCATATCCTTTTTCATGATCTGAAAGTATTCAAGTCTATGGTATATTCTTCTTCCCTATGTTTGGGACAGACCTTCGTGGGAGTGATATTCACCCAGTTCTTCGATAATCTTGTCTGGAAATATCTTCTCCATATTCAAGTCCCTCTTTCCATACAACAAACTCTATACTTTAGAAAATTTGAATCTCTATAAACATTCACTGGCTTTTAGCACTAGGAATGTAAATTTATGGGAGTTCTTTTGCCTGACTATGCAGCACGTTCCCATAGGTGGCCTTGCATAAACAGTCCACATAACATACTTGTCAGCCGAAAGATGTTATTTATTTAACCATGCAGCCAATTCCCTTAGTTGGCCCTTCATATTTCAACCCCTAACGGGTTTTGTTAAATAATAGTAACTTCATTCTTGGAAACTACTTATTCTAATGCCTTTTAGCTCTTTTTCATATCATTCCTCAGATTCAAATATTTTTAAGCCGTAGTTTACATTTTTTCCATCATACTCGAGTATGGTAATATGTTTTCAAATAAATTGTCAAGGAATTGAATCAATTGTAATCCATTTCGGTCAAAGCTATTTCGACCTTAAACATTAGCCTTTGTATGTCCGACATGCATGACTTTAAACTGCCAGATTTCTTGTTTTTCTTTTCACCTCAGAGTCAAATCCTCTTTTCTCTCCAGATCCAACTCGGAGGGGGGACTTTTGTTGACGCTCCTTTCCGTCACAGAGTATAACGACTGAAAAAAGAGAGGAAATACCTTAGTCCAAAGTGATTCATCCTTTGAAGAAACATCAAAAATCGACAAAGGCATGAACAAGGAGAACATTGCCCATAGGTCGCGCAAGTTCCCTCATGGTCGCGCAAGTACACTTGCGCGACCATGAGGGAACTTGCGCGACCTATGGGCAATGTTCTCCTTGTTCATCCCTTTGTCGATTTTTGATGTTTCTTCAAAGGATGAATCACTTTGGACTAAGGTATTTCCTCTCTTTTTTCAGTCCTTATACTCTGTGACGGAAAGGAGCGTCAACAATGACTCATCTTATAGCTTCTCCCCATAAATGTTTTTGATGTGGTTGTAGTGAAGATTCAATATAAGTGTAACATTGTATTTCTATAGGTGTCTTGTGTCATCCCCATCCCATTGGTATTCCCCTGGTATAAATCTAAACTAATGGGTTGGTTTATCACTTCTCATTGTCAGAATGAAAAAACCATCTCTCTGTCTGAAGTCTCAAAGTAGTAACCTCTTTTATAGAGTGTAATACTTTTGAACATCATTCACTAATACAAGATATGATTCAGGGTCTGGGTACTTCAGATGATCTCCCCAATCATGATGTTGTCAAACATTTCTTCCCACTAAGAAGCATCATTTTTTTCTCCATGACCGGCCATTTGATTATGGACTTAGTTGTTTGTTTATTCTGGTTCACAAAGGGTGATTGAAATGGTATTTCACTGATTAGGTTCATGGATCCATCATTTGCATAGATTCTTTCGTGATGGTTAGGATCACGGCATCCAGTTCACTATGAATCATTCGCAGAGTAGCAGTTCAGAACTCTGATTCTCTAAATGAAGAATTCGTAGAGCATATTTCTTGGAGAACATGATCTTCAAAAAAAGTTATAAAAAATATATTTTATACACATGATATCAGGTGGCTTTAATCTCACCCACTATTTATAAGAAAATGGTTGTCTTAGTTTCATGATGCCCTCCATGAAGTAGTTTATCGCAAACGGGCTATACGAATAAGATTTGTAAGTGAGCTTTACAATTGAGATTCACAAAAAGGATTTGACTACCAATTGTTTTATATTCAACCTCTAAATTTGACCCTTTAATTCCTATTATCTCCCATCTTGATGGGGGAGAATTTTTTTAATCCAAAATATAGATATCATGGGGATAATAAAAGAAAACACAAATAGTTCAAATAAAATTCAATAAAAAATGGCTGAAATACCTCCAAGGAGTCTTCTTTGTGAAACATCAATTTTTTTTTAATTTAAAGAGATCATAAAGATCTATTGATGATAGTGGCCATCACATACACCTGATTAAACAGGCGTAAAACTTTACGAAAAGAGCTTCAGAGTCACAGAGCGCTTTTTTAACAAGAAAATAAATGATTGTTTCTTCACAAGTCAAATAGATCCATACCCATTCAAGAATACCACATGTTCCTCAAGAAACTCCTCTAATATTTTCAAAACCACTTTCCTAAAATTACCCCCATCATTTATAAACTATATGGTTGGTTACCCAAGCATTCATCTTCTAAATTTATCCCAATTCATGAACCTATTGATCATCAAGAACCAATGAGAAATGGATCTCCTAAGGTATCATAGAATTTTGAAACCCATTTCCTTTAATTCATGAAATCTTACACCTATGTGGGGATTCCTTTCATGAAGGCCAATTCACTTCAATAAGGAAAAATACCCTCTATGATACACGAGACTTCGTGATGTATTCGACCATCATGAATGACTCCACTCATGAACAAGGACTTCACACTTAGGGAGGGTCACCCTGATTCATGAATCCTACTCATTCGCAATGCCCCTGACCTCTATGAAGAACATGATCATTGTGATGAACCTCTCTACAAGGCCCTAGGATTAAAAAAACCATATCCTAAGACTCTTCATGGTGCCTTTCTTCTACAGAACATCCTTCATTAATGTTATGTTCCTAAGGCCCCTACACCCATATAGGATTAATTTAACTACACCATGAGTCCCCATGTGACTTGTGCCAACCACTACTATGTCCAACCACCCAAATATAAGTGTGGATCATTCCCTCCACCCGATTATTACTTCTATAAAAAATGTACCCTACTGATGATTGCTTCCACAGAAAGGCATTCTAATATAGACCTCATGATTGAACAATCCTCTATTATAGTACAAAATAAATTCTCATCCCCACAATGCAAGAGTGATGATAATATAATCTCTAGAGGGTAAGGATTGATTCTAACCACTTCTTAGATATAAGTCATAAAACTAACTAGATCCACTTCATCAACAAATGACATTAAACAGCCCGACACATACTCATCACATGACATAAAATTGCTGTCTTACCTTACACATCTAGTGTAGGATTCCCCATATAAACATGATATGGGATGACCCCACCTCTTACCCCATGTGACAAGAAGGAGTTTCCCATGTATGATCACAGTGTGATACCACCATCTCTCCCATTGTGACACACATACCATTAATATCAGCAATATAAAATTCATATTATTGATATCATTCCCTGAAGGATAATCTTATTATGAATGAAAGTGATGGTGTAATCCCCACATACCATACCCATAAATCATAGGATGCTTAATATATGGGTGGAATAGGATGACCTCCAATAGGATGTCTCATGTACCACTCACTTGGAATGAGATCCTTCTCTAGAGGATTCCATGTTTCAGCCCCACCAACATCATTTTGGTAATATCTCGTATTTTCCATGTATTATTTTTAAATATTATATGGAATTATTTTGAGGCCATACCTTTCAACAGAGTGAGATTTCGGGGCCTGGAGTTCCCAAAATAAATGTTTAAATTAATTTAAACTCTAGCCAATGCATGCGAGAAATTTTCTTGAGAAAAGTAGAATTACTAAACGAGTGCTCGGATCTAAAATTTGAGGGTACCATTGCATTTATAGCAGTGACATTACTTTAGGAATGGCCTAACATCAACCCGTGCGGGTTAGCTGTGAGAGTTAGTTTTTATATGCTTTAATGGAAATAAAATAAAGTAATAATTTTTTTAAAAAAAGTTTCCCTTTTTTGCACAACGACTTGATTCCTCAATTTCAAATACCTTCTTATATAAAGTTTGTAGGATTAGCCTCATAACCCTGTGAATTGAGAGGGAGCCTCTTGGAGCCTTGAAGGATTTTTTTTTGACTGACACCGATGAATTATGATGCATGGATTTTTGTGTAGTGTGATAGAACCCAGACCAATGACTAATCTCCCACTTCGTTGATGACAGAGGTAGGAGTTTGTTATTTCGATTATTCTTTTCCCCATTTTTGAAATAAAATGATGAACGCGGATCAACCCAAAAACAGGTTGACCTGTGGATCAGGCATTCATGTAGGAGGGTTTTTACTGTGTTATATTTGGGGATTAATCCATGATGTTGAAATCTGTAACAGCCCAAGATTTTATGGAAAATATTCTTTTTAATTTCACTAATATCTTGTGTTGTACGCTACACCAAAAGGAGCTTTCACAACACGCATCCTTGACTTTCCTTGCATTACACGCAATCGCGACTTTACTCGATAGCGTGTGTAGTACGCAATAACGAGTTTCACTAAACAACAATATGCTATTAAAATATTATTAAAACTAGCCGTTATGAATAGTAATAACCACTTTTTTAAATTTGGTAATTTTATTTTTCAAAATTGAATTCATTTTTGGATTCGTAATATCGAAATTAGCTTAGGGTGAAATTTTGGTGATTTTTGGATAACTTTCATATTTTGATGAATAGTGAAAATTACTAAATTTTAATTAAATACAACTTTTTCAATCGAAATAATTAATAGTGATAAATTATTAATTTGAGTGGTTTTAAAGTATATTTAGAATATATTTTTACAATTTAATACAATGTTGGTCATTGGATGTAATTTACATTTAAACCAGTTATAAACAAGTGTCAATCTTTTGATAGTTATTATCTCTTAAAAACACGCCTTTTGTTTTGATGACGGGAATTAATTTTTAAATTAATTAATGCAACTGATATGTTTTGAATTTGGTAAAATAGAAATTATTTTTGAGTTCATAATATCAAATATAGCTTAGGCCTAATTTTTGGTATTTTTCTGAAAACTTTCAATTTTTGATGAATAGTGAAACCACTAAGTGGTAGGTTAAAAATTGAATTTTGCATAAAACTTAATTTTACCGCTTCTGTGAATGGAATTTCGAAAATCCGAGAGACACGGTTAATATCAAGGACTAAAATTTGGTTCAATGAGATGAAAATAATTTTTGGTGAATAGTAACTTTTTATTTTTTTTACCACGGTTAAAAGTAAATAGGGTAATTAAGGGTAAAGATGATATTATTATTACCCTAACACATGTCCTAATTCTATTGGATAAGTGAAATTCGACCAAAAACAAACTTAGGAATAAAATATGACCATTTAGGCCCACTTGGATTAGATTAGGACATTTATTATTAATTTATTAAAAGAAGGGTTAAAATAGTTAAAATCAATGTTTAATAAGTAAATAATTTTTAATATGGTGTTATACATAAGATCAATTCAACTACAAATATTCATTAGAAATATAAAACTATTTCCTACATAATGGTATTTTATTTGTAATTTTTAGAAATTAAATAATTTAATTTATTTATGACACAAGGATGATGCAGTAATTATCTTATTAATGAAATATTGACATAATTGATGTTATAAACACCAAAATAAATGTAATTTGAGACTTTTTATGAATTACACTAATTTTCTAGGTTACTATGATATATTAGTGTTGATTTAATCAACTTGGTTTGAACATATAATTCTGTTATGACTTTTACAAAAATCATATATCAAATAGTGTCAAAATTGACACAAAATAGTTTTTAAATCAAATATTATATTATTAATTGTTATTTTATTCCTAAAAATCTAAGGTTTGGCCAAATGACTTAGATAATGATATATATATTAATAATAAACAACTTGGGGTTAGTTTGGCATGTTATAGTAAATGTATTAACCATATAGTGTAAGAAAACAAAAAGTCACGGTAAAAGTTAAATTATTTAACTTAGAGTTAAATATAATTGATAAGGTTAAAATAATAACCTAAACCTGTCTAAATCATATTGGTTGATAGGATTTAGACCCATCCCAACTTTACATTTGAAATAAGACCCTTTGGAACCATTATAAACTGATTTTGACTTTAATATAAAATAATATATTGAGATATTCCTAAGGTGCCCCTCTCCTCCCTTATAAAAGGGCACCTCCTCCCTCTCCTCCTCACACCAATTTGAGCATTCAAGATCGGCCAACCCCTGCCAAAATCTCTTCTTCACTTCCCTAGTATCATCCTAGAGGTTCTGGTCTTCTTCAAAGACCCATTTTAGTGCCCTAAAAGGAGGTCTCAAAGAAGCACTTCAAAGAAGAGGTAATGTCCGTTACCGATTCTTTCATCTTTATTTCTTCTCCCACTTCTTCTTCTTAGGTTGTTTCATTATGAATTAATAACATCAGTATCACTCATATACTGATATGTTATTATAAGTATGAAACAACCCTATTTCACCATCTATCCATCCTACGGAAAAAGAAATCACTGTTCATGCGTACGTACGGCCTACCATCTCCATGAACGGTGTATTTCTTTCCATTTATCGATCCATTATATATATGTATATTCTGAATATATATTATAAATAAATCATGTTTTATATTCTATAATTAAGTAATAATGATCTAAGAAATCTTATGAATAATTACAAGTTAAAACACGAACGACAAATGAGACGATTTTACCCAAAACGCTACTTTAACATGAATTTACAAAAGAACGGGTAATATAAAGTCATAAGTGAACCGTATATGATATAATAACAATGAATATGATTCTGTAATAAGTCAATGACAGTATTTAAATCATTATACAGGAGTTTCGGACACTTACGAAGCAAATCGGACCTAAGGTAAGGGAAATCTCACAATCTCATTTTTATCCGAGATTGCTTATACTTTGGTATTTACTGGGGTGTATTTTATCATCCAAATCCATGTTTTCCTCAATATTTAATATTATTCCCATTCAATTACAATTGTTTAAATCCAATTTTACCCTTCGGTGAGTTTTTAGTAAAAGATATGAAAGGAATCTTTTGTCGTTTTTCATACGAGGTACTTTTTTGACTTTTCCGACAAAAGTACGAGAAGAATGTTTTTTTAACTTATATGGCATGAATGGATTTTTAAAACATTATTTCCAAGAATCTTCCTTTACAAGTTTTCAAGTTTATTTTTAATCAACTTCTTTTAGTTTAATTTTTTATGACATGTTAAGAAAGGAAAAATGTTTTTAAAGAAGAAAGGATATTTTCCTCAAGAATGGAGTTAAAGTGTTTTATCAAAATTATTTTCCATCTAAGATAATAAAGGGTTCTGTTTTATCCCTATTATTACATTGATTTGATTATGTTGTGATGGAAATATTTTTATGAATTCCTTTATCTTATATGAATTGTTTTATGACGTCACGATGTTTAAGATTCCCATTTTTATTACATGGGTTATGCAATGATGTATGGTTTATGATTTTGTGGCACACATAATAATGGTATCATTATGAGATGGGTGGGACCTATATCTCCCTCCAATGAATTGGGTAAAGATTTTATATCTCATGAGATAGACATGGCTGGAATGGTAGGTTATACCAATTTAGTAAAACAGGACTGAAACGAGGGTGACACGGTTCAGAAAGGGACTTTGTCCACTAAGATAGTCTTGGAAATGAGTCTTGACTAACAAGAAATGATTCTCTATGATTATGTGTGAATGCCACAAAGTTTCATGTTTTAAGTTTTGATTATTGTAATTACATTTCACTGCCATGATTTACCCCATGTTATGAAATTATGATCTCTTTTGCAGGTTAAGATTTCAAAAAGTTATGTGCTTATGTATATGATTGATATTTCTTTTGTTTACCCTTACTGAGCATTTGAGCTCACCCTTTTATGTTTTCTTTTCCCCAGGATATAAAGAAAGGTTTTAGGTAAAAAATAAGGAAGATCTTTATGGGATATTTTCAAGATCTTTCAACACGATTAGAAGATTATATTCCGAGTTTCCAAAGACACTAAACTATTACGGTCCTTGTGTGTGTGTTTTTTTGTTATGTACTAAGTATTTCGCAAATGTAATGTAATTTCAATGTACGTCAAGATACGAGTCTCTACAAAATCCATGTTTTGATTCACTCTATTTAATACTTATAACAGGAGCATATCAATTCCATGAAGAATGAAAGTAGAGGGTCATTCCTCTTTTCTTTTGTGATTTGGATTTCTTCCTCCTGTTTTTACCCCGTGTTCTTCGCGTTCTTCATGGGGCGACAAACAACGAATTATTGTGCATCTATTATGCAATGAAACAATCCCAATTTGGAGATCTGACATCGTGACAGGCTAGAATAGGTGTGACGACAATTAAGGATGATGAATCAGCTCCAATTGGGATAGACGGTTATTCAAGCGTTCTTTGTGGGGGTGGATCGATACGCGTTTTTGAGACCGATTGAAGGTCTGAAAACAATAGAGATGACTTCGGGATGTTATAGAGACCTTAATATTCATTTTTAATGGAAAAAAAAGCCCGATCAAAGAATGGAGATCCACCCATGGTGTGACGGCAGAGGTTTTTGATTCTAGGAATTTCCAGAAAACACGACATGTTTTTTGAAAAACACATCATGTAGGTTTGGCTAAGTGGCGGCTAGGGTTTTTTGGTGCATGATGTGATGACATGGAATGTTCTCCAAAGAACACGAGGTGTGGGTCCTTACATGGGACTCAGTGTGTATCTAAGGGATACACAGACATGGGGTGGGGTAAATGGTCGTGTACTCCACCACACGGCTAGACCAGGCCTACTGCATGGGTTACCCCATGTAATGGTCACACAAGGTGTGACACATGGGTTGAGCCATATACGGGCACATGGCTAGCATACACAGAGTCCTCCCTAGATAGATGAACATAGCATATTACTATGTTACATGTCTTATATACCTTCTTCTACATGACCAACATTACGAAACGGGTCGTTGTACACGAGCAGTACCCTGGGTCAGAATACATTGTGATGACACTTTTGTAAGCCATGTAATTATCAATACATGGCTTAATCTTCATGTCCACCATATCTTTTAAATGTATCATTTGGGTTAGTGACCCTTTTTCTCATTCCCCTAAAGTTCAGGTATCATTTCCTTTTTTAAGAGTATGATCCCTCTAGCATGACTTTTTAGGATAGAGTTAGGTATCCTTCCATGAGGCCCAGAGAGAGATCCTATATCATTTTTTAACCCTAGGTAGAGTAAGGTATCAATGTGACTGTCCCCACAAGAGAATTGATCCTCTAATTAGTATATGAATCAGGATGAGTTGCGGTATATGCCAAGGCCCTATCAGAGATCCCTATCTATGTATCGTGATCTTTCCGCACTCAATAGTGTGTCCACCCCAAATGAGTGTATCTATATCTTGTGACTTTTTCAAACAGACAGTACTTCCTGGACGGACGTCATCAAAGCTATCAAACTCATGGAGTGAGTTTTCCCAGATGAGTGCTTCGTGGAATCTTCAAACAGAATTCCTAGAAAGGGAATGTGGTTGTGGGACTTGTCTCTTGACTAAAAGTCTGGGTTTTGAGTATATCTAGATTAGTTTCACCTATTATATATTCAGTAGACATATACTATGTAGAGCTGACTATACCTTTATTTGGTGTATTTCTTGGTGGTTTTTGGGGTCCTCTAATGAGTATTTTTATACTCACCCCTTCACGGGCTTTTCCTGCATGTTTCATGTCTTGTGCAGATGAGCAGCCTTTTGACAGATTCTAGGGTAGAACAGGATAGGATTGAGCTTTCTAAGTTCCCTACTGGATGAGGTGTTCCTATAACTACGAGAAGCTTTCCCAGTACCTCTTTGTGTTTACAGGTTGGACTTTTTAGTTTTCATACTTTTGTTTTTTGGTGGGCTTGTATTTTGGCCCATTTTACTTTCAATACATTACTTCTCATCGTACTATGTTTGTTGGATTTAGTTATATACAAGAATTTTGTTCCTCAGTGGTTTTTTATTACATTTCAGCATTTTTGGGCTTGGAGATGTGTGTGTGTGTACAGGTACTTAGGAAATACCTCCCATGATATTAATATGTCTACTCGGTGCTAGTCACCAGCCCCTGGCCTATTAGAGGTGGGCTTGGGGAGTCGCGGTACGGACCCCCCCCCCCTGGGACGGGTCATGACAAAGTGGTATCAGAGGTGGTCGGTTATACCTTAGAACCAATAGTTTGTGATTTTGGTTTGGGGAAACAATTTTAAGTGTTTCAAGCTTGGATTTTAGTCTAGAGACTCCAGTGTTGGTGAGGGTGGCCGATGTATCCATGCACCAGGACTCTGATAACCTACTTTTCAACTTGGTACATGAAAACACTTATTGGGGGAAATAAGAGATTGGTACATGCATCAAATAGGAATGGGTTGTGTTTTCCATGTCCTTTGTGTCTTCTACTCAGATATACCTTTTAACCATGGTATATCGTATTCCTTAAAGGATTACTCCGCGACGCATACCCGCTATGATTCAGCAGTGAGATCATGAGGATGACCCCCTCAGTGATGAGTCTTTGATACAAGAACCAGTTCTCCAAGCGTTACCTCCAGGTGGTGTACCTGCAATACCACCACCAGTAGAGAAACATGTGGTACTTGCAGTACCGATAGATGAGGGGAACATGCTTAGTGCACTCCATGAGTTATAGATATAGAGTCCCCTCAGGTTCCAAGGTGAGCCTGAACCTCTGGCGGCTGAGGACTAGCTTGAGGCAATGACCATAGTTTTCTATCTTGTGATGACACCGGCGGATCAGATGGTGATCCTAGGTGCGAGCCTTCTACAAGGTTTGGTAGTGCGATAGTAAAGTTTGATCACACAAACTCATGACAAGGAGACTCTTTCATGGATAGAGTTTAAGTGGCTCTTTATGGAGGATTTCTCACTGGTTATGCTGAGAGTAGTGCATATCCACGAGCTTCTTTAGCTACAGTAGGGTAGTTTAATGGTGGTTGATTGTTCATCGAGGTTCACCAAACTCACCAGGTACTCGATGGATATGGTTAGGGATCAGTACTTCATATCTTGTACCTTTGATTGAGGTCTAAGAAGGGGAAATATGAGCTATTTTTGGGCTTATTTACATTCCAACTTATGCCGGAGTGCTCGAGTGGGCCTTGGTGATTGAGATCTTCTTGGAGGAGAAGAGACAGCGGATGGAAGTTAGCAGCAAGAAGGCAAGTGCAGAGTCCTCAACAGCAGGGAGATAACATCAGGAATAGGGATCAGGATGTGGGAAATGTCACTGGAGGACCCAGGATAGGGGTTTGGCACTCCAAGGCTCTCATGCTAGATCGAGTCATCCTAGAGAGAGGCGATGCTACTCGTGCGGTGATATGGGACATCTTGCTAGAGATTGTCTAACCCGTCAGGCTGCTGACATAGAGATAGTGGATAGACCACTAAGGAAAAGGTAGAGAGTGGAGTAGATAGATTCACTAGGCAGTGGATGTGGAACGGGAGCAGGGAGAGATGAAAGTGGTGGCAGACACTTCGATCTACTTCCACCACCATCCCCAAGACGTCCGCACTAGTCTCATGTAGCTGGGGGGAAGGGGAAGGAAAACTACATGACATCGAGGCGTATGACTCAGGGACTCCAGGGAAGATCTGAGGTACGATCTGTGTCTCCTCTACCTTATTTTCTGTACTTATAGACACAAGTGTTAGTCATTCCTTCCTTGTCGCATGTCTTGGGAGAATCCTTGAGACTCTGGTAGCATCATTGACTCAATCCTTATGTTTGGAGACACCTATGGGAGGAGCATTTATGATCACGCACCTTTGCAGACAGTGTGATCTTACCCTTGTAGGTGAGAGTTTCATTTGGAACCTCTTGGTGGCAGTGTTGAGGCCTTATAATGTCATTCTGGGTATGGATTGGTTATCCTCGGTCCATACCCAGATTGATAGCTTTAAGTGAAGAGTACGGTGTGTCTGCAATTATAGGATGATGTTTTCCTTTGTTGGTGAAAGGGAGACTCAAGAAATACCAAATGGCTCTTGCATAGAAGGTTTTATCCGATCACTCATGAGTAGTTTAGCCTTACCCTTGGAGCATTAAATGTTGTGAGCTTCCAGTTCCCAGCATTAATGGAAGAGTATGAGGACCTCTTTCCCAAAGATATTCCCAAACTACCTCCCTACTAGAAAGTCAACTTCGGCATCGAATTACACCCTCAGACGGAACCAATTTCCTCACCATCCTATCGGATGGATCATACATAGCTTCATGAGCTAAGGTTATAGTTGAAGGATTTTTATATAAAGGGTTTTGTCAGACCCAGTGTTTCACCCTGGGCAGCTCCAGTTTTTTCTACTAAGAAGGAAGACTGGAGTGTGAGGTTGTACGTGGACTACTGGCGCATAAACCAGGTGACGGTGAAGAACAAGTATCCACAACCTAGGATCTATGACCTCTTCGACCAACTGAGAGGGGAATAGTGGTTCTTGAAGGTTATTCTTTGGTCAGGTTACCACCAGTTATGTGTACAAGATGAGGATATACCAAAGAAGGATTTCAGATGCCGCTATGTTCACTATGAGTACTTGGTGATGCCATTCGGCATGACGAACTCCCCCACAGTGTTCATGGGACTGATGAATCAGATCTTCTATCCTTACTTAGACTAGTTTATAGTGGTCTTCATTGACGACGTCCTTCTGTACTCGGTGTCAGAGGAGGATCACACGAGACACCTGGGGATGGTTCTAGATGTACTCTGAGAGCACCAACTTTATGGAAAGCTCTCGAAGTACCGGTTATGGATTCAGGAGGTCCACTTTATAGGCTATGTCATTTCAGTAGATGGAGTAGATGTGGACCCAGCCAAGGTAGAGGCAGTTTTAGCAGGGGATCCTCCTCGGAGTGTGATAGAGGTACAGAGATTCCATGAGTTGGAAAGATATTACCAGAGATTCATTCCTGATTTCTCTTGAATACCAACACTGATGAGAGCCTTGACCAGGAAGGGGAAACCCTTCATGTGGGTTGAGAAATTCTAGTAGTATTTTGAGTAGTTGAGGAGGAGTTTGATGAGTGCCTTGATCTTGAGATTACTGGAGGAGGGTGGCGAGTATGTAGTTTTCTGTGACACATCGGGTACTGAGCTTGGAGGTGTCATGATGTAGAGATAGGAAGTGATTGATTAAGGTTCGTTCCATATTAGGCCACATGAATAGAACTATGCGGCCATGATATCGAGTTGGCAGTGGTAGTCTTAGCATTGAAGATGTGGTGACACTACCTTATGGGTGAGTAGTTAATCCTCTACTCTAACCACAAGATCCTCAATTTAATCTTCTCACATAAGGGACTGAATCTAAGACAGAGGCATTATCTAGAGTTACTCCATGATGATGATTTCGAGATTATCTATACTCTTGGGAAGGGGAATGAGTTGGAAGATCCTCTAAGTAAGAGATCAAGCTCACAACTGTTGAGTGAGGGGATAGAATAGTTGCCCTCATTATAGTTATCCTTCGTGGAAAGAGAGGATGCAACTTACCTTCAGTCGATGGTTGTCACCCCTCCACTCTTACAGCGATTTAGGGAGGCACATCTTGGGGATGTCGACTTTGAGTCTTTACATGCTCAGTTATCTCCAAGGAATACCCCTAATGGATATTTTTAAGGTGGGGAGCACATAGTTCTTTTCATAGGATGCACTGTTATACCAATGGAATTAGTAGAGGAGGTCATGATGGTGTTTTATACATCCCCCTTGGCGGTACATCCAGAAGTGGTGAAGATGTACCTGGATCACCGACGACAATTCTGGTGGTAAGTCATAAAGAATGTAGTAGCATAGTTCGTTTCTTGATGCCTTATGTACCAGCAGGTGAAGACTGTGCACCAGGTTCCACCAGGCTTTTCTTTCCCCTTGAAGTTATAGAGTGTAATTGGGATGGAATACTGATGGACTTCATGATGGTATTACCATGGACATCCAAGGGGAACAATTCTATTTGGGTGATCGCTTACCGACTCACCAAGTCATCCCACTTCCTAGATATCAGAGAGTGGAGTTCTGTAAAGAGCTTGGGATGCCTCTACGTACAAGAGATAGTTTGGCTTCATGAAATCCCTTTGATGATAGTCTCTAATCGTGATGCCCACTTCACATCCTAGTTATGGAGGGGATTGTAGGAGGCTTTTGGAACTCATCTACACTTTACCCGATGTTCCATCCCCAAACCGATGGTCAGATGGTGGGGACCATTTAGATTCTTGAGGATATGTTGTGGGCCTATATCTTGGACTTTGGTCGCAGTTGGGAGGACCACCTACCACTAGTGGTTTTTTCATAAAATAACATCTACCACTCCACCATTGGTATGGTGCCATTCGAGGCCTTATATGAGAGACCCTACCAGTCACAGCTTTTCTAGACCGAACACAGACATTCAGCACACATGGGTCTAGAGTTGATGTGAGCTACCACCAAGATGATTCAGATCATTCGGGAGTGGTTGAAGACTGCACAAATTCAGCAGAAGTCTTATGCTGACAGATGATGGAGACCTCTAAAGTTCAATGAGGGAGACCACGTCTTCCTTCGGGTCACACCTCGATGAGGGTTGAAGAGATTTGGTTGGGTTGGCATGCTATCTTTTAGATTCATTGGACCATTCCAAATACTACGTAGAGTTGGAGAGGTGGTGTATTGCCTAGCTCTACCACCACAGTTGCATTGGGTACATGATGTCTTCCACGTGTCATAACTGAGGAGGTACGTGCATGACCCATTTCCTGTCATCGACTGGGGAGAGCTGGACATCAAGGATGGAGAGACCTTTACTGAGTACTCAGTGGAGATCGAGGATCGGCAGGAGAGGATCCTTCATGGGTGATTGATTCCCTTGGTGTGCATTCAATGGTAGCGTGATAATCTTCAAGAGAGCACGTGGGAGTGGGAGACTCAGATCTATCCCCAGTACCCACATCTTTTTGAGTAGCTCTTGTTTAGGATTTTTGGGGATGCAAAGCCCCAAGGTGGGGAGAATGTAATGTCTCATATTTTCCGTGTTTTACTTTTAAATATTATATGGAATTATTTCAAGACCAGACCTTTCGACAACATGTTATTCTATGGCCCGGAGTTCCCAGAATAAATGTTTCATTTAATTTAAACTTTAAACAGTGTGCATGAGCAATTTTCCTAAAAAAGTAGAATAACATTAAAATGGGTGCTCGAATCAGAAATCTGAGGGCACTTTTGCTTTCATAGCAGTGACATTACCTTAGGTAGGGCCTAACATCAACCAACACGGGTCAGCTGCGAGTGTTGGTTTTTGGACGCTATAATGGAATTAAAATAAAGTAAAAATTTATTTTATTTAAAAGTTTCATTTTTTTTATCAGATACCTAATTCCTCTCTTTTAAATAACTATTTCTTGAAATTTTTTAGGATTAGCCACATAATCCAAAAAATTGAGAGGGATCCACTTAGAGCGTTGGAAGATTTATTTTGACGAACACTGACGAACGACGATGTATGGATCATTGCGCAGCGAGATCGAACCCCAACCGACATCTGATCTCCCTCTTTGTCAATGACAGAGGTAGGGGTTTGTCATTTCAATTATTCCTTTCACCATTTTTTAAATAAAACAATTAATGTGGATCAAACCAAAAATAGGTTGACCCACAGATCATGTGTTATTGCGGGATGGTTTTTATTGGGTTGTTTTTGGGGATTAATTCATGATGTTGAAATCTATGTTTTGATTTACACGGTTTAATCCTTCTAACAGGAGAGAATCAATTCTATGATGAATGAAGGTGGAGGTTCATTCCTATTTTCTTTTGTGATTTGGATTTCATCCCCCTCTTTTTACCCCACTTTCTTCACATTCTACGTGGGGAAATGCACATCAGATCGTTGCTCATCTGTTCTACAACGCAACGAACCCAATTTGGAGATTCGACATCGCGATGAACTAGAGGAGGTGCGGTGATAATGACAGATGATGAATTTGATCAGATCAGGAAAGAATTTTCTTCAATATTTATTTGTGTGGGTGGATTGATATGTTTTTTCAAGACCGATCAGAGGCCCAAAAACAACAGAGACGGCTTCGGGACATCGGGTTGAACTTAATCTTCATGTTTAATAGAAAATGGATGGTCGGATTGATGATTAGAGCTCCACCCAAGGCACGATGGTGGAAGTTATTGATTATGGAAATTTTCAAAACACACAGCATATTTCCAAAAGAACATGGAATGTCGGTCCGACTAAGTGGTGGCTAGGGTTCCATGGTGCGTGAAGTGATGACATGGCGTGTTCTCCAAAGAACATGGCTTAAGGGTCCTTACACGGGACTTAGCGTGTTTCAAGGGGATACACAGACATGGGGTGGGGTACACGGCCTTGTACTCCACCACATAGACAAATCAAGCTGGCTGCATTGGTTACCCTATGTACCTGCCACACTGGTTGTGATACATGGGTTAAAGTCATGTGCGGGCACATATCCAGCGTAAACAGAGTCCTCCCCGGATATAGGAACATGGCGTGTCACTCTCTTACACTCTTTGTATAACTTCTTCTACATGACCTGCCTTACGACATATGCCATTGTACATGGGCAATACCCGGGGTCAGAAGACACATCATGTCACTCTTCTACAAATTGTGTACTTCTCAGTACATGGCTTGATCTTCATTAACTTCGTATCTTGGACATGTTTCATTTGGGTTGGTTCCCTTTTTTCTCATTCCCCTAAAGATCAGGTATTGGTTCCTTTTTCAAGAGTATAGTCCATTCAGTAGGACTTTCTGGGATAGAGTTAGGTATCCCTCTGTGAGGCCCAGAGCAAGATCCTATATCCATTCTTGACCCTAAGTAGAGTCAGGTATTGACATGACTATCACCACAGGGGTGCTGATCTTCTACTTAGAAGCTAAATCTAGATGATTCGCAGTATCCTCCAAGGCCCTATCAGTGATCCTCATATGTGTATTGTGATATTTCCCCTCTCAGGAGTGTGTTCTCCCAAAATTAGTGTATCTATCTCTCATGACATTTCCCAATGGATTGTAATTCTCGGATGGATGTCATCAGATCTATCAGACTCATAGAGTGGGTTCTCCCAGATCATTGCTTTGTGGAATCTTTAAATTGAATCCCTAATAGGGGAAGGTGGTTGTGTGACTTGCCTCTAGAATACGAGTCTGGGTTTTGAGTATATCTAGATTGGATTCACCTATTATATGTTCAGTAGACATATACTGTGTAGAGCTGATTGTACATTTCCTTTTTGTATTGCTTTGTGGTTTTCAGGGTCCTCTACTAAGTATTGTTAAACTCGCCCATGCACAGGATTTACCCGCACGTTTCGTGACTTTTGTAGATAATAAGCCTTTTGACAATGTCCAGGGCAGACTAGGATAGGACCGATCTTTCTGAGTTCCCTATAGGCTGAGCTGTTCTTATGGATATGAGAAGCAGTCCCAGTACCTCTTTTTGTTTACAAGTAGTACTTTATAGTTTTCATACACTTGTTTTTTGAAGGGCTTGTATTCTAGCCCAGTTAAATTTCAGTAATTTACTTCCCATCCTAGTCTGTTGGTAGGGTTTAGTTGTATACATGCATTTTTTTTCCTTAGTGGTTTTATTTACATTTCAGCATTTTTGGGCTTGGAGATGTGTGTGTATGTGTACGGGTACATAGGCAATGCCTCCCATGTAAGTAATATCACACACGGTGCAAGTCACCACCCCCTAGCCTATTGGATGATGTCTTGGGGAGTCATGATGTGGGCCCCACTGGGATGGGTCCTGACAGGTTTCACTCCTATCTGCACCCTAGAAACCATCCACCAGTGGTAAAAGTGAATCATGTGATCCTCATATCTACTACATCCTCTTGTTTCTCACACCAAGCATGAATCACATGGGCTTACTGGTTAGTGGTGACCATGAAATCCCCATGATCTGCAACCTCCAATAGGCCTTCTCCATATATGTGTGCCCAATCCTTTCTGAACTACATGGGATTTTATTCCTATACATATGGGATACATATGATGTTTCCATGAGGTCCAATATCATAACCCCAAAACCAATATTTTCCCTAGTTCATATCCCTGGAAAGATCATTCCCCTCACATGGGGGACAATATCTCTCCCATGTCCCTTGGGCCAACTCAGTGTATGTCCCACACACAATGACCTTACTAGATGACATTAAACTACATGGAGAGATCCTATCACATAACCATAAATTACATCATCGAACTACATGGTTTTGGATTTATTTCCTCTAAAAACAGTATATAATATTCCTCTATGAGGTTCAATCCCGACCAATTATATATTTAGGCACTCCCTCCTAGGAACATACCTCCCAATTCCACCTCAATGTGTGTTCTAAGATGTCCATCTATCATCCTAATTAAGGGAAATTTGGATCCACATATTCTAGGATCGTCACCACATGGTGTTCCCATCCACTAGTTAACAATCAATGTGTGACATCTTCCCTAATAGGGACACACATTCTTGATCCAAATTCATGGGGAGTTTTGATCATTCTCATCCTATCTCAACAAGATGTTAAACATGTTCCCCGATCCATCTCCATCGAACATTCCAACCCATCTCCAATAGACACAGAACATGTGGAATAACCGAAAATTGCATACCCTATACATAAGTATGAGACTCCAAAAGTGAATTCCATAGATTATATATTCCCATAGAATCATTAACCTCATGAAAAAATGAGATGCCTAAGGTGAAAGCCTCAAAATACTTACTCCTATGGTATTGTTACCTCATGATAGACACAAGATGCCTTGGGTTCAATGCCTAAGAGGCCTCACATGAAATTACCATCAGTAGAATATAGGTTTTCAATTCTCTCATTTTCTAAACATGCACATTGATGACCAACATTAATACACTCCTAACTAAAGGTTTTTTCCCTATCAATATGGAATGAGAATGTCCAGACAGAAGTAGTGTAATTAACTAACATTCCCAAAGTGATGGTACCTGGAATGAGATATAGTACATTGGATTAAATTTTTTATAATTGAACTATTTTTACTGTCAAATGTGTTCATAAAAAAATAATATAAATTATTTATATGAAAAAAATTCATTTAAAATTCATTATTTTTTACTATTCATCTAAAATGAAACATTTCAAGAATACCTAAAATTCACCCTAAGATATATTTGGTATTCCAATTTCAAAAATGTATTTTATTTTTTCATATAAATTTCCAAAAGTGGTGTAAACTTATTTTAAATTATGTGTGCCAAGAATGATTAAACTATCTTTTTGATGAAAAATTCTTTTTTTCAAGAAATATTTATTTTTCTTTAAAATTATTTATATTTTATTTATATTTAATAGATAATTAACTAAAATGTGTTAAATATATAATTTCATAAGTTATTAAAACTTATTCTTACCTATCATACCATTTTCTAAGAAATATTTTTTATATTAAATAATATTATTAATAAAATATTATTGTTCGATAAAACTCAGCCTTTTGTGTTGTGGAAGATTTCAAATATAACCATTGTTTTGTGTAATTCAAGATAAAATTAGTGTTTCCAGTCACATATTCAGTTGAATAAAACATTAATTTTTTTAAGAAAATGGGTGATATATTGTCACCATATTAAATAAATTTTTTCCTCTGAATTTAAACTTTATCTCATATGGCTTGATATTTAAAAGTGATATTGTTTTAAAATGCACATAAAATGGGTTCATAAAATATCCTCTTAATAAGAGAGAAAGGTAATTACAATGGTCATCTGGAATAATCATATAACTTGATTTTTGAGCATGTGAACATAGGTGGGAAATAAAAAAATGGACATTGAATAAAAAATTAACACTCATATACTAATGGAGAGTGATAGAGAACATTGATCACAAGGAAGTGTGTAATCTAAATATGGTTAACAACCACAAAACCCTAAACATAATAGTCATGGAAACAGTTATGAATATCAATATAAATTAAGGTAATAAGATAAAATTTAATTTTAAGTTCCTTTGTTTAATGTTTATTTTATTTAATGAGAGGATATACTTACTTGATTTCATTCCATTTCAGATTTATAGTCACGTCCATTATTTTCACCTTAAGCTAATTTTGATTCATTTCTAAGAACAAATACTGCCACATAGTGATTTAATACATTAATATCTAAATAATAATCTAATTTTGAAAAGATATCATTCTATTACTAGTTCACTTTTCCAAATGATTATGCTTTAACTATTTTTTAAGAAGGTCACTAAATTTACTAACTGATATTATCATCAATTACCCAATAAAACATAATGTAATTAATAATTTTCAAAAACCAACATGTGAATAAATTCATCATGTATTCTATTGAAGAATGGTAATAAGATGAATTGAAATAAAAAGATAAATTGAATAAATTAAATCCTCTTTATTCCCAATGTAAAACTCAGGTTATGGGGTATATTCTATAAATCAAAAACAATGTACATTTCATCAGTCATCGCATAACCACTTCGTCAAAAAATCTATAATCAATTCCATGTTAGTTGGCACGCTCTAATTTAATTTTCCCTTATCATTTATATCATTAAACAATATATCATCATTAAGAATATATTAAGGTTCTTTAATTATAATTTTCCTGAGATGTTCAACTTTCCACTACATCAATGTTTGTGGTCGTCAGTACCATTCAATATAATATTTCAAATCCTTAATGAAAAGGTACAATAGTAGAATCCATATATATTTCATAGTTTCTATAACCAGAACATCATTGATAAAATACACATAATTCTTGAATCCAAAAAGAAGAAAATAAATCATTCCTCTTCATCTATAGAAATAGAATAAGTGTGACCATTATCTATTAGCTTCTTTTTAGGTATATCACTTTGGTTCTTGGGATATTAATTTGTGTCATGTCCCGTATCCTTATAGTCAAATAACCACACATTAGAATTATTTGATTTTCCTCGAAATGATTATATTTATATCCTTTCTATCCACGCATGTATAAAACTCACATTCATTTTAAGGTGTCAGAGTATTTCCTTAAATAATTGTCACACATGGTAAAATACTACATTTACTTTTTCATTTATCAATCATTTACCCTTCCATACTCTTCTTATATAACATCCCTTTAAATCCATAATACAAAGTTAAATATTTCACTATATTGTTATAACATGATAGAATGTACATACAGTTTGAGAATATTTTGTAGATTAGTCCCCTTTAAAGGACTAGCCTAAGACTATAAAAATTTTCATTCTTACACCTTGGATTAAGTGAATAGATATGGTTCTCATTCCTTCTACAAAGACCCATTTATAATTATTGGATATCCTTGATTTTCTCATAAAATTATAAATTTTAAATAATACTTTATAATTAAAAATATGGTGTAACACATAGAATAAATAATAGTATATTCATCATTAATCTCACATTCATAAACATTTTTGGGAAATATTTGTTTCTGAAATCCATCATAATGGTTTATAAATATGATGTTAATTATCCTAATCATATCCCATAGGAATTTCAAACTAGGTGCACATTAAGTCTTGTTTTCAGTTACCTAATAATTCTTAAGTAATGACCAACCTTATATTTATAGAGTTGTTGCCCATATGTACCTTTGAGCCCAACCATCTACACATATAGTATCCACATAGAGAAGTATTGAATTGAAAATGTCACAATATGTACCTTACCAAAACATTAGGATGTTATAATATACATATCCTAAATTTCTATCATTGGGTTATATTCCATTATCTCTTTTATTATTAATTATAGTTCATATAGTTTCTACTTAAATTCCTCTTATACCAACTACAATGACCATGACGCTAGTATCCTAGAGCAAGTAAATTACTTTATTATATTTTCATGTATAAAATATTCCAATACAAAAGGATTGAATAGTTTAAAAATTTTATAAAACTAGATTATATATATGATAATAATTCTATATTGGGTAAAGAAAATAAAACATAAAAAAACCTAAATCTCTGCATTCTTGAAACTCATTCCAAGAATTAACCTTCGTATCATGGGGAAAGAATCTATATATTGGTGAGCTCAAATTCATAGTAATAGATATGTAATATAGAATAAATATTTAATAAATAAGAATAATTAACGTGGAATGGTAAATAACAGAATTTACATTACATTCAGATAAATTAACTATATAAATATATAGGTCATAATCAATATGGGAAGGTAAATAACTTTAAACACATGTTATTTAATCAATAGATGATAATGAAATGAACCCAGAGATAATGGATTATTTAAAATATACAAGATATTAATAAAATATATTAAATAAAGGTAGTGAATAACTATTATATGTCATGTTAGAGGCAGATGAGGACTACTACTTTCAATATCTATCCTCCATATAGTTAAAAACTAAAGGTTAAAAACAATTTAATTTGTAAAACTAATTTATCTCATCATATGTGTCAATGCATCAAGGAAAATTTAAAATGTTGGGGCCCACCCAACAATTTATTTCCCAAAAAAACTCAAATATCAAATAATCAATTAAATTCAGGAACAATATTCCCTATCATGAAATATTTGTATTGATTAAGAGATATAGATTTATAAATATTTCCCTTGTTACTAGAAACTATTATAAGTAAACACCATCTATAAAAATGTTGTATGGTTTATTAAATAATAATATCCATCACAAATATTTATATATATAAGATAAATGTAATTTCCAATGAAAAATGATTACAATAAAGTTATTGTTTCACTATAATGTTAACAATCACAATAGAAAGTTGTATTTCACAGTAACTTTTATCAAATGGTAATTTTCAAATAAAATTCCCCTAGATAAAATATTTAAAATTTAAATATAAAACCCCATGAAAAAGAAAGTATACCTGATATCAAATTTAAAATTGTAATTTTATGCACCATATAAAACAAAAAAGGTGAATAACATTATAATATGCCACAATAAAATGGAATTGTGATGAAATCTTATAACTTACGATACCTTTTGGGTTACAAATATTTAACATATTTTATAGTGGTTTAAAAAATGTTATTAACTTAAAACCGAACCATATTAATATTTTTATCATAATATAGGATCCTTCTATAACATCTTATTACTTATTCATTAATTAATCATTCATTATTTTCATTGTTTTGTGTTTTAAATACCTTGTTTTTCACATGTATTTCTTCATGAAAGATCCAGTTCTTCAACATATTATAGGGTTTCATCATCTTTAGAATGATAATCATTTCATAATTATTATATTTTTACATCTTATGTTATTTAAAAATAATAAATTAATTATGGGTAAGAAAAATGATGTCTATTATAAACATGGAGATGGTAGGTCCTACGTACAGACGAGTAACATTCCCATTATTCAATAATCATTATAGAAATGAGGTAAGTAATATATTACCTTTCCATAATGACAACGATATCATGAATAAAATAATATATACTTATTTATTTCATACATTTGGTTTGGTAATTTAAATAGACTCCATCGCTTTCTGAAGGCGTAGTCCACACGTACACAGTCTATGTTATCAGCTTTATGTGAGTGAAAAGGAAAAAATAAAAATGAAATATATAATATTTTATAATTTATAAATATTTCATTAATTTCATAATTATTTAATTTATATCACATATAATCACTGAATTTTTCTTTATCACCATCTATTGTAATTAATAGTGAAATATAAGTCACATCACTTCTTGAGGTGGTAATCTACTGTACACACGAGCGATATTATCATATCTCCTTGAGAATTAAAGTAATATATATATATATATATATATGTGATATATTTACTATAAGGGAATATTTATTTTATTAATATCATATATATATATATATATATATAATATATATCATCATACCCAACCATGATAAGTTGAAATGTAAAAAACGAACAACATTAGTTCACGAGGTGACAGTACATTGTACACATGAATGATGATTTTGTAACCCATTTGATGGAAGTGGAGATGGATTCTTATTAAGAAATGTTTTTATAAACATCCTATTATAATGAAGATATAGACGATATCATATCATCTTGTTTTAAATACATCATAGGTGGAGAAATAAGTCTAATATGGTCGCTCATTGGAGTCATTACCTCATCTTTAGTTATCTTACTTTTGTTCACACTAAAACCATAATAGTTTAGTTTCTACACAAAATAATTATTTTGAGATGAGTGGATGGAATTTTTGAAGTGATTTTAGTAGGGTTTTTATGAGCTAAATGTTTTTATAGTTATGAATAAGTGAGGGGAATTAATGCCCCGTTATAGTTGAAGAGGAGTGTGACTCTTATAAATACTAAAAATTATTCACTATAAGTATATATCCCATTCCTCATGTGGCTCAAACATATAATAATAATGGAGGGTAGAGTTTATCTGGTTAATAAAAACCTCCATGACAAAAAAAAACCATTTTTTCATTTTTCTCTATAGTCTTTATGTTTACTCAATTATAACCTTTTTTACCACGATAAGTAGTTTTCTAGCACTAGTAATTTATCCATTATGTCTAGCATGAAGAGAGAATTTTTAGAAAATTTAGACCCATTGATTCCTTATATGATATCTAATTTATAAAATAAAAATATCATGTGTGTTGGAAATTAATTTTAACATAAGTGCATGTAACACACAAAAACACCTATATAATCCCAAATGCGCTCACAAAATTTTAACTATTTAGGTGTCAAAATTTTCTTTATAAAAGATAAAATGGTTACTGAATTAAAAATATTTTATAATTATTAACATTTAAAAACACTTGGGAAATGATATGTTTTTTTAAAATTTCAAATAATTTAATAAAATATCATTTATTACAAAATATCATTTACGTAAATTTTGAAATTATTTATTTAATTTGAATTTAAAAGGTTTCAAGAAAGTTATAGAATTTTAATATATTAATTTACTTCATGTGTAACATGATATATGTTTCTAAAAATAATTGATTAAAAAAATTCATTCAATTTACTTCAATTTTAATATTTCTAGTATCATTAATTTTAGTTAATTAATATCTAAATAATTTAGGTGTTGGAATTTATTAATCCTTTTAATTTACTAATTATTCAATTAATATTAAATAAAAATTATCATGATAACAAAATTATATTTCAAAATAATATATATAACCAAATTAGTTTTTTCTCCCTATCCCAAAGCATTGAGAATATTAAAGGCAATGAATGCTTCTTTTTTCATTTTATTTACTTAACTTACTATATATGTAACTTTCATGGAATAAAATCACAAAAAAACACATAACTATATAAAATAAGGTGATAATGGTTGAAATATGGTTAGTAAATCGGTTTTAGACAAGTTTATAGGTCATTTAACACCTTATATTCTAAGTTGAACCACTATGTAAACTATTTTCACCTTATCCACCAGAATTAATTTCTATCATTTTCAATAATCATTATGGAAAAAAATTATGTTAACATTTTTAGATAATATTAATTATTATGATTCCAAATATTGAATTCAACTAGAAAAATTTAAATCGGAAAAGGGGTTGAATATAATTTAAAATTAATCCTGTAGATATGAAGAGAAAGAATTTTTTAAAAGTGAAAATTGTCAAAAGTTTATAATTTTTTTATATCCAAATTAAATTTGAAAATCATTCCAATAAACAAAATTTTGTTAATAGATTCCTTATTGGAATATTTTGACTTTAAATCAAATTTTGTAAAATTATTTTACATTGTAAATTATTTAGATGAAAATGATGTTTTTAATTACAATTCAGTATTTTTCATTATTCATCAAAAAATAAATCTTATCAGAGATATCTAAAAAATTCACCATAATATAATTTTGGTATTCTTATTTAAAAATTGAAGTTAATTTTTTCATCTAAATTTCCAAAAAAGTACAAAAAATATCTTTCAAATATGTTATCCAAGTATGATTTGACCTCAATTAGAAAAAAAATAATTTTTTGAGAAAACATTTCATTTTCACTCAATGAATTCTTATTTTATTAATAATAAATAGGTAATTAATAAACCTATGTAATATATATATATTCATAATTTTTGTAATTATATTATTACTCGTTATTAAAATAGCCAAATGATAATTATTATATAGATTAACAATATTAATAATATATTGTTGTTAGTTAAAACCCGGCCTTACATTTAATGCAAGATTTGGAAAATCTTGTTATTTCACTTAATAAAATATAAAATCAATGTTGTGTTTTGAATATTCTATTGAATAAAATTTTAATGTTTTATAATTTTATAGTTCTACCCTAACACATTTCACGAAAGGTAAATATGGTAAATATAATAAATAAATGGGTTATATATGATATAAAAATTATTTTTAATGGTAACATACAATTTAACTCTATTTAATTTCATTTGTTTAGAAAATAGAAGCATTGTTCCTCCATATAAAAGACATACAATCTCCAATAACAGTATATTTTATTTTATATCAATACCTTCTTTGGATTACTATATAAATATAAATAGTATATATTATATTTATTTCATGGTTATTATTCTATATATTATTTAACCATGAACAAATTAAGAGTACCAAGAATAAAAAATCAAAATATACATTAAAACAAAGTGGTGATTACCTGTAATGTTATTTTAATAATAAATTGTTAATATACAGGTAATAAAAGGTCATAAGTATATCATATGTGGTATTATATATACAAGTATGGTTTATATATGTAATATATATATATATATATTATATATAATAAAGGTTTGAATGTGTATGAAGGAAATCCAAACTTAAGGAAAGGGATTTCCATCCCACATTTCTTTTTTATGAGACACATTCCATATTCACCATTTGTTTCTTTTATATGGTGTATGTAATACCCATGAAGTTATTTTTTGATTCTTCTCCTAAAAATTATTAGGATTCACATATCAATTTTATTTTCTCTTTTTCATTGTCTCTATGTTTCAATTTTTTTGAAAGTGGTAATGGATTTGTTTTAAAATATCCTTCTTTGGGAAATAATATATGTTATGCACCTATCACCATTAATGATGAGTACATATTTCCCCATTACGTGTTATATCATGAATATAATTATTTTCATGTCATTTAAATCCTTATTTTTTTTATATTTATTGTCACTTATGATTTAAAAGATACCAAAGTGGTAAAGATTCTATTTTAAAATCTCATTGTTTATCTGGATTATTTATCATTATGTTTCAAATAATAAAAACTTATAATATTTATCTCATGAAACACATGAATTTTATTTTTCCCCAGTTATATTGTGATAATACATGTCTTTCCATTATTTTCCCTCTATTTATGTACTCAATAGGGAAAAATAATGTTTTAGGAAAATTGATTTTATTTCTCTCTTCAGTCGAGTTTTTTCATCCAAATCTATTTTTTATATAAAAAATTCAAAAATATTTTTGATATTTTATAAATGAATTAATTACTAAATTTTCACCCATTTTGAAATTTTTATTATTTTGTAAAGAAATATTCATATTGTGTTCCAAACAATGCTCACTTTTCTTTTACTAAAAATGTGAATGTAATATTTTTTTTGACATGTACAGCATGAACAAAATTTCACTCTATAAAGTCCATTATTTTCATTGAGTATTCCTTTATATATTTTCAAGTTTGTTTTAAATTAAAATTATTTTCAAAAAAAAAATTGTGATATTTTAGTTTTAAAAATATTATTTTCATAGTGAAAAGTTTATTTTTCTCAGAAAATTTAATAAGTGGTTTTTAAATTTTACTTTACGAGTTTCTGATGTTATTTGTAATGAAAAATATTTTAAAAATGTTTTCTTTTTGAAAAAAAAATCAAGTGGAATGCTATTTTCCTCAATAATGGTTCTATGTTCTCTTTCAAAACTATTTTCCATCTAATATTAAATAATTTTATTTAACTTATTCTTTTATAGATATATGCCCTACAAATAACATTTATATTATTTTTTTGGATGGTTTATTCTTATGATATAAATATATTCATGATAACCATTTCTCTTCCATGGGTTATACCATTATAGAATTATTATTAATCCTGATAATTTTTACATTAGTTATGCATTGATAAAATGATGAAATGATTATGAAACATATTACTTTTTCACAGGTTAAATTATGATTAAATTATTATGAAACTTTTTCCTTTTCATCGGTTAAAATATTATTAATGTTTTCTAATCTTTTAGAATATATATTGATTAATTTTGTGATAGGTGGGAGATATATTACAGACAAATACATTCGGTAATTATGGATAACTGATGAGTAAATATGATATTCATGAACCTAATTACATGTTAATGATTTTATCTTTGAACTTGACAGAATGTACACAATTTTATTCATGAAACTAGTTATATATTTATAGTATTATGAAAGGAACTATCTTTCATGTTCTTTACATTTTTCATGGACCCAGTCTCATATTGATATATTTATATGAGGGAAAGATTCCATGTCCTTAACATAGTGAGTGAAACTATTTCAATATATAAATGTTTAAAATGTTATAATATTATTAATATTCCATAAATAAATATCTTCTTACAATTTTATGATATCGGTGCTTATGTGTGTTGGTTTCCATTATGATTTATTTCTTATCAACATCCAATATTTATGATATGGTACAATATTTTGATCTTTTATATACAGGATTTGGTTTTCATTTCTTATGATCATGTTCTCATACCATTATGATCTAGTTATGTTTACACATTTCTTATTTTTACTATTCTAAAATCTGAGCTAACCCATTCTTATGTTTTCATTCCATGGTTATAAAGAAATTTTTTACATAGGTTATGTTTTTTAAAATGTACAAAAAGGGAATATCATTATGGGAGATGTTGAAGATCTTTCACTGAATAATAATATTTTGTAACTAATCCTCAATGGAACTAAACCATTACAGTACTTGGGTATGTATTTTAGAAATGTAATGAATATTTTTCTATTAAGATATTAAATTTATATATGAGAAGTTTGGTTCTTAAGAGTTGGTTTCAATGGAATGATTTAGTTATCCTTTGAAAACTATGATGATAAACCTTTTTTAAGACCCCTAGGGGTATGTATAAGGATATTTTATGGATATTTCAAGGGATGTGCAGAAGGATGAGTCAGTGTATAGAGAAGTTTATTTTAATTTTGTTAAAAGATAGAGTGAGTGGATTCTAAGAAATTACATCCATGTCTGTATACTACATGTTATATGGATTTGGCATAGAAGTCTATATGGGAAATAATTAAGAAATGGTAACATTAAGATGGAATTTATTGTCACTTGGTGTATGACAGTGGTCTATTCTTCACACTAATTTTAACATTCCTCAGGGATATGATTTTGAAATCAATAAACTCTTTATAAACCGTTATAAAGTATTTTAAAATAATATATTATGAATAATAAATTATAGAAGTTTTTTTAATTATTATTTGTTTTTACAATATGAATATTGTCTCCAAAACATTCATTTATAGTTTTAGTCAACAGAGGGAACTACGAAGAACTAGGATAACAATTGATGTGATAGAAAAGTTTTTTATACAAAAATAGTATGTTGACTAGATTAAATGATATTTTTATTATTCTATATCAGGTATCAAGATATATTACTAACGCCTTTCAAATTATCCAACTCTAAGACTCTCAAAAGAAGAGAATGATAGAGTTTTTTAAGAGTTAAAGTGGTGACAACCATAGAATAAAGATGATTTCATTTCCTATATATCAAGAATATGTGAAGAGTCAGCCAAGTGAATGTATCAAATGAACATGATCATGTTTATAGTGTGTAACAGAAGGAAACAAAGAATGTAATTTATAACAAAAAATGAAATGTTTGGTTAATTTAATGGATGAGAATAATGGGATCCTAAAGGAATCATAGATGGTTGAATGTTTTTAATGGGGAATGTATGTGATTTATAAAAATTTGTTTCCTAAGGTGATGATTGGGAAGAGAATTAGTAAGGTGGTATGAGTAATGGTAATAGCATTGATAAAAAAGAGGCCACAAATGACATATGAAATGAATGGACTATTTTGATATTATTTATTTTCTAAAATGTAAGACACATGATCAAATTGTGTTTGATAAATATAAAGAGAAGATTTATATAATATATTGTAGGAAAGAGGTATAAAATAATGATATGTTAAATCCTTGTTAATGTATTAATAATGAAATGGGATTTATTTTATTTTTATTTATTTTAATTCATGAATTATGAAATAAATAAAGATTTTTGGTATAGATTATGAAATAATTATTTTCAAGAATATGTTAAAATGTATCAACAACCTAGAAACCTGGTTCAATTGCAAGGTGATATTTTATAGAAGGAATGTGATTAAGGGATTATAACCCATAATATTTCCCTAATGTTGGTTAATTATATTTAGTTTGCATAAAGAGATGATTGATATGGATAAAGTAAATTATATTGTGTTAGGTGAGAAATTCTATGATGAATACACAAGAGGGGGGGTGAATTGTGTCCTTTTAAAATTTTCACAATTCTATTGATTTACACCAATAGTTGATAGAGCAGGCAACATTTCTATATGAGAGTATGTTCTACGGAAAAATAGAAAACATATCAATTAAATTTGTAGAGGTTAAGGGCACTAATATCCCCTAGTACACTCAACCAATCACCCTCTCTGTGGGATTAGTAAATTTCACTTGTCAAGTCCTCTTCTCATAAGACTGATCCATAATTGAGGGTAGGTAGTTTCCACCCTTAAAAACTAGGCTAAAAAATATCCTTCTAGTTTTTTAAACAGAGAACCAAAATATTCATAACTTATCATGAGAAGTTGATACTCCACCATGAATGAAACCAAGCAGTCAATACTCATAATAATCAATTGAGATTGATTCTATAAAACAGTTTAAACATCACATTTGCAGGAGCATGAAACTGAAAGAATATGGATCTTATTATTTAGAAGAATAATTATATTTTAAATATGTATGAAGAGATCTAGTTTCAAAAGAGATCTTTGATTTTATGAATGGTAATTGAAATAGAGCATTATACTTCCAGATTTGAACAGACATATCTCCAAAATGTAGTCCTTGTTTTTTAGATACTTGATCGTTGTAGCACTATAAATTAATTTTCACAAGAAAATTTTAAGAATAAAAACTTTCAACACATCCAATATTACCTCCATATGGTGATTGAAAATATTTAACATAGAAAGTTATATATAATGATATATCTCACAGTAAGATTTTAGATCCATAAAGGATGCCTGATAAATCGAGAGAATTAAAATTAAAAATACATCTTAGAGTTTTCATAACTTTATTTAAGAATAGGAGAGAAGATAGCCACTTTAAAGGACTCATTAAATTATTTAAGATAATATTTTAATCATTAAAAATCAATATTTAAAACAACGTGATATTATATAATGACTGTTATAGAAAAACTTTGATAAAGTCACAAATTCAAATCTTCGACATTGAAAAGTCAAGTGTAATGTTCCTTCAAATTACAACAAAATACCAAACATAGGGTTAAACTACATAGCCTTCATTATTTAAATGTATGGTTCACAACTTAAGGTTGATTATAAGAGTGAGGTTGATTATCCATATGTTTGTTTCTCAAACGTAGGGTTCCATACTTATGTAGGGTTCTTTAACCATACTTTTTCTCCTTAACAAATGTAAGGTTTTATTCAAACATAATGTCATCTATCCATATGTTTCTTCCAATGTAGGTTTTATAAAAATTATGTGATGATACTTTATAATAAGATTTAATACAAATATAAGGTATAATTCTTACGTTACGTTCTTCTGCATAGGGAATGAACAGTGATTCCAGAAAATGACAAGCCATGAATAGAGTTTCTAGAATGTGCATAAGAGCATTCTGAACACTTTAACGAATATTTTTCATGAATAAATACTTGAATATTATTCGAAAATAATATTTATAAATAATTTATACTTTCTAAAATACATGTAAAATAAGTTCATTAGTAAAATAAACAAGGGTATTTGTGAGCATCAAAATCAATATTATATATTGAGTATTGTTTAGATAATACATGACCAATAATCTCCCCATTTATAATGATCACAAAACCAATAAATTAAAACTATAAATTTATTAATGTACTTTATAATTATATAATCATACAGTGAAATAAATTCGATTTCAAAAAATAATTTCGATAAATAGAAATGGTTGTATTTATTGAAATTTCTCACCAAATATTTCGAAATTGAAAAGAAATGTTGTGTTTATCCAAATTTTTCCCCCTTTTGTGAGTAAAAAAGCAAGTAAATAAATATATTAAAACACATATTTAATTTTGGAAAAATTATTAATTGAATTATATAATTAACAGATAAGGATAATGTTCGCTAGATTTTTGGCTTGTTGACAAAAATAAAAAAGAATATAAAAATATATAGAAAAATAGAAATTAATACAATAATAATTAATTATAAAATAGAAAAATACAACATGTTTATGACTTAGAAACATAATAGTCACTATCAGAATGAGGGTAAAAGGTTGGTTTTTGTACAAAAGAATTGGGTAGGAGTTGTCTTAGTAATGGTTCTAAGGATTTTGAGAAGCTTCAAACAAATCTTTCAATTCATCCAGTTGTAACCACAATTTCTTCATCAAATTATCACCCAACTACATTATAAAAAGTCTAGAATCATGATTAACATGAAAATCCACCACATTATTGACTTTCAAAAATTTATTTAGGATCTTCTCTTACTTTATAAATTGTTCCAACTTTTCTGTAAACTAATTCAGTAAAACTCTGATACTAGGTTCACTCTGAGTCAATTGATCAACGAGATATTTCTGATTGTCCAATAAAACTAACATAGGAGTTTTATTTCATTAATAATCTTGAATATGGGAATTCTTGTCTTCCATAATAGATGTAATGGCCTGAAATATTCTAATCAAATATGGACTTTTTGCAAGGGTAGCAGTAGATATACTGGTCTGATTCACTAATATTTTCACCAATTCAAATTTATTTCCCAAGTACCACTTCAAATTGGAAAAATCTGTCTTCAAAACTACTTCAGATCATATCCTACCAATCTCATTCAACATGTCTATCTTGAAGTCAATAAAATCCATTATAGAAACAGTATTCTCAATATGTTCTTGAATCTTTTGCTTTGCAGTTTCTGGATCCTACTACAGAATTGAATTCTATTCCTGTGACATGTTAAATTTAATCACAATTTCTATAACTTGATGAAAAAATTAATCAAGTTTCCCTTCATCTGCATTTAGTGCCTGATCCTCAACATTAGGAAAAGTATTTTTATTTGATCTCTTCACATATTGTTTAGTTGTAAATGACTGATTGTCACATACTTCAGTCTGATCTGCAGAAACATGACCTAATTTTTCTGCATTATGATTCACAACCACATCTATATCTTCAGTTACTGATTTCTTTGCAATTTGATCTTCTTGATCAGATTCTATCTAAACAGTTTGTTCTTGAATATTCATATGCTCTGGAATATACACTTTTATTTGATCACTGGTTAGAGGTACAGTAGGAAACTCTCTAACATGTATATCTACTGTTATTTCTTCTCAAAAAATTGGTTCATCTCTATGAACTAAGAAGGTTGCTTCTCCAGATACCAACACTTATTCTTAAACTTGTTGAACGCCTTTGTTTATTGGTTTCATAACAAGTCCCTATTAACTTTTTTCTTCCTAAAATTATTCTAATTCATTATTAAACCTAATCCTCTTCTGATTTAGTTGAGAAATTACATCTATTATAGATTCATTTACACCCTCCTTTCAAACAGCTCCTTGCTCCCCCTGAGCAAAAGTCTTCAGTTCAGTTCTTCTTTAGCACCAACAGGTAAAATCATTCCTTTTGTTGTACTCCATAAAAATACCAATTTATGTAGAGTTCCATCATTTAAAACATTACTATGATGACACTTCATCCTCAAATTTACTAAACAAATCATATCCTTTAAGAAAATCCAGAGATTATTCATCCATATGGATATAAATTCATCTATATGGATATAAATTCATACTAGCATATGGATAACAGTAATAATGAAAATAAATAAACATATATCATGAAAAATTCAGCTTAATGTCACTTATAAATAAAAACATTATGTGCATATCAGGGTACAAAAATTTCTACATCTCTACCATCATTAGCACAATACTGATCTGAATGAACTTAACTAAGATCTTATTATCTGCCTCAAAATCCTTAACAAACATTTTCCTAATGTGCATTGAGTTAAAAAGAAAGGACATAGTTTCTTTGGAAGAATGATTCTTGTCGATTGAAGTAAAAAATTCCCTTCATGTGGGAAGTCAAATATTTTTGAAACTTTTGTAAAGGAAATCAAAAAATATTTATCTTCAAAACCTTCAAGCATTATATCCTCAAAATCACCAAAAATGAATTGTACACGCTTATAAAAAAATTTCATTTCTACCTCATAAAGAAATTATGGATTGATGTCATTGAATGTAGTCTCCAGACCTTGAAATGTCAATGCATGTTCCAGGAGCAGATTCGTCTGAAATAATCAATCAAAATCAAACACATTCTCTTGAAGCATCTTTCTACCTGTAACACGTTGTCACTTTGGATCACTTGTGTCTCCTTCTTCAAATCTCTTGGTTTTTGTCATTTCAAAAATCTAAAATTCTATGGTTTTCATCTTGTAGGTCTTGGAAGGAAAAATAAGGTTCTCAATTTAGAAAAAGACGAGTTTGGTAAATGAAGGGTTTCGAAGATGAAGGTTTTCTAATAGGTGACACATATTCTCGTTTCCTGAGTCATAGAGTAATTATAATAAAAACATTAATGATTATATGGTTTAAATAAATTTAATATTAAATAAAATAAAAAATATAGTAAGATTAAAATATAAAAAATAAATTAGATTTACAGTAATAAACATAAAAATAAAATAAAATAAAATAAATTATTTAAAAATTAAATAAACCTATATCCCCCTTAATAAAATTAAAACATGCAGTGGGAATTGGTTTAGTGAAAATATCAACTCATTTATATTTAGTGTTAATAATTTCTAAAGATATGTCTTTTTGAAGAAAATAATCTCTTATAAAATAATGTCAAATATCAATATGCTTAGTTCTTGAATGACTTATTAGATTTTTTGAAATATTTGTATCACTTTTATTATCACATAAGATAGGTGTACTATTGAAATTATGTCCAAAGACCATCAGTGTGTTTTTCATCCACCACACTTGTGCACATCAATTGACGGTAGATATATATTATTCTTTGGCTATTGATAATGAAACTTAGTGTTCATTATTACTTGACCCTGACACTAATGATTTTCCTAAGATGTGATAGGTTCTTGAAGTGATTTTTCTATCTAATTTACAACCTCCAAAATCTGCAATTGAATATGATAATAAATTAAAATTAGAAGTTTTTGATAAAGAAGATATTGAAAAACAGTTACTTTTGAATATCTAAAAAACCTTTAGAAGGTAATAACATGTAATTATTTAGGATTTGTTTGAAATCTAGAACATAAATATACTGAAAACATAATATCAATTATTCTATCAGTAAGATATAATAAACTACCAATCATACATCTATACAACTTGTTTCCCATTGGTTTTCCATCTTCATCCAAATTAATTTTTATATTAGTACACATGGGAGTTGAATATGACTTGTAATTCTCATGACCAAATTTTTTCAATAAATTAATAGTATATTTTCTTTGGTTTAAGTAATTTAAATAATATTTTTGATAAATTTGATGTCCTAAAAAGAAATTTAATTCTCCCATCATGCTCATCTAATTTTTTTTAATATGTTCTGAAACATAATTACAAATTGTTTTATTTGTTGATCCAAAAAATAACATCATCAACATATATTTGAAGTAATAATAAATTAGAACCGATTTTTTCCTTAAAATGGGTTGTATCTTCCAAACTAATAGTAAAACTATTTTTCAAAAGAAAAGAACTAAATATTTTCCAGTATGCTCTGGGTTATTACTTAAGGTCATAGAGAGCTTTAGTAAGTTTAAAAACAAAATTTTATTTTTGATAATTTTTAATACCTAGAGGTTTCTCAATAAAAACATCATCCATTAAATAACCATTTAAAAATGTAAGTTTAACATCAATATGATATAATTTAAAATTTATATGAGTGCATAAGCTAAAAATATTCTAAAATCTTTTAATCTAGCTATTGGGGTAAAGGTTTCATTATAATTTATACCTTCTTCCTGATTATATAATTTAGCTACTAATCTAGATTTATTTATAGTTATAGTTCCTTGATCATATTGTTGATTTCTAAATACCCATTTTGTTCCTATAACTAGATAATTTGAGGATCTTTCAACTAATTCCCAAATAATATTTATTTTATACTATTTCAATTCATCTTGCATTACGAGCATCCAACTTTCAGCTTCTAAGGCTTCTTCAAAAGATTTAGGTTGAAGTTGTGATACAAAGGTAGTGAATTCAACTAAGTTTCATGTATTTCTTCTAGTCCTTATTCTTATGTTGGGATCTCCTATATTAGTTTCTAAATGATGATTCTTTAGGGTTCTAGACTGTATAGTTTGAAAACTATTAAGTTCATTAGTATCATATTCTTCTGAACTAGAATAAATTTTATTTCCAAAATCATTTTTCAGGTTTTCAAGTCTCATGTTGTCAGAGGATTCAGTAAATTCATCAATTTGGTATTTCTCTATTAAAAGGGTCAGTTTCATCAAACATCACATAAACTGATTCTTTAAAAATCCTTGACTTTTTATTAAATAATATTTAAGCTTTAGAAGTTGCAAAATATCCTAAGAATATTAATTTATTAGCTTTTGGATCAAACTTACCAAGATAATTCTTGGCGTTCAGGATATACACCTTTCATCCAAAAACATTAATGTACTTTACCTATGGATTTTTTTTATTCCTAAGTTCATAAGGTGTATTTTTGGAAATAAGCCAAATTAAAACTATATTTATTATATAGCAGGTTTTTCTTACATATTCTTCCCATAAATATGTAGTAGTACCGTATTTATTTAGTATAGTCCTAGTTATTTCTTGAATAATTATATTTCTTCTTTCAACAATTCCATTTTTTGAGGTGTTCTTTGTTCAGAGAAGGTGTGTTTCATACTCATGTTTGAGAAAAAGGAGTCAAATTTTTGATTCTCAAACTCTCCACCATGATCACTTCTTAATGAAATCATTTTAAAACCTTTTTCATTTTGAAAAATTTTGCAACAACTTTCAAAAACAATAAGACATTGATTTTTTAGTTTTAGAAAATAGACCCTGCTGAATTTGGAACAATCATCAATTAAAACATATACATATAAATTTCTATCCAAACTTTCTACTATAGATGGTCTAAATAGATCCATGTGGATAAGTTTCAGGGGATTTGATGTAGCAATTTTGTTAACATATTTGAAGGATGATTTTTGTTGCTTTCCAATCTGTAATACATCACAGAATCAATCACTCTCAAACTTGAGACTAGGTAAATCTGAAAAAAAATCGTAGATAATTTATATAACGAATAAATATTTAAATGAATATGTATTCTATGAAATAGCTAATATTCATTTATCTTTGCAGTTAAACTACTCACTTTTTTTTACATGGTGTTTTTAAGTTCAAAGTGTAGACATTATCTCCTCTAGGTGCTTTAAATTTAAGAAAATAAACTTTAAATACCAAACATGTATTGTTATAAAATTCAACATAGTATCCATAATCACAGAATTGAGAGATACTTATCAGGTTATGCGTGAATCCTTATAAATACAATACTTTATTAATTGAGATAGACTTTGGATCTCTAACTATTCCATGTCCAATTATCCTTCCTTTGGCATTGTCACTGAAGGTGACTAGACCACTATCAATCGGTGACAATTCATTGAAGTTCTAATGATTTCCACTCATGTGTCTAGAGTAGGCACTATCCATATACCATATAGATTTTCCTTTTTTGTGATTTGTTACCTAAAAAGATAATTTAAACAAAAAAATTGGTACCCATATCTTTTTGGGTCCAGTAGTGTTAACTAATAAGAATTTAGGAATCCAAACCTCTTTATTTTTCCATGATTTATTTCATTTACTTCAAATAAATCCTTTTAAATCTTATCTCTTTTAATCCCACTTATTTGAGAATTTCTCAAATTACAATTTTTTGTTATATGTCCTTATGTTCCACAAAAATGAAAAATATCATATTTTTTATTGCTAACAAAATAATTATTTGTATAGTTTGGTTTTTCACCCTGACTTTTTATGCCAAACCATTCATTTTTAATTACATTATTACCAAGAATTCCATTCAGTATATTTTCTCCTTTTCTAAATATAAGAGCTTCACTTTTATAAGTTTCTACATCATCTTATAGTATTTTCAACTTATTTTCATGATTAGTACAATTTGTTGTAGATGGACAAAATATCTCAACTAACTATTGATATTGTTTCATTAAAGTATCCATTTCTCCTAAAATAGAATTATGAATATTATTTAAATATTTTTGTTTCTTTAATAGGTAGTCATATTTTTCATCTAACATAGTACAGTAGGTTACTATTTCATCATTTGAGTAACAAGAATCAAAATCCAATGAATAATAGGGTTGTACCTTATCTTCTTCATCCATAAAGAACATATTAGCTTTCAGATTTGATTCTTCCTTCTCTAAATAATATATTGATTAGCTGTTGGAGTCTTTAGAAATAATCCAAGTAGCCTTCATAGATCTTTTTTCATTGTTTTCATAGTCATCATGAAACTTCTTTTCTGTCTTTCTCTTTTTACTTTTTAATTGAGGATAGTTATGTCTTATATGAAATAACTTTTCTCAATCATATAATCTAACTTCCCTTGACACTTTCTCATCCTTTTTGAAGGATTTTATGAATCCCTTATTCTTCCAATAAAACTTGATAAACTTTCTATCAAATTGAGCTAGCTCGAATTTATAATCAGATGAGTATGAATTTAATTATTCTTTGACTTGTTATTTCATTTTTCTATTCTTATTTTGATATGTAACCTTTAAAGAAATGTTATCCATTTTTACTAGGACATTATGATCTTAAATTTTATCTTGAATTTCATATTCAAACATTAGTAGAGTTCCAATAAATTCTCTCACTGTCAGATTCATGATAGGTTTTTATTGGAGGATTGTAGCTGAAATTCCATTCCACTAATTAGGAAGTACTCTCAGAACATTCAATTCTTTATTAGCTTGTTTCATAGGTTGACCAAAGGCTATAATTTTGTTTATAATTTCTAAAAGCTTTCCATTAATTTGAGTGATGCTCACTCTATCAACTATTCTGAATGTATCAAATTTTAATTTTGTTGTTCCATACCTCATCTATCTTACATTTTTTATACCTTCATAAGCAACTGAAATTGTCTACCACATTTCATAAGTAGTAGTGAATTGCGAGACATAGTTGAATTTCTCTGGTCCAAGACCATAGATGATAGCATTCATAGCTTTAGAATTTATGTCATAGTCATCTTCTATAGCAACAATCTAGGCTTTAGGTTTTTCAAGAATTCCATAAGAAGTAATGATATTTCAGTATAATTTGAAACCAATATTTTTTAAATAGATTATCATACATAATTTCCAACATCCATAGTTTTTACCATTGAAATATGGAGCATGAACCAATAGTATTTCTTCATTGAGATTTTCTATTGTTCTTAGTTTAAATATTTAACTCTGGTTTGTTGGAACAATATAAAATATGTAGATCCCAACCTCTTATGCGATATGTTAGGTCAGAAAGTCTATAAGGATGACACAAGAGAGGGTGAATTGTGTCCTTTTAAAATTTTCATAATTCTTCTATTTCACAGCAACACTATATAGATTTATTGACATTTCTGTATAAGATTATGTGTGATGTAAAAACTGGAAACATAGAATATAAATTTATAGTGGTTCGGTGCATAGAGATCCCCTAGTCTACTCCACCAATCACCCTCTCTGTAGGCTTGGTGAATTTCACTAGTCAGGTCTTGTTCTCATAAGACCAATCCAAAACTGATTGTGGGTAGTTTCCACCCTTAGAATCAAGGCTAAAAACAAAGAATTCAGGTTCTTTAAATAGTGAACTAAAATATCTACATCTTATCACAAGAATCTGATACTTCACTATGACTAAAACCGACAAGCTCATACTTGAAAGAATCAATAGAGATTCATTTGATAAAACAGTTTATACTTCATAGTTGCAGCAGTATGCCACTGACAAGAGATGGGTCATCATCTTCAAAAGAATAATAATCTTTGAAAGATGTCTGAATAGATCTGGTTGCATAATAGAACATAAATTTTAATAAACAAAACAAAAATATATCATCACACTTCCAGATTTGAACATGTATATCTCCAAAATGTTGTCCTCATTTCTAAAATACTTAATCGATGTATCACTATAAATTAATTTTCATAAGAAAACAGGAATAATAAAAACTATCAACACATCCAAGAGATATCCATATAGTGATTTAAAATATCTTAGGTAGAAATATATATAATGATATATATCATAGAAGGATTTTAGATCCACAAAAGTTTCCTGATAAAATAAGAGAATTCAAATTCAAAAATACAGCACAGATTTTTCGTAACTTCTTTTATGAATATGAGAGAATATATCATCTCTCAATGGATCCTTAAATAATTTAAGATGATATTTTAATTATTTGAAATCAATATTTATATTTCTCTGATATTCAATAGAGTATATTACAGAAAAACTCAAATAAATTCATAAATTCAAATCTTTGGCATTAAAAAGTTAACCGTAAGGTTCCTTCACATAATGATAAAATGCCAAAAGTTGGGTTCAACTACATAGCGTTCCTTATCCAAATTTAAGGTTGAAAATGTAAGTTTTATTAAAGAATTATGGTTTATAATCCATACTTTTTTCTCAAACACAGTGATCCATACTTACATTGAGTTATTTAATAATACGTTTTCTCCTTGACAAACATAAGGTTTCATTAAAACGTAATTTTCCTTCTCCATATGTTTCTTCCAACATAGATTTGATAAAACCATATTTTTTTGTCCTTTATCATAAGCTTTATTAATAACGTAGTGTATGATCCTTATGTTACATTCTTCAGCATAGGGAATGAAAAGTGATTCTTGAAAACAACATGTTGTGAATAGTATTTCTAGAATGCACTGAAGAGCATTCTGAAAACTTTAACGAATATTTCTCACAAATAAAAACTTGGATACTATTCCAATACAATAATTATAAATAATATAATGTTCCTAAATTACAATTAAAATAATTTTATGTTTAAAAAAAAGGGCATTTGTGAGCATCAAAATCAATAATATATATATAGTATTGTAATGAAAATACATTCCTAACAGATAGTCTTCATGACCTCAGAACTGGGTATGGATTTTCTAAAAAAGTTATTTGTGTTATCATTAATGGATTTTTTAATATTTTTGGATGTATGGATAATCTGTGGTTTTATTAATGGAATTGGGAAGAATGAATGTTTTCATTGAGAATTTATTGTAATTTTGGTTATTACCATGCTTCAAGATAATATATGACCGGTGTTTCCTTATAGTTAGAATATGTCCATTAGGATATAATTAATGGTAATTTAGGGAATAATTTAATGTTGATTTTGGGAAATTTGGTGTACGTATATACATTTTAAATTTTGGAAGGGTCATAAGTATAACCATTTATATAATGGTTTAAGATGAACGATTGAAAAATTTTATAGAGACTTACATTTTAGTTCACTATATGATGATTTATGTATATTGGATAAATTTTTATAACCTTTTGATTTTGATTTCAACTATAGATAAAATTAATTATGCATCAATATATTGTTAATATTATGATCTATTAGTGCTTCAAACATAACAAATTCATCTACATCTATTAGAGAATGAGGTTAAGTTGAAATTGATTAAACCACAACCAAATGATGAAATTTGGATTAAATATGAAAATAAAGATAAGACATATATATATGTAAAAATAAAATTAATGATTTTTTTGGTATAGTATCCCATCAATTGTAACATCCTATCAACCAAACTCATGCATATGATTTTTTCCCTATACATCTCTTGAGGAAGTACATAAGTAATCCCTTACATGTACTGAACTCAAAGGTTATACTACTACAGCATGATATTTTTAATGAATTAAAATAGGTGGAGATTATGGATATAGAGAAGGTTCTAGGAAATAAGACTACTCACCTGGTCAATGTTTTGTGGTGAAACTACTAGCTTGAGGAAGTTATGTGGGAACATAAGGATGTAATGAGGCATAAATAACCTAAGTTATTTGTACCAAAGTAATAAATTCTGAGGAAAAAAATAAATTTAATGGTGGTATAGTGTAACAACCTGATATTTTTGGAAATATATATTTTTCAACATAAATTTAATCATTTAGATATTTTGAGTTACAAAGAAAACAAAATTATAATAAAACACAACATTCTATTAATTATTATTATTTAATTTGATAGTTATCACCTAGATATTGGTATGGTTGGTATGGACTGTATTAACAAAATTATTAACATATATTGTTTCAAAATATGTATTTAATGAATTATTTAGTGGCTAAATAATTCAAAACGAAAATAAAAATAATGTTAAAATATAGAAAATATTTTTTAGAAAAAACTATTTTTATTCAGAAAACCACGTTTTATATCAATAAATTAAATAAATAACTATTATGGAATAATTTTTAAGAAATTTATATATTATATACTAAATAAACTATTTTAATATACATCTAATGTGTTTTTTAAACAATATATAATAACAAATTTAATCTTTTACTTAAAATCTATTGTTTTCTTCAAATATGTCTTCTCACATTTTGCATAATTATTTAAAATTTATTTTTTCAACAATTATTAAATGTATTCTGAAAAATTATTTTTTAGAATCATAATTTAAAAAATATATTATCCCAAAATTTAGATAATTTTAAAAAAAGATATATTTTCAATGAATAGTGAAAAAGTTAGTTTTTACTAATAATTATCATTGATTTTAAAGAATATAAATAAATATAAATTATTTTAAATTGGTTATAAGAGTAAAATTAGTTAAATTACTTATATATTATGAAAAAAAATTCATTTTAATCAGATTAGTATTTAATATTTATATAATAACTTTTAAACTTTTGAAACCTTTCTCTTTGGGAACCTACTCTTCAGTCACGTATTTAGAGATAATTTTAAATTAAAATATTCCAATTTTGTTAAAGGAATTTGGAAAAATAGATTAAAATTATTAAATTACAATAATTTATATTATATAATATAGTGATATTATTTTTTTACAGTTTTGAATATTAAACATAGTATAACTTATTTATCACTCTTAAAGTTGATATGGGCTTACTAAGGTGTTAAAATAAATAGAGAAGCTTTAAAATGAACTAGAAAATTTTCCAAAACCAATTGTATAGAAATATTTAAATGTTTTAATATATAAGGTTTGATAATGACTTGTTTTAGAGCCTTATGTCGTGTTTAAAATCTCACAACACATGTTTCTTTTAAAATATTACACGTGTGTCATTCACCCACTTATAAAAGGCCACCCCCTCACATATCCACTTCACACTTCCAAAAAAAAATTGGTTTTTCCAATAAAAACAGAAACTAATTCCTTATTTTAATATTACAATCCTAAAATTCTTCTTTTGGGTAGAAATCCAACCTAATAATCCATTTTGTCCAAACCAAAAGAAGTAGTCTGAATAAGATGTAACATCCCTAATCGAGCATTTTATTTTATTTATTCCTCCACATCATTAATTTTCTTTTATGCTATAATGATATAATTAAATTAGTATATTTTATATACTAAAATTTTATTATGTTAATGTAAAAACCTAAATCATTATCCTCTTTATTCAAATAGGATACGAAATCATCAATCATGTGTATAGTAGACTACCGCCTCACGAACAGTTGTTATTATTTTTTGATCTCCACCTATCACAAATGGACATAAAGATGGATTTAATTTTTATATATTATATTTATGATATTATTATTCATATATAATTATAATACACATATACTTTCTTACCTCCAAACCCTTTGGTAAAACAATAATATCGCTCGTGTGTACGATGGGATACCACCTCATGAACCAATGTGATGTGCATTTTTATTTACATGGATGGAAATAATGAGATATTTAATTGTTGAACTCTCTAGGAATCTAGTTGATTATTTATATTTTGATAATCCCAATTATGATTATTTATATTTTGATAATCCTTATTTGATCAATGGTGAAATACTTATTTGGGAATCTAGTTTCTTTAAGTATTGTTCTATTATTTTATGTTTAAATATTAGTATTTCGGTAACTGGATTTTTGTACACTCTGACTTAACCTATTCTTCCAATAGAATGGTTAAACAGAATTAGCTACCATTACAGCACAGAGCTACCGATATAGAGCTACCGATACAAGACAGAGTTACCGATACAAGACAGAGCTACCGCTACCAATACAAGACAGATCTACCGCTACCGATATAGAGCTACCAATACAAGACAAGTCTACAGCTACCGATACACATCAAGTTTACCGTTACACACCAATTCTACCGTTACACAAGAAGTCACTGATACAAGCAAGCCTACCATGACATCTACCTACTGATATCAAAGCTACTGATCCAGAGACAGAACCCAACACTGCTTTAATTTCTTTAACATTGTTTAATCTATCCAACGGTCATGTTAGGTATATTTTAATGCACTGACATTTATTTAATGGGTGTTTTTTGGTTGTTAGGAAACCGTACCTCGTACCTGTGAAAATAAATCATTTCTTTTGTCGGAGCTTGTGTTTTAAAATGAAATAAGAGGAATGAATATATTATACAACAGAGACACGAGGTGTGCTGGAAGAACAACAGTGTGTGTGAATGAAAAGAGACGACTGAACTTGCATGAAGAACTCATTCATTCCGGAATACCAGAAAGAGCTGAGAACGAGAACGAGAACATCCACACAAACTTCATCGACTACTTTCTCCTCTGTCACTACACCTGGAATTCAAGGAAGCAGACGACACTCTGTTTTCAAACAAAAACCAGAAGAGGACTCAAAACCAATTCTGATCAATCTAAAGGAGTCCAGAGTTGTACTGCAATCACTAGAGCCATTTCTAAACTCTAAATCTTTGCCTCTGTGATTTAATTTTTACATTTTGAGAAGTGTGTGTTATCTGTTGTATTTTACACACACACTGTATCATGTACTATAACTGGAGGATCTGTAAATCCTCACTCAAACTCTTATATCTTTTATCTCCCACTAGGATAGTGGTAGAGTTCGTGCATGACCTGGACAGCTAGTGCTGTTGTTTTTTATTCCCACGGATAACAGTTGTAGAGGTCTTGGACCTGAACAGTTGTATACTGTTGTAATCCCTGATCCAGGGTGTGGATTACTTTTATATATAATTTTGAGAGGACTAAGTGTCAGGTTGAGACTGAACCTCTTGGTTAAATCTGTTGTGCTTATTTATTTTCAAAGTTATTTTTATTCCGCTGCAAACTACTTTAAAACCAAAACTTTTTTTAAGTCACTTTGATAATTAAACTAACAAGTGTTTATATTAGTTATAAATCAGTAAGTTAGTTTCAAAAGCTAATCAATTCTTCTGGTTTGATTAACTGGGAAATAATCAATCCCTTGAGAACCAAACAGAACCTTTACGTTGATATAAATTCTCTACAGTTTAATTCATTATTTTATTTGGGGTATTTTAAGACAGAGTTTTTAAACAGAAATTTTAATTGGAACTCAATTCACCCCCCCTCTTGAGTATCCACTCTGACCAACATTTGGTATCAAAGGATTTAAAATAATTTCTGATGTACTCTATTTTTCAACTGTGATTTTAGTTGTATTTTAAAGATCTTAAAATTTCTGTTACTTCTAAATTTTTATCTCTTTAATATTTTTGTTTCCACCTAGTTATCATGGATAATAGACTAGAGGGTGATGCTACTAACAGGCCACCTTTCTTCAATGGTACAAACTATGCTCAGTGGAAACTTAAAATGAAAATTCATTTAGAAAGTATAGGTTTTGATATTTGGACTGCCATAGAATCAGAATATAAACTTCCCACTACTGCTAGATCCACTTGGGATGTACCTACAAAGACTGCTTGCAATAATAATTGTAAAGCCATGAATGCCCTGTACTGTGCTTTAAGAGATGAAGAATTTAACAGAATTTCTGCTTGTAAAATTGCTTTTGAAATTTGGGATACCATAGCTGTTTCTCATGAAGGAACAACTAATGTTAAAGAAATGAGATTAAATACTTATACTATTAAATATGATAATTTTAAAATGAAGGCTGATGAACCCATTTATGATATATATCTCAGGTTCAATGAGATAGTCAATACAATGAATTCATTTGGAATTATTGTTCCAGCAAAGGAACAAATTTTGAGGATTCTGAGATGTTTACTAGACCGATGGAGAGGCACATCTGTTTCACTCAAAGAGTCGTGTGACATTACTACTCTACCTTTCAAGGAACTAATTGTCAAGTTGATGATGTATGAAGAAGAACTTAAGGTGAACAAAGAAGAAGAATATGAAACTAGAAGAAAGTCTGTTGCTTTCAAATCTTCAACTTCAAAGAACAAGGATAAGGAGAAACTTCAAGCTATAAATGAGAGTTCAAGCTGTGAAGACAGTGAAAGTGCATCTGATAGTGATGCTGAGATGGCTCACATTTCCAGAAGGTTTAGGAAATTTTATAGGAAGAAGAAATTCTTCATAAAGTCAAATTACAAAGGAAAGTATGACAATAAGGGACATTGGAAGAAGGATTGGAAAAAATCAGATAAAAGTGAGGAAGTTTTCTATTATGAGTGAAAAAGAAAATGACATATTAAACCAGATTGCCCAAATCTCAAATTCAAGAAGAAATATGATTACAAGGATAGTAAGTACAAAAAGGCTATGAAGGCTACTTGGATCGCTTCTAAGGATAGCTCAAGTGAGTCATAAATTTCTGAGACTGAATCCAGAAATAAGACAAATATGTGTTTCATGACAAACATATCTGAGGTAACATCTGAAACTCTTTCTTTAAATTCATATTACACTGGAGATGATTCTGACTCAGAAAACATATCAAAATATGAACTATTTGAATATTGTGATATGTTAGAAGAAACCAGTAATGAGCTGAAAGACAAATACAAAGGTTTAAAGAAACAGTATGCCTTAACTGTTAAACATAAATCTGATCTTGATATTGAAATAGAAAAGAATTATCAGTTGGTTAAAGAGAATACTAAACTAAAATTATCTAATGAGCAAATTAAGAAAGACTTATAAAAGTTTAAAAATGGTAACGTTACTCTTACTCAAATGCTAGGTAAGAAAATAGCACCTAGATACACTACTGGTATAGGATACCAACCAGGATAGAGAAAATCTACCAAAACTAAATTTATTCCTAAATCTAGACAGAATACTGCTAGTTCTAGTTCTGGACATTTATATGCTTCAACTAGTTATATTCATAGTTACGGATCTAATAAGGATTACCTTTCAAAATCTATTGATTCTACAAATTTTATGAGACCCATAAGACAAATTTGGGTACCTAATGTTTTGTTGGATAACCTTTCCAGACCCAGGAAAATCTGGGTACCAAAATCATTTCCTATCTAAATCTATTTTGTAGGGAACCTGCTTAAAGAGCTCCTATAGAAAGACATGGTACTTGGACAGTGGATGTTCAATACATATGTCAGGATATTTCTCATGCTTTAAAAGCTTAGTGAGAGTTGTTGGAGGTTTTTTCACTTTTGGTGATTAATAAAAAGGAAAAATCATCGGCTTAGGCCAGATTGGTAACACTGACTCAATATTGATTTCCAAAGTTTTATTTGTTGATGGACAGAAATATAATTTGTTAAGTATTTCTCAGTTATGTGATGATGGTTTTAATGTTAAATTTGAGAATAATTCTTGCAATGTTTTTAATTCTAAAAATGTTTTAGTATTTTCTGCCTTAATAAATGAAAATGTTTATGCTGTTGATATGAATTCTTTAGCTAAGAATGATATTACTTGTTTAAATGATTTTCATAAAGATTCTTGGCTTTGGCATAGAAGATTAGGACACTGCAATGTACATTCACTTAGAAAACTTGAAAGGAAGAACTTGGTTAGAGACCTACCCATACTTGAATTTTCAACAGACAAAGTTTGTAATCCCTGTCAAAAGGGAAAACAATATAAATTTTCTTTTAAATCAAAGAAAGAAGTGTCAAATTCTCAACCTCTCGAGTTGGTTCACATGGATTTATTTGGACCTTCTAGAGTTTCTAGTTTAAATGGGAAGCACTATGTCTATGTTCTTGTAGATGACTTTTCTAGATATACTTGGGTGTATTTTCTAGCTCAAAAAAGTGAAGCTTGTTCTTACTTTGTAAAATATTCCAAGTATGTAGAGAACCTTAGTGGACTTAAGATCAAAACCTTGAGAAGTGATCTTGGTCGTGAGTTTGAAAATCATGATTTTCAGTCTTACTGCTCACACAGTGGCTATAGTCATAATTTCTCTGCCCATAGGACACCTCAGAAAAATAGTGTAGTGGAAAGGAGGAATAGAACTCTTTAGGAAATTTTCAGAACCATGCTCAATGAGATTAACATACCTATTTATTTTTGGGCTGAAGCTGTTAATACAGCTTGTTATATTATTAATAGAGTCTTAATTAGACCTGTTCTTAAAAATACCCCTTATGAGTTGTGGAACCGTAGGAAACCTAAGTTTAACTACTTCAGAGTTTTTGGTTGCAAAGTCTTTATTCTTAATACTAAAGATAATCTTGACAAGTTTGCACCAAAGAGTGATGAAGGAATTTTCCTAGGTTACTCTATTTCTAGTAAATCTTATAGAGTTTTCAATAAAAGAACCAAATGTGTGGAGGAATCTGTTCACATCAAATTTGATGAAACTGATCCACCTGAACCTAAGACCTCTCTTGAAAATTTTGAAGATGATCTCTCTGTTTTGAACCTTAATGATAAGGATAGCGGACCTGTAGTCAAAACATCCAGTTCTAGAAATTTCCCAGAACCTGCTTCTGTTGAACCCCAACATATAGATGAACCTAAAATCACTAGTCCTACCTTTTCTAGACCAATGAGGATTCTAAAGAACCATCCTTTAGATGCTGTTGTAGGTAATCTAGATAGAGGAACACAGACTAGAGCTTCTCTAAGAAATCAGGTCGAGCATCAAAATTTTCTTTCATAGTTAGAACCTTAAAATATCAATGATGCTATCAATGATGAATTTTTGGTAATAGTTATGCAAGAAGATCTAAATCAATTTGAAAGAAATAAGGTCTGTAAATTAGTAGAAAGACCTAAGGAAACATTGACCATAGGCACAAAATGGGTGTTTAGAAACAAAGTTGATGAATCTGGAAAAATCATTAGAAACAAAGCTAGACTAGTTTCACAAGGTTACAATCAAGAAGAAGGAATTGACTATGTGGAAACCTTTGAACCTGTAGCTAGATTAGAGGCAATTAGGATCTTACTTGATTTTGCATCACATCTGAATTTCAAGTTATATAAAATGGATGTGAAAAGTGCTTTTCTAAATGGTTTTATTGGTGAAGATGTTTTTTTAGAACAACCACCTGGTTTCTCAAATCCTCACTTTCAAAATCATGTTTTTAAACATTTTAAATCTTTATATGGTTTAAAACAAGCTCCAAGAGCTTGGTATAAAAGACTTACAAATTTTCTTATTTTAAAAGGATTTTCAAAAGGAATTGCTGGTCCCACTCTTTTTATAAAAATAATTTCAAAATATTTTTTAATAGTACAAATCTATGTTGATGATTTTATTTTTGGATCTTTGAAAAATTCTTTATGTACTGATTTTTCAAAGGTTATGTAGAACGAGTTTGAAATGAGCTTTATGGGAGAGCTTATGTACTTTCTTGGATTTCAAATATTTCAAACTAAAGATGGTATTATTTTGAATCAAAGTAAATATACTAAGGATTTATTAAAACGTTTTGGTTTGGATAGTATTAAGGGAAGTGATACACCTATGAGTACCACCTGTAAATTGGATATTGATGAATCTAAGAAACCAGTTGATCAAACTAATTATAGAGGTATGATTGGGATTTTACTTTATCTTACTTCTAGTGGACCTGATATTATGTTTAGTGTATGTAAGTGTGCTAGATTTCAAGATAACCCTAAAGAGTCACACTTACTTGCTGTTAAAAAGATTCTCAAATATCTTAAAAGTACTGCTAACTTGGGATTGTTTTACCCAAAAGGACAATCATTTGATTTAATAAGTTATTCAGATGCTGACTTTGCTGGATGCAAGTTAGACAGAAAGAGCACATCTGGAACATGTCATTTACTTGGAAAATCCCTAGTATCATGGTGTAGTAAGAATCATAACTCAATTGCATTGTCTGTTACTAAAGCAGAGTATATTGCTGCTGGTAGTTGCTGTGCACATATTCTGTGGATGAAACACACTTTATTGGAATATGGATTTAATTTTAAACATGTTTCAATTAACTGTGACAACACTAGTGCGAAAAACATCTCTAAGAACCCTATGTCCCACTCTAGAACTAAACACATCAATATTAGACACCACTTTCTAAGAGATCATTATCAAAGAGGTGATATAACACTTAAATTTATAGGCACTGAACTCCAATTAGCTGATATTTTCACTAAGCCTTTAAGTTCAGAAAGATTAAGTTTCATTAGACACGAATTAAGAATGATAACTTATTCTTAAAACCATTAGAGAAACCTCACCATTAGAGAAACCTCACAGTTAGAGAAACATCACCGTTAGAGAAAACTCACTATTAGGAGACCTTACCGTTCGGAAACCTCACCATTAGAGAAAGCTCACTGTTCGGAGACCTCACCATTATGAGACCTCACCGTTAGAGAAACCTCACCGTTAGAAGACCTCACCGATAAGAGACTTTACCAGTGCATCTCACACTGTTTTAAACTTCTGTATTTAAGGTCGAGTCATCGAAATTTTTTATTTTATATATATATGATTTATTTTATTTGTGAATCCTAAATGATATTAAAACCTGATATTAGACTTCACTCAATCTCACCGTGAACTCGTCTTTTTGAATCCCTCCAACCGAAACCTCTCAAGCCGCAAAACCCTAAACCTCGAATCTATAATAGCCCACATCAAGAGACCCCAGGTTACAGATGGGAGTGATGAGCCGCCAGCGAAAAAACATAAAGTTAAAAATACTAGTACCAGTGGAAGTGGAAGTGTAGCTCGAAGGAATCAAGTAAACCCGCATCTCTCAAGGCGAGAGATTGTCGTTGAGAAAGAGGTGTGTGCAGAATGGATCATGGAGAGAAATTCCTTGATTCTTAAGGTTTTAGAAGAACAAGGTTGCACTAAGTGCTTCGCGAACAATAATGGACCTTATTATCCAGGACTGGTGAAACGGTTCTACGAATTCGTTCATTTTGAAAAATCTGAGGAAGAAAATAGAATGATTTCTTATGTGAATGGACAGGAAGTTTCTTTTACTTCAGTGGAATGGGGTGGGAACTTAAGAGTTCTGCATGAAGGAGACTATGCTTTCTATTCAAAATTTTTTCCCTCAACTAGTGATGTGTTTAAGTATGAAGATGCTTTATTAGAGCTGACAGGTAATGGGACCCATAGAAAAGTAATAGCTGTAGAGATGGAAGGGGATGATAAACTTCTTTTCAATTTTATTCAACATGTAATTAGTCCAAGGAGAGGAGACTTTGCTACACTGAGATTCCAGGACATTTATTTGCTACATCTATTGAAGCATGGAGTTAAGGTAAATTTGTGTAGATTGATTATGATTTAGATTGAGGATATGACTAGACTGAAGTCTAAGTCAAATGCACTGTTCTTCTCAAAGTTGATTTCTGTTTTGATAAAATCAAAGGAAGTGGCTGGACCTCAAGATGAAATGATAGTAGTTAAGGATAAATTCTACATCACCAAGACTGTCTGTAAATATATGAAAGTCAGCTAGAATCCTTGGAGAAAATCATGGGTGAATGATGACCGAAGAATATATGATAAGTTCACACCAAAGGACCATCCCTCTAGACCAAAGAATGTGAGAGATCCTGGTCTTGGACCATATGAGTCGGAACTGGTATACAGTGATGATGAAACTGTGGAGGAAGAGACATCAGTTGAGGAAGGAGGTGATGTAGACTAACCCCCTAGTCTTGTGCATCAAGTTATTTCTTATGGAGCAGCTAGCCCTCCAAAAGAACTACCTAAGAGAGAAACTGTCTTTAAGCACAATGATACAGATACTACAGAAGAAGGAGAAGAAGCATACCAGTATGTTGTCAAGGAAACCTCTGAGGAGGATGAGGCAACCAAATCATATCATGATGTTAATGGAGAAAAGGAGGCTGCTGGTGAAGTAGATGATGAGGAAAATGAAGAAGAAGAGCTTAGTTAGAGCCCTCTTTTAGACAGTACAGTTGAAATAGTGCCTGATCAGGAAGAAGAAGTATCATCTGTTGTTGAGGAAGTTCTTGAGCCATCAGAGAAAATGGTTATTGAATCTTCTGCAGTTGTAGAGGAAATTGTAGAATTACCTCAGGAAGAACAGTTGGAAGAGATACCTCAGGAGACTATTCCACGTGAGGGGGAGAATCTTGTCTTAGTATCAGTGCTATATGACATTGAAGGTTGGACATAAGATCTAGGATATATGATTCTTGGAATTTCTTATGGATATTATGATGAGGAAGACCAGCCACAAAAGGAATCAGTTACCTTACCCACTGTGGCTGAAAATGTGTCAACCAAGTAGGACCATGAGTCCTTAAAAGCGGAATTGAAAGAAGCAATAAGGGAATTAGTGGCAGATATGAAGAAAAGTATGGTTGAAGAGATGAAAATCATGGATCAATCCCTTGAGTTATCCATTGGATATGGTGTATCCAGTCCTTTGAAAGAAATGATGGATGAAATTAAAGTGTGCCACACTCAAATTGAGAGTTGGACAGGAGCTATAGTTTCTTTGAGACAACCGATTGCTTCTCTGACTACCATGCATAGCTCTCAAACTCAAGTAAACTCTGACATTCGATATATCAAAGAAGTGGTCAATCAATTTGTGGAAGTTTTTGAGGCCTTTATAAAGTCAGTCAAAGAACATCTGAATAGTCAGGATGAACTTGTTCAAAATGTAGTTAGTAGTCTGACTCAATCCTTCAAGGAGACAGTGGCCTTCTCAATGAAACCTCTTCCCTCATCTAGCTCCAGTGTGAACCTTGACCAGATCCGCACTGTTATTCAGGAAGAATTGGCTAAGGCCAGTCCCAGTGGTGCATCAGATACTCGGATTCTTTCTACCACTAGGAAAGTTAGTATTTTTGTTCGTGATCACCTGCGAGCAGCTACTGCTTCTCAAGAGGCAATCAAAAATAAGGTGGATACTTATTTAGAGAAGGTTTATACCAAGCAACAAATGTCAAACCATTTCAAAACGTTTGATTGAGAATATGATGTTGCCTCCAGTGACTCAGGCCTTTAGAGAATAGGTTCGTAAGCTCAGAGAGCTTACTCCTGCCTTGGATAAATTCATTGAAAATAGAGTTGATTTTGTGTCTGTAATGGAGAGAGGAGGGAGTATTATTATGGATTTCAGGAACTTGTTGTTTCCCTTCCTGCATGTGGATGCCAGGCCAGTCATTGTGCCACCTGCCCTTCCTACCTCTGCCTCTAGGAGTACCCCTAAATTGACTCCAGTTCAAGACATCAAAATCTTGACACCAATGATCACTCAGAGGAATACAGATTTCGGATCTGGTACAGTTTTTGTAGCTGAACCATCAATTGTGCCTTCAGCTATTCTGAAACCCTCTGCTGATCCTAAGGGAAAGACACCTATTCTAGAGGAGGATTGAGTGAATCTAGATCTTGTTTGATAGGATTCACTTGAATTTCTGAACTTTTAATTTTCTCAGTGTATCTATTGTACCTTAATGAAAATTATCTTGTATTCTCTACTTTATCTTTTCTCTGCTACCCTTCTATTTGTTAATCACAAAGGGGGAGAAAATGAGAAAATGAGCCAATGATAGAAAATAAGAAATGAGACGAGCCAATGATAGAAAATAAGAAATGAGACCTAAGAGTGAACAAAGGGGGAAAAACACACAAAAGGGGAATGAGAAACTATGACTTGAGAAAATGAGGCTTAAGAGAGAATCCTGTAGTACAATTGAAATGGGGAGGAATATGGAAGTTTTGTTCTAAACAAAACAAACCTTTTCCTCTGACCTCTGATATTTATTTATTTTTTTGGCATAAGTTGTGATTATCAAAAAGGGGGATATTTTTGAACTCTCTGGGAATCTAGTTGATTATTTATATTTTGATAATCACTATTTGATCAATGGTTAAATACTTATTTGGGAATATAGTTGCTTTAAGTATTTTTATATTATTTTATGTTTAAATATTATTATTTCAGTTACTGGATGTTTGTACACTCTGACTTAACCTATTCTTCCAATAGAATGGTTAAACAGAATTAGCTACCGTTACAGCACAAGGATACCGATATAGAGCTACCGATACAAGACAGAGCTACCGCTACCGACAAAAGACAGAGCTCCCGCTACTGATAAAAGACAAGTCTACAGCTACCGTTACACATCAAGTCTACCGTTACACATCAAGTCTACCGTTACACAAGAAGTCACTGATACAAGAAAGCCTACCGTGACATCTATGTACAGATATCAAAGCTACTGATACAGAGACAGAACCCGACACTACTTTAATTTCTTTATCATTGTTTAATCTAACCAACGGTCATATTAGGTATATTTTAATGCACTGACATTTATTTAATGGGTGTTTGTTGGTTTTCAGGAAACCGTACCTCGTACTTGTGAAAAGAAATCATTTCTTTTATCGGAGCTCATGTTTTAAAATGAAAGAAAAGCAATGAATAGATTAGACAATTGAGACACGAGGTGTGCTGGAAGAACAATAGTGTGTGTAAATGAAAATAGACGACTGAACTTTCACGGAGAACTCATTCATTCTGGCATACCACAAAGAGCTGAGAACGAGAACGAGAACATCCACACAAACTTCATCGAATACTTTCTCCTCTATCTCTACACCTGGAAGTCAAGAAAGCAGACGACACTCTATTTTCCAGACAAAAACCATAAGAGGACTCAGAACCAATTCTGATCAATTCAAAAGAGTCCAGATCATCACTGCAATCACTAGAGCCATTTCTAAACTCTAAATCTTTGCCTTTGTGATTTACTTTTTACATTTCGAGCAGTGTGTGTTACCTGTTGTATTTTACACACACACTGTCTCTTGTACTATAACTGGAGGATCTGTAAATCCTCACTCAAACTCTTACATCTTTTATCTCCCACTGGGATAGTGGTAGAGGTCGTGTGTGTCCTGGACAGCTGGTTCTATTGTTTTTATTCCCACGGATAACAGTGGTAGAGGTCTTGGACCTGAACAGTTGTATACTGTTGTAATCCCCGATCCGGGGTGTGGATCACTTTTATATATAATTTTGAGAGGAATAAGTCTTAGCTTGAGACTACACCTCTTGGTTAAATATGTTGTGCTTATTTATTTTCAAAGTTATATTTTATTCCGCTGCAAACTACCTTAAAACCAAAACTGTTTTTAAGTCACTTTGATGATTAAACTCGCAAGTGTTTATATTAGTTGTAAATCAGTAAGTTAGTTTCAAAAGCTAATCCATTATTCTAATTTGATTAATTGGGAAATAATCAATCCCTTTAGAACCAAACAAAACCTTTACTTTGATATAAATTCACTACAGTTTAATTCAGTATTTTATTTAGGGGATTTTAAGAAAAGGTTTTTAAACAGAAATTTTAATTGGAACTCAATTCACCACCCCTATTGAGTATCCAATCTGACCAACATTAATGAATATTTATGATAATTGTAACATGATTATACATCTATAATAATTATATAACATTCAACTTCTTACTTTACATTTTGTGGGGAATATGGTAATGTCGTTTGTGTGTCTGGTGGACTACTTCCTTGTGAAGGGATGTTACTCGTTTTCACTATTGATTTTAATCAAAGGTAATTAAAGAATATTTAATGAATATATAAGGTATATTAGACCTAAATATGATAATTATATTGTAATATATTTTCTAAATTTCCTTATTTCATCTGTTGAGAAAATTGAAACAACATTCATGCATATATATGGATTATTGTCTCCATGAATGGTGTATTTCATTTTCTATCACTAAATTTCATGTATTAAAATGAATATATACATATAATGTATATATATATGGTATTTTTATAATTTTTATAATTAAATATATTATTTAACCATGATCAAATTAGTATAATTGAAAATAAAAAATAAAAACATGGATGAAAAATAAAGTGGTTATTACTCAAAAATTGATTTTAACAAGGAATTGTTAATAAACCGGCAATAAAAGGTCATAATTAAATCATATATGTTATTAGATATATATGCAGTTATATAATATATTTATAATAAAATGAAATTTATTATAAATAATTTTTGAATGTGTACAAAGTATGTTAATAATAAAGGTAATGGATTTTCATGCCAGTTTTATCTTTTTTGATACACATGCCATATTCACCACCTGTTTCTTTTAGGTTGTGTATAAAATACCCATAAATATATATTTTTATACATATCCTTAAAATTACATGAATTTAAATTTTTTTAAGTATCCCTCTTTCTTGGGGTTTATGGTTAAAGAGTTATCAAAATTTATAGAAACAATTTGTCTTCAATTGCCTTCTTTGGGAAATAAGATATACTATGCACTTATCCTATATTATAAGGTGTATATAATACCCCTTAAAATTTTCTATCATGGATATAATTCCTTTCATTTTATTTAATGTCTAAATTTATGTTTATATCTAATGATTTAAATGATTAAAAGTATTTCAAAGTGGTGAATATTTTATGTTACCATCTCATAGTTTATTAGGATTATTTATGATTATGTTTCATATAATAAAACCTTATGATCTACCTCCCTAGAAAATTAATATTATTATTCTACTCTAGTAATTCCTATATAATATATGTTTTTCCTCATTATCATCTCTCAATATTCTCAAGAGATCAAAGGATTGATTTAAAAAAAATCATATTTATAAATCTATTTCATCAAAAAACCTCATTTCTTACAAAACCATGTTTTCAAGAAATACATTAATTTTTTTATATAATATAAATTAATTATTGAATAAATATTTACCATTTTTTACTTTTTAATTTTTTTTTTAAATTATTCGTTATATATTTTTCCAAAAAATTATCGTTTAAATTAGACAGAAATCTGAAAGGAATCTTTATTTTATCATGTATGACAAGAAATAAATTTCCCACTGTCATGAAAATTACATTATTTGAATATTCATTTATATTATTTGAATTCATATTTTATAATAAAGGGATTTTCAATATGGTTTGTGAAATTTTAATTTTGAAAATTCTATTTTCAAATGTAAAGTGTAATCTTTCTTAGAAAACATTTTAAATGATTTCAAATCTTTATTTGTACATTTAAAAGGGTTATTTTTAATGAAACTTATTTTGAAAATTGATTAGTTTTTATATAATTTTTATCAAAGTGGAAATTCTTTTTTCCTCATGAAATGTTCAAAGTGACCCTAAAAATCATTTTCCATCTAAGAATATATCCTATGATGTTACTTATTTTTTACTAGGGATATAATTCAATGATAAAATTGTTATTATTTATCTGAATGGTTTATGTTTATAATGAAATGTTTTTTATAAAACCCTCTTATCTTATAATGGTTATTCCATAATAAATTTCTTATGAAACCCACTTCTTCTTCCATTGGTTTTTAGTTGATGACATGATGAAATGGTTATGAAACCTGTTCATTTTATATAGGATATGTCATGTTGAAATGATTATGAAACCAAATTTTTTAATGGTTTATGATATGATGAATGTTTCATGAATTTGTAGCACAAAAAATGTATGGATTATATGATGGTTAAGACTTATATATCCCTTTGATTCATTGGGAAAATATAGATAAAGGATGATTGAAATTAAATTTTTGAACCTGATGACATTTTTATAATGTTATGTGTGAACCTAAAGACATGTTCACATTGTTAGTCATGAACCAGATTACATATTCCATGTATCATTTATGTACATTTACTTTATGTAAATAAGGTAATTCAAGGTCTTGATTCCATGGTAATAAGTTTATACAAGGGCCTAATTTTCTTTCTTTAACTTAATGAGTGAATATATTTCTATTTATACATGAGATAAATGTTATAATCTTATGTGTATGAAAAAATCAATGTCTTCTACTAGTGTTATTCTCTAATTGATAATATAAATTGATTTAAATTATTATTATTTTTTTGAAATTTTAGTCCTTATAAAATGACATAAGATTTTGATCTTTGATATAAAGGGTGTGGTTTTCATATATTATAGGCATGTTATTATACCCATATGATCACTATAAGTTTATGTATTTCCAGTGTTTAACCTTAATCAGCATCAAAGATAACCATTTCTTATATTTCATTTATCATATCATGATGATAGGTTTTAATTAAGGTTTATTTTCTATGAGTAAAAATGGGGAATATCTTTAGGTGAGATGTTTAAAATGATTCACTAAATCCGAAGATTATGTATCTAGTCTCTAAAGGAAAAAACAATTATGGTCCTTATGTGTTTATATATAAAATCTATTTAATATTCCACTATTATGTTGTGATATTTACGTATGATTATATTAGAACTCTATTTGTTATTAAGTTTCCTAAAATCCATGAATCTATCCTTCATGATTGATTTCAAAAAAGACTAAATGAAATTATGTTGAAGAGTATTTTTATTCATGATGGAAAATTTAGTTATTAGGTTTTCATGAATAAAACATACTTAATTACTTTGAATCTTGATCGTTATATCATAGTATAAGTCACTAAAATCTGAATTTTTTGGGTGTATTATCTAATTTTATTGATGAAGATAAAATATATTTAAGGTACTAATATGAATGTTTAGTAATTTTCCCAATTCTAAAAATTGATAAGTATTTTGGATTATATAAATATGTAAATTAAATAATCAATATATTTTATTATTATTTAGTCAATACTGAAATATCAAAAAAAAAAAATTATTAAATCTTGAGTATATAATAATAAATTTTATATGGTTCTACTATGTAGTAATTTGAGATTCCATGATGTATTATTTTAAATAAATATCTTATAATTTAAAGGATGTTTCCATAATGAAAAAAGTGAAATTACATGTGATCGTTTCATATAACTGGTAATATTTGATGTGTGGATATAGTAGATATAATTTTATGTTAAAGGAATATAATACTACTGTATATGTTTTTTTAATATATTTGTTGTTGATTTTAATCATGATATAAATTAACTAAGAGTATTTGTAGAGTATATTTTGAGATGAAAAATATCTTAAAATTTTTTATGAGAACCAAATGTGGGTTTTTAATAAAAATTATTTTTTTATGGAAACCAAAAGAGAACATGATATTCCATTTATGGATTTTGAAATTGTAAGGATCCAATTATTGAATCCACCCATGTACATGATTTTTGAAAATATTTATGATAGGAAAAAATAAAAACAATGATTTAAATACTACTTCTGGTACATAATAGAATAATTAAATAGAATTTTATCTATCAAAGAAGAATAAAAAGAATAAAAAGAAGAATTTGGAGACTCTAAAACCAATAGTTATTTAAACTAAGACAGAACAACGATTTTCTAACTTGTTGGGTCTCAATGAAAGAGAATAATTAGAGATTAAGTGGGAATGAATGAGTGGAAGGAATGTAGTCTAACTACTATTTTTTTAGAATTTTTAGGAAGATCAAGATTGAGGAGCCAATAATAGATTTTTAAATGGAGCTAATAACATTTATATTATAGAGACAATGTCACATTTTTTGAGTTATTTATTTTTAAATTTTGGTAAAAGACACTATGATATTGTGTATGTAAATTTGTATTTTTGTTGGGGATACATTCCTGGAAAAAATATGTTTATTTTATTTAGAATGAGGAGAATAAAAATATATCTAATATGGTGGTATTCTAGATTGAAAAGGTGTTGTGGGATGTAGTACAAGTTCACATATGTAATATTGTGAACTCCATAACTATATAATATAGTATGGTTTGTTTCTGGATCATCCATCCACAACTCCACATGTAAAATGGGGATTCTATTTTAGTAGATTATATGTGAATTTAAAATCTCAAACATGATAAAGATTAAAATTTTCAGGTGGTCCAACCTTGTAAAAATAATAATTACTCATTACATTTAGTATTTTCATTACATTAGGTGTTTCTTAGGATAAACAAAAAAAATAAGAATCTTATTTAATTGACATAAAGTTTCACATAACAAGGGTTAAATGGGTTTAATGAAAAAAAATTAAACTTGGAAAAATAAATCGAGAAATGATTCATCATCTCCTAGTTGTGTTTTCATAGTCTATTGGTATGCAATTATTTGTATCATAGAATTTTTTTCCTTTAATTGGATATTTAATAAAACCTAACAACTGAAATCTAAAGTATAAGGTTCTCTGTGATTGATATGAATTATTTCCAACTTTTTTTATCTAATATACATGATATAAATATTTTAGATGTTTTAATAATTTTCTCAACTGGAATAATTTACTTGAATACCAATTAGAATTTATTTTTATGTATGTTCCAATATTTTTGAAAATATTAGAAATAAGTAGGCTATAAATTTATGAAAATATATAATTAATAAAGAATATAAACCAATAACTTAATGTACATATATTGGTGTTGGATTTACCAAACTTGATGACAAATATTTATTAGATGGAGTGAGTTCCAAATGTATATATTTTTAAGATCATGAAAGTGATAAATCAATTATTGGAAATAATTCAGAGATTAAATATGATCATGAAATAATCCCCCATAAATTTTTTGTATAAATACTAAGACATATTAATGTACTAAAAGTTGATATGACATAACTAATAAAATACGGTAATGAAAACAATGATGCATTGTCTAAACAATATGGAAAATCCAACACTCTCACAAGACTAGTTTAATCAAAGGATAAAATTGTTACACCTTATAATTAAATAATTATGTAAAAATATAATGTATAAACAAATATTCTTGTATGAATGATTTTATTAAATAAGTGAGTTATCCACTTGATGAACTCTTTTGAATTGGTATTAATTTCAAAGAATCCCAGTTGGATGTGAAATCCAAGAAAGTGAAAAAGATGGAATGTTCATTAGTGGATGTAACAAAGTTTTATAAGGATAATATTAAGAAGTTGAAGAGTGATTATAAATACATATTTTTGTTAGTTTAGGAGGAATAATATTCCCTTTACGTGAAGTTTTTGGATTTAGAAATCATGTTGAAAATTTACAATCAAGTTATGGTAAACCTTCCCAAAGAACTGATAGGTAATGTTGTTATCAGTAAATTTTAATAGATAATTTTCAAACAAATGGGTCTCAAGGAAGTGGTAAAGGGGGTTTAAAATCATATAGAGAAATATAAACCTCTACTTTATAAAAATAAAATGTTCCATAGATCTAAAAATCATTTCACACTAAATGTGTTTTATATGAAAGTGAATAATCTTTTTTTTACAGAAAGAGAAGAGTAAAAAATTTTGGGACATTAAACATTATGTCAAAGAGGGATGTGATTATATCGAAGAAATATTTTCCCAAAAATGGATCCTATAATATTGGGTTTCTTAAAAAACATTTGGGTTCCAATTTTGGATATATTACATCTACAAGAATGAGATTAGAAAAAATTGGGAGGTGTTAGTCATATTATAAGTTTATGTACATGGACTTGGATTCCTAGCATAAAATTTTTGTCTATATATGTTTGGGTAGGTATGAATAATGGGGGGATAATTAAAAGTCAAGGAATCAACCTACTATGCATATGTAAACATTAGAAATGAAGAAGAATCTAACTACAAGTAAAAATATGAGATTATGAAAAACGTAATTGTTTTATTTGTGATTAGTGGTTATTTCTATGATGAATTATTGTATAATATTTCTAAGTTTTATATACATTCAAATTAAAAAGAACTATATAAAATTGGTTAATGAGAAGGTAAATAAATAAGATAAGTCTTAATTTGGTTCTAAATGAGTTACAGAGAGTTCACTCAAGAAGATAGTGAAAAAACCTGACTAAGATTTTAAATACAGTGGTATGAAGTGATAATACTATAGAATGTGAGTCCATCTCATAGAACAATTCCATATTTTTATGAATGCTAAAGTATAAGGGTGTAAGATAGAATCAAAAAGGGATTTAATATAATAGTGAGATAGATATATTGGACTAGTGGTAGATACTCCCAAACAAGTTATAAAGAAAGTGACTAAAAATTGATTATTTAATATTGATAAATCAGATTATATAAGGTGAAACTAAGAATGACATGATGATATTAGATATATGATTATATTTACTTTATAAAAAAATAAAGATTGGAAAAACCAAATCTAGACCTAGTGCTACATATGATATAGATAGAATGTAATCCACGCCAAAGGATATAATAGTGAACGAACCTAATATTATACTAATCACATCAAATTAATATTTGGAAGATTATAGGATATTATAAAAAATTAATAAATTAGAAAACCATTATTTCTATTGTAAATAATAGTATACCATCTAAGAAGAATGTTTAAAATGGAATTAAATCTACGCTTTAAAATTTTTATTTGATATAGAAAGTGATAAGACAGAATGAAGAGTTTTGAAAAAGATGGATTTGAAAATAAAATGGTATATGGGTTGAGAAATGCATCACAAACCTACTTATCAAACTAAATAATCTATGAGGTTCATTTTAATTTTCATATTATATTTGTTTGGGCTTTAATTTTTGGAATTAGAAGTGTAGAATGTTAGAATGAGTCCTAGTAGTGGTATCTTTAAAAATATGTGATAATTATTGAAAATTATAAAAACATATTTAACATAGAAATCTAGATATCCCCTTATAAAATGTAAGGTTCAGGTATTCTTTTATGATCCCATAATTGTTTTATCAAGAATATGCCATCTTATCAAAGGGATTCATTATCGAACCATATGGTGAAGACCTAACAATTGAATTATTTTATGTATATTTTTAGGTGTGTGTGGGTTCATGAAATATCCTGAACATTTGTTTGATAAGCCCCATGTTTTGAAAGTACTATGTTGGATCTGAATTGATTTTTATAAATGAAAATATTTTTTTAACTCACTACTATTTTTTTCTACTTCAGGATATCCCTATTTGACATATATTTTGTATTTTGGTGGAACCTTTCTAACAAAAAGTGTGGTACCACCCATCCCACAATATTTTATAAACACATTCAGGGATACGAGTTCATTTCCTTCCCTTCAATGTGTGTGATATCCTGAAAGTGGTTGAATAACATTTTGATCCTTCCCTGTCATTTTAATAAGAGTGGAGAATATTTTCCACCCCATTTCATTTAATTTCAATTATAGAGGGGGGAAGGGGATTACATTAACCAATTAAGTTAATTTTTAGATTAAATAAAACATAATGGTGGATATTTAAGTGTTGTGATGTTTATTATTTTGTTTGTTTTAAATTATTGTTGTTAATGAAATAATGGAAAGGGGATTTCCCTGGTGATGGATTAATAATTCCAACCTATGAATGAAGATAACATTATGCCCATATATATGTGGGTAAACGAGATTAGAGTTAACTTTTATTGAATAAATGGATAAACTTATTCTAGTGGTTATCCCATTAAATATGTGCCGATTAGAGAGGTGGTAATTAAGTAAATTACTATCACTAAAAGCTAAATAAACATTTTCTAAATTATTTGATATTAAAATGAGGGATGATAGATTACCTGGATAATAAACCCTCAAATGGATAAATTATACAGTTGTGAATAAAACATGGATAATAGGTTTAAAGGTTATATTGAATCTAAATAATTTTCTAGAATTAATACTCGGGTAATTTCACATAAAAGATATATATTTATTTTTTCTCTATATCTTGAATGATGATTTGAAAATTTTAGAGTTGAGTTAGATAATCCATGGAGGTTTTTCAAGGAATCCATAATTTTTGGAGTAGGAACTAGAAAATAGAAAAGACCTCAAAAACATTTCTTTGCCTGTGCATGACTAGTATTTTTAATATAATACATTAAAGTTTCAGTGTTAGTATTTGGAAGTTGGAAAAGTTTTTTTAGGTGTAGTATAAATATAAAATTCATTAACTTTATTTATTTTTTATCATAGGACTTTATATAAGATTCTCAATGAAAATGTTTCTCAATGTAGGCTGTTGAAGCCTCAAATGTAAGCCTTTATTATTGTAATACACTGGATGATTAGATGACTTATAAACATAGAAAAATTATCAAAAATATGTTGGATGAAAATGAAGTACCTATAGAAGAATGTAAGACATGGTCATAAGCCTTTTTTAATATAGTTCAGTAAATTCACAGTGTATGACTTTAATACATAATTGTTTTTTTAATGTTCTTATTGGATGAAAAATCATGTTTCAAGATCTCGTACTTGATGAATATGAAAAATATGGGGATGATGATAAATATATTCATATGTGTTCTAAATGTCATGATTCCAATATTATCCATCAGTTATATAAGAAAAAATTAAATGATGGTGAGGATCATTTTTCTTAATGATAAAAATGGAATTTATCATGTTTTCAAGAATAATGTGTATATTGTTCATTTGAAAATTGATATGTATATCATTATCTAGATTAGTAATATTTAATCTTATTGGGTAATATTTGTGACCTTTTAGACTGAGATTGAAATGATCACTGGAACTGAGATATATGGTTTGGAATTTCTCCATGCCTAAGAAGTTATAATTATTCTAAATTTTAAAAATATACAAATATATAAATTATTACTTTCTTTATAAAACCCCATGATTTTAGATCATTTAAAATACACACTATTTACTATAAAATAGGTCACATGCTACACCTAATGTAAATAAATCACAAAATTTTAAATAAAAATTATTAATAAAGATATAATAAAAAATATGATAAAACATTAATAGATATATTTATTTTGAAAAGGAATAATTAATATGAGTTAATATTGAGAAGGTGTTTACATTAAAATTCATTTTGATATTAATTTTTCCCTTTTAAAAATAAAAAATTAAAAAATAAAGAATTCAAATTTGAAAAATTGAAATTAATTTTTTTATTCCTCATAATAAAATTTTCCTAGCATCACTGTTATTTTTCAAAAATGGTTGAATTATAGGTGAATAGTAAAAAAATAACGATTCATGTTAATACCATCACTTTTATATGACGTAGTGGTTTTTTAAAATATTTTAGATATAATATATATATATATAAATTAAAATAAACCTTTTAGAATTACAATTTTTGTATATACCTAGACCCATGTAGAAAAAAGATTTTACTTACGTAATTACATTGGCACAAGAAATAAGGAAGTGTATCCTAGGGGAATGAATAGTCTATCACTTATAAAAATATATATATATACAGTAATCTAACATTAAAATTAAAAATGTAAAATATAGCATATTATTTTATTTAATAACAACATTATTCTATTTTGTATATCCTTACATGTCAATCGTAATACAATTTATAGAATCCAAGGAAAAGTAAACATAATATATGGGTGAGCTCAGATGCTTAGTAAGGGTATGCATATAACAAAAGATAAAAAAAATAAATATGGAATAATAAAAATGGAAGGTTAAATATCTGAAAACACAATTTATTTAATCAATAAATTAAGAATAAAAATAATATAGTAGGAATAAATTATAAAAAATAATCCCATAGAAATAATGACATCAGATTGATATGTATCCATAAATGTCATAACTAATCGAACAATCACATGGACATAAATAACCAATCTCATAATTATTAAATTAATAATATCATATATTATAAATATACCATCAAGTACTAATGTCAAGACCTCTAATATAACTGGGTAAGGTCATAGCCAAATACCTAGGCCTGTTTGTCTCATCAGACCTATAGATGCATCGAGGGGATATTGTGGGCCCCAAAAATCACTTTTTAAGTCCAATTAAGTCCCCATATGATAGTGTTTAAACTAAAACAATATAAAAATTCAAATTAAAAAACTATCATATGAAATGTTAATACATTCCCTAGTAATTAAACATAATCATAAACTATCCAAAGAAATATAGTGAATGGTATCAAACTATTACATCCGTAGAAAAAATGACCATAAAACATCCAGAGAAATAAAAATTTTGGTATCATTAAAAAATAACCTCAATGGGAAATAACTAAAATTATAGTTGTCCTCAATATGAATATAAATACCATAAAAATTTCATTAAAAACATTCTTGAGGAAAATACCCTTTTCACTCTGAAAATCAATTTTAGAAGATAAAAAATTATAGAATATATGGGAAATTATTTTCTTTAAAAACAATCATAAATATTTTAAAAGGAATCATCAAATAAATTAGTTTTCATGATAATGTTTATCTTTTTATGGGTTTTATATGTTAGAAAAAAAAATTATTTCAAATTGTGGTAAATCGGGAAAAAAATACCACATTCATAAAACGACATGATAATTCGATTAAAAAATATAGATAAAATATATAAATGTTAAAAAAATTATTTAAAAAATTATTTTATGAGATTTTAAATCATTCTTCAAAATGTTTTCGAGAACATTGATATGGATGAAAAATGATTTTCAACCGAATAGAGAAATAAAGTCGTTTTTTATTAAAAACAATTTCTCAATAAGTTTTAGTAACAAATGGTGGAAAATTAAACTACTGCAAGAAAATATATTTAATAAAGATTATAAGATAAAATAAATTCATTTATTGATAGAAATATAAACTAATTTCCCTATATGAGATGTATATATAAATAGTCTAGAATAATAATGACATTGTGAAATAAACCCTTACCTTTGATTCGACATCCCTCATATGTTTCTAAACCATCTATTTAATAAATATATATTCCTTATAAACCTATTTTATAATCATAATAATATATATTATACTATATAAGATTTAAATATTATCTTTTATCACCTATTTTTAAAAAATATTTCATAAAATCATTATTCTAGGTAATAACTACTTCATTTTTCATGTATGTTTTGGTTTGGTTATTTTAGTCCTTTTAAATTTATCATGGTTCTGTCATCTAAAATTATTCATCATGATATAAATATCCAATATATTCATAATATATGAATTCTGATTTTAATATCTAGATATTTTAAAATAAGGACATTGTGTTTAATACGTTGTACGACAAACAATGTTGAGCATAAACGATCTACAAAAATTATTATTTTAATATGATCATCATAAAAAACACCTGAATTTAATTATAAAATAGTATTAATTTTTTAAAACATATTTAATGGTTATAGTCATTACCAATGTATTTTTTAATTCTTCGAAAATAAGTATCCAATTTTCTTTAAATTCATTTTATTTTCAAGGAAATGTTTTTTAATGGTTACTATTAATTTTTATTAGATTATAATAAATTTAATTTTCATAAATTTTATAAATTTTATTTTAAAATATAATTATTATATTTTAAATAATAATATCAAATTTTTACTAAGTTTAAATTTTTAAATTTTCTTAAAACATTTTATTTTTTAAAGAATCATGAAATTACTAATTTTAATTGAATAATGTATTTTATTTCAGTATATTTGCAAATTAAATGTGTATTTTTATTAGTTTTAAAATATAATTAGTTTAATTTCATTTAAAATAATCAACATGTTGTTATTAAAAAGAATTTTGAACTTTAATATAGTCTGAATACATTTTATACTTAAAAATTATTTTTTTAAACACTAATTTTCATCATGTTTTTTCAGCTATATTTTAAATTAAATTGTTCCACATATATGTTTTGAATCATAAAAAACAAGTCTATATTTTTAATCACTAATTATATATTTCGTATATAGGGACGTTTTATTTTTTTCAATTATGAATAAACACCTTAGTAATTAATTTTTCCAGGGTAAATGATAAATTTTGTAATTATAGTTAAAAATAATTTGATAAGGACCAATAAATGACCATAACACTTGAATAAATTTTATTGGATGATTAGTAATGTCCATAGTCATTTAAAATTTTAATATATGTATCTTTTCTCTATTTTTATTTGATTATAACCTTTATAATATTTTTTGTAATAAAAAGTAAAATATATCACACCTTTATTTTTAATGAATATAATATTTTTAACATGGGTATAACTAAAGGATATTACCAGTTATAAATTTTTTTTATGTTTTAATTATTTATATTAATTAATTTTATTTATTTTTAATTTTTTATTATGAAAAAAATACATTAATTATTAAACAATACTGACGCAATAATTTTTCTTTTGATGGAAAACATAAAATAAAATATATGAAAAATATTAAAAGTATTATAATATGTAATATTTAATGTGCCCCATGAATTTTAAAGATAAAATAACTTGTTTTATTACAATATTTTATTAAAATTGAATTTATTTTCTTGATTTTATTAAATTAAATAGAAATGGATACATCTAAAATTGACATTATTAATATTTTATAAAAATTATAATTTATAAATAATTTATAAATACAAAACACCAAACTTTAGACAAGTGGGTATGATATATTTTGAAATATCAATAATTTTTCTTTTATGGGACATTTTTCATTTATTGTAACTATCTTGACCTATAATGAGTAAAAATATATTGTTATTATGGTAAGTGTGAAAAGGGTTAGTGGGGGGTCAAAACAAAATCAAAAGGGTAACAATGTTATACAAACTTTTATAAATTTAAATGGAAAATTTAAAATTGACTATGAATTATATAAGCATTTAACATTATCAATTTTTATCCATTTTATCATCAAAATAAATTTATATTATTTTAATAGTTTAGGAAATTCCAAGACAACCACTTTTCTCTCTTGTAAAAGGGAACTTATTTTTTATTTCTTCAAACTTATGTAGATTTTTTCATCTAATTCATACCCCAATACCTTTCTAAAATACCAAGATAAGTTTTATATGACATATTCTGGGCATAATAACAGTCATAGAGGTCAGAAGGTGTTAAACAAATTTTACTTTTCAAACAAGATTTATTGTTTTTACCTGTATGTTTTTGTGTTACATCATCATCCACCAATTTCCAATTAAATTAAACCATGATAAAATAATTAAACCAGTGGCCTCTTTATACTGGTATGTTATTATGATAGAATAATAACTTATATCTATCTACAACACCCATCAAATGGAAAAATAATCCATCGTTCGTGTGTACGGTGAACTGATGCCTCATAGAGCGATGTAATTTTATTTCCTTCACCACCTCTCACTAATGGTTATAAGGATAGAATTACTATTTATATATAATATTCATGCTATATAAATAATTTTAAATATATAATACATCATTTACTTTCTTACTTTTACTTTAGGTGAAAAATGGTAATATCTTTCTGGCATATAAATGGACTACTACCTCCACGAAGCGATGTGATTCATTTTTTTTGTCACCACACCACATAGATGATATATATTTTGATGAACCAAAATATTTAAACATATTATTACAATAATTATCAACATAGATTTTATTTAATAGAAAACAAGGTCATAAAGACTTACTGCCTTTGAAATAGTTGGTTTATATTACATCAAAATGAACAAAAAACAACATCTTTATTTTTTCCATTTCTTTACTAAGATCCTAAATCATTTCAATCTCATAAACATACATGGGGTAATATGGGGAATGAAAAAAAGATATTGGTTATTTAAAAATACTATTATGTTGATAAACATGATAAGTAGACATAACATGTGGGTCAAAAAAATAAAAAAATTCCTTAAAAAATAAGGCACATGAGTAATCACATAGAATCATAATGTAATGAAAAATGTATCATAAGATCATTAAATTATAGAAATGTGTTAGTAACATATAACATTACATAAAAATGATTCAAGTTTAACGACATGGACAATATCACATGGTATATAAAGTCCTATAATTGATTAGGTTTACTCTATAATATCATACAAGACATATCATGATACTACAGCATTACCAAATTCATTAGAGTTTTATATGGGTTCACCCATAATAACATGTTAATGGAATATATGTGAAATATAAATAAACTTAATCATAAAGAATAAAATAATAATTTACATGGAAATAAAATAAGTTTTATAATATTACTTCATATTATAAAAAATTAAATATCATAACGAGGGAATTTAATGAATGATCATAAGTCTTGCATCACCCCTTTAAGGAAGGGAGAAAAAACTAGGTATATATGTGAGATAAATATATACACACATTATTTAAAATCATTTTATAACATAAAATGTTAATTTCATTAATGAAAATTCCATTAAATAGATTAAGAAAGTTCTTTATTAAAATAACATTTACACTTTGAGTAACATATAACGCTTTCATATTAGATAAAAAATGATTTTGAAGGATAACATTGATCATTTATTGAGAAAACTATCCATTCCATTTATACAAAAATTTATTTAAACTATAAAATATTCTAAAACATTAAATAAATCATTTTTATATAAATAACTTTTGGTGATTCAAAATGAAGCCTTAAAACAATGAGTGTTGTTCATTATTGAAGAGTTCATTTCATACCAAATATTTTAAAAAAACAACGAATCCTTTAAAAAAATTCTAAAAATTCCAACATTAACTTATTGGGAAATAGACAAGAATATTCCATTTATTTTTTTAAATAAATCTAATGGAGGGTAAAATGATTATAAACAATCATTTTAAAACAATTTTAAATTTTTTTAAAATGTGGATTTGTTAGAAGAAGTATTTTTGACCGGAGAGAGAAATGTAGTTGGATTTTTTTAAAACATTTTTTCTATAATTTTAATTACTAAAGAGAGTCAAAAATGGTATTCTTACTATAAAATATCTTGAGTAACTAGAGGATAATAAAATATAATGGTTTTATGAGTCAATGATCAAATAATTTTCAAAAATGGAAATTAAATCATAAATAATCGTGGTTAAAATTAGATTGAAACATAAACACATAATTATATGGTAACATTTGAATCATAACTCCCATGCTTTTAGCAAATGAATTTTAAATTATAATATCATAGATTATGAATGATTCATTAAATAATATTTAAAGTGTTTGTATATACTTTATTAAAAATAAATCCTATGTATAAAATAAAAATTGTCTTGATGATTGATGTTTTTTTACGAAAACCCAAAAAAAGTCCGTATTATTGATATATGAGTTAATAAATGGAGTGATAATGTGTAACAAATTTAAATAAAATAATTAAATTATAAATAAAATATAAATTAAGAAAGATTCATTTCCCTCATAATCATAGAATAATATAATAAATGAAGTATACATATAACCCCATGAATGTAAATTTATTTGTGAATCTCCTTACCTTATGATTATCATTAGTTGAGAACAAATTAAACAAATTTATAGTGGCTCTAAAAATTTTATTAGCTTATACTATAATAATATTAAAATTTATAATGAAATTTATGATCCCCTTATAATTGTTTTTTACGTTTTTGACAATAATATATCATTATTATATTTTTCTTGGGTATTACTTTTCTTCTTTTCTCAGGCATGTTTTACCATGAATTTTTTATGTATTGAATATATATTATATTCATAAACAGATTTTTTTTTTCATTATATACATATTTGTAATCATCATTTATATTTTAATATGGATAATGAATTTCAATTTTTTGTAGAGATGGTAGGTTGTATATTTGTATGAGTGTCGTTATCATTTAAATAAATAGTTAAATGGTAAGGGAGTGGATTTCATATTAATTTTCTAGAATTCATAATAGGGTATATAGATCACATATATTCATTAAATTTGTACTTGGTTATCTTTGATGTAACTCATTAGTGAAAAAAATAAATCAAATTGCTTTGCAAGGTTGTAGTCCTACGTACACACGAACAAAGTTATCATTTAATCAATGGATGATAAGATAATATATTATGTGATATGTTTGTTTTAAAAAATGATTATTCTATCATGAATATAATTTATAAATATAAAATTAATCCTTATTACCTTCCCTATAATGTTTAAGTGTAAAATCAATCACATCTCTTCACGAGGTAGTATTCCACCATACACACAAGAAACATTGTCACATTTCCTACAGAATTGGAAATAATAAGGTATAAATTATTTTATAATTACAAAATACTAATTTCATAATAAATGTACTATAACAACATTATATAAATAATTATATCCTTCTATGAGAAGTGGTGATGGAAAATGAATTATGTTGGTTCGCAAGGTGGTAGTTCGTTGTACACATGATCAACAGTTTCATTTCTTATTTGAGAGAAGAAGAGATAGTTATAGGTCAGTACATTAACATAGAAACATATAATTATATATAATAATCTTAGGTTGTTATATCTTATTTTTTAATTATATTTGGATGAGGTGTAAAAATAAATAAAATAAAATACCCTCTTATGGACATTACCTCTTCTCTAGACAATATATTTTGGTTTGAAACAAAAGCATTCCTTGGTTTTATTTATGACAAAACCAAGATTTGTAAGATTAGGAGAGGAAATTAGGGAACTGATATGTGAAGGTATTGTCTAAAAAAATGGTTTTTATATGTGTGTAAGGTTGATTTGAGGGGGAGTCCTTTTATAAGTGGGGAGAGGACACACATGGAATTATTGAAAATAAAGAATTTAACCAATATCTTTTTCATGACAAATAGATTAAACATATACCATTTTAAAACATTAGAATATATAATGTAAACTTATGACCATATAATAAAAATTAAGCCTATTTTGGGTATTTGCAACCCTTATAATTTATGTTTGAAACCTCTTAAACCCTTTTTACCTTAACCACAGTAAATAATTTTTTATTTCCCAAGTATTCATTATGCTCAAAACATCATGTAACCATATTAAAAAATATAAATTACTATAATTCTATATAAAAAATCTATTTTTCTATATTAAGCACATATAGGTGTATTAATTAAATTTAAAAGGAAATGTGTAGTTGTGTCATTAAAATGTTTTCTAAAAGTAATACTTTCAATTTTTTAACAAGTATCTTTTATCAAAAGTTAATATAAAATTAATTCCAATGGAATAGTTTTGATTAATTAATATATAATAAAACTAATTTTACTTACAAAACCGCATAAAAATTAAATGGTAATTTTTTATTATTTAATGAAATGAAAATTTTTATTAAAAATCAATATTTTGTTAACATTCTCAAAAAAATGATTCTTTTTAGAAAAAATCCTAAAAATTAACCCTAAGAAAATTTTGAAATGATTATATCAAAAAATATGTTATGATTTTTATATAAATTTTATATAATTAAAGAAAAAATATTTTTAAATTATTTATAAAAATCATGACTAATCCGTCTTTTAGAAAAATATAGTTATTCAGATAACATTTATTTTTCCTTAAAATATGTATTATATTAATTAAAATAAATATATAGTCATTGAAAATATTTTATATATGTGTAAATGATATAATTTTCATAATTTTAATAGTCTTATTCAAACCTGCCTATTTAATGACTATGTTACAATTGACATGTTTAAATAATCATATTTTAAAAAAGTATCACATTTTGTTTAAACCCAGTTTTATGTGTATATCTATATATCAAATTGAGTGAATTTATTTAACAATAAATATATCAGAATGTATCATGTATTTATATTTATTATAATCTTTTATATTTCATGTCATATAATCTATTTAAAATGATGTTCCCCTTATAAAAATATCAAGGTGTAACATTCTAAACACTTAAATAAATTAATTCATCTTGATTTAATCTTGATATTGATAATCAAGGGTTCAAAATTTTAATGTACCTTTAATGTAAACCCACAACATAAAAAAAGGGTCAATAAATAACAACTTTATATGAGAGAAATGGATTCCTAATGGTCATCAAGAATAACACATTATTTGTTTTCCATAAAGGATAACATTAGTGGTAAGTGATGATATGGACATGGAAGAAAAGTGGAAATGATTATAGAGTGGTATAGATCATTTATCAAAATAAGTTGAATGATCAATTGAATGTTAATGACCTAAATACCTTAAATCAATTTTTATTTAAAAGAAAATTTTATTTATCAGATATAAAGGTAATTTTATAACATTTTTTTCAATATCCTTTTAATAAAGTTGAGGAGTTATTTTTATATTTATGATTGTATTGAAATATACTTACTTGATATATATCAATTTTATATGAATGATTTAATCCTTTAGTTATGCTTCAATAAATTTCAAAATCATCACTTACTAGAAGAAATGAATATTAAAATAAATGAAATTCTTATGCCTAAATCACTAAAAGTAACTTTTAAGGGATTAAAGGATCTAAAAAAGAGTAATAAGTTATTCCACGTATTTTTATTAAAACAAATAAGTTTATAAAATAGTAAGATAATATCCAAAATGAATATGAATGTATTAATCTACAAAATTCAATAATAAAACAATGTTTTAAAATAGAACATTCTTAAAATAAATTACCATATATGCCTAATAACCTCAATATCATAAACATGAAAAAATTATTTAACCTCAATGGTTATATCACACCATATTGATATATATCTCAAAAAAAATTATAAAATTATTCCCAAGTAATCTGTTAAGTTAATGTTAAAGGTTATATATAATTTACCCAAAAGAAACATCTCCTGAAATTCTATTAGTCACCTCAAAATCTAATTACATAAAACCTCAAAATGGGTATCTATGAACATGAAATTATGATCAACCATAAATTCACAATCCTATGATGGTATCCATAACTCTAAAGTTAATTTAACCTGAAGGCATATATTATACCAAAATCAACACTAACTTTAAATGTATCATGATTATTATATCTAAAATAACTTTTGTAATAATACCTATATAACATAATTATTCAATCCCAATGAATAATACTACAACCTGTTGACTTAAATTATTTGTTATAAAATAGATACTTCATTGTTATGGGGGTTTACCTTTAGTTTTCAGAATTAAATTGGATAATTCCCATGTTACCCATATATAAGACATTAAATTACATGAAAATTAAAGGCTTTATGACATATATGTCAACAAAAAAATCTTCCCTGCTATTTCAATTATTCTTCTAGGAGATTCTTCCCACTATATTGACATATAGAAAGCTAAATATTTATTATTAAATGTTGATTAACACATGAAAATTAATAAAACTCTATCATATTCTTGTTTGACTTCATAGAGATATCACTAAAGTTAGCATTTTTAATCATATATCATAATAAATGATTAGTCATAATCACAATATCATTATCTAAGGTCATTATCCAAGTCTATTTATCATATTCACTAAAGTCTCTATAAAATTATTTTTACATGGTTTCATATATTTACTAAAACCACATAACATAGTATGGGAAATAGTAATCATGTTGGGAAACCACAAAAACATGAAAAATCATTTATTAGATGTATAAATCCTGACAGATTGTAAAAATCTATGACACAATAGGGTTTTCTTAGGTCATTCAAGGTTATCATGTATTCAAATCCTACATGATGGGTCATAAAGAGTTTTTGAATATCCAAATTATATCCACTTAGAGATTAAAACCACATTTAAAGTGAAGCATGTTGTCATGAACCATGTATCATTTGATTCAATCACATTAGGCCTTTTTTTAAAAATATTTCCCTAAGGTACATCTAATCTAAAACAACTCCCACATGTAGTATCTAGATAGGTATGTCATTCTATAAAAATTATTCACTATAAATATCATCAAAAATCAAGAATATTTTCTTATAAAAAAACTCTTCTATATACGTATCCATAGAATTATCCATGGAGTTATCACTAAGGTATTCTCGTTCTAGTTTTCAAAATTTGAACTAAACCATTCCTATGATACCAAGTTTGATAACACAAGCATTTTAGAAATATTATTAAATGATCAAAAATATCCATTAATAAAACAAAAGGATCATAAAAGCCTAGTATCTTTGGGATACTAATCTTATATTATATCACGAGAAACTAAGACATGGTATCCTTATTTTTTATATTTTCATTATTAATCTCCTAATTCCTTTAAAGATCCTAAAAATAGAAGTTATAACATAGGTAATATATCAAATAATGGGTTGAGATAAATAAACAATGTAACGGAATTAACATTCTAATGAAATATAAAATGATATAAAAAGATATCGTAAAACAAATATGGCACATGAGAAATCACATAAAAGTATAATATAAATAGCATGGTATCATAAGATCATGGAATCATAGGAAATATGGAAGAAACATATAACATGAAAGTAACACAAGTCAACGACAATGAACTAGAAAAAATCACATGATAGAAAAATTCCCTTAATAGATTAGGTTTACTCCCTAATCCCATACATTATATCAAATGTGACTAAAACATTACCCATTTAATTGGAGTGAATTCTAGGTAAACCCTTAAAAACATGTTCATGACCTATGTGTGACATATAAATATAATAAATAATAATGTATAACATTATAATTTCCTAGGGAAACACAATGGGTTTCATAATCATAATTTATATCATTAAGAAAGGAAGTTTCATAAAGAAGGTATTTGAATAATGATAATAAGTGATGTATTACCCAATCAATAAAGGGATTATGAACTTGGTATAAATGTGGTAGAAATATATACATAATTTATAAACAATTCATTGCATCAAAATTTATTTTCATTGAGGAAATAACATTAAAGAGATTAAAAACATTCTTCAAGAAAATAACATTTTCACTTTGGGAACATCGAAGGATATCATCTAAGATGGAAAATGATTTTGAAAGATCACTTTGATCATTTATTTAAGAAAATATAATTTCCCTTTTTAAAATATAATTCTTTCTCAAACATTAAGGAATTTTTTTATAATAACCTTTGACAAATAGAAATAATAATTAAAATATTTCATGGGAACTATAACAAATGAGTTCTATTCATGAAGAATATGAAAAAAACAATTCTTCCTTTAATATTTTTGTATGAAATTTTAAAAATTACCTTTCTTGAAAAAAATCAACAATATCCCATTAATGTTTTTAAAAAAATCTAATTACTAGTAAAAATTTCATTAAAGAATCAAATAAAAACATTTTTCAAAACATATTTAGAAAACATGGATTTAGAAGAAAAACGATTTTCGAATAAAAATGACATGATGTTTGATTTTTATAAAAACATTATGTTAATCATTTTATGTGCCAAAGCTAGGGGAAAACATAATTATTAATTTTAATGATCAACAATAACAAAAGGATAATAAAATGAAATTTTTATTACTTTGTAATGATCAAATAATTTACTAAAATGGAAAGTCAAGGGAAAACCATCCGGATTGAATTGATATTGAAACATAAACCCTTATCAATTTAGTATCATTTGAATCATTATTCCCATTATATATATATATCAAACAGGAATCTACACTCTTAGATTTAGTGGATAAATCATAAATTTTTATATTTAAAACTTTCATACCAAATAAGGTGATCCAAATTTATCCATTCAAATCATACAAAATTTTATAGAAAATATTGGATCTATTATATTATCAAGAACCTTTTTTCCCTTTTTTTAAAGTTTGGGGATGAATCCTCATTTATTATTAAAGAAAATCAAGCCTTTTCCCCATGGTTTGTGATAATTTGGAAAGAATCCTACATAAATGATTTAAATGTCATTAAATGAAAATTTATCCCACTCAACCCATCATCATATTATTTCCCATTCGATCATCATCATTATCCATATGAAACCCTTCAAAACATAATTAATTTAACATCATACTTTTCAATTTGGGGAAAAACATAAGAAGGGTGAGATCAACTGTTGGGTAAGGGTAAAAATAATAATTAAAAACTGATTTTCATCTATGAAAATATGATTATTGTAAGGGAATAATAACATAATCAAAGTGAATCAACAAAATAAAATTGAACTCAAACCCAAAAATACTAGGATCATAATACAAGAAAAAATTGGAATATAATCTACAATCATGATCAATTTGATATGAAAATTGATCAATGGTAGCATTATAACCCATTAGAATAATAAAATAATATGTTCATATCATGGGACAAAATCATCATAAAACCCTTATATAACCCTTACTATTTGAATAACCATAATTCCAAATTCAAATATAATTTTATATAGAACTTAATCATTACCTAATGCATTATATAATTATCTTTTAACGCCCATTAAATAATCTCTATCAGTCCCACCTGATGCTATCTAGGTGTATTAATCTTATATGATATATTGGGTTAACCTTGAACTATATGGGAACTCCCATAATATAAAATTATCTACAATCTTAATTAAAGTACAAATAACCATAATTATATTTTAATACTCAAAGAAACTATCATTATTACTTTAATTGATTGATTTACCCATGAAAATTAAATGGGTTGCATGACAATCTCTTTAATGATAAATTAACCCATGGAAATGAAATGTGTTTCATGGAAATCTATTTGAATCATGATTTACCCATGGAAATTAAATAGGCCCAAAATTATATTTTTGAAAATGGATTATCCCATGAAAATAAATGAGTTTCATAAAAATATATTTGAAATATGGTTGATCTATTGAATTGAAATGGGTTATATAATAATATATTTGAAGCATGATTCATCAATTTAAAAGAAATGGGTTCTATAAAGATCATTTTGAATCAATATTAATTCATTTCCCCATTTTTGCATAAGTTACAAAAGGGTTTTTAATATAGATGAATTTCAATACCAATAAAAGGTTATTAAATACATATTAAGGAAAATTAAAATTTTAAAATCTAAAAATTCCAAAAATGTTTTGAAAATAATTTTCCATGAATGCAAACATGGAAACATATAATGTGAGTTTAAAATAAAATATTGACCATGGTTATGGGAAAATCTTTTCCAACTATAACTGTTAAAAATGAACATTATTTTCAAAAAATATTATAAGGGAATAAAAAGGTACTCATTTGAAAAATTTTAAGAAGTTTCTATTAAAACAATTTTAAAATAATATCATATAACACGTAAAATAGATTTAATAAAATATTTTGTTAGAATTGTTTTTGAAAAAAATTAAAAACTTTAATATAGAAGAAGAAGTTTCCCTATGTAAAATAAAATTAATTATTAGTGCCACATCCAAATGACTTCATTGACGTCCTCATTAATAAATTATGAATTAAACAAAAAATAAAATATTTTAACCACATTCAAAACCTAGAGAAAAGAAATATATTTGGTTCAATAATATAAGAGAAAACAATTCCTCAAAAATAACTTTTAACATAAAATATCTAGAAATGAGAGGACAATGTAACATAAAGCATTTTCCACTTTTGAAATATTTTCATTCGTTATCCTGATGAAATAATAACATCAAAGGAAATTTTAAATATAATTAACATAAGTATTTTCATGATATAAAATTTCAAAATTGGATTTCAATACACCTCATAATATATGATAGGTGTTTAACTTTATAATATGCCTCAATTAATTGAAATTGAGATGACATCCCTAACAGATTGGGTAATATATTGATAAACACCACATGAAAATATAGTACCTTATATGTATTTATAAATCCTATTAATGTTCATGAAAATAATCATAAAATTCATTAATTATAATAATATATACCAATAATTTAAAATAAGTGGTGAATATGAAATTTGTCTCACAATAGTAAAAGTAAGATGAGAAAACCCTTACCTCGAGTTAGGACATTCCTTGTGTTCTCTTAAAATCCTACATAATAAGTTTATTTAAATTAATTTATTTTTTAAGAAAATTTTATTAGATTAATACCATATATTTAAATCATTTATTTTATTTATTTAACATTAAATATCCAAATACATGGCCAGTTATGTATGCATCAGGTGTTTTAAGGATGTTGGTTAGTTGTTTTAAAACAGAATTTTCTATATTGACCATGGTAAAAGAGATAATTATTCCTACATATAATGAGTAGTAATCAAGAAATATTTATAATATATAAAATTAAATTATAAAATTAAAAATAATTATGATATTTGGTTTGGAAAAATGAACTACTTTACAATCATGGAGACGGTAGGCCATACGTATGCACTGGTAATGTTTCCATTTTTCAATGGTAATTATGGAAAGAACTTAAGTAATATTTTATACTTAAGGAAATATAATAATATCATAAATAACATATTATTTAATTAAATATATTTATATATATTATCAATGTGTTGGGGTGATGAATGAAATTGCATCTCATTGTGGAGGTAGTAGTTCACACATACTCATTGATGGCATTATCATTATTCAGTGTATGAAAGGAAATGATATATTTTATTTTAAGAATACTATATTTTTAACTAATAACATAATTATAAAATTTATATCACATATATTTATTAATATTATCCTTATTTCCTTGTAATTCATTACCTAAAAAATAATGACATCACCTATCAAGGTGGTGGTCTGATGCACACACGAGTAATGTTATCGTATCCCCAATGAAATGGAATGTAAAAAAAATATGTGATTACATATTTTTCATAAGTATAAATGTGTCCAAAATAACATATATATAAATTTTATCCATCATCATATCATGTTGTGAGAAGTGATGATTGAAAATTAATGACATCGGTTCGCATGGCGTTAGTCTTCCATACACATGAATGATGTTTTCATATCCCATTTGATAGAATAAGAAATTGATTTATGTTATTTAATTAAAATAGTAACATATTATTATTTTATAAACAGTATAATTATTATATATTCTTAATTTATTAATTTTTATAGAGGTGGAAGAATAAATAAAATAAAGGTGCTCGGTTAAGTATGATACCATGTCTTTAAACAATCTCCTTAGGTATGAAACAAAAGGATTCATAGGATGTATTGATGATCCTAATATAGTAACTAAGATTTTTTTAGAAAATTAATTAAAATAGTAGGGTTCGTATTTTATTATCCTTAAATTGGGAATAAGAGTAATGAAGGGTGGTCTTTTAAAAGGGGGGTGAGTGGAACACACGAAATGTTTGAAAAGAAAAAGGATCAACCACGTTTTTCACAATTTAAAAGGCTCTAAAATAGACCATTTTTAAGAAGAAGACATGATAAGGTCTAAATATATATATTAAATACTATTTATATACATTTAGGTCATTTAAACACTTATATATTTACTTTAACCCCCCCCCCCCAGTAAAATTGTTTTCACCTGAACTATAGTAATTAATTTCTATTATTTTCACAATTAATTATGATAAAACATTAATTTAAATAAATTAGATAATATAAATAATTTTTTATTTTGTAATTTAATCTATTTTAACCAATTAAATTTATAGAATAAAATTTTTAAATTTAATATTTATCCCAGAGTTGTGATGAAAATTTTAGTTTTCAAGAAATGTATTTTTCAATAAAAATATGATTTTATATTAAATATATAAATAATAATAATCCTTTTAGGAATAAAAATTAGTATTTTCTGATATATGTTAAAAATATTTCATTGAAACTATTCCTCATTAGGGGTTGTTTTAATTCAATTAATAGTGGAAACATTATGCATTTTAAAATAATTTTCAGAAAAACATGTATTTAAACACAAAAAATTACTTATACTAAAATATAATATACAGATGATTCAAATTTAATTAATTATATTAAATATAACTAAAAAATAATTTCAGTTTGAATCATATTCAAAATATAATGGGACTTTTTAATTTTCATAATTTATAAAAAATGAACTACATTATTTCAAGAATTGGTCTTTTTCACTACTCATAGATAAAAATCAGTATTTTATTTTCTAAATTTTTTTAAAAAATATTTTTAATAATTTTTTATGAAATTTTATTTTGGAAGAGTAAAATTACGATACTGAAAATGTATTGATTATTTAATAATAATTTATCAAAAATCTATATTGTGTGTGAAATATATATATATATATATAATGTAGTTAATACTTTTCTTACCAACCAATTTAATGCTTTGGTTATTACAGTTATATATTTTAAGTTTCACTAAATATTAGTGTATTTTGTCGAGTATGATATCAAACATAGTTTTATTTTCTAAAATCATATAGTATTACATCATTCCCCTCGCTAATTAATTGATTACTATAAATTTGATTATTATCATTATAATAAAATGCTGGACATTTCAAAACAACGTTGTTGGAAACCCACATTACAAAAAGGGTTAATAAAACATCCACTTAATAAGAGAGAAAAGGATGTTTATATGTCATCTGGAATAACACATATGAGATTCCAATATAAGAGAATATAGGTTATAATTGATGATTTATACATTCAAGAAAATTGTAATTCCTAAATAATGACATAATGTGGAAGAGATCATCATTCATAACAATGCGAATGATCAAGATAATAGTAAAAAACAAAATTCAACAAATTAAATATTTTTGAAAAAGGACATTGATTTCATTATAAAAGATAGTAATTGGTCATCATTTTATTTCAAGTTAATTTTTTCCAGAGTTGAGAAATTAATTTTCTATCTAGACTAGGTGAATAATAAAATACACATACAGAATAAGTTAAATTTAATCCTTTAATAATTTTCCAACACAATCTCATTATTATTTCAAAACACTGAGTATCCAAGATTAATTTTTTCTTCCATAATGTACTAAATATATCTTTAAAGAAATATTTAACCATAAAAGGTATAATAAATCAAATAAAACTATTTTAATATATTAAACAAAAAAAATATTATGGCATTGTATAATAATTCGAAAAATGAATAATCTTTCAAATGATGAAATAATACATTAATATCTAAAATTAATTGTAATAACCAAGTTAAATTTTAATAACTTTATATATAAATGACCCTGAATCTCAAATAACCTTAATAACCTAAACATTAAAGAGTGTTTTAACCAAAAAAATCTATATAAAACATTTTATATTACCATCCAAAAAATGTAGATATATTTTTTTAAGCTGTTATTAACCACTAAATCACTAAATAACATTACATTTTCATGTTTATATTTTTGATAAAACATATTCTCCCTTTATTACCTCAATATAAAAGATCATTTGAACTCTAAAGGTAATCAATACCTTAAAACATATGTCTATGAAATTCAAAGGAATACATCACATTAAATTGAATAATTACATATTCTCAAATCTAATAAAACATACCCAAAAGTGTCCTTAATCGCTTTAAGATCTCATCACATAAAATCTCAATAGGTGTTTCCAAATATTTGAACTTATGATCAACCTTAATCTTATATATCAGTGATGGTATCAAAAACTGTTAAGGTATAATAACATTAAAATATACTAATCTCCAATTTTATCTATTTTCTATTCTAATATCAATTATAACAGCCCTGAACCCACACTCTGGGATCTAGTTAAATTTCCATCATCGATACAGATGAATGTGACCCAATTTTCTCAATAAAAACATAGAAAATAAAAAATAAATTACTCGGTCACATACATTATGAATGAATTTTTTTGTGTTGAATATTATAAATTTAGGGGAAATTATTACATAATCAATACATATGGATTTAAGTGAGGATTTCACCTACTTGACCTAGAATTTATTTCATTCACATCAATTCATCATCATCATCTATATAAAATTATCATAGAAATACTTCATTTAACATCATTCATACTAACTTGAGGATACATAAAAATATAATATTATTCATATCAAATGGTCATTAATGGAAAAAATAATAATCACCAATAGAATTTCATCAGTGATAATAAGATTAGTATAAGGATATGATTAAAAAATCGAATAGCATGATAATAACATAATATAACACATACTCATCAACACCTAGCTCATTAAATCTGTAAAGAATTTCTTAAGGCATTAAAAATTCATCAAAATTAATAATCATGATCCATGTTAAATCAATCACAATTAATAGAATCATTTAAAACTCATAAAAATCATAATGAAAATAGATTGGTATCTTAGAAAATCATCATCATAGGAACCCTTACCGAACTGTTTGAATTGGAACCATAGTTATGACTTCCAATATAATTCTTTAGAAAACCTTATCATTACTCAATGCATTAGAGAGAAATTTGGGCACACCCATCGTATAAGCTATATTAGGCTTACCCAATATTAACTGGGAGCACTAATAATATAATCTATATCTGGATCAATAGATGATATATGGGATGAACAATTGTATAAAAATTTATATAAACCAAAAAAAGGTAGAGATAACTCTAATTTCAGCATTAAACTCAGAGAAGAAATAATTATTCCTTTCATAATTTGATCAATACATAGAAAATAATGGGTTTTATGATAATCAATTTGAAACATGGTAATCCCATAGAAAAAAGAGGATCATTGTCAATCTTTTTACAAGATTATTTACACATGGAAAAGAAATAGGTCCATTATAATATCTTTTAAATATGATAAATTCATGGAAATGAAATTGTTTCCATAAAAATCTATTTAAAACATGATTAAGTCATGGATAATAAACTGTTTCCATAAAAATATCTATAAAATATGATTAAGTTCTGGAATAGAAAAGGGGTTCAAAGAAATATATTTAAAACAATATTAATCCATACCATGAAAGAATTATGATTCTATCATTATAAAATATCCCCATTGGATATTATTTAATAAAAAGGGTTGCTAATTTTGATTAATGGAAATACCATAAAAAGTTCGTTAAAGAAATTTGGAGTAAAATTACATTTTCATTTTGAAAATAAGTTTTTAAAGTCTAAAATTTCAAAAAATATTGAAAATATTATTTTATTTCTAAAAACCATCAAAACATATAAAAACATTCAAATAAAGTAATGGTCATGATGGTGGAAAATTATGTTAATATTATAAATATTAAAAAACATTCCATTCAAAATACTCTATAAAATGTAATCAAAAGTTACTCGTTTGGAAAATGTTACAAAAATTACATTAATTTAATTTTAAAATAATGTCAACAACCATGTAAAATTGATTTTTTATGTATTTTATTTTTATAAAATAAATTGTTTAAATGATTTTATAAAATTTCTATACAGAAGATAAAGAGTCCCAATCAAAAATAAAATACATGATCAATATCATATACAATATAATTTAATGTTGTTTAATTAATAAATAATGCAAAAAATGGAAATAAAACATGTTAACCACATTAATAACTAGTAGAGAATAAATTTATGTGGTTATATAAAATATAAACATATTATTTCCTAAAAAACAACCCTCAATATAAATAATCCTGATCTGAAATGATATAGTTTTATAAAGCCTTGGAATTTTTTTATATTTTCATTCATAAGCATGATGAAATAATAAAATTAAATTAAATATTAAATATGAAGAAAATAATGATTTTAGTGATATAAAATATCAAAATGGGTAGTATATACTCCTCATAAATGATGATATGTTGTTAACATTACAATATGCCTTAATGAAGGTAAATTGAGATGAAGTCCCATTCGGTCATAGTGATTTCTCGATAAAAGCCCATGAAAATAGATAAAATAATATTGATTTATAAATACAAATAATTTTCATGAAAATAATAATAAAATATAGTTATGGGAAGTATATAAGGCACATAAAAATATAATTTGTGAATATGGAATATGTCTCCTAGAAGTAAAAGTGATATGAGAAAACCCTTACGTTGGGTCCAGACATTTCATGTGTGTCCTTTAACTTCTATATAATAAGAATATATATATATATATATATATATATATATATAGTTATTTTTAATGAAATCCTATCAGTTTAATACCTTATACCTGAATAAATTATTTTAATGTTTTTAGTGTAATATTCAAGTACTTAATTAGTTTATTTCGGGTCGTGTGTTTTGAGGATGTTCAGTTCATTGTTTCAAAATTTATTTGGTATGTTGACCATGGTCGTTGTGATAATTATTTAAACGTATGTATAATAATAATGAAATATTTATGATGATAATACCAAAATTTTTATTTTAAAACAAATTATGAAAAATGGTTATGAAGAATAAATTACATTATAATCATGGAAATGGTAGGCCATACACACGGGTGAGTAGAGTTTCAATTTTTCATTGATCATAATTGAAAGAATGAGAGTAATATTTAATAATTCCATTAAGATAAGAATACCATAAAAACAAATTATTTAATTATAAATCATTATATATTTCGTCAAATTTTTGTGGTGATGGAAAAAATAATCTCATCACTTCGTGGAGGCGGTAGTCCACACGTGCACACGAACGATGTAATCATTTTTCATTATAAGAAAACACGATATATCATAATTTAATAAGGATATATATTTCTTAAATATGATAATAATTAAAAATATATAGCATATATTCATTAACATTATCCTTATTACCATTCATTTAAATCATTATTGAAATTATGAATCACATAGCATCGTGAGGTGGTAGTCCACCATACACATGTGCGATGATATCATATAACCCATAGATTGGATAGTAAAAAATTAGTTAATATGATATCATAATTAAAAAATTATAAATATGTTAAATATAAAATACAAATATATAATTCTAATCTATCATTAAATCAATCCATGAGAAGAAGTCATGTAAAACGAATGACATCAGTTTGCGAGGTAGTAATCCACCGTATACGTGAATGATGATTTTGTATCATATTTTATAAAAAAAGAGATGGATTTAAGTTATCACATTAAAATAATAATATATAAATCTATTTCAGACACTTTTTATTATATAATCATAATTTCAGATGATTTGGAGGAGATGGGAAAATAAATAAAATAAAGGCGCTCAGTTAAGCTTGATACCTCTTTTTTTAGACAACCACCGTATGTAAGCAAAAAAAAGATTCATATGATATATTTATTTGAAATATAAGGGATATAGAAAGTGTTAATGAAATTAATTTAGACATTTTTTATTAATATCAAAAGAATTTTGATTTTAATGTCTAAAGAATGGAGGATAGGGGTGGCCTTTTATATGTTTGGTGAGTGGCACGCGGGTATGTTTTTAAAAGAAAAAGATATAGTCCAAATTTTCAAATTTAATGAGGATAAAAAGTAGATTAGTATCAATAAATAGAAATTATAATCTCAAAATGTGGCCATAAAATATTTTTTTATACAATTTTTAGGTCATCTGGAGTTCTATATTTTTTGTTTAACCCTCAAACAAAACTGCTTTCTTTTTAATTTTGAAAATTAAATTTTACTAATTTCACTATTAATTATGGGTAAAAATTAATTTTATATTATTAGATAATATATTTTTATTTATTCACAATATTTAATCCATTTACAAAATTAAATTCATATAATGGTCATTTTTAATTAAAAATAAACTTATAGATGTGAAAAAATATCAGGAATTCCATAAGTGTATTTTTCAAGAAAAATATAATTTTATATTAACTTTAAGAATAATAAAAATCGCTATATTAATATTAATTAATATTTTTAGATATATATTATATACCTTTAATTTAAATAATTTCTCATTATGGTTTTTCTAAATTAATTATAAAGGATAAAAATTATTAACCTTAAAATAGTTTTTAGAAAAACACATTTTAAACCCAAAAGATTACTTATACTAAAATCCAATATAAAGATGATTATAATGTTAATATTTCAACTGAATATAAATAAAGAATAATTATTTAATTTTAAATAATAATTAAAAAATAATGGGTCTTTTTCAATTTAGTTAATTTATTAAAGAAATTATATTTTAGAAAAAATGATATTTTTCATTATTCAATGCAAAATCAATAATTTCCGAAAAATAAAAAATTCATGAATATTAAATTTTAATATTATATTTTAAAAAATTAAATTAATTTTATTATAAACTTTTTTTGAATGTTTTAATAATAATTTATAATATTTTTTCATGAAAATAAATAAAATCATTTAAAAAACATTTTTTGATGTATAAAATTACTTTACTACAAATTTGTTTACTTTTACTAATATTTTTTCAATACTATATATTGAGTATTAAATTTAAATATATATATATATATAATAATAATAAATGTGTAAATATTAATCATACCCTTCATTTTAGAGGCTAGGTTATAATGGTTATATTTTTCACAGATTGTTTATACTTAGTGTTGTGTGTTGAATAAGATATTGAAAATTATTTTATTTTTTAAAATGTTAAGGTTTTACAATTGATGTAAATAAAATATAACTTAAAATATCATGAAAACTAAAGGATTCATGACATAATATGAATATGGGAATAATATACACTATTAAATAGAAATTATTTGTATAATCAAACATGTGTCTCAAAAAAAGATGTTTTGAGATGGAAACCCTTATGAAGCTCGTATCAAGGAGGTGAGAGTTAATAACTGGGATTATTATTTGTAAAATATATATTTATATATATATATAATATTTTCAATATGTAAAAAATCAATCAAAATTCATTTCAGACAAAATTTTGGCATAATATAATCAATAAAGTATATGAATAACCTAATGAATGGAAATTGAGTTAACAAACCCCTTACCTTGTGCATCCATTTAGTTGATATAAAATTAAACTTATTTATATTGAATTTAAACATGTTATTTAATATTTATAAAACCATATTATTATTTATAATTTCATATATGATCCTGCTATAACATATTATTATTCATTCGTTAATAATCTTCATTATCATTGTTGTTTTGGGTGTTAATTGCATAGTTTTCTTATTCATGTTTTATCATGAACATGCCAGAACATGTAATTATTTTATAGTTAAATTATATCCAGAATGATATTAAGTCTATAAATATCATTTTATCATTATATAAATATTTGAAATTCTCATTTAATTTTGAATATATAGAATGAATCACATCACATCATGGGGACGATAGGTTGTACGTATGCACGAGAGACATTATCACTTCTATAATGGGTGAAAGGGTAAATAAGTGGATTGTATATTATTTTTAATTAATATATATCATTTCATATATAACACGTATATTCATTAAATTTATCCTTTTACCCTTTATGTAAAGTGTTAATGAAAATATAAATCATATCGCTTCGTAAGCTGGTAGTCTATCGTACACACAAATAATGCTACCATTTATTCAATGGATAATATGGTAAGAAATTATATGATATATTTATTTTAAAAAATGAATTATATTTATTTAATATAACATAATAAAATAAAATTAATCCATATTACCTTTATTTTAAATCCTATATGAAAAATAAATCACATTCCTTAGTAAGGCGGTAGTTCATTGTACACATGATTGACATTATAATATTTCCTATGGAATGAAATGTAAGAATTTTTATGTTATATTATAATGAAATAATAATAATTATATAATAAATATAATATATAAAAATTATACATATCATTTTATTCATCTGAGTGAAGTGATGATGGAAATAGAATTATATCAGTTGGTGAGGTGGTAGTCCGCCATACATACAATCAAATGTTTCATTTCCCATTTTATAGAGAAGGATGTGTTTTTAGGTCATGAAAATAGAATAAAAAATAAATTATAAGGAACATAATTAAGTTATTATATCAGAATGGTTTATTAATATTTTTAACAAGTGGATGAATAATGAAAATAAAGGGCTCGGTTAAATATATATATTAAATACTATTTATATACATTTAGATCATTTAAACACTAATATATTTACTTTAATCCCCCCCCAGTAAAATTGGTTTCACCTGAACTATAGTAATTAATTTCTATTGTTTTCGCAATTAATTATGGTAAAAAATTAATTTAAATAAATTAGATAATATAAATAATTTTTTATTTAGTAATTTAATCTATTTTAACCAATTAAATTTATAGAATAAAATTTTTAAATTTAATATTTATCCCAGAGATGTGATGTGAAGTTTAATTTTCAAGAAATGTATTTTTCAATAAAAATATGATTTTATATTAAACATATAAATAATAATAATCATTTTAGTAATAAAATTTAGTATTTTCTGATATATGTTAAAAATATTTCATTGAAACTATTCCTCATTAGGGGTTGTTTTAATTCAATTAATAGTGGAAACATTATGCATTTTAAAATAATTTTCAGAAAAACATGTATTTAAACACAAAAAAATTACTTATACTAAAATGTAATATACAGATGATTCAAATTTAATTATTTATATTAAATATAACTAAAAACTAATTTCAGTTTGAATCCTATTAAAAATATAATGGGGCTTTTTAATTTTCATAATTTATAAAAACTGAACTACATTATTTCAAGAATTGGTCTTTTTTACTACTCATAGAAAAAAATCAGTATTTTATTTTCTAAATTTTTTTAAAAAATATTTTTAATAATTTTTTATGAAATTTTATTTTGGAAGAGTAAAATTATGATACTAAAAATGTATTTATTATTTAATAATAATTTATCAAAAATATATATTGTGTGTGAAATATATATATATATATATAATGTAGTTAATACTTTTCTTACCAACCAATTTAATGCTTTGGTTATTACAGTTATATATTTCAAGTTTCACTAAATATTAGTGTTTTTTGTCGAGTATGATATCGAACATAGTTTTATTTTCTAAAATCATATAGTATTACATCATTCCCCTCACTAATTAATTTAATACTATAAATTTGATCATTATCATTATAATAAAATTCTGGACATTTCAAAACAACTTTGTTTGAAACCCACATTACAAAAAGGGTTAATAAAACATCCTCTTAATAAGAGAGAAAAGGATGTTCATATGTCATCTGGAATAACACATATGAGATTCCAATATAAGAGAATATGGGTTAGAATTGATGATTTATACATTGAAGAAAATTGTAATTCCTAAATAATGACATAATGTGGAAGAGATCATCATTCATAATAATGTGAATGATCAAGATAATAGTAAAAAACAAAATTCAACAAATTAAAGATTTGTGAAAAAGGACATTGATTTCATTATAAAAGATAGTAATTGGTCATCATTTTATTTCAAGATAATTTTTTCTAGAGTTGAGAAATTAATTTTCTATCTAGACTAGGTGAATAATAAAATACACATACAGAATAAGTTAAATTTAATCCTTTAATAATTTTCCAACACAATCTCATTATTATTTAAAAACACTGAGTATCCAAGATTAATTTTTTCCTCCATAATGTACTAAATATATCTTTAAAGAAATATTTAACCAAAAAAGGGATAATAAATCAAATAAAACTATTTAAATATATTAAACAAAAAAATTATTATGGCATTGTAAAATAATTCGAAAAATGAATAATCTTTCAAATGATGAAATAATACATTATTATCGAAAATTAATTGTAATAACCAAGTTAAATTTAAATAACTTTATATATAAATGACCCTGAATCTCAAATAACCTTAATAACCTAAACATTAAAGAGTGTTTTAACCAAAAAATTCTATATAAAACATTTTATATTACCATCCAAAAAATGTAGGGATATTCTTTTAAGCTGTTATTAACTACTAAATCTCTAAATAACATTACATTTTCATGTTTATATTTTTGATAAAACATATTCTCCCTTTATTACCTTAATATAAAATATCATTTAAACTCTAAAGGTAATCAATACCTTAAAACATATGTCTATGAAATTCAAAGGAATACATCACATTAAATGGAATAATTACATATACTCAAATCTAATAAAACATACCCAAAAGTGTCCTTAATTTCTTTAAGATCTCATCACATCAAATCTCAATAGGCGTGTCCAAATATTTGAACTTATGATCAACCTTAATCTTATATATCAGTGATGGTATCAAAAACTGTTAAGTTATAATAACATTAAAATATACTAATGTCCAATTTTATCTATTTTCTATTCTAATATCAATTATAATAGCCCTGAACCCACACTCTGGGATCTAGTTAAATTTCCATCATCGATAAAGATGAATGTGACCCAATTTTCTCCATAAAAACATAGAAAATAAAAAATAAATTACTAGATCACATACATTATGAATGACTTTTTTTTGTGTTGAATATTATCAAATTAGGGGAAATTATTACGTAATCAATACATATGGATTTAAGTGAGGATTTCACCTACTTGACCTAGAATTTATTTCATTCACATCAATTAATCATCATCATCTATATAAAAACATCATAGAAATACTTCATTTAACATCATTCATACTAACTTGAGGATACAGAAAAATATTAAATTATTCATCTCAAATGGTCATTAATGGAAAAAATAATAATCACCAATAGAATGTCATCAGTGATAATAAGATTAGTATAAGGATATGATAAAATAATTTAATATCATGATAATAACATAATATAACACATACTCATCAATACCTAACTCATTAAATATGTAAATAATTTCTTAAGGCATTAAAAATTCATCAAAATTAATAATCATGATCCATGTTACATCAATCACAATTAATAGAATCATTTAAAACTCATAAAGATCATAATGAAAATAGATTGGTATCTTAGAAAATCATCATCAAAGGAACCCTTACCGAACCATTTGAATTGGAACCATTGTTCTGACTTCCAATATAATTCTTTAGAAAACATTATCATTACTCAATGAATTAGAGAGAAATTTGGGCACACCCATCGTATAAGTTATAATATGCTTACCCAATATTAACTGGGAGCACTAATAATATAATCTATATCTAGATCAATAGATGATATATGGGATGAACCATTGTATAAAAATTTATATAAACCAAAAAAAGGTACAGATAACTCTAATTTCAGCATTAAACTCAGGGAAGAAATAATTATTCCTTTCCGAATTTGATCAATACATAGAAAAGAATGGGTTTTATGATAATCAATTTGAAACATGGTAATCCCATAGAAAAAAGAGGATCCTTGTCAATCTTTTTAAAACATTATTTACACATGGAAAAGAAATAGGTCCATTATAATATCTTTTAAATATGATAAATTCATGGAAATGAAATTATTTCCATAAAAATATATTTTAAACATGATTAAGTCATGGATAATAAACTGTTTCCTTAAAAATATCTATAAAAGATGATTAAGTTCTGGAATAGAAAAGGGGTTCAAAGAAATATATTTAAAACAATATTAATCCATACCATGAAAGAATTATGATTCTATCATTATAAAATAGCCCCATTGGATATTATTTAATAAAAAGGGTTACTAATTTTGATTAATGGAAATAAAATAAAAAGTTCGTTAAAGAAATTTGGAGTAAAATTACATTTTCATTTTGAAAATAAGTTTTTAAAGTCTTAAATTTCAAAAAATATTGAAAATATTATTTTATTTCTAAAAAACCATCAAAACAAATAAAAACATTCAAATAAAGTAATGGTCATGATGGTGGAAAATTATGTACATATTATAAATATTAAAAAACATTCCATTCAAAATACTCTATAAAATGCAATCAAAAGTTACTCGTTTGGAAAATGTTACAAAAATTAAATTAAATTAATTTTAAAATAATGTTAATAACCATGTAAAATTGATTTTTTATGAATTTTATTTTTATAAAATAAATTATTTAAATGATTTTATAAAATTTGAATATGGAAGATAAAGAGTCCCAATCAAAAAGAAAATACATGATCAATATCATATACAATATAATTTAATGTTGTTTAATTAATAAATAATGCAAAAATGGAAATAAAACATGTTAACCACATTAATAACTAGTAGAGAATAAATTTATGTGGTTATATAAAATATAAACATATTATTTCCTCAAAAACAACCCTCAATATAAATAATCCTGATCTGAAATGCGATAGTTGCATAAAGCCTTGGAATTTTTTTATATTTTCATTCATAAGCACGATGAAATAATAAAATTAAATTAAATATTAAATATGAAGAAAATAATGATTTTAGTGATATAAAATGTCAAAATGGGTAGTATATACTCCTCATAAATGATGATATGTGGTTAACATTACAATATCCCTTAATGAAGGGAAATTGAGACGAAGTCCCATTCGGTCATAGTGATTTCTCGATAAAAGCCCATGAAAATAGATAAAATAATATTGATTTATAAATACAAATAATTTTCATGAAAATAATAATAAAATTTAGTCATGGGAAGTATATAAGGAACAAAAAAAGTAAAATTTTTGAATATGGAATATGTCTCCTAGAAGTAAAAGCGATATGAGAAAACCCTTAACTTGGGTCCAGACATTTCATGTGCGTCCTTTAACTTCTATATAATAAGAAAATATATACATAATTATTTATTTATTTATTTATTTATTTATTTTTAATGAAATCCTATCAGTTTAATAACTTATACCTAAATAAATTATTTTAATGTTTTTAGTGTAATATTCAAGTACCTAATTAGTTTATTTCGGGTCGTGTGTTTTGAGGATGTTCAGTTCATTGTTTCAAAATTGATTTGGTATGTTTACCATGGTCGTTGTGATAATTATTTAAACGTATGTATAATAATAATTAAATATTTATGATGTTTATACAAAAATATTTATTTTAAAACAAATTATGAAAAATGGTTATGAAGAATAAATTACATTATAATCATGGAAATGGTAGGCCATACACACGGGTGAGTAGAGTTTCAATTTTTCATTGATCATAATGGAAAGAATGAAAGTAATATTTAATAATTATATTAAGATAAGAATACCATAAAAACAAATTATTTAATTATAAACCATTATATATTTCATTAAATTTTTGTGGTGGTGGAAAAAATAATCTCATCACTTCGTAGAGGCGGTAGTCCACACGTGCACAGAAAAGATGTAATCATTTTTCATTATAAGAAAACATGATATATCATAATTTAATAATGATATATATTTCTTAAATATGATAATAATTAAAAATATATAGAATATATTCATTAACATTATCCTTATTACAATTCATTTAAATCATTATTGAAATTATGAATCACATTGCATCATGAGGTGGTAGTCCACCATACACATGTGTGATGATATCATATAACCCATAGATTGGATAGTAAAAATTAGTTAATATGAAATCATAATTAAAAAATTATAAATATGTTAAATATAAAATACAAATATATACTTACAATCTATCATTAAATCAATCCATGAGAAGAAGTCATGTAAAACGAATGACATCAGTTTGGGAGGTAGTAATCCACCGTATACGTGAATGATGATTTTGTATCATATTTTATAAAATAAGAGATGGATTTAAGTTATCAAATTAAAATAATAATATATAATTCTATTTCAAACACTTTTTATTATATAATCATAATTTCATATGATTTGGAGGAGATGGGAAAATAAATAAAATAAAGGCGCTCAGTTAAGCTTAAAACCTCTTTTTTCAGACAACCACTGTATGTAAGCAAAAAAATGATTCATATGATAGATTTATTTGAAATATAAGAGATATAGAAAGTGTTAATGGAATTAATTTAGAAATTTTTTAGTAATATCAAAGGAAATTTGATTTTAATGTCTAAACAAAGGAGGATAGGGGTGGCCTTTTATATGTTTGGTGAGTGGCACGCTGGTATGTTTTTAAAAGAAAAAGATATAGTCCAAATTTTCAAATTTAATGAGGATAAAAAGTATATCAGTATCAATAAATCGAAATTATATTCTCAAAATGTGGCAATAAAATATTTTTTTATACAATTTTTAGGTCATCTAGAGTTCTATATTTTTTGTTTAACCCTCAAACAAAACTGCTTTCTTTTTAATTTTGAAAATTAAATTTTACTAATTTCACTATTAATTATGGGTAACAATTAATTTGATATTATTAGATAATATATTTTTATTTATTCATAATATTTAATCCATTTACAAAATTAAATTCATATAATGGTCATTTTTTAATTAAAAATAAACTTTTAGATGTGAACAAATATCAGGAATTCCATAAGTGTATTTTTCAAGAAAAATATAATTTTATATTAACTTTAAGAATAATAAAAATCACTATATTAATATTAATTAATATTTATAGATATATATTATATACCTTTAATTTAAATACTTTCTCATTATGGTTTTTCTAAATTAATTATAAAGGATAAAAATTATTAACCTTAAAATAGTTTTTAGAAAAACACATTTTAAACCCAAAAGATTACTTATACTAAAATACAATATAAAGATGATTATAATGTTAATATTTCAACTGAATATAAATAAAGAATAATTATTTAATTTTAAATAATAATTAAAAAATAATGGGTCTCTTTCAATTTAGTTAATTTATTGAAAAGAAATTATATTTTTAAAAAATGATATTTTTCATTATTCAATGCAAAATCAATAATTTCCGAAAAATAAAAAATTCATGATTATTAAATTTTAATATTATATTTTAAAAAATTAATTAATTTTATTATAAACTTTTTTTGAATGGTTTAATAATTATTTATAATATTTTTTCATGAAAATAAATAAAATCATTTTCAAAAAACATTTTTTGATGTATAAAATTACTTTACTACAAATTTGTTTATTTTTACTAATCTTTTTTCAATACTATATATTGAGTATTAAATTTAAATATATATATATATATAATAATAAATGTGTAAATATTAATCATACCCTCCATTTTAGAGGCTAGGTTATAACGGTTTTATTTTTCACAGATTGTTTATACTTAGTGTTGTGTGTTGAATAAGATATTGAAAATTATTTTATTTTTTAAAATGTTAAGGTTTTACAATTGATGTAAATAAAATATAACTTAAAATATCATGAAAACTAAAGGATTCATGACATAATATGAATATGTGAATAATATACACTATTAAATAGAAATTATATGTATAATCGAACATGTGTCTCAAAAAAAGATGTTTTGAGATGGAAACCCTTATGAAGATCATGTCAAGGAGGTGAGAGTTAATAACTAGTATTAGAATTTGTAAAAAATGTATATATATATATAAATAATATTTTCAATATGTAAAAAATCAATCAAAATTCATTTCAGACAAAATTTTGGCATAATATAATCAATAAAGTATATGAATAACATAATGAATGGAAATTGAGTTAACAAACCCCTTACCTTGTGCATCCATTTATTTGATATAAAATTAAACTTATTTATATAGAATTTAAACATGTTATTTAATATTTATAAAACCATATTATTATTTATAATTTCATATATGATCCTGCTATAACATGTTATTATTCATTTGTTAATAATCTTCATTGTCATTGTTGTTTTGGGTGTTAATTGCATAGTTTTCTTATTCATGTTTTATCATGAACATGCCAGAACATGTAATTATTTTTTAGTTAAATTATATCCAGAATGATATTAAATCTATAAATATCATTTTATCATTATATAAATCTTTGAAATCATCATTTAATTTTGAACATATAGAATGAATCACATCACATCATGGGGACGGTAGGTTGTACGTATGCACGAGCGACATTATCACTTCTATAATGGGCGAAAGGGTAAATAAGTGGATTGTATATTATTTTTAATTAATATATATCATTTCATATATAACACTTATATTCATTAAATTTATCATTTTACCCTTTATGTAAAGTGTTAATGAAAATATGAATCACATCGCTTCGTAAGCTGGTAGTCTATCGTACACACAAATAATGCTATCATTTATTCAATGGATAATATGGTAAGAAATTATATGATATATTTATTTTATAAAATGAATTATATTTATTTAATATAACATAATAAAATAAAATTAATCCATATTACCTTTCTTTTAAATCATATATGAAAAATAAATCACATCCCTTAATAAGGGGGTAGTTCATTGTACACATGATTGAGATTATAATATTTCCTATAGAATGAAATGTAAGAATGTTTATATTATATTATAATTAAATAATAATAATTATATAATAAATATAATATATAAAAATTATACATTTCATTATATTCATCTGAGTGAAGTGATGATGGAAATAGAATTATATCAGTTGGTTAGGAGGTAGTCTACCATACATACAATCAAATGTTTCATTTCCCATTTTATAGAGAAGGATGTGTTTTCAGGTCATGAAAATAGAATAAAAAATAAATTATAAGGAACATAATTAAGTTATTATATCATAATGGTTTATTAATATTTTTAACAAGTGTATGAATAAAGAAAATAAAGGGATCAGTTAAAGAACATACCTCTTATTCAGATAACTTTTTTAGGTTTGTACCAAAAGCATTCCTTGGGGATAATTATGACCCCAAAAATGATTATAATTTCAATTTATGGAATAAGTTATGTGATTTAGGTAGTAATTGGAAGAACCAGTTGGTTTTGGGTTTTTGTAAAGGAGAGGAATCGGGTGTCCTTCTATATGTAGAGGAGAGGATAAACTTGGAATTTTTTAAAAGAAAGCTTCCAGCCACGTTTGTCTCATGAAAAAGGATCCAAAATTGAAAATTTTAAAATCATAGAAGACATAATTTCGAAATATATTTATAAAACAGTAGTTACACATGTTTTGGATAATTGTTTACCATTACATTTTATATTTAACCTCAGGTAAAAAGGTTTTTACATTAATAATGGTAAAAAAGTTTTATTGTTTTCACATTTAAAAATAGTCAAAAATTAAGTTGAAATTGTTTTTATAATATAAATTATTCAAATAAAAAGTATGTAATCTATTTTTAAAAATTAAACTAACAAAATTGGTAGAATATAATATGAAATTGAACCCAGAGCATTGTCAAAATAACTTTTTTCCAAAAGAAAAAATTTTAAAAGTGTTATAAGTGTTTAAATCAAAATAAAAAATGATTGATTATAATAAAATAATTTGGATTACGTTAAATAGATTTTCACAAATTTTATTATAAAAATCACATTAAATGAAATGGTTCTTGTAAATTCATTAAATAAAAGATAATTTTTTAATAAAAATTATTATTTTTTCAGTATTCATTAACAAATGAATCATTTCAGAAAAATTCAAAGAATCACCCAAAGTTATTTTTTATTTTATGATTTTAAAATTTAATATAATTTTTTGAAATAAATTTTATAAAATTTCTAAAAATTAATTTTAAATTATTTGTGAAAATTAAAAATAAATAACCATTTAAAATAAAAATAGTTTTTTAGAAAACGTTTATTTTAATTTCAAATGATTCTAATTTTATTTGTAATTAATATATAATCATTGGATTTATTTAATTCTTATATAAACTATAAAATATTTTATAATTTATTTTTCCTATTCATACCCTCAAACATAACATCTAGTTTAAAATGGACATGTTTAAATAATAATAATAATTTAATAAAGCATTTCATTTAATTTAAACCCATGTGGAATGCATCACAAGTCATTGAAGATAATGAATATATTTAAAAATAAATATATCATTAAATTTTGTAGAGTTAAATTCCCATCCACACTTTGTATTTCATGTCATATATGATATCCAACATGATGTTCCTCTTTTAAATTATCAGGGTGTGACATATATAAAATTTTTCAATTAAATAATATGGTATTTATAATGTAATGATAATAATGGAATGATAAAATAATTCACAACATATTTCCATAATGACATCTGAAAAATGTATACATCTCTCATGCATACATAAAACATATCATCTAAATAATTTTACATAGTTCATTTATCATGAAAAATATTTATCAATGAGTTTAAAAGTAAAATTGATTTATAAAAATGTTCATTATGTCATTATTATAATTCAAGAGATGATTGAATAATATCCTATTTAACCGTAGTCAACTCACCAAAGTCATTAAGGTCTTATAAATCGAATGTCATCAAATTTTCAATTGAAAACCTAAATGATTACACAAATTTATATAACATTGTAATGTAAAAAATAAAAGAAATAATAAAATTGGAAAAAGTTCCACAATAAAGTAAATAATTAATAAAATTGATTTATTCAAGATAAATGGAATGTATGTGATGAGTTGCAATGTAGTTATGGGGATTTCTTTTAAAATTCCTCTCATAACATTTCGATAAAAAATATTTTCCTTCCATATTAATATTTTAAAAATTACTTTATAGATTTTTTTATTTTAAAATAAAATAATTATAAAGTAATTTTTATGTCTATTTTTATAATCATTATACGGTTTTCAAAAGGGAGATTCTTTCATGATGTTTTGATATTATTTAAAAAAATAAAAAAAATAATATTCTATATTATAGTATATAGATAAAATTAATTTTAATTTTTCCATAATGATTATTTTTTTCCTTTATAGGATTTTATATTTTCTTGAATAAATACCCTCTTTCCATTTATTCTATTCATTTTCTATAATTTTTTTAAAATTTAATGGATATTTCTATATCTGTAAATGGTTTATCATGGGTGCACAAAATATTTTTATTAGTATTATGTCATAAATTACAATATATTATTTTTTGTGATTGTGTTATGGTTTTTGGAAATTGATATGATGATGATTGGTTCCATTAAAAACCAAAGATGTGTGGTTCCATGATAAACCATGGATAGATGGGACTGTGATAGCTCTCAAATGCATTGGGTATGGAAGTCAATCTTATGGATATTCCATTTTCATGGGAAATGTAAATAGTGGTATTTAAATGATTTAATAAGTTAGGTATATGTTTTATTGTGGTTTTCTATGAGTTTTTATAAAAAAAGTATGATATCACACGGTAATATATTAATCCTAGATTTATTCGATAGTATATGCTACTTTTTTAATTGGAAATGTATAACTGTGTGAAAAGTTTTTTATGAGTTTTCAGGATTCAAAATAAACCCTTATGTATTTTATATTTCTTCTAATAATTCTTGAAAAAAATCATTTAAATATATTGAATGATAAGGTGATTTATTTGGTAAGAAAATGTATATTTTGAGCCCAAAATTGATATTAAAAATTGAAATTTTTATGACTATTCATTGACTAACAATTTGTTAATTTCTATTAATGTATCTTATCAATAATTTTTTTATCTTCCCGCATCTAATTTTTTTCAGAGGGTAATTTGGTATAATGATTAGTTCATGATGAAAATTATATAGATCCATCCTGAAAATATAACATATTTCTTCTTAAAAGTGTTGTTTAATTGGAATAGTGAACACTGAATATAAGTGTCCAAATTCTAATATATCTATTTTTATGTAATATTTATAACCTAACCTTATAAAAATATAAACCTAAAATATATTTATGAATTTAAGAATGTGGATTCTTGATTACTTTCACAACATTTTATAATGTATAAGGTCAGGACTTTATTGTTGGTTTCATAGAAGGGTTTACAAAACATCGTGTATTATGATTTTTTTCCTATTAGATTATACTAAGGGATTTGGGTACCATTATGGGTTTAATTATTATATGGATTATTATAAGTTTAAAATCATATAAAAACCCAATTTTTTATTTTATGTGATGGATTTTTATGGTGAATAATGATTTTTTGGGAGATATTTTACATATTTATGGTATATGTTACCATTTGGTTTAATGTGAAGGATTATATCATAAGAATTCAATAAAGTTATTGGTAATTTAAGTGTTATTCTTTTAGATAACATTTTAAATTTACACAATATTCAATATTGAATTTTTTAAGGTTATTTTTCTGGATTATAATTCAAAGTATTATATAATTTCTATTGTTATTATTTTCATTAGGTCTATTTCTTTACCTGTCATAATCAATTTCATATTTTAATGATATTATTTTCTATAGATTAAAGATCATTTATAACAATTAAATTAAAAATACCTCACTTAACTTTCTTATCCCTTTCAGATTATTTAGTCCTCACCATCATGGAAAAATATTATAAAAATTAATTTTGAAGCTTTTTTTAAAATCAAAATCACATGAAAGAAACTTTATGATATATAAAATGCCTTTTCATTTCTCCAAATTTTATATAGATTATGGATTATATATTATTTTATTTGAAAATTATAACTAATCCATATTATTCTAAAAGGTAAATACCAATAGGCACCTGACTATTTATTTTCTACATATATGGACTTCATAGTGCATGATAGATGTGATATCAATAGCATCAATGAAAACCCTTAGGTATAGATTTATGTTATTAATAATTTTGTTATGATCTAAGTATGAATCATGATTGAGTTGATATTTAAAATCACAATAAATTTTTTTTATCATTGAAGAATATAATAAGAAATGGATCAGGTTTTATGAAAGAAGTGGAACAAATGATGTGTTAATCAATGATATTCTTAGAAATATGAAACATTTTATTTTAGATTCTATATTCCAAATTTCAAAAAACTAGTTAGAATAAAGTTAAATATTTTAAGAGTGGTGTAGAAAAACGGTGTAATTTTTCGGTGATAGTAATTTAAAGTCATATTATAAAGGGATATATAACCCTTTGGATTAAATGTTATTGATGTTATGGAAATAATTTTCAATTATGATTTTTTAGTTTTGTGAAAAAATGAGCTATATAGAAAAAAAAATATAGGTTACAAATTTATTTGATGATAAATGATAATTTTATGGATTCTCATCATATTCTTTGAAATGTTGTTCAAATTTTATTTATATATTTTTTTAAAAGGATATCCCTTAGGCCAAGAGACAACCCATCACATATAGAAAGGCCGTGGGGTTTGAACCCACAAATGAATGGCGAAAATAGTAAATCTCCCACCACTATACAATATGATGTCCTAGTTATAATGAAATTAAAAATAGAAATTAAATAGATCTTGGGAACATATGTTTAATCGTATAGATTATTGTCGGACTAAAATGTTATTTGGTGATGTTGTGATTAATCTTATTTCAAAAATTATTCACTATTTGGGGAACATTATACGGTTAAGGTAATTTAAATCTTATGGGATTTAATTTGAGGATTAAAATTTGAATTAAATTTGAAACATATTTTTATTTTTGGAGATTCAATTAATTTATTGTAATTACTGGCATATTTTAGACATAATATATGGAAACCTGGTCATTAATACATTTTATTTCATGATTTATCACTTAGGAATACACATTATACAACCCAGAATATCTATAATTATAGTGTATTTGTGGATTTGGTACATTAAAAGCAACTAAAAACTGGTGGTACATCACAATTATTAAAAACATCCTTATCATTCTCATAGTATTTTATCATACTTAAAACAGCATGGGATAACCTGGGGACATACATAAGAAAGAAGTAATCTATAAATCCCAGTAAGGTAATAAACAAAGAATAAAATGATTGCAAAATTACATGTTTGAAAAAATTAATTTTTATGTGACATAAAATTTTGAGAGACATTAACATGAACAACGAGGCATGATAAATCATGATAACATAAATGAAACCTAGAAATGTATCAACAACATTAAACATAGCATCCTAAACCTAGGTCAATGGTAACTACTAATAAGTAAGGATTTAAAAGTCCAATAATGGATTAATTTCACTCCCTAATAGATTTCATGCAATCTCATGTGACTAAAGAATTACCCTATGCATCATAGATCTATATAATTATGGGTACACCTATCACATTCATTTTATTCACACGCATAACTGTTCTACATAGAGCATTCAACATGGAATCATTTGTCATTACATTTTATTCCAAAAATTCATGTAGTGTATGATAAATACATATACCTAAAAAATAAAATAAGTATGTTCACAAAAGTTATCACCCTTGATAGGAAATGGGTATTGGTATTCCCTGCACAATTATTTGTCATGGAAAATCAAGGTAAAATTTTGGATATGTAACAACAATACACAATAGTTCAAAAAAATGGTTTGAGGTGATTAAATGAGTCTATCGTTATTTTTAAATCAAATAGACAATAATAGACATGTGGAAAGGAATATACCATAATTATTAATTGAAAATTAATTACATAGAATGAAGAATATGGTTGAATAAAGAGGAGAAACAAAATATCCCTTACTAATTTATGGCATGGTAATAGGTGTACATAAAGGTTAATGGGTGATATTTAATGAGAGTAAAAGGGGAAAATCATAACATTTGAACAAAAAATGGAATTAATATGTTTGAATAAAAACATACCCAAATAAGAAAAAATGACATTTAATAGTCATAACATAATAGAGGTGCTTGAATAAAATTAAGAGTGGGAGATGCTATACCTTGATATGGTGATTCAAAAAGCTTGGGAGGAGATTCTTGAGAGAGTGTGGGAAATATGAGAGGACTCTAGAGAGGGTATGGGAGAGTAAGGATGTGGTACATAGTTTTTTATTGAATATAATGGAGATATTGTGTTTGTTAATATAGGAAAATATAGAGGAGTTCTTCATTATTTCCCAAACATAGGTTCTGGAATCTATTAAACAAAATTAACCATACCGCAAACATTAATATGTTTTCCCCCATGGTTTCTACAATTTATGGGTGGATATCATTATTTTATAAGTCTAAAGGCCAAATTTATTAAAATATTACACTTTTTGATGTGGAAGTGAGTCATATCTATAATGAAATATTTTAAAAACATAAAATATATTACCCTTTTTTAGAGGATTCATAATGACTTTATAAAATTAATAAAAAAAAGTAATAAAAATGAATTATTTTAAAGGGTAATTATATATTTCATCTTAGATAACCTTTATATTTTTTAAAAATCACTTTTGGTTCATTATGATGTCATAATATAAATCATATATTTATACAATATTTAATTTTTACCTGAAAATTCAACTCTATAAAAAAATTATGAAAATTGCACAGTTAGATAATTTTTATTTTATTATTCAAAAAAATATTTATTTTATCTAAATATTTTTTAAATATTTTAATTTTCAATTTGAAAACAAGAATAGACTGTTATATAGAAATGTTTGGTATGATGACAATAGTTTTTTCAAACTCTTATAAAAATTATATTTAACTTCATAAGAATTATATTATAATTTATATTTAAAAAACTTATTTGCTGATAATGTTTTATTATGATATTATTTATTTATAAAATAAATTAATTAATCAAATTTAATTATAATTAACTTTTAATATTTCCAAAAAATACAATTTTTGTGTTATTATTTTCAAAATAAAAAATATTTATCAACTAAAAATAATAACATGAAAATATATTAATTATTATATAAAATATAAATATTCCTATTATAAGGGTGTTTATAAGTATCTCATTATTACACTATAAATTTCCTAAAATTTAAGGGGCATGAAGGTGATACTTTGATGTGGTGGTTCTAGGTACATGATTTGGGTTTTGATATCAATGAGTTTGAAATTATGTAATAGTTAGTTTCACTTGTTATTAAGTTGTTATACATCTACTTGTATTTGGTCAATAAAAAATCCTAGAGATTACATCTCCCTAAGAAGCTCTATTAAATGGGATTCATAGGGTATGACTCTACTAGTTGATGGCATCACTTCTTATGGCTCTGGTAACACCCCAAGCTTCCATGATACGCTTCTATTTCAAAAATGCAATAGCTTGCATTGTATGCAAGTTCGAGATTCTAACACACAGCGACCAATAAAATTAGTCGTTATGAATATTAATACCCACGTTTTGAAATTATATAAATTTTATATTTCAAAATGGACTTCATTTTTCTATTCATAATATCGAATTTATCCTGAGTTGAATTTTTTGTAATTTTCTGAGAACTTCCAATTTTCTATGAATAGAAAAAAAATACTTAAAAACCACTTTTTTAATCAAAATAATTTATGGTGATAAATTATACTATTTAGTGGTTTTAAAGTATAATTAGAATATAATTTTACCATTTTATCCAACGGTGGTCATTATAATTAATTTCACTTTGAAATTGGACAAAAACAATTGTCAATCTTTTGATATATATTGTTTCTTAAAAATACGCTATTTGTTATGACAGCATGAATTAATTATTAAATTAATTAATTCAACTTATATGTTTTTAATTTTGTAAAATATACATCATTTTTGAATTAGGAATATCAAATATAGCTTAGGGTGAATTTGTGGTATTTTTCTGAAAAACATCAATTTTTGATGAATAGTGAAACCACTAAGGGGTAGTTTAAAAAACTGATTTTTCGTTTAAATGAAACTTTACTGATTCTATGAATTGAATTTCAAAAATCCAACATACATGTTTGTCATTAGTAAGTAAAATGTGGTTCTATGGTATGAAAATAATTTTTTTGGAATTGTAACTTTTATGTTCTATTAATCGCGATTAAAGGTAATTAGTGTAATTTAAGGTAAATATAATGTTTTAATAGTATGAAATTACCTTTACACTTTTCCTACCCTTATTTTATGATTAATGGCCGACCAAGACAATCCATGGGTCAACTTGGGGACCCCATGGAGCCACTTGGGTAAGAAAATGACATTAATAACTTTTTATTTAAAGTAAAAATAAAATTGTCACAAACATGTGTTGTTTTACTAAAACAATTATTACATTGGTTATTATAAGTTCACATTTCGAATATAAATATTCATTGTAAATCAAAAAAGATTTCATACATCGTGATATTTTTTTTATAATTGTTAGACATTAAATAAATTAAATTTTTATGACACCATGATGATGCAGCGATTACCTCATTAATTAACGATTTAAATAAAATGATAATATAATGTAAAATCTAAGACTTAAACTTGTCAAAAACCTATTGGATGAGTATATTTAGAACCCTTATCACCTCATCCTATAAATATATCATTTTGGGAACTTTAAAATTCTAAAATCATTTCATAATAATCAAACATTTCATGACTTTCCAAGAGTGCCCTCCTCTCCTCTTATAAAAGGCCCCCAGCTCTACCACCTTATTCACACTTTCAAAGTCATTTTCCTTGGCCAAACTATGTCCAAATACTCTCTCAACTTCCCTATCTTACTACTATAAGCCTCACTTTGGCATAATTCTTCCCAAGGAATCCTTTGGCTGAAATCAAAAAGAGTTTCCTGATTTTAAGGTAATGTCTTCTCTTATGTTCTTTTGTTTAATTTTTCTTCTCCAACCCCTTAAAATATTTTTATTACTTTCTTTTGTAACAACACCAGTATCATAAATATACTAGTAATTTTTATTAGAAGTATTTGATATACACTTACACACACCTTTGTCTAACGGTTAAATAACATACTGTTTTTGTGGGTAGAAAATTACTGCCTCACGAAACGATGATTGTTCAATCTTCTTTTAACACCTCTCATGGTGGCCATTAAGATGTCACTATATTTATATATGATATATATTATGTTTATGTTTTTCTTATGCTTCTTTATTTTTAATTTATTTCATACCTTTTTGATTTCCATTATGGGTAAACGCGATTATTTCATTTTAGGAAGTGCAGACTACCGCCCCCTCAAAGTGATTTGAATCGTTAATGCCATACGTGGGACATATAAAGGATGGAGTAAATGATATTATATATGATATTATACTATAATTATAACATACCTTTATATAATTATGATTTCATTCCATTAAATATTAAATAGAAATGAAAGTAGCGTCCATGCGTACGTACGGCTTACCGTCTCCATGAACGGTGAATTTCATTTCTTACCTCTAAATGTAATGTAATATTATAAATTCATTTATATACTATATATATAAGGTATATATGATATCTATATCATTAATATAATTCTGGAGATAATGGATATATTACCACATGAACAAATTTTAATTATAAGAAGTTTATTGTTGACTCAAGTACCAAAGATCGACAAAATGACCGTTATTAACTTAAATGACTACATAATGTTCATAACATGGTAATAAGTGATATAAAAGGAATAATGAACATGAAAATGGTTATTAAGAAAGTAGATATTAATTATAGTTTATTATTCAAGAGATTAAAGAACGATCAAGTCAAGTCAGAAACGAGGTAAGGGTTAATTCTACAATCTCTTCATTATTCAAGGTTATTCATATGTAATTATCTACTGAGACATCTTTATAATCCACATCCATGTTTCATAAAAATGTATTTAAAAACATTTTTTACTATTTATTATACAATGGTTTAAAGTCATTTATACCCTTATTTTACCTTATACGTATTTTAATGGAATCTTTCCATCATTTTCTAAACAAGGTACTTTTTGACATTTTTGACAAAATTAAGGTAAGAATGTCTTTTTTTTAACTTATACGGTGGGTGTGGCTATTTTCCATCATTATAAAATCATTTAAGCTTCACTTATAATATTATAAGACTATTTTCGAAGTAAATGTTTTCTCTTACAATTATGTGACTTTTAAATGATTTCAGAAAAGATATTTCTCTCAATTAGTTTTGATTTCATCTTTTTCAACATCCTTTTATGGATTTTAATCTTATTTGAAGTTGATTTATTATGATTCAAAACTTCCATATTGTACTGAAGGTTTTGTGATATGTTTGACTATGGATTTGTTATTTTTATACCATTCATGGTTTATGGAGAAAGTATTGACATTTTGTATGCAATTTTTAATACAAATGTTTATGTTAAGTTTAAACTTGTTCATATGAGGAATTCATTGGACTTAATAAGTGACGGGTGGAGCCCGCTATATCTCCTCGATGCATCGGTAGGTCTCATGAGACAAACTAGTGTCTTGGCACAAGGCCTTGAAAAAATATTATTTGTAGTCTTGGCATGAGGCCTTGGCTACGTGGTTATGATAGTTTGGAATTATGTATTCCATCATTATAAAAGTGGTTATTGATATTTCATGTGATTATTTGACTAGTAGAATATCCATGTGAATAATTAAATGGAATTATTTAATTTTACTTTTTCCATATTATGATGAAGTTCAAGTTTAAAGGGCTTTTGTTTTAGTTATACATTTCTTTATTTGTTTATGTTTATTTATGAAAGTATTCGCTATATTGTTATCCTTTCTGAGAGTTCGAGCTCACCCCTTTCTAGGTTTTATTATCCCGGGATGTGAAGCAATATTTTATGACTGACATGCAGGGATAGTCTGAAGAGGATATGAGTGTGGACTATGGAGACTATGTTATTGTGATTTTTCACTTTATGATGTAATGTAACATTTATGAATGTATCTAGTGTTTCCAAGGCTACTAAAATAATCGGTCTTTCAAGACATGATCTTTTGTGATCATGCCAATGTTACATAATAATTCACCGACTCTGGGTAACTAGGGTCGGGGCGTTACAGCTCTTTTAATTGGATTTTTTAAAAATCTACATGTATACTAATCATATGATCATTATTAAATGACTATATTATAAATTATTATAATTTTTAATGACATTTTAAATTGTCATATAGAAGTTTATTCAATCAAAAAATAGTAATTTTATTTAAAAATTTTCCATTCATTATAATCTTCTAACAGTTATAAATTTCACCCTTGAAATTTTCATTTCATACACTTAGATAGATTATGGTGATTATGTTTCATCACATCCTCTGGTTTCCACACCTCATATTCAAACTTTTTTATTCTACCTATCACTTTTAATAGGTGAATTATCTTATTTCATAGAAATCATTCTTTACAATCTAAGATCTTCACCGGTTATTCCTTATATAGATGGTAATTCTCCAATGGTTCCACCTCTAGATTCAGTACATTTGAGGAGTTTGATATGTAGTTTTTGAAGAGTAATACATATAACACATAATTTCTTGAAATATGTTATTTTAGAGATCTAGTTTATAGGAAACCCCTTCAATGCGATCAAGGATCTAAAAGGGACTAATGTATTTTGGACTCATCATTCCAGTAACACCATGCATTTTATAGACCTTTTTTCTCACAAATAAATTAAATTTTAATTTATGTCTTGAAATGAACTAAGTCAAACATTTATTTCACAAATAACTAACCTATAGTATGAAGTGGAATACATTACATGAAAGTCTTCCATGGTGTATGTTAGATGCAACACCGACTTGTCAAACGTTACATGCAACGCTGATTTTTTTATAAAACAACATTTTATTGTTATAATTATTTAAATTATATAATTATAACAGAAAAATTAAAAATACTAATATTAATATTAGTAAATAATTTTAAAATAATTTATAATTTTCTAAAACAAATAAAAAATATTTATAATGAAACATATAATTTTTAGTAAAGTCTTTATATGTTTAAAAATATCATTTCCTCAAATCAACTACTTTAATGTCTTTCTATGAAATGTAATAAAATTAAATTTATACACATTTAGAAATTGAATTTTATAAAAATAAAATTCACTTTTTAATTTATAATTTCAAAATTATCTTCTGTATAATTTATGGGATATTTCTAAGAAACATCTTCTTTGGATTAATAGTGAAATATAATGAATTTTAATTCAACACTGCTTCTTCATGTAATTTATTTATAAGGTTAAATTATATTTTAATTTGGGGTAAAATTATAATAAGATAATAATTTATTCAATTATCCAAACTTGGTTTATTGGAACCAATTTCACATTGAAATTGGATATAAAAACTTAGGAAACATTTTAATGTTTTTCTTTAAAAACATGCATTGTTGAACCAACTTTGGAATTAATTTTAAATTAAATTATACCTCATATGTGATTATAATTTGTAAAAATAGATTAAATATTTTTAATAATAATAATTTATAATGTCCAATAATGTAAAAATAACTTTTGACCAAAATTACTAGTGAAGGTTGTTAAGATTAATTACAATGATTAAGAGAAAAAAATATGTCAACAAAGTTCTAAACATTAAATTTAAGACCGAAAATGACTTATACACTTGTAAAAGCCCATTTTACATAAATTAATCATCCCTTAACATTAAATTATTTATTTTTCTAGTTCATTATGACTTCTTTTGGTACAAATATTGGTACACCAAACCTATTTCAAAAATTCAAAGCAAGTCCTTTCTCATCCCTATAAAAGGCCACCAACTCTACAACTTATTCACACCTCTTAGACCACATAGGATTGGAAAATATCATCCCAATACACTTTACACCTTCCCTACATTACTATTTTAATCCTCCCATTGGGAAGAAACTAATCCAAGGAAGCCTTTTTGTACAAATAAAAAGGAGTTACTCGATTAAGAGGTATTGTCTTCTCTCATAATACTTTCTTTTATTTTCTTTATTTTCTCCATTCTCTATATTTATTCCATTGTTTTATAAAATCAACAAAATAATAAACATAATAATATGTTATTATGATATTGGTTCTACAGACACTTACACACACTTTGATCTAATGGATAATGAACTTACTGTTTATGTGTATGGTGAACTACCGCCCCCCTAAATGATGAATGTTCATTTTTACCTTTACCGCCTATCATGGTGGAAATTTTGATGGAAAATCATTTTATATATTCCATATATTATACTTATTATATTTTTAAGATTCATTTTTTTCACTTTTATAACACATATTTTTTAACTTTTAATTTGGTGTAAATATGATAATTTTATTTAAGGAAGTGTGGACTACCTCCACCTTAAAGTGATGTTATTCGTACACACACTACATGGAATGTATTAAAGATGTGTTTAGTGAAATTATATGATATATAAGATATAAATATTTTATTTGAAGAATTATAAATACAAATATTTCATTTACCTTCATTCTATAAACACGATAATAAAAACAAAAATAACATTCTGGCGTACGTACGACTTATCATCTCCATGAATGATTTATTCCATTTCATAAATATATATTATATAGATTATTATAATAAAAACACAATTAATAAAAATTATATTAATATCATTTTATACATTATGGAATCATAATATAATTATGTGGACTAAATATATAACAAATTTAGACACATGCGAAAAATGAAGAGGATATTACCTGATGTGAACCCTCAACATAGGATTGTTAACAAGAAAAAGATATAAGGTCATAATCAAAATATATATGGTATTATATATAATAATATGTTCTATAAAATATTTATAATAAATTTATATTAATTATACATGTGGTTTTAATGAGTACGATGTGAGTCAAGACACAAGGTAATGGGATTTGATCTAAATTATTATTTAAATGAGATACATGCATTATTCACCGGCCATTAATTCTTTGTGGTGTTTATACTACCCATTTATGTAGTCGATGTTTATTATAATTAAATTTTTAGTTATTCACTTTTCCATTTTATTACCTTCCATTTATGGGGTTTAAGTTTCAAAAGTTTCCAAATCAGTAAAAATGTTTTGTCTCAATTTTCATTCTTTGAGACTCATTTTTTATTATGCACCTAAACTATTTTTCAAGGTGTATATATTTCTATTTTACAATTAATATGTGGAATTTAATTATTTTCAAGATATTTTAACCTTCATATAATTTACTTTTCAAATAGCGAGTATGATCCCAAGTAACCTTGTTGTAAGAGTTTATTTAAACAAAATCGTCACTTTTTGAGATTGTGAATGAATATTCGTTTAATGAAATATTTTGGTCCATATATTATGAAAAATCATTAGTTTACTTCCCCTATATTTATTCATGATATATCCATGTATAAGTATTATTTTTACATACATTGGTACTTATGATAATTAAGAAAAAATTTAAGAAAACATGAACGTATTTCTGTCTTTGGTGGGAAATCTATTTTATTTCAAAAACCATGTTTTCAAAAAAAATCAATTTTATTTTGAAATGAAACTTGAATGTTATTTTTAAGGAAACATTATTTCAAAAATGTTTTATTTTATTAAATTATTCACTTATTTTTTTTCAAATCTATTTTAAAATAAAGAGTTATTTAAAATGATTATATGTTTTAGAAAGAGTTTTTCAATACAGAAATGATATTTTCCTAAAGATATGTTTTTAAAAGATATATGAAAATTATTTCCCAGATAAGATAACATCCTTTGGTGTTACTCAATAATTTATGGGGAAATTATTCAGTTTTCCATTCTTTTTCATTCTCTAAATGGATTATTTTTTGATTGAATAATGTTTATAAAAAGTGTTTCTATATCATGGGTTATATGATTTTGAAACCCATTTTTTTCATAGTTTATGTTAATGATGAAATGATTATGAAACCTGCCTTTTTTCCATATTTTATGATATGATTACAAGTTTATTATACCCATTTCAATTAATGGGTTCTGATATTATAGTTTATTAATTTTTGGAACATGTATGTATGATTTCATTATTATAAGGGTGGGACTGATATATATTTACAATGCACTAGGTAGTGATTTATATCTCATGATATAGACAAAAACAGTCATGGGATTGAACCTTGGCTAATAAGATAGCCTTTGGAGTGAACCATTACTACTAAGATAGAATGATGAGTGAACTCATGCAATTAATATGGCCATGAGAGTGAAGCATGATAAAAATATGGAATGGGTAGTGAACATGTACTACTTAGATGGTCTTGTAAGAGATGCCTTAAATACTATGGAAATAATATTATATGCTTATGTGGTTTCAAAAATGCTATATTTCATTCATACATTATGATTTTATGGATTATGTTCTTTATTTCCTTATGATTTGTGTCTTATGTACTGCCAATAATTATTCCATAATTATTATATATAATTATTGATATTCATAGTATGATCTTATATATTCATGATCAAGTTCTCATAAACTTATTCTCATGATTATGCTTATATATCTCCCTTGTTTACCCTTAATATGTAATTTACATCACCTCCTTTTATGTTTAATTTCCTAAGTTATGAAGATAAGTATTATATTTGATGTTTCTAAGATGGTTGATAGTTATGAAGTACCAAGTGGAAGATAATGTATCTCACTTATGTATCAATGTTTATGATTCAATGTTTCCAAAGTCACTAGGTTATAATAGTCTTTGGGAGTCTGTTTTTATAATGTTTTATATATTCCACAAACGTTATGAAATGTTTATTTATGAAAAAAAATTGGTCTCTATAGTTGGTATCAGAGAATAGTTTTTTACCTTTGGAAGATCTGATGAGAAAAACATAGTGATAATCCTAAGGAAATATCTAAGGATAAGTAAATGTATAAGAAAATGTTCTCCAATTTTTCTAAATGATAGAGTGGGTTGTTTCTTAGGAATACATTTTTGTTTGGATACTACATGTATTAGTATCAATGGCACAGATGTACCCAGGATAACCCCTCTAATAAGATATTAATGTCCAAACTATGGGAAATCTGGTACATGAAACTGGTCATTTCATCACATTTGGTTTGATACTCATAGGGGATACGCTTTAGGAATTAAAAAACTCATCATAAACCATTATGAATGAGTTAAATATAAATTCTTTACTAAAAACATAGTATCAAACGAATGTGTCATAGATTAAGTATGATGTCATAATTTAGAAATCATATATGTGAATTTTTATGATTATGTGGTTCCTTGATATGATAATTGTTCCCACTCTATGCTTTTTGGATTTAGTCAATGGATAATACCTGAAGAAACCACATTAATGGTGATTATGATGGAAAATAAAAATATTTTCTTCCTGAAAAACCGAATGATATGGGAGATGGAATAAAAATCATCATTTATATGCTCACACAGCTTTCTCAAGTTAGTAATCATAGTGGAATTCCAAATGATAAAAGGAGGTAACACTATTCTATTGAGTCTCTCATGAGGAAATGTCCACCTTCTTTTAGGGGGTCCTCTTATCCACTTTTTTTAAAATAATGGATCAGTACTCCTAAAAAGAAAATATCTGCTCCCTTGTGTTTAGATAATGATAAAGTTATTCTAGATGTCTATCAGTTAGAAAGACATGTAGACATGTGGATGACTATAATCATGAATGCGAGGTAGTAAGTTGACATTTAATCCATGGATTGGGATGAGTCTAAAAACTTATTTTCCTATAAGTAATTTCCTCGAATTATTTATACCAAGATGGAGAAACAGTTACTTAAGCTCAATAAAATATATTATGAATATATAGATACCTAGGAGGAAAATTTCCCAAGACGTGCAAGGTAATATTCAGGAATTATCATCCAACCCAAAAGTGAAGTTGATAGTTTTTTCATTAGATTAAATCCATGTCTCAAAAGGGAATTGTCTATAAGAGACTTAAATATCTATGAAGAGATTGTGATTTGTGTAATAAATGATGGAATAGAGATTAGTGTCATGTATCAATCCCATGTAATTGACAAGAAAAGGAAGATAATGTTTAAATGAAAATATAAAAAATGTGAAGAAAAGAAGATTAAATTTCCATTATGTTATATGCATGGGAAGAAGCATAGACAAAATTTCCTTAAGGGGTATAATAAATTTTTTATGTGTGGAAGGAATATTTGTTGAGAATTTGATTCCTAAAGTTATAAGAATATGGTATATAATATTGAAAATGGGGAAAAGTGGCATATAATGAACCTCCTATGATTCGGTTATATAAGTGTAAGGATTACCATAATTATGTTAACCACTTCCCAAATAAAATGGTTGGTGATAATGATCAATGTCGAAAACCTATTAATACATAGTGTAATGGTAAATACTATGAAATCTCTCTTTCAGATTAGGGGTGAGATAACAATGTGATGAAATATACATTTACAAAGTACTCTAAAACTGTAAATTTCATATTTGATTTGGGTTCTACCCACTCATTCATATCTAAAGAATTTCATATGGTTGTTAAGATTCCACCAAAATAATTAGATGTGGAATTAGCAGTGCAAGACACTAATGGTACAGTGATTGTATTCTATGTTTTTTATTCCTCTTTGGTTGATGTTTGTGGGAATAGTCATCCAAAAACCATTTCATTCTTCATTTTTTTTAATTTTATGTCATCGTAGGCATTGATTGGATTTCTCTGCATAATGTTCATATCATTTTTAAAGAAATTGAAGTTGTGCATGATATTTAAAACCCTATTATAATCATCCATCAATGTGATGGTATCTATTAACATCTTGTGGTGATTAAATCTAGTGTATGCATCTTAATTATTATCTAAAATGGTTGTTTATCTAAAATGATTGGGTAGAAAATCAGCATCGATGATATGCATATTTTTGGGATTTTGTGGATGTATTTCTCTAATAGTTCCCTAAACATCCAATAAAAAGAAAAATTTGAGTTATAAATATAATTAATTCCCAGTTCCACACAAATTTCAAAGTCTCCTTGTAAAATGAATTGATTGACTTTCATGAATTGAAAATGAAACTCCAAGAAAACCTTGATAAGGGATACATTTTTCCAAGGTTGTCACCATCTGAAGCACCAATTATTTTTTTGAAAAATAAATATGGATAAATGAGACTCTATAATGATTATTAGGAGTTGAATAAGATTATAGTCAACAAAAAAGTATCATCTTCCTAATATTGATGAATTGTTTGATTAGAATCACATATCTTAATACATTTCCAAGATTGACATTCATTAGGGATATCATCAACTAGGTTTCAAGAAGAAGTATATACCCAAGGAGACATTCCATACAACTTATAGACACTATGAATATATAATAATGCCTTTTGTTCTTAAAATTTCACCTTTTATCTTCATGGAAATAATGAATAGATCCTTTAAGGATTACTATGATCAGTTTGTGATTGTCTTTAAAGATGATATTTCTATCTATTAAATGAGCATAGAAGAGAATGAATATCACTTTAAAATTGACTAAATACACAAATGGGTAAAAATATATTGGAAAATTTTATAATGTGTAAATTTTGGTTGCAGAAGGATTTAGTTTTTGGTTATATAGTCTCAAGAGATGGTATAGTAGTAGATCCATCATAGATGGATACTATTGAATGTTTTCCTAGACCAACTGTGGTGAATAAGATACATATATTTCTTGTTTTATCTAGATATTATCGATTGTTGTTGGAAAAATATTCATGACTATCAAATCCTCTGGACAAGTTAACTTGAATGTGTTTAATGTTCCATTAGATTGACGAATGTGAAGAAAATTTCATTGAAATGATAAGAAGGCTTGTCATTTCACCTATTCTTACATTACCTTATACTCGATAAGGGTATTTAATCTATAGAGATATATTAATGAAGGTATTAAGATTTTTTATTATCTGTAATAACATGATTATTACTTATGCCATGAAGTAGTTGATGATTTATGAGAAAACATACCCTACTTATGATTTGTATTTAGCAGCGGTAATTATTTCAGTAATGATTTTGAAGCATTATATTTATAGAGTAAAGTGTGATATATATACTAATCATAAAAATTTGAAATATATATTTACATAGAAGTAGTTAAACAAGCTCTAGCGAATATAGTTATATTTGATAAAGACTTATGACTACTCAATACATTACCACCTTAAGAAAGTGAACAAGGTGGATGATGTTTTGTGTTAGAAGGATCGTTCTAGGATAACCACAGTGAGGATCATAAAGATCCAATATTTTTGGATTTGAAAAGTATGGACTAGAAATCATGAAGGAAGGGGAAAAATATTATCTTTATCAAATGAATTTGCAACCCTATATCTAAGTGAACATTAAGGAGGAGCATAAGAGAGATTTTGAGCTGCAAAAGAAAGTTATAAATCTTCCGGATTTTAACCATGATTAGGATTGAATAATACGGTTCATTAAAAATGTTTGTGTTTTTTTAATACCATCTCTAAAGAAGGAAATGTTAGAGAAAGATCATAGTTATTCATTATCTATTCATCCTAGAAATATAAAGATTTATTGAGATTTACAAGATTACTTCTGATGAGATATCATGAAGAGATCCATCACTGAGTTTTTATCTCAGTGCTTGTTAGGCAAATAAGTTAAGCCTAAACGAAAAAAGTCAAAGGGGATATTAGATCCATTACCCATACCATAATGTCAAAGGGAGAACATCTGTAGTACACCAAACATTTTATGTTATGTTTCTATATTCATCATTATGTTCCTTTAAAACAACACTAGGTTATTTAGAAGATATTTAAAACCTAGCCATTAAACATAAACTTCTCACTTCAATGTTTAGAATTTCGAAAAATGGTTATCTAGAGTTGTGGTCAGTAGGTCATTTGGAGTTTGATAGAACAAACTTGATTTTTGGTGAATAGTAACATACTTATATGAATAATAATATGAAAATTAATATGACTTGTAACATACCCTTATGAATATTAAACAATATTATTATTTTATTTTCTTAAGGAAATAAGATAATGAGATCTTAATTAGTTTTTCAATGAGAAATAAAACTAGTTGCACTTTAAGATTGTTATTTTTTGAATTCACTATGACCTTATTTAAAAATTAAATTAATAATAATTAGAAAATTATTTTTGAAAAATGTATTTCACTTTTGAAATCTACACGTCAAAAAATGGTTAGGGTGAATTTTGGGAATTTTTCTGAAACAATGGATTTTCCGTGAATAGTAAAAAAAATAGTTTTTAGTTTCGATGTGTTTATGACATCATTAATGATGTAATAAGTATGTCATAAATCTGGTCAGCTTGTGTATAGTTAAATAATATGTGAGGTTTCCCAAGTGTCTTAAACCATGAGAAAATACCATGGGCAAGCCCATGGTTTTGCAAATACCACCCATGAGGTGTCCCTTGGAAATTATTAAAATAATCCCTCACTTTTCCTATAAATACCAACTCTTCCCTTCATTGAATTCATTCCCAATTCTCCCTCAACGAATTTCTTGATTCCTTACCTCCATATTAGTCCTCCTAAGTCTTACTCAAGCCCCCAAGGTCCCAACCTTCATGTTCTAAGGGTTACTCTATAAGGTAAGAAAATTCTCAATTTCTTTCTTTTTTCCTTTCAAGTTCTCTTTTATGTGGTATATCTTTCATGTTTCCATACCATGTTCTTATTTTTATTCTTATTATTGATATAATATATATTGTGATTCATTTATTTATAGGTTACCCTTGTCTACTATCTTTATAATATTTTCTAAAACCATGTTGTGTAGCTGTTAGGCTGCCGAATTTTTGTAAGCGATTTCAAATTATTCTTTTATTTTGAGTTATTTATTTATTATTTATTCATATCTTCTTACCCAAGAGGAATGAAATCCCCAGAACATTGTATATTCTGGATTTTCTTATGTTCAAGAGAAATTCATCACCAATATTTTTCTTTTCCCCCACATGTTCAAGGAATTAAAAACATTGTCCGTGATGTATCGAATTACCGACATCGTAGATGATGTAATCTCAACTTCCATTAATTATTTCAAGTCTGTTCATTAAACCATTTATATGGTTGAACCAGGTTATAATATATTTTTTATGAATCACCCATGGTTCTGAATTTTTTTTTACTCATGGTTCTAATTTATAAGACAAAATGAGGTTGTTATTATCAAAGAACCATTAAAACGATCTAAACGAACATCGTTAATGTTTTAACTAAGGAATCATCATCATGGTATATAACAAAAATCATTATAATATCATTTATATCTACATAATTTCATTAATAATATGTATTAACAATTCTGGATGTTTACCCATGTTTCAAAGGAACTTCCATTCATGGAAACAAGTAAACGAACCATGAAAACGAAGTAAGAAAATGATTCCAAAACAATAAGATTTAATCTCTTAAACCCATAAAAGAGGTCATTAATGAACTTAATAAGGTTATATAATATCAATTACATGTTTATTAGGTTCTGGAATTATTAATTAATGAATCTAAATTTGATTATTCAGGTCATTAAGAACAATCAAGAACACACTAGAGCAAAAGGTAAGGGGTTTCTCATCTAACTTTCATTTCTGTGAGATTTCCATTGTTCACCAATTATTCCTTATATTTGGTATATGTGTACTTAAATTTAATATATAATAACATGATTCAATTTATATTCATTTTATTCAACTATTCACTTGATGGTTATTAAGTTTTTGTCATGCGGTTCGACCGATTACATTGTGGTAAGGGACTTTGTCTCAGCTGCCGTTTTCATTATGACTATCTTTGTATTGTGCACCTAATAATCCTTATGTGGTGTACCTACTGAAAATTTGAGATCACTTTTCATTTGATATTATATTTATATTAAATATCCATAATCTCATGTCATGGATATGTTTTTTTCTAAACCGTATACCATTTTACATACGGTGTTTATTTGGAAAGTTATTTTAATTATGGAAATATTGATGAATCTGTATACTCTACTCTATACAGATATTGAAAGGGCATATGTCTCTTGTATTGAATCAATTTATAAAGAACTATGTGTACATGCAGTGGCAGGTGGGGCCCGCTACAGCCCCACGATGCATCGGTAGGTCTCATGAGACAAAATAGTTGGTGACAAACCCTTCGAGTTTGTTTCCAAAAATCAGACGGGTTTCTACCCATAAAACTAAACTGTTTTTATGGTATTATGGTTTCATGTGATAGATACATGACGTCTAATTAATAATCATTCTATTTATTCATTATCAATTATTATTATTATCCATGAGTTTTTCACTATGACAAAATCTATGGATGTCGTTTTATTTTCAGTTTAGTAATGGAATTAGTTATTCATCTATTCACTATCCCAATTTGATTATGTCAGATTGATTGTGATTCACTTATTATTGTACTCATACTTCCACTATTTGTAACCCTTAATGAGCATTTGAGCTCACCCCTTTCATTTTTTACTTTCAACGGGTGAAAAAGAGGAGATCATTTATTGATCTTTTGTGGATGCAGTTTTTAGTTTTCATTATGTATTGTATCTTGTAACCTTTTTCAATGTAATTTGTGTTACATATATGTATCTAGTTTCTTTAATACTACTAAACTGATCATTACTTTGGGATTTTAATTCCTTCTAACCATGCCAATATCACAAGTAATGCACCGGCTTCTACCTAGAGGGGTCAGGGTGTTACAGTTGGTATCAGAGGAAGTTTAGTAGAAAACTTGGAAACTAGAGTAGGAAATGTATAGTAGGGAACAAATCACTAATGTAGTATCTGTGGATTAAAATACAATAAATTCCTGGTATTTTGTTATGGAATAGATTATGTGGATATTTTAAGCAATACGTCCCTGTCTGGATACGAGCAGGTGGAGGCGGCTCTCGCACAAATGTATCTAGGGGTAAAACCCAAAAACACCGCTTTGAGCTAGACTCAAACGGGAACTCGTGCACGGCAACGGGCCTTGCTACACTCTTGGTTATGACACTCCTGGGGGTTATGCTTAGGATAATTCATGTTTTATTTACAAGCCATTATGAAGGAGTTAATGTAAATCTATCCTTAGAGGAACCATGTTTATAAGATTAGCTATGCATAGAATTTCATTCTATGTTGAGTGCTTTTCTATTTGATATTTATAAACTAATATAGTGTATCCCATTATTTATAAATGGAATCTAATGGAAGAAGTGGAATCAATACTCATGGGAAAGGTAGGGATATCCCTACTGAGCAAGTCAACACAGTCAACGTTGAAGCAGATCAGATCATAACCATATTGGGACAACTTACTCAAGTTATAAGGAATAACCATTCAACACCTGTGTTAGATTGTTTCATGCAGCAGAAGCCCCCATATTTAAGTGGGACTACTAATCCAGTGGTTTCTGAGCAATGGATCACATCACTTGAAAATATATTCATGGAGTTAAGATGCAATGAAAATGAAAAGGTATTATTGGGTGTATATTGTCTCAAGGGAGATGCTGATCAATGGTGATCCTTGATTCAAAATACCACGGAGGAAGAAGAGATAAAGGATATGGAATTTAGGACTTTGAAGGAAATATTCCATGAAAAATATTTCCCATGTGAGCAACGAACTAAAATGAAGAGTAAATTCCTTGGATTGAAACAAAGGGAAGAAGATAGCGTTGCAGAGTATGAGGCTACCTTCACAAGGCTAGCCAGGTATGCCATGGATTACGTTCATGACTCACCAGACAAGATTGATCATTTCTTTGAAGGTCTTAAGCCATGTCTTCGAAGCGCACTGGCTTCTCAATCATTTTCATCATATGATGAAATTGTATCAAGTTCCATCATAACAGAGAATGAATTTGCTAGATCAAATTTTTTCAAATGAAAACAAGATAAGAAGCGGAAATCTAATAACAAATGAAAAGGATAAGCACCAAATAAGGGCAAGGGAATGAGTAGTTTCCCATTATGTGATAACTGTGGAAATAATCATCTCGGGAAATGCTTGAAATGTAAGGGAGTCTGCTATAACTGTGGAGAAAAGGTTCATAGATCTAATGAATGCAAGGGGAAGAAACAATTCAATGATGTTCATTTCTACAATTGTAGAGAGATGGGACACTATGCAAATGAGTGTCCTAAGCGCCGAGGAAACATGCCTCAGAAAAATCCAAGAGAGCAAGGGAGATCCTATGTGATTACAACTGCGGAGGATGAAGTTCCTAATGACGTGGTGGCAGGTACTTTAATTGTTTCCTCAAACTTAGCCAACACTTTATTTGATTCTAGATCATTGCATTCATTTATATCCTCCCTGTTTTACAAGAAAATTAGATATGTTCTATTTTATTTAAGAAAGGAATTGTCAGTCAAAACTCCTATGGGATGTATAATTTCAACAAAGTCATGTAGACTAGTCCCCCTCCAAGCACTAAAACGTGCTTTAGTTGCTAGCCTTGTCATCATACCCATGACTAAATTTGATATAATTCTAGGTATGGATTGGGTATTAAATTATGATGCGAGGATTTATTTCAATAAAAATCAAGTTACAATTTTTGAAAAAGGTATAGAATTCATTGTCTTTAGGGAAAAAACTTCACCACCTGATTCTTATCTAGAACCTCCCCTAGTAGATCTATTGAATGCAATACTTAGAGAGGAAGATAAACCAATATCTATGGGAGAGGAAATAAATCTTCAAATTGAATATGTGCACATAGTGAAAGAGTACATTGATGTATTTCAAGAGGATTTACCTGGACATCCTCTAGAGAATGAAGTTGAGTTCTCTATTGATTTAATTCCTAATACAAGACCTATATCAAATAATCCCTATAGAATGCCCACTGTAAAATTAGTAGAGCTAAAGAAGTAACTAGAGGATTTGAGTGAAAAAGGATTTATTTGACCTAGTGTTTCTCCATGGGGAGCCCATGTCCTCTTTGTTAAGAAGAAAGATGGATCCATGAGGCTTTGCATCTATTACAGGTAAATCAATGCTATTGCAATAAAGAATAAGTATCCTCTGCCTCGGATTGATGATTTATTTGGCCAACTTCATTGAGATCAATACTTTTCGAAGATTGAACTTCGATCCAGATATCATCAACTATGTGTGAGGAAGGAAGATATTCCAACGATAGCATTTCGAACCAGGTATGGGCATTATGAGTTTACAGTGATTCATTTTGTACTGATAAATGCCCCCTCCATTTTCATGGATTTAATGAATAGAGTTCCCAATGAATATCTTGATAACTTTGTTGTGGTATTCATCGATGATATCTCGGTATAATATAAAATCTATGAAGACCATGAGGATCATTTGAAAACTATTCTGAAAACTCTTAGAAGAAATCAATTATATGGGAAGTTTAGCAAGTGTGAATTTTGGCTTCAGTCAGTTTCTTTTCTAGGCCATATTGTCTCTAAGGATGGAATCCTAGTTGATCCTGCAAAGACAAAGGCAATCCAATAATGGACCACTCCAACAAACATAACTGAGGTATGAAATTTTATTGGCTTAGCAGGTTATTATCGGTGTTTCGTACAGAATTTTTCCCGACTGGCTAACCCGCTAATGAAGCTCACACATAAAGGGGTTAAATTTTTTTGGACAAAATATTGTAAAGAATTTTTTGAAGAACTGAAGATAAGATTATTCAATGATCATATCTTTACTCTACCATTGGAGAATGATAGGTTTGTTATTTATTGTGATGCTTCAAATAAAGGACATGGTTGTGTCCTTATGCAAAATGATAAGGTTATTGATTATGCATCACGATAGCTAAAAGTTCATGAGAAAAACTATCATACTCATGATCTTGAGTTAGCTGCTGTAATATTTGATTTGAATATATGGATACATTATCACTATGGTGATAATGTGAGATTTATACTGATCACAAGAGTTTGAAGTATATTTTCTCATAGAAAGAACTCAACATGAGGCAAAGGAGATGGCTTGAACTACTCAAGGCTTATGATTTCCGGATACACTATCACCCGGGGAAGGAAAATAAGATTGAAGATGCTTTGAGCAGAAAGGATCATGGAGTTTTGAACAAGATTAGATTTTAAAGGGATCCTATTTTCATGGATCTAGTAAAGATGGATATGGGAATAAAAATGGAAGGTGAAACATCAATGCTTCATCAAATGGTTGCCAAACCATCTTTACTAGAAAGGATAAAAAGTTCTCAAGATGATGATGAGGATTTTCAAAAGAAGATTAAATTTGTGAATGATGTGAGATTGAGTGACTTCGTAAAAGAAGATGGAATTTTGAAATTTGGGAAGAGACTTTGTGTTCCCAATATACCTGATCTAAAAAGGGAATTGTTAGATGATGATCATAGTTCCAATTTTTCTATACACCCTGGTAGTACTAAGATATATAGAGATTTGAAGGAAAATTTTTGGTGGGACAACATGAAGAGGGATATTTCTGATTTTGTATCAAGATGTATTGTTTCTCAATAAGTGAAAGCTAGAAGGAAACAGCCTGGATAAGTATTGTAACCTCTTCCCATACCTGAGTGGAAATGGGATAATATCACGATGGACTTTTTAATGGGACTACCAAAGAATCCTATAAGGAATGATGCAATATGGGTTATTGTCGATCATCTTACCAAGTCAGCAAATTTTCTTGCTATAAGAGAAGATCTGCCATTTGAACGTCTTGCAAAAATATATATTAATGAAGTGTGAGACTTAATGGAGTACCCTTATTGATTTTTTCTAATCATGATCCACATTTTACATCATGATTCTAGAAAAGTATTCAGAAGATCCTAGATACTGATCTTCGTTTGAGCACTGCCTACCACCCATAAACTGATAGACAATCAGAATGGACTATTAAAACATTGGAAGACATGTTGAGGTCTTGTTCACATGATTTTCAAGGAATTTGGGATCAGTGTTGACCTCTCGTGGAATTTTCCTACAACAATAGCTTCCATTAAAGTATTCATATGGCACCATATGAAGCATTATATGGGAAGAGATTTCGTACACCAACTTGTTGGGATGAAGTTGGTGAAAGAAAACTTGTGGGACCAGAAATTGTTGAAGAAGCAAAGGAAAAGGTGAAGATTATCCAGAACCATATCAAAATAGCTCAAAGTAGGAAAAAGAGCTATGAAGATAACCAAAGGAGGGATTTGGAGTTTCAAGAAGGTGATCACATTTCTTAAAGGTATCTCCAAGGAAGGTTATTATAAGATTCGGTAAGAAAGAAAATTTAAGTCCCAGGTACATCAGACCTTTTGAAATTATAAACTGAATTGGATCTATAGCCTACCGTTTGGCAATGCTTCCAAGTCTCTCCAAGGTTCAAAATGTGTTCCACGTGTCAATGTTAAGAAAATGCATTCCATACCAAACACATGTACTCAGTTATGAAGAAGTAGAACATGAGCCAGATCTATCTTATTGTGAAGATCCTATCAAGATTCTTGATACTAGAGAAAAAGTATTGAGAAATCAGATGACTCGCCTGGTAAAGGCTATGTGGAGGAATCATAAGATGGAGGAAGCCTCATGGGATCCTGAGGATCTTATGTTAAAGACATACCCGAATATTTTTAGGTAATATTTTTTAAATTTCGAGGATGAAATTTTCCGAAGGAGGGAATAATGTAGTACCCAAAACATTTTATGTTATGTTTCTTTATTCATCACTATGTTCCTTTGAAACAACACTATGTTATTTAGGAGGTAGTTAAAACCTATACATTAAACATAAATTTCTCACTTCTATATTTAGAATTTTGAAAAATGTTCATCTAGAGGTGTGTTTAGTAAGTCATTTGGAGTCTGATAGAACAAACTTGATTTTTGGTGAATAGTAACATACCCATATGAATAGTAATATGAACAGTAATATGAATAGTAAAATACCCTTATGAATAGTCAATAAAATTATTCTTTTATTTTCTTATGGAAATAAGATAATGAGATCTTAATTAGTTTGTCAATGAGAAATAAAACTAGTTGCACTTTAAGATTGTTATTTTTTAAATTAACTATGACCATAATTAAAAATTAAATTAATAATATTTAGAAAATTATTTTTGAAAAATGGATTTCACTTTTTAAATATTCACGTCGATAAATGGTTGGGGTTAATTTTGGGAATTTTTCTGAAACAATTGATTTTTCAGTGAATAGTAAAAAATACAGTTTTTAGTTTCGGTGTGTTAATGACATCATTAATAATGTCATAATGATGTCATAAATCTGGTAGACTTTTGTACAGTTAAATAAGATTTGAGGTGTCCCAATTGGCTTAAACCATGAGAAAATACCATGGGCAAGCCCATAGTTTTTCAAATACCACCCATGAGGTGTCCCTTGGAAATTATTAAAATAATCCCTCACTTTTCCTATAAATACCAACTCTTCCCTTCATTGAATTCATTCCCAATTCTCCATCAACGAATTTCATGCTTATTTTCCTCCATATTAGACCTACCAAGGTTTCCTCAAGCCCCCAAGGTCCCAACCTTCAAGTTCTAAGGGTTACTCTACAAGGTAAGAAAATTCTCAATTTCTTTCTTTTTTCCTTTCAAGTTCTCTTTTATGCGTTATATCTTTCAAGTTTCCATACCATGTTCTTATTTTTCTTCTTATTCTTGATATAATATATATTATGATTCATTTCTAGATATATGACCCCTGTCTCCTATCTTTTTAATAATTTTTAAAACCATGTTGTGTACCATTAGGCTGCCGAATATTTGTAAGCGATTTCAAATTATTCTTTTATTTTGAGTTCTTTATTTATTATTTCTTCATCACTTCTTACCCAAGTGGAATGAAATCTCCATAATATTTTATATTATGTATGTTCTTATGTTCATGAAAAATTCATCACCAATCTCCTTCTTTTCCCCCACATGTTCAAGGAATTAAAAACATTGTCTGTGATGTATCGAATTACCGACATCGTAGATGATGTAATCTCAATTTCCATTAATTCTTTCAAGTCTGGTCATGAAACCATTTATATGTTTGGAACAGGTTATAATATATGTTTTATGACTCACACATGGTTCTGTAATTCTTTTTTACTCATGGTTCTAATTTATAAGACAAAATGAGGTTGTTATTATCAAAGAACCATTAAAACGATCTAAACAAACATCATTAATGTTTTAACTAATGAATAATCATCATGGTATATAAACAAAAATCATTATAATATCATTTATATCTCTATAATTTAATTAATAATATTTATTAACAATTCTTTATGTTTACCAATGTTTCAAATGAACTTCCATTCATGGAAACAAGTAAACGAACTATGAAAACCAAGTAAGAAAATGCTTCCAAAATAATAAGATTTAATCTCTTAAACCCATCAAAGAGGACATTAATGAACTTAATAAAGTTATATCATATCAATTACATGTTTATTAGGTTCTTTAATTATTAATTAATTAATCTAAATTTTATTATTTTGGTCATTAAGAACAATCAAGAACACACTAGAGAAAAAGGTAAGGGGTTTCTCATCTCACTTTCATTTCTGTGAGATTTCCATTATTCACCAATTATTCCTTATATTTGGTATATGTGTACTTACATTTAATATATAATAACATTATTCTATTTATATTCATGTTACTCAATGATTCACTTGATGTTTATTAAGTTTTGGTCATGCGGTTCGACCGATTACATTGTGGTAAGGACTTTGTCTCAGCTGTCATTTTCGTTGTGACTATCTTTGTATTGTGCACCATATAATCCTTATGTGGTGTACCAACTGCCCATTTGAGATCACTTTTCATTTTAAATTATATTTATATTAAATATCCATAATCTCATTTCATGGATATGTTCTTTGTCTAAACCATATACCATTTTACAAATGGTGTTTATTTGGAAAGTTATTTTAATTATGGAAATATTGATGAATCCATATACTCTACTCTATACAGATATTGAAAGGGAATATTTATCTTGTATTGAATCAATTTATAAAAAATTATTTGGAAATGAAGTGGTGGGTGGGCCCGCTATATCCCCTCGATGCATCGGTAGGTGTCATGAGACAAAACAGTTGGCGACAAACCCTTCGAGTTTGTTTCCAAAAATCAGACGGGTTTCCACCCATAGAACTAAACCATTTTTACAGTATTATGGTTTCATGTGCCAGATACATGATGTCCAATTAATAAGAATTCTATTTATTCATTATCAGTTTTTATTATTATCCATGAGGTTTTAACTTTGACAAAATCTATGGATGCAGTTTTATTTTCATTTTAGTAATGGCATTAGTTATTCATCTATTCACTATGCCATTTTGATTATGTCAGATTTATTGTGATTCACTTATTATTGTACTCATGCTTCCGCTATTTTTAACCCATACTGAGCATTTGAACTCACCCCTTTTATTGTTTACTTTCGACAGGTGAAAAAGAGGAGATCATTTATTGAGCTTTTGTGGATGCAGTTTTTAGTTTTCATTATGTATTGTATCTTGTAAACTTTTTCAATGTAATTTGTGTTACATATATGTATATAGTTTCTTCAAGACTACTAATCTGATCGTTCCTTAAGGATTTTCTTTCCTTCTAACCATGATAATATCACAAGTAATGCACCGGCTCCTTCCTAGAGGGGTCGGGGTGTTACAGCATCACTATGGATATTTTCATTGGGACACCCGAACCCTCTAATGGGTTTAATTAAATATGGGTTGTATTCATTTTCCTAACATGTTATCACACTTCATCACTATTAGAGAAAACTTATATTTGGATCAACTTTCTAGGATATACATTATTTATGTGGAAATATTTCATGGAGTACCACATTTTATTGAATCATATCAAGATCCTAGGTTTGCCAAAAAAATGTTCAAGTCTTCAGTAATAATTTGATACAAAATTTAGTTTCATCACTTCTTGTCATCCTTATATATATGGTTAAACTAAAAGATAAATTCAAACCCTACATGATATGTTGAAATCTTTTTCTCTAGATTTCAAAGGTTTTTTGGATCAACACCTTCCTCTACTTGAGTTTTCTTATAAAAATAGCTTTTAATAAATAATAGAGATGTCACCTTACAAATAACTCTATGGGAATTAATGTATAACTCCAACATGAAAGGATTAGGTTGGGGAAATAACGATATGGGGATCTAAGATTTATGAAAAAATGGGAAACAAGTTTAGAACCATTTAGTAGTATATGAAGGTAGGTCAAAGTCAGTAGAAATGTTATAATGATAACTATCAGTGTGATCTAGAATTTGAATTTGGTGAAAAGGTGTTTCTATGAATCTCACTATTGAAGAAAGTTATGAGATTCAAGAAAAAATGAAAACTATTCATTGGGTTTATTGGTCCCTTTGAGGCACATGATCCAATCGAGGCAGTAGCCAATCTCCCAAAACATCCCCTAAATATCTCTCGAGCCCATGATGTGTTCCATGTGTCAATCCTGGGGAAGTGAATACCTGACCCATCACACATACTGAACATAGAGGTCATACTGCTGGATAAGGATCCTTCTTACTAGGATAAACTAGTTGAAATTTTGGATCATATAGAGAATGTTCTACGAAAAAAGACCACTCACCTGGTAAAACTTTTGTCAAGAAATCACATATTATAGGAAGTTATATAATAACTTGACAATATATTAAAGTAGATTTATCCTCATTATTTACCTAAGTGATGAATTTCTATGTAAAAATTCATTTTAATGTGGTATAATGTAACACCTAGAGTTTTTATGGACCTGTTTTTTTCTCAAATAAATTAAATTTTCTATAATGTCTTCTAATTCACTATTTCAAACATTACTTTCACACAACATAGAATAAGGGTATGACTTGGAATATGATACATGAAACACCAACATCATGTGCATTACATGCAATACTAACTTGGCATACATTACATGCAACAGCAGTGTTTTTACGAAACACATTTTGTTATTATAATTATTTTAATGAGAAAATTATAACCTAGATATTAATATTAGTAATGTTAATAGTAATGACCAATTTTAAAATATTTTTTATAATTTTTTTTTAAATAAAACATATTTATAATGAATGATATATTTTTTGGTAAAGTCCTTATATGTTTAAAAATACCATTTTCTAAAATGATCTTCTTCTAATGTCCTTCAATGAAAAATAATAAAATTAAATCTAGAACCATTTATAAATATAATTTGGTAAAAAAATCATATTTTAATTTATAATGTTGAACTTATCTTTCGAAAAACATCTTGGATTTTCTTGAGAAACTTCATTTTAGGATGAATAGTAAAACATTACCGAATTTGAATTCAAAACTGATTTTTTGTATAATTTATTTATAAGGTAAAATTATATATTAATTTTGTTTAAAAGTTTAAATATATCATATTATTATAAAATAATCCAATTTAGTTCATTGTAACCAATTTCACTATAAAATTTGAAATAAAAACATAGCAAATGTTTTATTTTTTTACCTTAAAAACATGCACTGTTGACCCAACTATGAGATTAATTTCAAATAAAATTCTGCCACATATATGATTTTAATTTGGAAAAATGGATCAAATATTTGAAATAATAATAATTTATAATATATAATAAGTTAAAATTAGTTTTTTACCAAGATAATTATTGAATGTGATTAATATTAATTACAACGATTAAGAGAAAAATTAGGTTAAAAAAGTATTAAACCTTAAATGTAGGACCAAAAACAACTTATAAAATATTCTAAAACCCATTTTCTATCCATCATTTAAAAATTAAACTTCAATTATTATGTGTTTTTATTTGGGTATAACATTTTAGGTAAAAACGTGGGTACAAATGACTTTTTTTGAAAAATGCCAATTGTGTTCTTTCCTTTCCCTATAAAAGGTCTCCAACTCTCCCTCTTATTCACACCTCTCAAACCACTTATTTTTATCCCATATCATTTAAATACACTTACTAACATCCCTAAATTCCCCCGTTAAGCCTCATAATGGGAGGAAAACAATCCAATGAATTCATTTGGCACATACCAAAAAGTGTTACTAGATTAAGAGGTGACAACTTCCCTCAAGATCCTTTCTATTATTTTCATTCTCCACCACCTATACTATATTTAGTCCTTTTTAGTAAAAAAACCAGTATAATAATTATAATATGATTTTTTTTATTCTATTCTTTCAACCAATACTTACACACACTTACATGTAATGGTTAATGAACATACTGTTTATATGTACAGCGAACTACTACCTCACTAAATAATGATTGTTCATTTTTCATTTACCACCTATCATGGTGAAAATTATGATGAAAATTATGTTTATATGTTTAATATATTATGTTTTTTATGTTTTTAAATTTATTCAATAATTTTAAAACAAATATCTTTTTACTTTTCATTTGGTGTAAATAAGATAATTTCATCTGAGGAAGTGTGGACTACCGCCCCCTCAATGCAATGTCATTAAATAACAGATATATGGAATGTATTAAGGATGATTCCAATATAATTATATGATATATATGATATATTAATTATAATTGAATAATTATATATATAAATATATATAATCATAGGTTATTTACCTTCTTTCCTTCAATACAACAACAAAAACATAAACATGGTTCATGCGTTTGTACGGCTTACCATCTCCATGAATGTTGTATTCCATTTCATAATTATATATTATATAGATAATTATTATTCAAATATAATTAATATAAATTATATTTATATCATGTATTACTTTCTGGATTCATGATATAATTATAATAACCAAATATATAACAAATTAAGACACATGGGAAAAATATAGTGAATATTTTCCGAAGTGAAACCTTAACATAGGATTGTTTACAAAAGGGTAATATAATGTCATGGTAAAAACATATTTAGAATTATATATAATATATTTATTTGATAAAATATTTATAATAAATTTAGATCTATTATATAGTTGGTTTCAACGAGTATAACGAGAATCAAGAAAAATGTAAGGGGATTTCATCTCACTTTTTATTTCCATGAGACTCATGCTTTATTCACAACTCATTTATTTTGTGTGATATGTATAAATACAATTTATGTATTAAAATATCTATATACTTAAATTTATAGGTATTTCTATAACCATTTTTATATTCCTTTTATGGGGTTTAAGTTTCAAATGTTACCAAATCGGTAAAAATGTTTTGTCTCGATTTTCTTCCTTTGAGAATATTGTTTTTTATACACCTAAAATATTTTTTGAGGTGTATATACTTATATTTTACATGATATATCATGAATATACTTATTTTAATGAAATTTTATTCTTCATGTAATCTCATTTTCTTATATGGAGGGTTTGATCTGAAGTAAGCAAATAGAAGAGTTTATTTAAACAATCTTATCACTTTTTGAGAATAAGGATGATTATGATTCTTTGAGGAAATCATATAATACATCACTAAGAACACTCATGGGATTCTCTAACATAAATTTATTCATGATATATTCATGAATTATTATGGTTTTTCACTCATTAGTACTTAATATAATTAAGAAAATGTTTTTAAGAAAATATTATTGTATTTATCTCTTCTATTTAAAATTAGTTTTATTTCAAAACCCATACTTTAAAAAAATTAAAAATTGTTTAAATTATCCTTAAAGATCATTTTAGAGGAAAAAAATTTTAAATTTTTTTTTATTTTCAAATATTCCCTTATAATTTTTCAAATAAATTTTAAAAGAAAGATAGATTTCAAGTGGTATTAATTTTTAAAAATTATTTTCAATGTAGAAAGGATATATTCCTCGAGTGATGTTTTTAAAAGATATTTCAAAATTATTGACCATAAAATATAACAAATGTTTGTGTTATGCATTCCATTATGGAAAATTATTCAGTGTTTACATTAAAATTATTTCTCTCAATGTATTAGTTTTTGATGGAATGATGTTTATGAAACTCATTTCTCTTTTATGGGTCATATGCTTTTGAAACCCACTTCTTTTCATTGGTTATGTTTATGATTAAATGATTATGAAATATACTATTATCCATATGTTATGATATAATTACATGTTTATGATACCTCTTTTATTTCATGGGTTATGATATGATTTTTTATTAATTTATAGAGCATGTATGTATGATTTCATAATTATATGGGTGGGACCTATATCTCCCTCCAATGAATTGTGTTCACATTTACATCTAATGGGATATAATATGATGATATTGGGAGTGGAACTTAACTACTATGTTGGCTATGGGAATGAACCATGACTACCAATATGGTATTAAGAGTGAATTCTTGCTACTAATATTGGCCATGGGAGTAAACCATGACTACCAAGATAGTATTAGAGTGAAATCGTAGTACTAGGACGGTCGTGGAAATGACACCTTGGCTAACAGAGAAATCATATTCTATGTTTATGTGGTTTCCATAATTTAATGTTTTATTCCAATGTTATGCTTTCTTGTCTTATATTTTTTGTTTCCTTATGATACATGTCTTATGAAATTATAAGATTTATGTGATGATTCATGTATATGATCTTTGATATATAGGTAATGATCTTTTATTTTCATGATCATGTTCATATACCCTTATGCTCATGATTATGCCTACTTAACTCTCTTTTTTACCCTTACTGATCATTTTATCTCACCACTTTTTATGTTTCCTTCCCTAGGTTATAAATATATGTATTATGTTTTAAGTATCTATGAAGGGTACTTTTGAAGAAGAAATTAGTGAGAGATAATATATCTCATTTATCTATCATTATTTATGTTTCCATGTTTCAAAAGTAACTAGAGTAGTATAGTCATTAGAAATATATTGGTGTAATGTTTTTAGTATTCTGAAAATTTTATAAATTGTTAATGTATGAAAAGAGAGGGTTGATATAATTAAATTCATCCTAAATCCTATGAATTTAATCCATGTAATATGAAGAATAATACCTTATAACCAACATCAAATTCTGAGTCTCATCAATATTTGTTATCATAGTTATTTTTCAACTTTGATCATCCTTGACGTGATGATAAATGATATTAACCTTTTACAACATTTCCTCAAATATTTTAGGACCTAGAAGTTTTCATTCCCCTAATTCATCCTAGCATGCATGTGTTTTTCACCACTTCCCATAAATGGCATTATAGAAATACATTTTGATGTTGTAGTGGAAAATATTATTATATGAGAACTCATCCATAGGAAGATGTTTATCTCATCCTTAATTGAATTCAATCTATAATTCCCTCAAAATTTCCTCTAGTGTCTAGATATTCTGCTCATATTGGGAATCTATTTGAAAGGGATAAGGCATGATGAAGTTAAATTCAGTATTTAGAGTTTTTTAGACACTCTTCCAAAGCATGATGGTAAATCAAGGATCTCTATATGATACAATAGATAGTTGTGTTCCATAAAACCTTAAAACATATCTATTATATATCATTGAAGGTTAATCTAGTGATAAGTTCTCTCAAAATGAAATTAAGTGAGTAGTATTCCTAAGATAATCCAACACAACCCTTATATAATTATTTCCTCTTTATTTTTTTAGAAAACCTGTGACAATGTCTATGGATATTTTTTCCCATTTCCATATAGTTGTTGATAATGGTATCATAAACCCCTTGTATTTTTCTTCAATCACCACTTTCTAATATACAAGACACCTGGATGTTTATTCTGGTATATCCTTCTTCATAGTTTCCCACCAATAGTTCTCTTATAGATATTTATACATATTTTTTCTATTGGGATGGATAGAGAATGTCAATCTTTGTGAATCATCTAAAAACTACTACTTTAATGAAGGATTTTATGGTAAACATATTATTTACCTAAATTTTCCAAATCCATCTTCATTAATTTTTAACTCTATGGATTTTTCTTTTTTTACATCCTCTACCTTCATTTCAATTCTAATATCATCTCTTTGAGTATCCTTTATCCTCTAGAAAAGGGATGGTTAAGTAATCAGTTGAGAAACTATTGATGATGTTCTTTCCTTTATGATTCTCATGTCTATCCTTTTCATGCATAATAATATTGGATCTATCATAATTCTCAATAATGATATAATTATTAGATCCTTCTTAGTTAGATAATTTTTCACTTTATTTTCTTTTATTGCATTGTATTTAATTTATTATACATAGTTTTTACTTACCTCTAACCACTTATCCCAAAAGAGTTAATATCTCCAAGTTTTCAATCTGAATATCACTACCTCAAATTAAAAATCATGTGTATGGTAGTTATATTTTTTAAAATATAATTTCCATGAATCCTAGTGTATTAATTTTTCATTCTACATTAACACACCTCCCAATCCATTTTTTGAAGCATCATTATATACCATTAAAGGTTCTCCACTTATGGGTATTGTAATTACAAGTCTAGTGATTAACATTTTTTTCATCTCCTTAATGCTCTATTCAAATTAATTATTCAAAACAAACATTAATCCATTCTAAATTATCTTGGTGAGAGGGTTTTATAAAATAGCTACAATTATAAAAAATCTATGATAGTTCCAAGTTAATGAAAAGAAACTATATATTTCTATCACAGATGTTAGTCTCATAAATACTTCAATTAGATCTATTTTTGAAGGGTCCATATATTTACCATTACTTATGATAATATTACCCTTGAATCAAGCTTCTATTCACCATAACTCACATTTTGTTTACTTTTCCAAAGTCTTATCCTTTTTATGGTAGTTAAGACAGTTCTTAGATTTTCCTCGTGATACTCTATCCATTTTTAGTATATGATAATATCATCTATAAATACTACCAAAAATATGTTAATCTAGTATTTAAATACTCTAACCATCATTTTCATAATGATTTCTAGAGCATTAGTGAGTTTGAATGTAATTATTATGAACTCATAGTGCCTAAAACTTGTTCAGAAAGAAGTCTTGGGGATATCCACCTTCTTCGCCCATACATGATAATACCCCGACCAATGATCCACCATGGAGAAGTATTCATCTCCGTATATCTAATAAAACAATTCATCAATTTGTGGTGGAGAATACTTGTTCTTTTTCATGATATTTTTGACCTCACGAAAATCAATTCGAAGACACATAAACCTATCCTTATTTTTGAAGAAGAGAACTGGTGCACCCAATGGAGAAGAACATGCTCATATGAACCCTTTATCCAGAATCTATTTTTGTTGTTTCATATGATCATCGTGATCCAAAATATACATTCTATATGGATTCATGGATAATAAAAACACCCTATGTATAAGGTTGATTTAAAATTCAACCTCTTGGCTATGAGGAGGAATGGGAAATCCTTCGAGATACACATCATCATTTTCTTTCATAATGGGAATGCCTTCGAGGTTGATCTTTTCATTTTAATAAATAATTTGAGTTAGATACAATTACACAAAAGGAAATAGTATCTGTTCTTGAGATGATGTTGGTAAAGAAGGTTCATCCTCCTTCTTAAAATTATTCAAAATTGGGGGATGATTCACAATAGAGAGAGTTATTTTATTCTCATGAAAATTTATTTTCCCACTATATAAGGAAATAAAATCCATAGCCACAATTGCATAAAATTCCACTAAAGTGACAATCAAAAGTATCACTAGGTAGTTCAACTGAAATAAATTTAGGGAGGAGGTGTTAAAAAAATTTAATTCCATAAATTACCCATTTTACATTTTCATTCATAGCTCAACTTTCAAACTTTTTGGTGGTATTAGAATAGTTCTACTACACATTCTTGGAACAACGGAATGCATAAAACTAGAATCAAAAGGTACATTCTCTATTATAGAATGAATAACTAGTGTACCGATCACTATAGTGTTGTTGGGATCCACCTCAGTGGTTGTGATGGAAAAATATCACCCTTTCTTTATTAGAGGTTGTTGGTGTGGATTTTATCTTACCACCATAAACTTAGCGAACTAGGTTTAGTAATGTCCTTTTTTCTTATAGTTGAAATAATTAATGATATTATGGGGGATGGGTGGAATATTATTTTATTCTATTACATTGGTAGTCTCCTCTAGTAGAAAAATTTATAACTAGGTTCCCTTCTTTCCCATACCTAAAAACTTTCCTCGTCCCCCTTAGGTAATTTATAGGGTTCTTATTTCCAAACACTTGAAAAGTGGGATGTTGAAATTTATTACGCCATTTTATCTTCCCATAACACCTATATAATTAAACTCCACATTCTGATTTTATTCGAATGAGACATTTGAGATTCACCAATCTCCATTACAACTTTGAGGGAACACTAGACAAATTCTTCTTAGCCATAAAAGTATAAGATCTTCAGATATTTCATAGACTATATTTTATCCCTCCAATAAAGTATTCAACTTTTTATTTAGCAGTAATCACAAAGACATAGTCATATCTTCCATGTCTTGTGAATTTTTCATTATACAACCCTGTGTATCCATCATCATTTTTCTTGAGGGAAAAAAATTACTTTCAATTTTAAGTCATACTGTGCGATGAAATTATTTCTCAAAAAATATTTTCTAGAATTCATTCCAACCTATCACTTTGTTCTATTCCTCAGGATTCATATTATTGATCAATTTCCACCACTGATCAGTTTCTCCCTCTATATGATAAAAAAAGTATAACCTTCTCTTTCTTGGAACATTTAAGGATAGAGAAGATATTCTCAATATATTTGAACAATTTTTCCATTATTAAGGGATTAGATGATCCATTGAAATCTATAGGCCTTTATCACATTAACGCCTCAATATAATCATGGTATCTATTTTGTGTATTTAGCTATTCCTCCTGATTCAAGTTCCTATTTCGAAAAATAGTCAATTGATATAATATCATCACAATGTTTTTGATTACTTCTCCCATCTTGTTGGGTATCTTTTTGTGGAAATAATTAAACTACTCATCACATTAGTTTTTTATTAGTTCCTTATATTTTAAGTTATTTTCAAGAGTAAATGGAAAATTAGAGATAGTTTTTTTTAACAATTAAATGTATACATGGGAATCCAATTATATTAAAGAGTTAATAGATAAATGATAGTAATTTCATAACTTATTAATTTTTATGATTCAATATATATTACCAATTATCTATTTTTTAACATTAAATGTTATGAGAATTTTTCCTTTTAATGATGGTTCTTAATGAGCCTATAAATTTAAGAAATAAAACCCCCCAAAAATATATAGTTTAAAAAAAGATTGTTAATGTATTATTATGTTTATTCTTATCATAAATTATTCCACAATAGTTTTATAACCCAAATCCTAAAAATAACTTCTCTTTCCAGTGATAACAACTATAGAAATCCTTCTCATTAATATACTTTATTTTAGGATATATTACATAAGATCACACATATAGAACAACTCGAAAACATATATAAGAAAGGGGTTATCCATAAATCCAAGTAATGGAATAAAAATGATAACAAGAAGGAATCATTAAAAGTTTGATAATATTCATTTCACTGGGATATAAAGTGGGTGAGAAACATGACCATCAATAATGAAGCATGATAACATGGAAATGTAGAAAAAAAATTAAACTTGAAATCATGACATAGGTCAAGGATAACCACAAAGACATCATGGTGGAATAAGTCCCAAGATAGATTAGGCTAAATAACTAATCAATTTCATGAAATATCATGATGTTAAAACATTACCCAATACATTGGAGTGCTATATACGTTTTGTCACACCCATAACTTTAATTTCATTCACATGCATAAGTGATCAATTTATATCATACAACATGGAATTATATCTCATCACATTTTATTCAACGATCAATGATTGTGTAAAAAATAAATGTAATTCCTCAATATAATAAGTATATGTGCCTAAAGTTAAACACCCTTGACAAGATATGTTTATTGGTACACACTACACAATTGTTCGGTATAAAAAATCATAGACAAATTTTTCCACTATAACAGTAGTACTAAAACGTTCATAAAAATTATTTAATGAGAGAGAATGGAGTTTATCATTATTTAGAAATCAAATGAACTATATGATATAATTGGAAAGTAATATCCCAACATTAATAATTTTATGTAAAAGATATGAAATTAATAAGATTTTTGAATAAAAAGAAGAAGGAAAGGATCACATGCTAAATTTTTGGCTTGGTAATGGGTGTACAAAATGTCATGGGAGGGATTTAATAAGATAAAAATGAGTATCTAGTCACATATACATAAAAATAGAATTAATAAATATGTATAAAAAATATCCAAACAAGAAAAATTGGAATTTATAAGGCATAACATAAAATAGTTGCTTGAATAAAATGACGAGTGGGAGATCCCTTACCTTGAGAGGGTGATACAAAATCATGGGAGAAGCAACTCAAGATATTGGGGTCACCATGGGAGGACTCTATATATGGGATGGTATAGTAATTTAATTCTCCATGGTTTTTTAGTGAATATATTGGGGTTCATTGGTGTGTTTATTTATGAAAACAGAGGGGTTATTTATTATTTTCGAAACTTTTGTCTTGGAATTTATACAATAAATTTACCAAAACGACAAAAATTCCAATGTTTATTTCTAATGGTTTCTACAAAACTGTGGTGGTTTTTATTATTTTATAAGTCTATTTCAATAAATGTCAAAAATATTACCCTTGGTGAAGTGGAAGTGAGTCGTGTCCTTAAAAAAATAATTCTAAAACCTTAAAATATATTTTAGGCTTTGGAGTATTTATAAAGGCTTTATAAAATTAATCAAATAAACTTATGAATCCATTATTTTAAAAATAAAAATATATATTTGGTTATGGATAACATTTATTGAATTTATTACATCATTTTTAAGGTTATTATGATGTCCTAATACAAATCTCATATTTATACCATATTTTATTTTTGTTTGAAAATTTGACTATCAATAAAAATTATAAAACATTCATCATTGGGTAATTTTACATTTTGATTCCAAAATAATATTTAATTTATCAACATAATCTTATAAATTTGGGAATTTTTACTTCTAAACGTAGAATCAGCATTTATTGAGAAATAATGGGTTTTTGGAAAATATTAGATCTCAAACCCTTATAAAAATTACATTTGATGCCATAAAATTTGTATGATATTTTATATTTTATAAAACTTATTTAATAAAATATTTTATTAAAATGCTATTTATTTTAAAAAACCATTAGGTCATAAAAATAAATTTCTTAATTGAATCAGAATATTACCCAAAAAATAAACTTGTATTTTATTATATAAAAATAAAAACATTTATAAAGTAACAAAAATAGGATAAAAATATATTAATTAATATATACAATATCCATATTAGTATTATTAGTGTTTTGATACATACCCCTTTTTTACATTGGAAACACCCTAAGGGTATGGTACATGATTGTAATACTTTCATGGGGTGCTTCAATGCACATGTTTTGGGGTATGATCTCAACGATCTTGAAGTTATTTCATAATCAGTTTTGATCATTTTTATTTTGATGGATCTTATTTTGGGACTAGTCAAGTGAAAGTCTCATTTATTATATCTCCCTTAGAAGACCCAATAAAAGGGCTTCATAGGGTACAATACTACTAGTGGATTCTATCTCTTCCATTGTATATATTAATTGGATTAGTCAAAACCATATATTTATACCAATCATATGATCACTATTTAATGACTATATTATTATTTTTTTATGATGCATAAAGATCTTTAAAATTGTAATTGGTAATTTTATTCAACCATAAGAGGAACTTTTATTTATAAATTTATAGGTTGTTACATGATATGACCATTTCATATACATTTTTGTTAGGCTAAATTATGAGTGATTGATATTGTTTCTAGATAAATTTTATCTTTGACATGGAACAATATATATTTAAATCATTATAATATTTTGGCTTCAATATTAGTGAGGAATATTTCAAATAATTTTAATGTGAAAAATTTACCAAATTATCTATATTGAAATTTCAGTGTTATTTTTGAGTATTTGTAAATTAATATTTCATTACATCATATTATGTTTTATTCATTTTGGTAATTATCATACATTATACCACTATTTTTACAATAGTTTCTATCTAAAAATAGGGGTAATATCATGTTATTCTCAAATTTTTTATTTGATCCATTCAAATATTATTCATTTCCTTCAAGAATAAAAATAAATTATAATGTTTTGGAGGAAAATATGAGGTTATGGTGGAAATTTATTAAAATTTTAAATGTGATTATTTTAAATTTTATATTGAATACTCGTCAATTGGAGTAAAATATTTGTTTTTTGGGAAATTTTATTAAAAGTATAAATTCTATATGTCATGTATGTATAATTCCATATATTTATTGTCTAGATAAAAAATGAATTCCTCAAATCTTAGAAAATAAACTTAAAATAAAAAACTCTTCTTATTGCATTCCATTATGGTAACTCAACGATATTTTGAAACCACTTTGGTTTGTGGTTTTTTGGTTTTTTACAATCTAATGATCATTAATTTTTTTTATCAGCAATCTATAACCAATCTCTATAACTATTTGAATATTATGCTTTTTTCCTCATCTAGTTTATCAATTTATAGTAATGTTTTGTTATTTGGAGTCCTAATAATGTGTTATTCTAGATAACCATTTTATTTCATTCCATCTAATTATGGGGTTTTTTTCTTAAATATTTTATTATGTGGGTTTCTAAAAATAAATTTTCAAATATTAATACGTTGATTTCCCAAAAAACATAAAATGCTGATGGAAATATTTATTAATGTGGGGTGAATGTAATATAGTTTGATTTTAAAAGGAAACTATATTTGATAATTTGTATAACACACAACATCAATCTTGAAAAAACCATGAAATATTATTATTTAAATATTATTTTTCTAACATAATCATTAAATTATCCAGGTTTAAAATGATTAACTGCTTTTTGATGTGACACCATAATATTTTATAAGAGAAACATAGTGTTTGATAGCATATAAGACATATAACAAAAATAATTTAAGAGATTGTAATACCTCTAGAGTTTATGATATATTTCATTTTAAATAAATTAAATCTCTTGGATGTCTCATGATTCAAACACCATCGAGTTTAAACGAAACATGATACTCCATTAAAATAAATTCACTTGAACATTACTATTATAACATAGACATTAAGTAGGAATGTATGATATAATACAAAATATATTTTTGAAAATATATTTTATACACATTAATAATATAAATTCAATGTTTACCAATTTATTAGAAATAAAATATGAATCATTTGAAATAAAAATAAATGTATTTTGAAAAATTGTATTTTTTAAAGTGGATTAATTTCAATTTACAAACATATTTTCAAATTATTTTCATCACCCTTATAAAATTTATTTTAAAAAATAAATATTAAGTTTTTTATAATCATTTAAAAATTATCTGGGGTGAATTTTTTATAATTTTTTGAAATTGTTATTTTTCCGATAAATTGTGAAAAACTCATTTAATTGAAAAGTGACTTTACGTTTAATTTTTTAAAAAAGTTATATTATTTTTAAAATTAAATAGAAATTAAAATTATTATGAAAATATTATAATTTAACTAATTTAGGTCATTATAAGAAAATTTATATTTAATTCTAATATAATAACTTCTAATCTTTTGAAATCTTTCTTTACAAAAACCATTTATTCTACAAGTCTATGGGTTTAATTTTAAATTTAATTATAACACTTAGTTTTATTTAATTTATAAAATGGATTAAATATTATTGTTATCCATAATTTATATTATATAATAATGTAACCAGAATTTTTGAATGTAATGAATAATGAAAATAATAAAAAATTTATTATTGTTGTTATGGTGAAAACGGGGTTACTAAGGGTTAAACCAATAAGATAAGAGATAAAAATTACCCCAAACTTGTATAATTACACTTTTTAAGAGATATGGGGACCATATATCTTACATGGTTTGATAATTACCCATTTTTTGGCTATTTTCATGAGAAAAATTTTGGTATCAATATTTCTTTACAAAAAATCCAAGTTTGTCCTCACCCCCACTTATAAAAGGCCACTCTGTATCCTCCACAATTAAGTCATAAAAATAAATTTGGATCAGAAAATAACTACTCAAATACAATACATAATTCTATACCAATATACTATATTACCTTTATTTATCATAATGATGACCTAGCAATGCTTTTGGTGCAAACCAAAAGAAGTTCCCTAAAGAAGAGGTAAATTTCATAAATGACTATTTTTATTTTATTTATTCTTCAATCCCCATAAAATGTTTTTAAATGATGATAATATATTGATAAAATTATGTCCAATATAATTATATGTTATTATGATAATATCATGACATAAATACATATCCACTTCCATCAAATGGGAACCAAACCATCAATTTTGTTTACGGTGGACTGATGCCTAGCGAACCTATTGAGTTTATTCACCATAACCACCAATCACCTATGGATATAATTATGGATTTTAAATATTTAAATTATATGTAAAAAATAAATATTATTATGGATTTATAATATCATATATTAATTATTACATTCCATTCCATGGGGAGATACAATAATGTCACTCGTGTGTACAGTAGATTATTGCCTCACAATGTGATGTGATTCATTTTTATTTACTCTTTACATTAAAGGTATTAAGGATACTTTTAATTAATATATGTGATATTTATAAAATATAATTACTTATTGAAATATAATATCACATAAAACTTCTTAACTTCTATTCTTTGTGAAATCAACAACGTTGCTTGTACATACATGTTGAATACTCCCTCTATATAGAGATATGAATTTTTTTCATTTAATTATTACATGGATGATAATAAAGAGGTATTTTATTAACATAAATTATATATATAGAATAATAGTTATTCTATAAAGGTAAAATAATATTTATTTTCATAGCAATACATCCATCAGTGAAATCGAAACAACATTGATGTTTACGTAGAATCGACCATCTCTATAATCGATGTAATGCATGTTCTATCTGTAACTTCTATGGATTAAAATATATATATATAGTTAATATATATGTTATAATTATATCATTATTTACATTATTTATATTATTTAACCATGATTAATGTAAGATTTCTAAAATTTCTAAACCAAAACATACATGACAAATGAAGAGATTATCACCCAAAATAGCGATTTTGAAAAATAATTGTTATTAAACCGATGATAAAATCCCATATGTAAATCAAATATGTATTAATATATATTATTATGGTTCTTTAATAGATATATAATAAACCAATATTTATTATATATGATTTTCAGACACATATTAATGATTTCAATCCTAAGGTAAGTTTTCACGTCTCAATTTTACTTCCATGATACATATGCCATGTTCACAAATTATTCCTTTTTTGTGTTCTATATATGGATCCCATGAAATTTTATACCAATAATATATTTATATTTATGTTATTTAATGTTTCATTTTATTTTATTTCATTTATGAGGATTTTTCATTCATAATGCTACCAAATAGGTTGGGTTTATTACACAATATCATCGTTATTCGGGATTATTTGTGTTTAAGACTCACTTGGGGGAATTATTTGGTATTTACGTATTAAATATAATATATTGTCATATAATATATTTATTCATAATAATTTGATGAATTTTTATTAACTTTCTTCTCTACAGTACAAAAAATGATTGATAAAATGTTATTAATAAAGGACAACATTATTTCTCTTTTCGAGTAAAAATTGTTTTTCTTCCAAATCCTTGTTTTCTAAAACAATTCCAATTTTTTTTAAAAAATTATCAAAATTATTTATTAAATGAGTTTTTATACATGTTTTAATTATAAATTTTTAACTGAATGTTCATATCATTTTTCAATGTCCATTTGGATTTTAAAAAATATAGGAAATGAATATTTTTTTAACATAACACATGAATGAAATTTCCCACTATCATGACCAATAAATGTTTTAATGATTGGTTTTTAATTTTATAAGTTTATTTTAAAAGAAATATTTTTTCATAATATAATTTATTACATTTAGATTTAAACTGTTATTTTTAATGTTAAAAGGGTATTTTCCTAAATATTTATTTAAAGGATATTTTCTAGGAATTTTGTTTCATCAAACACAAAAAAAGTTATTAAACATATTATACAATGGGGATATGTTGTAACAATAAAATATTTATTATTTATTTGATTGTTTTATATTTATTTTGAATGTGGATGTACAATATTATTACTATTCACCGCATTACTCTCGATGATCTTTGATTTTTTTATTGATTAGGGTAACTATTAACATTGAATATGTTAGATTTCCAATAAAAAGTTTTATTTTTATTATGTTTAACTCTGTTTACATAAGGAATGAATTGTAATTATTTATTGATGTCTAGGTATAATAATTACATGGCTTTTAGAAGCATCGATAAGTCTCATGATACAAACCAACTATCTAAATTTAATAGTTTTTCACTCATAATTTCAAAACCTCTTGGGAAAGGACTTGAATGTATGTTTATTATGTCCAAATTAATGCACTCACTAATTATGAGATTAGTTATTAACTTCTGTTTGATTATTCTCTTAGTTAGAATAGCCAGGGATAAGTTTACAATCTTGTGATTATTTATATTGATTTATGTGATCATTATGTATACCTATCATATTATTCTCATGTAACCTATAAAAATGAATTTATTTATGTTATTTACCATTTAAATCTTATTATGGTTACTAATTCATTATAGCATCTGATGTACATGTACCCTTACTGAACATTAGAGATCTCCCCTTTCTTATGTTTTATTTTCCTCAGGATATTAGGAAGTGTTTTGTGATTGATACACGAGAAAAAATTAGGTTTAATGGTGTCCACAACTAAAATACATGTTTTTATTAAATGATTTAAATTTTAATATGGTATTCATGTATGTATCTATTTTATCAAGACTACTAAATGGTTTAGTCTGTCGGGATGTGATTCCTTGTATCTAATTTTAATTTAATAAAGTAAACATCAACTCTGGGAGACTAATGTTAGGATATTTAATGTTTGTATCAGATGAATTTTGTTAGAAATATTGGGAAATATTTTTAGGAAAACCAATGTAAAACCCCATGTTTTTTAAAAAGAAAATTAGTTTTGATAGCATATATGATACGCAACACTAAACTCAGACAAATACTGATTATTAAAATATGACTTTAATAACCTAGACACTAAATTTGTTGTTATGAATAGTATAAACTAAATTATTAAATAAATATATATGTTTAACTAAATATAAATTTTTTGATAAATTATTAATAAATAATCTCTCTATTTTTTATAATTTCTTTTTTTTCTTCAAAATATGTTTCTCCAAAAAAATGATTTTTATTTGTATTTGTGAAAAAATATTATAATTATTTTATAGAAAATTTAGCATTAATATTTTATAAATTAAATTAATTTTTTTATCATCATGTAAATATTAAAATAAGGTGAAATTTTGAAATTTTCAATAAAATATTGATATTTCAATGAATACTTAAAAATACCTTTTTATAAAAGTAGCATGTATTTTGATAAATAAATAAATTTTAAAGTAAAATTATTATTTTAATTTTATTTCAATGTAATATAAGTGTTATTAAGTTATATTTAATAATAATATTTATATTTTAATCATTATTATACCATATTTTCTAATAAATTTATTTTTAGGCTCAAAAAACATTTTCCAGAAAACTATTTTAAAATGCATAATTTTTATATAATATAATCAATTAAAATAAACCCTAACGAGGTATAATTTAAATAAAAAATTTAGATTATATATCTATTTTTATTTATTGAAATTTATATAATGAATTTTAACATTTACAATGTTAATGTAAAATCATCTTTTCATTTAAAATCCCATTTTTTCATAAAACTACTTTCCATCACACTTGTTATTTTTATATGAAAGTAAATTATTCCAACATTATGAATTTATTTTAATTAAATTTATTAAAAAAATTTAATCATAATAATTACTATTATGCAATAAGTTTAACCTAGTATTTGAAAAATATAAATTCAAATCGTTGAAATTGTTTATTAACACGGTGAAAAGAAAATATGATAATTAAGGGTAAAAATAATTTTACAAGGAATAGAATCACATAACCCTAAGAGTATGAATATTTATATTTTCATTTCATTATAATGCTTTTTATATTCTTCCTTTCTACATTATAATTTATTGAATAAATATTTTAGAAAAATATATATTTTTTATGCGTTAAAACAAAAATCATAGGTTGGGTGATATATAGTTTTAATCAAGACACTCTTTTTTATTAATTCATGATTTTATTTTAATAATTTATTTATAATAAAATATTATTTTTAAATAATATTTTTTAATTATGAATTATAATACAATTTGTATGAAGTGAATGTAATTTTTATAAGTGTTCCAAAACTAATATAGTCAAACAACACAAAAATTATCAATAAACGTTGATTCCTATTCAAAACTGAAAATTAAAATTTTTTAAAATTTTTTTAAATAACATAAAAAATATGTTTGGAATTATCACATCAATATTATCCAACTACTAATTTTTCTTAATTTTTTGAGATAGTCAAATTTTTAGTAAAAATTAAACATGATATAAATATATGGCGTATTATGACACAATAATAGACTAAAAGTGATATATTAAAAGACATAAAAGTTTCCCATGACCAAAAAATGTTTTCCCGTTAAATTATTATTTTTTTAGGTTATTTGAGTAATTTTATAAAGCCTTTTTGAATCCTGCAAAACCTATATTATATTTTATGATATTAAAATTATTTTCATTGAGAACGTAACTCACTTCCACATAACAATGGGTAATAATTTAATAGGTTCAGCCCTTGGAATATAATATAATTGAACCCACTCATTTTTGGTAGAAAACATGGTCAAAAACATTATCTGGTTGGAGGTTTTGATTAGTTTATTATATAGAGTCCAAACCCCATGTTTATAAAATAATAAAGAACTCTTCTTTCTTTTCCAATATATACCCAACAAATCTTCACTTCCTATTCACTAAAAAACATAGACTGAATCCTTGATCTATAATATTTTATCTAGTTTCCTATTAGGGTTCCACCAATCTCTCATGAAGCTCCACCCAATCTTTTAGAATCACCTCTAAAGGTAAATTACCTCCCTCAATTCTTTTCAATTCAAAAAACTTCTTTGTATTTTGAATTTTGAATCTCAATTGGTTATTTTTTCATGATATATAAATATACCTATGATAGCTAATTTATTTCTTAACAATTATATATCAATTATAACCTCTCATTATAGAACTTACCTAAGATGTTACTATGTTGAAATTTAGTAATAGATAGTCTCCTTCACCACTTTATTCGAGCATTTTCTACATTTTATGAACTTATTTCCAATTACTAATATTGGGATTCTTTTTTCCAAGTACATATTATTTTCAATTTTATTTCCATATTATGAGAGAAACTTTTATCTCTAATTAAACCATGTTACGAATCTATAAGTACTAATGTTATGTTATTGAAATTTCACTATTTGTTTCCAATTCCAAACCATTGTATAGTGAAAACTATCACTATTTCTATGCAAGGGTATTCACCTATACATACCTAAAATCCTTTTATTAAGGAAAATAATTTATATATTCTGCACTATTCTACCCTGAAATTAAATGTGATTAAATATGATCATGTGTTGAATGATCTATGTGACACACTTACGCATGTACATGATATGAAAGTGACAGGTGTGCCTAGAATTTAATAGAGGCCCAATGGATTAGACAATGTTCTATTCTCATGATATGTCATTGAAGAGATTATGTAGTGAATCAAATCAATCACATGACTTTTTACAACATGTTATGATGTCTTGGTGGTTATCCTTTACCTAAGGTTATGATTTCTTGTTTAAATTTGTTCTCACATTCCCATGTTGCCTTTATGTCACCATACTATATCATCCCTTATTTTTCATGTTTCTGATCCCCATCAATTTTATGTTACATTTAAATTACCATTGTCTAACATGTAATAATTTTTTCATTTTATTCTTCTTTTATATTCCCGTACTCGTCCTCGTAGATAAACCATTTCTAATGTATGTACCTAGGTTGTCCCCATATAGTTTAAATGATCTATGATTTTTAAGATCATGTTAAGGACGTTTTCAATAATATTATTGTATCACATATTTATGATGTTATGTTATGTACCTAATTCTAAAAGACTCTAGACATTGAAATCATATATTTTTTATTATGTCTGTTATTATATAATTAATCATGAATTAATGTATAATAATAAAACAAGTTCTTATAGTTGGTATTAAAAGAAATTTTAGTTGTTTTTCAGATTATGATTAGAACACTCTAGATAAATCCATTTGGATTATACTAAACATAATTTTAAATCCATAAATTTTGGTAAATTATATAGTAATTGATTTACTAGATAATTTATCCATGTCAGGATACTAAAAGTGGATGTAGTTCTGGAAAAATCGTACCTAAGGATAAAGCCTAAAAAAACTGCATCAAGCTAGACTCAAGCAGGAACTGGTGCATAAAAAATAGACTTTCCAAATCCTGTTTGACAATCCTGGTGTATAAGTTATAGTAAATTCATAGAAAAATTAAAAAAATTATTAATGGAATAAAATATTACTATAATAGTCTATTTTAAGAATTATATCTTGGATATCATAGATTAAAGCCTAAATTTTCATTAGTTAAAGAAATACATGTAATTTTTAGGGTATCTATTTAACTATATTTTCTTCAAGATTAGATATTTAATATTTGAAAATTAATATTCACTGATTTTTAGTTTATTCTAGAAAAATACTTGAAATTTGAAGAATGTATTCGATGACCAACGTGATGGGAAACATGATGACTGACCAAATGAGATGTATAACATGATTGTAGGTCCATTAAGACATATTGTTATTATGAAAAACCATCTATAAAAAATCACAATTTAAAATTTTAATATTATTTAATGTCTAAATATATACAAGAAGTAGAGAATGAAGTCTCAAAGAGGTTTATCTAAAAAGGTGATAATTGAATTAATATTCAATTATCATGTATTAAAAATGTGGAAGGTGATTATAACGGAAATTCCACAAAGTTACTTAAAGGTGTTTTATGCCTAGAAAAATAGGAATAATATAGCTATTTGTTGTAAAGAAATTGATAATGTGATGTAAGTAAATAAATTTCATCATATATATCCCTTTTTTTGTTCAATGTATTATGTGTGGAGAATATAGGCATTATTGTATTCAAATCCATAATCCAATGGTTAAATCACAGACATAGGAACTATTCCATGAATATCATTGACATGTATATATTAAGGGGTATATGTAATGGTATTTGGGATTTATGTCGATGAAGTATTTTATTGATGAATTTATGGATATATTAATCCTAAAACATATATGATTTGGTCCATAATAGTTTTTCTTTATGAATATGACAGATATATTGAATAGTATAATTAACCTATAAAAGTGATTTACTGATAATGTTATATTTTATAAAACAAAGGATTAATGGATTAATAACCCTTAATAAGAGTTTAATATTGGGATAAACATAATGATTCTTGGTTTGTTATCTCTAAGCCAAATATTTAAAATCATTGATACCATTTTGATGATTTATGTGATATAACATAAGAATGATTAAGGATATTTTGGGATAAAATGTTAAATGATTAAATATTTTTTTATTTTATGGGATTAATGAAATGTTCAAAGATGTTTTATTTGGGCCCAGGTATACTCACCCATCATGTTTAATATAAATGATTATCGGAGAAGAATTACCTTTTATTTTGGGGGGTTTAAATAGAAGTGTATGTGACAACCTTTGAAGTTAAAAAATTATTTAATGTGGAGGTTATTTGTGACATTGTGGATATAAGAGTATTTATTTATGGAATGATCTATGATTAACTATTTGTATTTTTGTTGAATTTTGGAGATTAATGTATTATTATTTATAAATTTTCTATATAATCACAAATAATTCTATTTATTTTGGATTTATTAATGACAATAGTAACAGATTTCTATCCTTGGGTGGACTCTACGATTCGTTAGAATATTATTATAGTTCTTCAGTGATGAAAAATCTACTTGATTGTTCCTAATTTAGAGAAAATATGATATTTTAGTAGAACTTAATTAATAGGTGAAATTATACTTATCAATAATTTATATTTACTTATTTTTAAATTAATTCCTTAATATTCGGAAAATATTATTGAAACAAAATTTTAGTCATATTATGATCATTTCCTGTGAATTTATTATCTTTTCACTCATCGTAGATATATGGTTTTGTGGTTATTGAATTATTTTTGACCAATTTTTCTATAACTCTTTTATAGTTCATGGGAATTATACTTTTTCTATATATATATTTTTACATACCACAAGTATTATCTTTCAAGGAATCCTAGTTATGTGATGACCTTCATACTTCCCTTTCTCTATTTTCAAGTGGATATTTCATTATCCCTTTTTATGATGTTGTTTCCAAATAAAAATATTTTAAATTATAAAAAAAATTGATTATCAATGTCAAGTTCAAATTATGAAGATACAATTCATTAAATTGTGGAGGAATTTAACTCCCTAATTATTTAAAAGAAAAAATTTTGTTTGATAGCGTATGTGATACATAACAACAAACCCAATCAAATGATGATTATTTTAATATGACCATTATAAACAAGCTATAAAATTTTTGGGAATGAATAGGATTAAATAAATCATGAAATACATATATATCCAAATCAATAGAAATGTTTTTATAAATGCATAATAAATAGTCACTCAATTTTTAATAATTTTTCATTGTTTTTTTGAATTTGTATTCTTCAAAAAAGATATTTGTTTCTATTTGTGAAATAATATCATAATTATTTTATAGAACATTTATAAAGTTTATTTAATAAAATTAACTTCATTTTTTGAGATCATCATATAAATATTAACATTGGGTGAAATTTTGTGATTTTTTGGAAAATATTGATATTTCAATTAATAATGAAAAATACCCATTTTTTATTAAAACTATCATTTCTTTTGATAAATTTAATAATTTAAAAGTAAAATTATTATTTTATATTTATATAAATGTATCAAAATTATTCTCCAATTATATTTAACTCAATTAATTATATTTATATAATATTTATATAAGTTTTTAGTATATGTTTATTTTTAGGCTTAAACGCATATTTCTGAAAACTCTTTTAAAATTCATTAAATTTATATATTATATTTAATTAAAATTAAACATAACAATGAATGATTTAAATGAAATTTGTATATTACATATATCTATATATTTTTTATTAATTTAAATTCATATAATGAATATTACTAGTTATGGAATTTAAGTAAAATCTTATTTTTATTGAAAAGTTCATTTTTTTTAGAAAACTTTTTTCCATCACTTTTGTGGGTTTTATAATAAATTAAAATATTCCACACTTATTGAGTTAATTTTTATGAAATGGTTTCCATATTTTTAATCATTATAATTAATATTTGATAATAAGGTTAACTTAATTTTTGAAAAATATGAATAATAACTATATAAAATATTGATTATCATGGAAAAAATAAAATCATTTACTAAAAGGTAAAAATAATTTAATAAGGAATATACACAAATTAACACTAAGAGTATGAATATTTAAATTTCATTTAAATTTAATAATGGATACATTTTTTCTATTATTTTATAATTTTTTAAGAAATGATTTTCATAAAGAAAGGATTTTTGATGTGTTAAAACATAAATTGTATTTGGGGTAATTTATAGTTGTGATTAAGTATCTTTTTTTATTAATTTACTATGTTTCTGAAAGTAAGGATTTTTTAATTAAATATTATATATTAAATTTAAATGATAATATATTTTTTATAAAGTCAAATGTAATTATTATAAGGGTTCAAGAACTATTATTATTGAAAAACCAAGCATTTATCAATAAATTCCAATTCTTTATTTAAAAGTAAAAATTAAAATATTTTTAAAAAATTGGTAGAAATAAATATTATTTTTGTAAGCATTACATTAAAATTATCCAATGGGTAATTTTTCATAGTTTTTTTAGAAAATATAATCTTTGGGTGAAAGTTAAATACTATATAAATATATAGTGTTCATTATGACATAATAATAATCTAAAAGTGGTGTAATATTTTCTATAAATGATATACAAGACCAAATATATGTTTCCCCTTTAAATTATTATTTTGATTTTATTTTATTAATTCTTTAAAGCCCTTGTGAATCCTTAAAAACATTTATTATATTTTAAGGTTTTAAAATCATCTATTTAAGAACATGACTCACTTCCAAATCACTAGCAGTAATATAATAATAATTTTATCCCTTATAATTATAGAATAATGAAAAAAATACTATTTTGAAAAAATCATTGAAAATTTGGCATGGTTTGGGGTTTTGATTACATTATTATATTGAGTTTGTATCCTATGTTTAGAAAATAATAATGAACTCCTCTATTTTTCCTATATAACCCCACCCAATCTCCCATTCCAATTCACTCAAACCCCATGTATATCATCCTTACTCTTACATATTTTCTATAGATTCCTACAAAGGTCCCTCAAATCTCTCAAGACACTCCTACCAATCTTTTGGAATCACCCTCTCAATGTTAGGAACCTCCCCCTCTTCATTTCAATACATGCACCACCTTTTTATTTATTCATTTGAATATCAATTGGTTATGTTGTAATTTCATTATAAAGACCATTATTATATAAAATTTAGATCTTAATAATGAATTATCATTTATCCCCTCTCATTTTATCATTTACATATTCTGTTATTATTCCAAAATTTAATAAGGGGTCCTCTCCTCCACTTTATTCACGCATATTCTCCAATTTATGTATTTTATTTCCAATTAAAAATATTGGGATACGGTTTTCCACATCCCTATTACTGTCTATTTTATGTGGAAATGTTGAGATAACCCTTTATCTTTCATTAAACCATTTTATGATTTTCTATGTAATTTTGATATGATATTACAATTTCACAGTGTTTTTTATGTACCAAAACAATGTATTGGTAATACCATAACTATTTCAACTCTATAGTATTCATATATATATTTATAATACATTTATTAGGTAAATCTATGTCGTGATTTCACACTCCTTTATTTTTGAATTAAATTTGTTGAAATATGCTATAATTTTTAATGATCTATGTGAAACACTAATGCATGTACATGATATGAAAGCGACAGGTGCATCCAAAATTATGTAGTTCTCTAATGCATTGGGTATTATTTTTGTGTCATGAGACACCATGCAAGGGATTAGGTAGTTAAAATCATATATAACCACACTTTTTCAACCATTTTATGATTTATTAGTTATTATACTTGACCAAGGATTATTATTTCATATTTACAATAATTTCCACATTCCCATGTTGCCTTCATGTTAACATATTATACTAATTATTATTATTCATGTTTATGATCTTCACCTAATTTATGTTCCATGAATATTCATATCTTATAACATGTAACAGTTTTTTTATGTCATTATTCTTTTATATGTCCATGTATAGATTTATATATCACCCCATTATTATGTATGTCCCCAAGATACCCTATGTATTTTTAGAGGACCAATTATTTCTAAGAGAATATTAAGGATGATATCAATAATTTTGTTTTATCCCATGATCATGATGTTATGTTATGTAGCTAATTAAAAAAGACACTAGGATTATAGATCTTATGGGTTGTATTATGAGTATAATTATGTAATAAATTAGGAATTGATGTATAACAAATATACAGGTTTTTGTAACATATATTTAGAAACATAACCCAATGATAATAATTGAGGATAGGTATAGAACATATTAGTGATTTTTAAGAAATATATTATGTGTTTCTTATAATAAATACATCCTTTTTAATATACTAAATATTGACGTGGATTTGGAACAAATGTTCATTGGTGTAATAACATTGAAAATGGTGTTTCATGCCTGAATTAGTAATTTTTTGTACATTGTAATTGGTTTTACTATGCACCTGCTTTTACCAGCCAGCCTGGTCGCGCCCTGCCCGAACAGTGCCGGCCCACGCTAGTCGTGCCCTGCCCAAACAGGCTTCCCTCTGGCCTGCCTAGACGCACCATACCCTGCCGCCTCCCAGCAGCCCGACCTTCCAAACTAGTCGATGGTCCCCCTCGCGGTGCCCTAGCCGAACCGGCCCGGCTGCGCCCTCCGGACCGAGCCACACCAAGCCACTCCTTCACAACGCCCCTGGATGAACAACCCTTTTGACCTGCTGGTCTTGGCCCAGCGAGCTTGGCCAAACCTAAAAGGTTGGCCCGCCCAATGGGTCAGGCCAGACCCAGGTCCACTACCGACCCTTTACTTTCTTTGGCCATATCATTGGCACTGGACATCTATTTGACGATCCTTCAGCAGCATAGGAAATAGTGGAGCGTAGTCTTCCCTTTTAGTATACCCCACTGGAGTTTGAGGTTTAGTTGAGATACAGTTAGGTTGGATCGTATATTAATCCAACCGGGCCTCGGGGACTAAAAGGCTAATAACTCACAGGTCGGGTGTCTGATTGATGTTTCGTATGTTGCGATGAGACCCTTGTGACGTAGCGGACCTTTGGGTTACTTCTTTGTGGGACTTCATGGCAGTTGAGATATCAACACTCGACTTGAGGAGAGGACCCTCCCGGAATCAAGTGTGGTTTATGAGGAAACCTTGTGGCTAGCTTCTCTCTGACAATTGTTCCTAGATCCTATGTGGGTTCAACAGCTCTAACTACTATTCATGGATCATGTGTGGGTTCGACAGTTCTGGCCGCTGTTCTTGGATCCTGTGTGGTTTCGACAACTCTGACTATTGTTCCCGGATCCTGTGAGGTTTCAACAGTTATGGCCGTTTTTCCTGGATCCTGTGTGGGTTTGACAACACTGACAACTGTTCCTGGATCCTATATGGGTTCGACAATTCTGATTTTTGTTCTTGGATCTTGTGTGTGTTTGACAGAATATATTATTTAGTGATTACATATAATCATCCCTAACTCTCTACAAAAGTTGTATACCAGTGAGAGCTGAGTCAGTAACTTTTGTGTTTACCTCATGATTGATATGGGTTACTTGATAACTTAGATATATGTATGGGCATATACCTAAGTGGGGTCATCTGTTGTTTTCTTACTCTGTGGTTTATCCATGATGAATTTTGAGAGACTATGAGGGTCTTGGGGTCCCTACTAAGTATCTTTATACTCACCCCTGCACGGGCTATGCCTGCACCTCATTGTGTTGGATGAAGATGAGGGACAACGCTGACCGATGCTGAGTGTACTAGGACTAGATAGTTCCCAGAGGTGGACCACACGACGAGTCAGTACCCAGAGGAGACTGACGGATGTGGAGTGCTGAGGAGGCTATTTTTACCAACCCTTCAGGTAGGATCCATGGTGGATGATCCAGGAGCTGCTTTTCACCTTTCATTTGTTTTTCCCTTTTCAGTTCTACTTATACTTTATAGTTGGGCTTGTATTTATAGCCCCTATACTTTTTAGCACTCTCTTGTTATACAATTTTGCTTAGTGTTTTGTATTTAGTTGTGTACTATGTTGTGTGTGTTTTTAGTTATAAAGGAAATTCCTTCCTAGTTTTGGTATTTATGCCTTTGGTGCTAGTCGCCAGCCCCTGGCCTATGGAAGGCGGGCTTGGGGTTGTCACGGCACGGGCCCCGGAGGTCGGGTCATGACATGAATCCATCTTGTTTGTGTATGTCAGACTACCGCCTCATAAACCCATGTAATTAGTTTTTCATCACCACCACTCATGGCTGGTGATAATGATAGAAAAAATTTATATATTATTTTATTTACATTTATATTATTATAAAAATATAATATATTATTTACTTTTATGTATTTTAATTCACAAAAAAATGACAATGTGCTTTGTGTGTATGTCTGGATGGTAACATCAACGATGCCTTGTAATTATTTATTTCATAACCTCGTCATAAGGATTATATATATAAATATATTTAAATAAGTAATATGGTATTTATGATATAATTACCAGTATTTATAACTAAAATAATGCATTCCTTCTTTCTCTACTGATCTTTGAAAATTGGAAATGTCCCTCATGTGTACGTATACCCTATCATCTCCATTATTGTAACATATATCATTTTTCCAAACCATATATATTTAATGTACTTATATGTATAATTTAGGTGTAAAAAATAATTATTTCTCGATTATTATTCTAGATATGATGGAATAATTATCTATTTAACCATTTCCAACCCACTGAAGTGATTTTTGACTGATGAACTAAATATCATCAAAATGTCTAATGTGAAATTAGCTTATCAAGTAATTAAATATAACATAGAAGTGGGTAAAATAAATGGGAAAATAAAGTTAAAAATTTTTCTTAATCATGTAAATAATTATTATAATTTTAGTATTCGGTTAAATAAGGAATGTATGTGATGTGTTGGAATCAAGGTAACAGAATCTATTTTAAAAAAATCATTTTTAATGTTTCCTTTGAAACTCTTTTTATTCCAAGCCCATATTTTTAAAATTATTTTATTGATTTTTTAATATTTATATAAAATAATTATGATGGAAATTTTCTATCTATTTTAATATTATCTAAAAATATTTATAAAGGAATTTTTTATAGAATTATTTTACATTCTTTATAAATATATAAAATAAATATTTTATTTTAATGTATATGATGAAAATTAAATTTCTATCCATCATAGAACTTATTTTATTTATGGATTACATTAAAAATTTTAATTTTTTCTCTAGAAAATACCTCTTTCCCAATATTATAGTAACCTCCAAATATGTTTTTAACATGAACTGAAATTTTCAATATCCAAAAATGTTTTCTTTTGGTTGTAAATAATAATTTTTTTGGGTATAATGTTAAAAAATTTACATCTTTTATGTTCCCACATTGTAATATATGGGTTTGTTACGTAGTATTTATGACAAAAATCCATAAAACTCTAATAATAAAAGATATTTATGAATTTAATAATGTGGATTTCAGTTTAAAGTTACTAGAATATGTAATTTATAGGTCAAGTTCCATAAATAGAGAAATCCATAAAGGATTGATACCGAAAAATGAATTACACCATTCACAAAGATGGTAGGCTGATCATGCGAATAAACATTGTTTTCAATTTTTATATGATGGAATGAAAGAGATTTAAATGATAATTCACCTTAAAATGTCATTATAATATCATATATACCATACATTTTCTTTAAATATATCCTTATTATCATACATGTTAAATGGAAATGGAAACTAAATCATATCACTTCATGGATGTTCTAGTCCACACGGGCACATGAGAGATGTTATAGTTTTCCAAATTATTGGAGGGTAAGAATCTAGATGTGATATTATAATTTTAGAATTATAATTATCTCATAATAATAATATATAAACTTTAAAACAATCATAATAGCTATCCATTAACAATGATAGTGGAAAATTAATTTCATCTCTATATGGAAATGGTAATCTAGGAATAAGCATGAGTGATACTTTCACTTCTAATTTGTTGTGAAATAGATGGATAATGGTGATTTCATGAAAAGAATACAATTTTAGTATATATAAGATACCAATTTTTTTATTTTATGACAAAAACCACAGGTTTAGAGGAGGTAAAAGAAGAAGATAAAAATGAAAGTGACTAGTTAAGGAAATTACAGCTTCTTTGAAAGAACTATTTCAGATATCCTCTTAAAGAGTAGATGATTGGAATTTTTGGATGAATATAACACAAATATATATATATATATGGAATTTTAAAAGGGATTTTTTAGGCGTATGGTAGGTCTTGATGGAAAAAAATGTGTGATGAAGTGAGGTGAGGAGGATCCCTTTTATAATTGAGGTTAGGGGTACTATTGTAATTTATTAAAAGAATAAATTATTATAATATAATTACCTAACTTAAATGAGACAAAAATTAAATTGATTAAAATACTATATTCTATGGATTTCAATGTAAATAAACCAAGAAAATTGGGTCATTTTTATGTGATTTTGTAACCTTATCTTTTGTTTTAACCCCTTAGTTATCTTATTGTAACATTAACTATAGTAACACATTTATCACTCTTAAAGAGTTATAATTTCAAATATAAGACATATATTGACTCATAAATGGAAGATTAATTCAATTTTTAACCATATATTACCCCATTTTTATCTTTCAATAAATTAATTATTTGTAATTAATTTAATAAAAATATTTTCAGATAAATTATCATAAATTTCAATTTTGAAACTATTCATTTAATTTGGATTAAAATATATATATAATTTTTAATTCTTATATAATACATTAACACAATAATAACATGTCATATTAATCTATAAAGTTCTTGGAACACTAAAAATCTCCAAATTATATTCCATTTAATATTTTAAGAAACATTTATGATATTTTTATATTAATTGAATAAATAATATATTAGAATTAGGAAACCATTTAAGGGAGTTATTTAATTTAAAAATGTTATAAATTAAATTACATTATTAAAATAACATTATTAGTATAAAAATAGATATTTTTATTCATTAATAACCTACTTTTCCCCTATGTTGACACATAATAGATATTTAAAATTAAGAGAGTTATATTTTTATTTTTCATTGAGTTAAATATTATATAGGTACTTTTCATGGAAAAGTGTCCCTAAAATAGATAAATTTCAATAATAAGTTTAAGAGGATCTAATTAAATTCATCTGATATGATTTTGAAAGGAAATGGTGACCATGACACACAGTTCTAGCCTAGTTTAACCTGATTTACCCTTTTCTGTGGTGGAAAATTTTAACAGTTAATCATAATACCTAATAATTAAAGGGACCTATTAACGAAATTTGATCATTCTGTGTCCAAATAGAGAATCCTTATTCTCAAATTGAATAACTTTATCTTTAAAATGTTATCCAAATGCGATGAAAAATGATTTTAGAAAAATAAATTTATAAGAATAAAAAACTAGATTCTTTATATCCATGCATAGTGAAAATAATAGATAAATGTAAAATTCGTTATTAAACGTATAATATAAAAATTTCAATAAAATAATAATAAATTAGTTATTAATTTAATTCATTAATATAAAAACCCAATTCATGCATAAATATTTTTTAAAAAACACTTCTATTACTTTCATATGTTTTTTATTTTTATTTATAATTAATTTATAACCAATTAATTCAGTGCATAGACCTTATAATTTTTAAAAAAAATTATTCATATTCATACCCACAATTTTAATGGATATGTTATAATGGTATAATATATTATGGATCATTTATACTTAGTGTTATATATACTAGAAACTATCAAATATATTAAATTTAATTTAAAATAAATATATCATAAGGTCTTGGGGTATCACATTCATACCTTCTTCAAAAAATTTCATTCATGAACTTTCTAGAAATTTACCTTGTAAATATATATGTGTAATTAATCATCATAATCTCATTAGTCTCCCACACCACCTCTTATATCGTATGGTTTCTACATTGTACCTTAACCAGTCGAGTATTCTGATTCATCAAAATATTTTATCTAGTGTCTAGAATATGTATAGGCTCTTTATAGTAAGAGAGATCATGTTAATACTCTATTTCTTACAAGGTGATCCTATGTGTCGGGTCTGGCATATAATTCATTAAAAATGGTATTTAGAACACATCATGTACTTTAGAGACGGTTGGTGGAATTTATGAATGGTAATCCAAATATTTCTATGATTTCAAAAGGTCTTATATACATGAGGCTCAATTATCCTTTCTGACTAAACCATATAACACCCTTCCATGGAGATACATTTGGTAAAAATGCTCTAACACTTGCAATTCCAAATATTTCATTCCTATTTAATTATATCCTTTTATCCTACTTTGAGATGTTATGATATAGGTTTGAATGTTCTTTATCAATTTTTTATCACCTATAAAAGATAAAGTACTAGAATATTCATTTCATTAAACCTTTATCCCAAAAACATGGAGTATGAAATTAATTTCCATATAAGTATCCATAGGGTTCCATTTGAATATAAGAATGGAAGTTATTGTTATAGGTGGACTGTACCAATGGTAAATATTGATACCACATACCTTTAAAGTCATTATTTCATCAACTTTATATGTCTTATATTTTTTTAATAGCCTTTTCATATTATCCATCGGTTTGTTGGTGAAAATTGTTACTCAAACGAAGATTAGTATCAAGATCCTTCTAAATAATTTTCTACAATTTCAATATAAATCATGTATCATGATCTGACACAATTTAATAATGTTTATTATGAAGTGATAAAACTTCAGTAATATAGAGTTGTGAAAGGTTCTCAAGATGTAACTACACTCTTTTTATCAAGGAAATGTGTAGATTTGGTGAGGAAATCAATAATAACCCATGTTGTATCATTCTTCCATGAAGTATTTTCCTATCTAGTGATAAATTATATAGTAATTTCATCTCATTTATGCATAGAAATAGGTAAAATTTGAATTAATCCAATGTTATTTTATCTCTTGTCCATAACATATTTAAAAAAACAAACATCTTGACACACAATCAAGAAATTATTGCTTCATATTATCCCACCAAAAATGTTCTTTCAAATAACTATACATATTTGTACTAACATGGTGTATATAGAAATTCAAGCTACAAGAATCACCAAAAATTCATTCTTTAACTAATATATAGAGGGAAGATAGAGAATAATCCCAAATTTTAAATTTCCATCCTCAATTTTTTTTACAATTTCTCGCCATTCACAACTTTATTTTTTTACGATTTTTATAATCATGTTGAGAAAATTTTATATTTTCCAATAAAGATAGTTTGGAAATCATATGAAAATGTACTAATGTCTCCCCTTAATTAATAATTCCCATATCCACCATTATAAGATCTATGAACATAGTAACCCTTTCAACCCTAGTTTTGGTAAGAACACTTTGACCTTTTCTGCTCAATGTATTCACTATCTTATTTTCCATCCCTGAGTTGTAGCGTATTGAGAAATCATAATCAATGATTAACTAGATCCATCACATTTTACTCATAGGGAGCACATTTTTTATATTTATTTTAAACTATTATTATACGTTTATATCTAAATTTTTTTCCCATAGTGATAATGTCTCTATATCTTCAATAAAAATATTGAAGCTTCCAAATCAAGATTATGGATTGGATAGTTTTATACATGAATCATCAACTTCCTTGATTCATAGGATATAAATTTATCACACTTCATGTCGACAATACCATGTTTTTTATTCTATTCTTAACTATATATCACAAATAAATCATTTTTAGATGGTAGAGTCAAAATTGGATCATTCACCAATATTATATTAAATTATTCAAAACATTTTTTACATTCTATTGTACATATGGACATTATCCCTTTAGAAGTAGGCATGGTTAATGGTTGAGAATATTAATAAAGGTTTTGAAAAAATTACTGATAATAACCTATCAAAGTATTGAAAGTAACGTATCATGATTATGTTCTTTGGTGTATGAAATTCTTGCATAACCATTGACTTTGTAGGGTGAATTGATATTCCATCCTTAGAGACAATATGACTGATAAAATAAATTTTCTGAAGCTATAATTCACACTTTCAAAATTTCCCATATAAAAATTTTCTTCAAAGAGACTCAAGAATAAATCATAAGTGATTTTCTTTGTCCTCGTAGATTTTATAGTATAATAAGATGTCATAAATAAATACGACAACAAAATTATCAAGTTATTTCATAAATACTTTATTCATTATATCCATGATGACATTATGTGAAAGTTTCAATCCCAAATGCATTAATTTGACCTAAAAATTTCCATACCTCATATGAAATTCTATCTTTGGAATATCTTCATTTTTTACTCGAAATTAATGAAACCCAGAATAAAGTCTAATCTTTGAAAAATATTAAACTTTATGAAGGTTATAAAAGAATTCATAAATATGATGGAGAGGATACATGTTCATTATTACAATAGCATTGGTTTCCCTATAATCAATGGATATCCCTATAGATACATCTTTCATTTTAGTGAAAAGAATAGGGGATCCCCAAGATGAAACAATAGTGTGTATAAATCTCTTATTACATAACTCCCCTTATTTTTCCTTCAATTCCCCTAGTTCTGCAGTTTCTATTCGATAGGGAGTATTTTATATTTTTATTTAATTAAGAATTAAATCAATAGAAAACCCAACCTCAGGCTCTGGTATATTTCTAGTAAATTTATTGAAAAATACATCAGGTTATTCCTATACTATGGGTATATCCTCAATTCAAATATTATGTTTTCCATCCATAGATTTTTTTCAATTATTTTATAAGAATTACATTCAAAATAACTATTTGGGGTGGATATATACATAACCCAAATAAATAATTATCTCTTATAAAGAAAATTAATTCTACATATTCATCAAGAATTACAATTTCATTCTCTTTGAAATAAATATTTACATAATATTTTGAATGATATTCCATACGAATTATTATATCAAAATCACCCATTAGTGTAATATTGATGTTAGTAAATAGGGAATGTTTTTCATCATAATGGTAACTAGATAACACATCCTTATAATGGTTTGAATTCCACTTGGAGTTTTTAATGATAACTCTCATCATAAGGTTCTGGGAAAATATCTAAATTTCATGAAAAACATGAAATATATAAAAGAGGGTAAATATCAAAAACAAAATAAAGAATTCCAAAAATTGGTGGATATGATTAAAGATCTTATCACCATATCATTAAGAACTTATACCTCATCTATTGTGATTGAATATACTTATCCTTTCTCCCAATTACTCTTCTAGGGTAAATTCCTATAATGTATGGGAAAATAATTTTCATAGTACCCCATCCCTTTTTAATTTATGTATTTCACATTGGAAACTTATTTATTTCCATTTAAATAATAAGTGTGATGGATATTATCTCTATACATATAGAAAATTATAGTTTCCAAAAATCATTTTCTATGGTGTTGCTTTCCATATTTATTGAAAGATGGAAATTCTACCATTTTCTTGCTCCATTTTATTGTATTTCCTTTTCGAAAGTGTTTAAAACCCCTCTTATTTTATTTTTTCTAAAAAATTAATAATACATGGAAAATTAGTTCTATGTATTAATAGTGCATGATATTATATCCTCATATAATGCCAATTCTTTTAATAACAATGCCCTTTAAAGGGTTAGATTAATTTCATCAATGATATAGTGAATTATCTTATTAGTATTAGGTTTCTAGTTTACAACATGATTTTCCATCCTTGTAAATGTTTCTTCATACATAAATCTATTTTCATATTCTTTTTTTCTTAGAATGAAGAATTGTCTCTCCATTTTCACTTTTTTCTCACGAGGAATTTATTTTTACATCAAGAGTTTCTTAAAATAATTCCAATATATGATTTCTATTTTTTCATCATCCTTAGTGTTTTGAATAAATGACCACTATTGATTTGCATCCCCTAATAGACTATAAACTGATATGGAAACCTTATCAATTTTCTACTTCCCATGGTGATGAAAATTAACTCTATAGAACTTATCAATTTATTATATATAAATGGAATTTTCTTACATTCAATGATGGAGTTTGATAATGAATTATGTAGTATCGAATTGTTATACAAAATTTTTGAACAATAGGATTATCTATATGGGAAAGGTAATTTTAAATAACCTGAGTTAACCACCCAAATATTATTATAATTTTTTTCATACGGATATTGCTCCTGATCTAAAAATATTATCTTGACCAAGTGGGAAATACCTACATGGATTACATGTATTGATATAGTTTTTATTCTTTCTTATAAATGTAATTTCAAAATATTTGAATAAAATAGATTAGATTATAACATTATGAAACATAATTTATAGTCCTAAAACAACTAAAAAAACTAACAAAAATGGAACATTATAAGAATAACTAATCTCAAAACCATAAATTTAGTTTATTTGGAAATGTGATCCAATAAAAAAATTCATTCAAATACTTCATAAAATTTTTTAATTAAAATGTGAATTAGTCCATGAATATACCTCGTGAGTGTCAAAATAGGTGCTAAATAAGGCCTAATTTCATTTAGCAGTTGAAAATCAAGTAAAATACCTATGTTCCACTTTTAGAATTATGAATCCTATATAAAAATATTCTAGATTCAGGTATACTTATTTTATCTATATAGGTATATAAATATATGAAAAATACATAATCTCTCCCAAACTTAATATTATCTATAAATTCTATAATAGGGCTATAATTCTTCATCTATGTTTCCCTAAATCTAGATGCCAAGGTTTATACTAAAAATTATCTAATAAAAACAATAAATAATTAGACAATGGAATCCAAAGTTAAGTAATAATTTATTATTATTGTAATAGATACAATGAATCCCCTCTTGAAGGACCAAAGAATTTAGTAGAGTTTGAAAACTAGATACACCATTATTCACTATATAATTTCTCTGAATATCAATCACTCAAAAATTAGTATTTATTCCAAAAAAACACCATGAAGATCATGGTGGTATAAAGTGAGGAAACCTAATTCATTTCCCCTAATAATGAATTTACAATCATGGGGAAGGTCTATAGTGCAATAATAAATAATAAGACTATTTTTAGTGGTTCCATTTCAAGAAAGGATGTCACTGAAGATGTTTCCCTATATTAATGTGTGAGTGACCTCTGTACTATTAACGATGATGGACTTTAACTTATAAATAAAATAAATGAGGTTCGAGAGAGTTATATTAGTGCCCCCAATGAAACTAACCTGAATCTTAGATTCATATTTTATTTTCAAAATATTTATGTTGTAATGTATGAACATGGCGATGCAACTGAAGAGGGATTGAGTCTCTTCCATTATCGGATTACCTATTCTATAAAAGCACCAAACCTAATGACTATTGTCCCTCTATAATCATAAAAATTCCTCATACTATCTTTTCTCCATCAATACATTCCCCATCAATATTGAGTTAACACCACGAAATAAGTGGGTTCCAATTAATCTACCTCACAATACAAGCACTACTTCCAGAGTATGAAAGTATTGAATTAAGGATTATGTTGTCATCCAACGACTAACTTCCATGGATAAGATAAATATGTTCTGCCACTAGGGAAATAACTCTAATCATATAAAGTTAAATAGAATAGTGATTTCTTTCTCTACCTTTGTTCCTCATATTTTATAAATCTAAACATAATGTGGAAAAAAATTCCGACAAATCATGATTTCTGAAGATCAAACATATGCTCCATATAAATAGATAGAGATTAACTCCTAAAAATCCCCCTCCTGTTCCTAATAGACCACCCTCTTTCTATCCAACACTTAGGAAAAATAATCCAAAACACTATAAAAAGTTAGTTCCACAGAGATTTGGTATGTAGATTCTCATAGCACGTGCACCTCAATGTGTGGTCGATTCCATTTATTTAATCATTTACATCCATAGGGATAGTATTATTTTGTAACCTCCATACATGAAAATACATTTTCGTTATGATATATTTTCACCAAATACTACTCACCCACTTTTCTCTGTTGGATGGCTCATATGTTCTTAATAAATTCCTGAGATCTAAAATCAATTGTAATTTATTTTTTAAACATGCATATATATAGTTCATCCAAGATAATAATTATTTTATGTATGGGTTTTTATCCTCATATTGTGTAGAAAAAATTAATACCTGATGGAGTATCACCTTGTTAAATGAAATATCCATCCTGGGACATTTGAAAATAAGAAGCCCTGACTCACATAGTTTTCTTTCTACTAGATGATATCCCATACACTGCACCAATAGTGAGAGTTTCATTAGAAAATCATCTTATATACTCTGGTTCTCTATGTATCTAATCCTCCAAAAGCTTTCCCATATAGATTTATCTTTAATATTTTCCCAAGATTTTTTTCCTTTTATGGATAGGATGGAATTGGAAACACTCTTCATGTTGATACCCATCCTCTGTTAGAGGCCTCACCAACTGCTTCTATAAAAACTAGTAGAATTTTGTGTCAATTCTGTTATTTCAAATAAAATCATTAATTATTTTTCAATTCAACAAGTGGTAACCTTTGATTTCTTTATCACTAATAACACATGCATGTGAATCATAGTAATCAAACTATTCTCCTACATGAACCAACCACAAAAAAGGAGAAATTTATTTTCCCAGTCGAATAGATGAGTTATTATATGAATGAGCTTATTATCAATGTGTTTACATTTAATTATCCCATTTGATATTGGATCTCATAAGTATTCCATTTGATGAATCATCTTTTCTATTCCCAATTTGTCTTAAGGGATCCTTCTCTGGTGGTTTGAACTTATCATCAGGAGATAAAAAAATATTCTTTAAGTTGGTTTGTTTTCTACTCTAGTATCTATACATCTCCATAATTTTATTAATCACTTCTATTTATCTATCCCTTCCATTAATGATTAATATAATGAAATTATCTTATATCAAATGGGGCATAATATCGATCACATTTTTTCTTATTATGGTATATGGATTCATTTTATAATTCAATTTTAATATTTATAGGGAGAAACCTTCTGCGCAAGGATAAAATGTCTAAGTGAAAGAGGGTATACCTAAATTAAAACATAGGTCAATTTAATGAAACTAAATAATCTTCTTATTAATGACACAAAAATTCAAGTTAAATAAAATCACATGAACATCAGATCATGAGTTCAGACATTAAATTCAAACTTTTCCATTACCTTAATTATGAAACCCCAATCCATGTGTTCATACACCTTGTTAATATCCACCATGATTCTTATGTTAAATCCAAAATACTTTATATTAATTTCATTCACCATATCTATCACAATCCCATTTTCCCCAAAAATTATTACACCTTCATAGATCCATACTATTCTCCATAAATGATCCAAATAAGCGCACGATTAATCCTTTAATTGATGATGGTGGTGGGTATTTTGTATGGAAAATTTCAAAGACAAAATGGTCTGAACATATAAATATTTGTTAGCACTGTCACTTTCAAAATTAGAACTATTTTAGAGGGAGTAATGGTTCTACTTAAAGATAATTCCCCAAATAAGTCTTTCATTGATACAATGAAATGTGTTTTAATAAAATCCCATTAAAATACTTAAAACTTACACAAAAATTCATCAGTTCCGAGTATTCTTTCAATGTTCAATAAAAACACAACCACCTTGATTAACTTTTCACCTGGAATAACCTCCGTATAATTTTATACATAATTAGTAACCTATATTTATATTATATTCATGAAATTACCATCCCTTAAACCCAAAAATTTTCATTCATCACCAAGGATAATTGTAATGACCCTCCAATTATCATTGGCTTGAGAGTACCATGAGTCATTAATAGGCCTTAAGTGACATCCCCAAGACGCCAAAGGCTGGAAATAAATGTCGAAGGGTTTCAAATACAAGTTGGGGGACAATTTACCCTTTAAGAAATAAACCCATAAACCAACCATAAAAAAACATTCTCTATATGATGCATGATCAAATGATAGACCAAGAAACACTTCATTTATATCAAACTACATCAAAGTACACAACAGTGGAAGACCAAACTAAGAATCAAAGTACACAACGGATGAACAACTCAAGACTCTCAAAAGACACTACAACTCCATGCTTCATAAGCTCCAAGCTCCACAACATCTCCCAAGCATCACCAAAAGCAACTAGCAATAAGATGCTTTACCTTTACCTGTGTCCCAGAATACGACATATGCAAAAGCACCAATGTTCCAAAAAAGGGGTGAATATAAAATTCTGTAGGTTTCCCCTAACGACTTTCCTACTCACAGCACTAGGATAGAAGAGTTAGCCATATTTATATTAAAATATTTTATATAAAACATTTTCTCAAAAGTAGTTTATAACTAAATATAAACAAGTTTCCAAAAACATTCACACCCAAATGAATTCCAAGAGAAATTGAAACCAATTTTCTAGAAAGTTATTTTTCTAGAAAAATAACCAAACAAGCTTAAGAACCATTTCACAAACATTCCTTTTTGGCATACCCAACCATCTCCTAACCCATGCTACCAACCATGCATGATTCATTATGATAGTTCCATACTCATGAGTGGTCTCTCATCGATCTACCAAGTTGTTACAGGGTAATTGTTTCCCATATGCCATTACACCTTTGTCATCGAGCACAAGGTCATATTTCAACCAAGACTTGTACATATAGTTACCATCGTTCCATTAAATGTTTGGCACTGAGAACAAGGTTATATTTCAACCAAGCCTCATACATGGAACATGAACACACACCACATATTCCCGACGGTCATGCCAAAACACCCTTTCAATAAAAAAACCATTTTATTGAAAAACATTTCCATCAAAACCATTTCAATAGAACTCCCTTTTTATTTAAAACCAAATCCATCGAAGTTAGTTCAATATCAGACCATTTCAATTCCAACCCATTTCAATAAAACTCCATTTTTATTGAAGACCAAATCCATCAAAGTCATTTAAATCTCAAACCATTTCAATAAAACACCCTTTCTATTGAAAACCCATTTTTTCGTCAAACCATTTACAATTTCAACAATCATAATTTAAAATCAACATTTTAAATTCAAGAAGCCAAATCACTTTGCACAACAATTCCCCCGGATTTCACAATTACATCAAAACCATAAATCTTTACTAAAGAAGATTCCTTCCTTGCTTTTCATAATAAAAACCATTCAATTAAACCAAACTGAAACTAAGCCAATCAATTATAATAAGAGGAGTCAAGAGTGAAGCCTCATACCTAAAATCTTTTGATGAAAACCACAACGGTCGAAGAACGCTCATGAAAACTGATTTGATTCTTCAAAACCCCACCTTAAATCTCTTCTCCTAGCATGATCAAGACCAAATCTCATCATATTTGGAATCCACACACTTAGATTTACACATAATGGGCATGGATCTACAAAAACCAAGAGAAAAGGAGAATTAGATCTAAGTAGATCTAAGAAACTGATCAAGAAAGATGAAGAACGATCACATACCACAAGAATTCGGCTTAGATTCACCAAGAGAAGCCTTCGGATCGCCTCCAAAATGATGTAAGAACCCTATTTGACCTTAGGAGAAGCAAAATCCTAAGTTATGGCCACTTAGGAGCTTAAATGAGGTAATTAGAGGCAAAAACGAGTGAGATCCACTTTTATAGGATCTCATTTAAGTGGCCACACGGTTTTCTCACATGGTTAGAGAAACCATGCTCTAACCATGCCTTAGCCACTGCCTCGACAGACCCTTCATACATGGTTTGGCCACATGGTTAGACAAACTGTGTGCCGCCTATGCTTAATATACTACCTCCAAGACCAACTTCGCACGGTTTGGCCGCACGATTTAGACAACCCAGGTGTCGCCCATGTGACTTCCCCTTTGCCTCAAGACATCATTTAAAGTTCTATCGACTCTTCTATTTGTTACCCTTAACTTTAAAACCATGAAAAGCATCAAGAAAGGGTTACATAACAAAAACAGGGGGTACTAAATTATCTCCACCATTGATCTTTTCGACCTGGGAAAGTATAAAACCTTCACCCAACTGAAAGAGTTCCAGCCACTGCTCTTTCATTTCCTTCTCATGTTCCCAAGTCTCTTCTTGAATTTGACCATGCTACCATAAAACCCACACTAGACCGATGGTTTTTTACCTCAAGACTTTATCTTGCCTATCCACAATATGTATCGGGATATGTATCAATGAAGCATCTGGCTCTAGGTCAACGTGATCCCATCTGATCACAAGGTTAGGATCAAGATGATACTTTTTCAACTGAGATAAATAGAACACATTGTGCACCAAACTAAACTGTTGTGGTAATGCCAACCAATATGGAACCTCTCCAACCCGTTCCAGTACCTAAAAAGGGCCAATGTATCTAGGAGATAACTTTCCCTGCTTCCCAAAATGATGATTTCCAAGGCTTGGAGAGATCCTCAAGAAGACATGATCACCCACAATGAACGACAATGGTCTTCGATGGTGATCTGCATAAGATTTCTGATGACTTTGAGCCTTCTCCATCCTCTTTCTAATCAAATAGATCTTCCCTATTGTCTCTTGGACAAGTATTGGTCTAACAAGTGAAGTTTCACCCATTTCCACCCAGCATAGTGGAGAATGGAAAGGACACCCATACAATACTTCAAACGGAGCCATGCGTATCGAGGCTTGATAGTTGTTATTGTATGAGAACTCCACTAAAGGTATATGCTCCTCCCATGAGCCACCATAATCCATTAAACAAGCCTGAAACATGTCTTACAACATTTGTATCATCTACTCGGATTGCCCATCCGTCTGGAGATGATACGTCGTGCTCTTAGTCAACTGAGTTCCAAGGGCTTTCTGTAATGATTTCCATAAATGAGATGTGAACCTCATATCTCTATCTGAGATTATAGACAGTGGGACACCATGCATGTTTACCACTTCTCAGATATATATTTTTGAAAGATCTTCCACCATATGGGTTTTACGAATAGGGATGAAATGGGCCGATTTGGTTAGACAATCCACTATCACCCAAATGGCATCGTGTTTCTGTACCATTCTTGGATGACCTATAACAAAATCCATAGCTATCTGATCCCATTTCCACCCCGGGATAGGTCAAGATTGTAACATACCAGCTGGTCATTGATGATATGATTTAACCTGGTGACAATTTAAGCACCATGAGATGAACTCAGCCACCTTCCTTTTCATGCCGCTCGACAAAAACTGCTCCTTCAATGCCTTATACATCTTCTATGTACCTGGATGTACAGCCCATCTTGAATGGTGGTAAGAATGAAGGATTTGTTCCTGAAAAACCATATGTATAATCATCTAATATATGAAACACAATACTAATCCCCCATCAAGTTTCCAGCCCTCAATGGTCTCCCCATCACTAAGTTTTGAACTTACAACCAGACATTTTTCATCATATGTTTGTGCTTCTTTGATAATATTTACTAAATCAGGAACAAGTATAGCTGAAAATAAAATAGAAACATCACCTCAGTCTTTATATTCCACATGCATGTCAGCAAAGACCAACATAAACTGTCATTCATCTAAAGCTTCTTTCGCCAACTGAGCATATAAATTTCTACTAAATGCATCCGCCACCGAATTCCTTTTTCCTAGTGTGTACATCAAGTCAAATTCAAACATCTGGAGATACTCCATCCATCTTCTTTACCTCAGATTCAAATCTTGCTATGAGAAAATGTGTTTCAAGATTTTGTTATCTGTAAACAAAGTGAATTTCTCACCAAAGAGATAATGTCTCCATGTTTTTAAAGTAGGGATGGCTGCAGCTAACTCCAAATCATGTGTTGGGTAATTCTTCTCATGCACCCTCAACTGCCTTGAACCATAAGCAACCACGTGATCACTTTGCATGAGAACACGACCCAACACTGATCCTGAAGCATCATAATACACCTCATACCCCTGTCCTGATTCTGGAAATACCAAGATAGGTACCGATGTAGACTGAACTTTTAGTTCCGGGAAAGACTTCTAACATTCATCCGTCCATTGGAATGGAGCATTCTTTTTTTTCAAAGATGTCATTGTTGAAGCTAGTCATGAGAAATCATGCAAAAAGCGTCGGTAATAACCAGCTAGACCAAGAAAACTTTGTATCTCGAACACATTGTTTGGTAGTTTCCAAGAGATGATGGCTTATATCTTTTTAGTATCAACATAAATTCTTTTCTCAGAAATGATATGGCTAAGGAAACGTACTTCTTGTATCCAAAAATCACACTTTGATAGTTTGGAATACAGACGATGATCTCTTAAGATTTGTAACACTGTTTCCAAGTGCACCTCATGATCAGCCCTTGTCTTTGAATACACCAAAATGTCATCCAAAAACACCACAACAAAAGAATCCAGATATTGTTGAAATATCTGATTCATTAATTCCATGAAGGCTACTAGTGAATTTGTTAGACCTAAAGGCATGGCTACGTATTCATAGTGGCCATCTCAACTTCTGAAAGTTGTCTTTATAATATCCTCTTTCCAAACTCTTAATTGGTGATATCATAATCGTAAGTCAATCTTGGAGAACCACTAAGCTCCCATTAATTGATCGAATAGATCATCAATGTGTGGAAGTGTATATCTATTCTTTATTGTAACTGGGTTAAGAATACGATAATCAACACACAGCCAAAGAGTTCCATATTCCTTCTTTACAGACAAAACTGGTGTTGCCCATGGAGACATACTAGGTCGAATGAAACCCTTACATTCCAGTTCCTCTAACTGCAATTTCAATTCCCATAACTCTTTTAGTGCCATCCTATAAGATGGAAGGGAAATCAGACTGGTCCCTGGAAGGAGATTGATTGTAAACTCCACTTTCCTTAGTGGTGGTAGCCCTTAGAATTTCTTGGAAAAGACATCTGGAAATTGATCAACAATAGCTGGAAAACTATTTTTCTCGATCTCTTCCATTGATGCCAATGTCAACACTAACATTTGGTAAGATATCATTCCCACCATTGGTCCAAACAAGCTCTTTGCACCTTTCTTTACAATCCTCTCTCCTCTAAAGAGATGCTCGATGTCATCCTCAGTTATGAAACTAACTGTTATCCTATAACAGTTGATTTGAGCCTTGAATGTTGTCAGTAAATCCATACCGAGGATTACATTATAGATATCCATATCCAAAATTGAGAAGTCCCATTTTAACTCAGCTCCATCAATAGTTATACCACATTCTCTACACAAAAAGTCCTGAAATTCTCTTTCACTAAGAGGTGTTTTCAGTTTCAAAATAGAAGGAATAATTTACAGTTTTAAACATAGAAAGTCAACAGCATGAGAAGCAATGAAGGAGTGTGATTATTTATAATCAAATAACATTTTCACAATGGTAGAATTAAAAAAATCGTACCTCTCACTTTAGATGATCATGCCTCATCATCAACAATCATCTTCTTATCTCCATACAATTGCTTCGTTGCTGCATTGTTCTCCTTATTTCCTTGCAAAGATTTCCTTGGTTGAGGAGTCATGGTATTTTGAGAATCACCATGGATAGATTAGTTATGCTAATGAGACTGATTCTGTTGTCCTCGTCCTATCGAAGCATACGATGCTTGCGACGCTTGAGAAGTGTCACATGCACCCGACCTCAGAGCATTCCCACAATAGCATTGTAGATGCCCCATCTACTTGCAATTGTGACATGCTCTAGCTTGCGCCATACACTCTCACTTTATGTGGTGAATAAAACCACATTGAAATCTACCTGCTTTGCTCTGGTGTCATGGAGGATGGTTCACTAATCCCACTGTCTGGTTCGGATTTGCACTCGCACCGTGGAAATAGGTATCCTTTTTTCTATTGTTCCCAGCAGTTGAGTTCCCACCATTTCCCATAGGTATCATTATTCCTCATCCTATTAATCCCGAGATATCATGTTCAGCAACAATCACTCTGTTAACCATCTCTGTATAATCCTTAATATAGAGCACCATAATCATCGATCAAATCTCTTGCCTTAGCCCCGATTCGAAGATGTGTGCCTTCAAAGACGCACTTGTCACAACCTCTAGTGAAAAATAGACCAAGTTCATGAACTTAGCTGCATACTCTATGATAGAGAGACTCTCTTATTTTAGGATGAAGAATTCAATCGTTTTCTGGATCTTGAACGTGTGAGGATAGAATTATTTGTTGAACAAATCTTCAAAATCCTCCCATGTAAGGCCTTCATCAAATTTAGTCTGCACCGCTAAATCCCACCACTGACGTGCAATATCCTCGAGCATATACATCACCAACTTGACCTTGATCTCTGATGGTGTGCTGATGAAATCGAAGATATGATTCTTTCTACTTAGCCACACCTTCACCTTTTCGGGTTCAGCATCACCTCGAAAGTTCACTGGATTCTGCTTCATGAACTGGATGGTATGATCCACATGCCTTGGTTCACTCTTTTGGTTCCCCGAATCCATGGCATGAAAATCCTGGACAATACTCTAAACCAGATTTTGGTTCACACGTGGTTCTGGTGCAACCAGATTCTCTATAGTCTCTTCGGGTTGGCTTCAACAATGCCTACCGGGTTCCATTTTCTAAACCAACAACAACCTCCGTCAATCTTACTCTCTAACAACTGATGGCTTAGCTTTTCAAATTCTATCACATCATCTATCACAACATTGTTTTCAAAATGACCTTTTTCCCATGTTCAAAAATTTTTGAAAACATTCCTCATGCCTTTTGAAATTCAACCCATTTTCAAAATACACCAAATATCCAGTTTTCAAAATCTTTCATTGAAAACAATTTCTGCATTGTTTTTCCCAAAAATCCGCACCTTGCACAAAATCACAAATCAATCCTCACTATAAGATATGCAATCCTAGTGTGAATTCATTATTCTACAATGCATGCTATGCTCATATATTTGGCTAAACCCGTGATAATGAGATTTCCAACATTCTAGTAGTGTATCCAAAACACTTATGTACCCAAGACACTGGTAACATGAAGTTCAGCATAAACGAATTAGCTATATCTTTTTTATGATATACATTTCAAGTTCTAAAAATCCTATTCCTGTCTAAGATTTTTACCCAAGGAATAGACAAGAATGAATTTCAACTCCAAGACCAAGAACAACGATGACTACTTGTTAGGCAAGGACCGAACAAGATGATACCATTTCTAATGACCCTCCAATTATCATTGGCTTGAGAGTACCATGAGTCATTACTAGGCCATAAGCGACATCCCCAAGACACTAAAGGCTGGAAATAAATGCAAAAGGGTTTCAAATACAGGTTAGGAGATGATTTACCCTTTAACAAATAAACCCATAAACCAACCACAACCAAACATTCACTATATGATGCATGAACAAAAGAAATACCAAGAACCACTTCATTTATATCAAACTACATCAAAGTACACAATAGCGGAAGACCAAACTAAGCATCAAAGTACACAGTGGGTGAAAAAATCAGGACTCTCAAAAGACACTACAACTCCATGCTCCATAATCTCCAAGCTCCACAACATCTCCCAAAAATCACTAAAAGCCACTAGCAATAAGATTCTTTACCTTTACATGTGTCCTAGAATATGACTTTTTCAAAATCACCAATGTGCCAAAGCAGGGGTGAGTATAAAACTCAGTAGGTTTTCCGCAATGATTTCCCTACTCATGCCACTAGGATAGAATAGTGAGCCATATTTATATAAAAATAGTTTATATAAAACATTTTCTCTAAAGCAGTTTATAAGTACATATAAACAAGTTTCCAAAACCATTAATAACCAAAAAAATTCCAAGTGCAATTGAAACCAATTTTCAAGAAAGTTATTTTTACAGAAAAATAACCAAGAAAGATTAAGAACCATTTCACAAACATTACTTTTTGGTATACCCAACCATTTCCCAACCCATGCTACTAACCATGCATGCTTCGTTATGGTAGTTCCATACTAATGAGCAGTCTCTCATCGATCTACCAAGTCGTCACAAGGTAATTGTTTCCCATGTTCCATTACACTTTTGGTACCAGGCACAAGGTTATATTTCAACCAAGCTACATACATATAGGTACCATCATGACATTAAACATTTAGCACTGAGCACAATGTCATATTTTAACCAAGCCTCGTATATTCAACATGAACACACACCACATATTCCCAACGGTCATGCCAAAACACCCTTTCAATTAAAACACCTTTTTATTGAAAACCATTTCCATCAAAACCATTTCAATTCCAAACCATTTCAATAAAACTCTCTTTTTATTGAAAACCAAATCCACCAAAGTCATTTCAATCTCAAACCTGTTCAATTCCAAACCATCTCAATAAAACTCCTTTTTTATTAAAAACCAAATCCATCAAAGTCATTTCAATCTCAAACCATTTCAATAAAACACCCATTTTATTGAAAACCCTTTTTTTCATCAAACCATTTACAATTTCAGCAATCATAATTTAAAATCAACATTTTAAATTCAAGAATCCAAATCACTTTGCACAACAATTCACCAAGATTTCACAATTACATCAAAACCATAAATCATCACTAAAGAAGTTTTATTATTTACTTTTCACAATCAAAACCATTCAAATAAACCAATTTGAAACTAAGCCAATCAATTCTAACAATAGGAGTCGAGAGTGAATCCTCCTACCTCAAAGGTTTTGACAAAAACCACAATGGTTGAAGAACTCTCAAGAAAACCGGGTTGATTCTTCAAAAACCTGCCTTAGATCTCTTCTCCTAGCACAATCAAGATCAAATATCATCATATTTGGTATCCACACATTTATATCTACCCATAATGAGCGTATATCTAAGAAACTAATAGAATAGGAGAAGTATATTTAAGTATATCTAAGAAACTGATCAAGAACGATGAAGAACGATCACATACCTCAAGAATCTAGCTTTGATTCGCTAAGAGAAACATTCAGATCACCTCCGGAATGATGGGGTAACCCTCTAAGAAATTAGGAGAAGAAAAATCCCGAGTTATAGCAACTTAGGAGATTAAACGAGGAACTTAGAGGAAAAAACGAGTGAGATCCACTTTTATAGGATCTCATTTAAGTGGTTGCATGGTTTGCTTGCATAGTTAGACAAACCATGATCTAACCGTTCATTAGACACTACCTCGAAAGACCCTTCATGCATGGTTTGGAATCATGGTTAGACAAATCGTGCACCGCCCATGCGAAAGCTACTGCCTCCAATACCAACTATGCACGGTTTGGCCGCACAGTTTAGACAACTTGTGCACCGCCCGTGCGACTTCCCCTTTGCCTCAAAACATCATTTAAAGTTCTCCCGACTCTCCCATTCATTACCCTAAACTTTAAAACCATAAAAAACATCCAGTAAGGGTTACATGCCTAAAATTGGGGGTACTACAAGAATCAACTCCATGGTAAGTTTCTCAAAATGATTCTCTGCAAATTTGACAGCCACCTCCAGATCCCTAGTGAAGGATCCATCATTAAGTGGCATTTTCACCATAATACTAGTGTATATTATTATTTTATTTCTATTAAACTCTTTTATTCAATGATCCCTTGACTTTTCCATGTCTAACTTTTTTATCTTCAAAATTTTCCTAGCCATAATGTTTTTTTGTCTTCCATCATTGAAAAAACCACATCATCCCATATTTCCTAATTCGTATATTCTAATTAGTTAATATTGTTATTCATTTACTAAATTAGGATATCATAGTTGGTTCTCTTTTTAATCCACCCCCAAAGGTGAAACCTTAATATTCTTATTCTATCAGTGATTTTTCTCCATGTGCTACCCATATCCATTTAATAAAATGATCACTTCACCATCTACACGAGTCCTTCAATATGTGTCCAAATATCTAAGAAGCTGGGATGATAAAAACTTATATCTTATATTTTGTGATAAAACAGTAAAGAGGAATGATTGGGTAGAACTTGAGGATAATGAGTAACCCCATAATGATAGGAGAAAACACCCTAATGATTTCATACACATCTATCAAGTCTTATACATATTATTTCACTCATTTTTTCTTATTGAATAAAGTAAAAAACTCTCCCACAAACCCTATTTATATCAATAAATTGTTATAAATTAATTATTTGAAGCATTAATTAAGCTCAATTTGTAAACCTCACCCCTTCTTCTTAAAAAATTCTGTGAGGGAATTCAAATTCACACCCATAAACTAAGGATGGTTCCCCAGTTGAATCTCTGGTAACTTACGCCACAACACTACTCTCTCATGGGCTTTGAATCTTACATAACAAAGTGTGAAAAGAATTTTATCATAACCATTCACCACATTATCAGTAAATTTTTGAGCTAAAACTTCCCTTGATTCAATAATAATTTTATATTTATAGAAAATCCAAACATAGTTGTTTTGAGGACAACCATTCATAGAGTTTGAAAATCTATGATTTCATTCCAAATAATTAATGTGATATTCCTTATGTTTATATTAATGAATAGCTAAGATGGAAACCTATTGTTTTATAAATTCATTATAAATAAATGTATAAATGCCTCGGGCCTCTAATCCCCTTGAATACAGTAGTACCAAACTGATCATTTAATAGGGGTATTGTTGGACTTCTTTCCCTATGACTTCTGGGAAGGGGTTTTAATTGTATAATTGATTTCTAGTTTGGCCTTATAATGGTTTTATTTACCTCTAGCCCTAGAAAATTTGTGAAACAACCCATGATAACCATTACTTATTTTTAAAGGAGATATAACAACACCTTCAAGGGTTAAAAGAGAAAGAACTACAGAGAAATTGGGGATATCATCAATATAATTAGTTAAGCATGATCAATATTATAAATGGATTCTCAAAAATCCTACATATTAGTCACTGTATTAACTCTGTCAAGATTAGATAGATCATCCATAAAGGGTTCATTATCCAACCTACCTACTATCTAAACCTCAAAAGAATCATCCTTTCAAACTGCTCCTTCTTGAGAGCTCAAAGCGTGTACCCCAAGGCTTATTGTAGACACAACCAAGCTAAGTGATTTTATGTCTAGAGACATAACATACTTTCCAATTAGGGAGTCCTTAGAAGGGCGTGAAGAGCGGGCTCCAACTAATAGGGTAGAAGGTGACCCAACACAAATAGTGGGAAATATAGAGATTGACGATGGAGAACACATAGGAGAAGGATCACTAACCCCCGCCCTGAAATTAAACTCACCTTTAAAATCATCACACATTGGGTGTTTACCTTTTGAGGGAGAAAGTCACCTGCACAATTCCAATCAATGACCTTGAATATATAAAACCTCATAGAATTGTTGTGGAGAATGGAACTGTAGTTTTTGACACTAAGAGAAGCTATAACATACCAGAATAAAGACACGATAAGGGAGAGGAGTTGAGAGGTCTAATTACATGAAAATATAGGCCTTCATGGTGGAATGTGGACTCTCATTTTCCATGTCAATGAAGATGTAACCAAACAAGTAGTCTCTTATACTACTAAGGATCGAGGGGTTGAAAAAGAGAAATGTGAGCCTGAAAATCCTTTCCCAAACTACATCTAATCAAGAATTTTTTTCATAAGGGGTGTCCTAGGACCGTCAGAATTAGGGAAATCACTATTACCTGCAATTCTAAGTCTATAGAAACCATGAACAAATGAAATCACAATTGGATTTGAAAGGGATTATAAAATTATAACTGGAAATGGAAGACACTACCACTAGATAAAATATACACCAAGAGCCCACAAATTCCCAAAAGAATGAAAAAGACAGATGGTCACAGCTGATCTTAGACACCAGAGTCCAATAGAGTTATGTCACTACCCTACCAAGTTATGCTAAAGATAGATCAATGGTAGGAAAAACTTTCACACTTTCTAAACATCTAGGATATAATTCGATGAATGATATTAAATAAGATGATATTAGAGGAACATGGGAAGAGGACCAAAAATAGAATATCTATAAGAATAAGAACTTAAACTGACACCCAACAGAATAGACAAAATAATGTTATCTAGACTCTTTATAGGTGACTCCCTAGTGAGATCTTTCCTTACCAGAGGAGAGTCTTCCATGATATCTCCTAACTCTATAGAAGTTCCTCTTATAATGGGAATGAAATTTGAAAATAATATTTTTATCTGCCTTTCAGTCTCTGAAACTGAGGATTCGAGTATTTCCCCATCATTATCATTTTTTCCTCTACATTTCAATCGTAATATAATTCATAGGGTCCTAGGGATAGAAAACATAATAAAGGGTTGAGATCAGATTCTTAATGAGTGTAGGAATACACAAGATGCTAACATGAATAAATATGGTGTAATAAATATGTAATGGTAAATATTCAAAATCTCAATCCATTTTATAAATAACATGAGCATGATGAGTAATATGGTAAAAACAAATGATGATAAAATAAATCCCTATAAATAATACCATGATATTGAAATTTATCCATGAATATCATAAATAACCAAAAAAACATGGATATCAATAATTAATCTCATAATGTGGGAATTCATAATTTTGAATATAGAAAAATACAATTTATACCTCATGAAAATAAATCTTACATAAATATTTAATACTACATAAAAATACCAAAGATAGTTTGTCTAATGTGACCCAACATTCCATTGATGGGATATACCAATCCCCACCCATAAATTACTGAATCCAATTAATTCTTTATATGTATGGGGTGAAACATAGACAATATAAATATTCATATCTAAAAACTATCATATGAAATTTTAATACTTTCACAAATCAATAAACATAATCCTAAACCACCTAGAGTAATATAGAGAGTGGAATGAAAATAGTACATCTATATTCATGAAGATCATAAACCATTTATAGAAATAATAAATATAGTGGCATTACAACATATCCCTAGTCGATCATAAGTAAATTGAGGGTTTATGTCATTGATGAATATAAATACCACTAAAATGTCATTAAAAACATTCATTAGAAAAATATACCTTTCACTTTGAATATAAATTTCAAAAAAATATTAAATTCCCAAATTCTAGGAAAAATATTTCCTTGAAAAGAATAATGGAAATTTGTAAGGAAATATTCAATGAAATGAGTTTTCATAATAGTTGGTAATCACTCAAATGTTGTATCAGTTAAAAAAATTCTTTCACACTATTGTAAAATGGTGAAAAGTACATTGTTCAACAAATGAGAAGATGGTTCCTTTAAAAACATTGGTAAAAAGTAAAATATGGTTAAAATGTAATTATTTAATTATTAGGATAGTGGTGAAAAAATTCATGAAATTATTTTTTGAAAAATTCAATCTGGAAGAAATAAGATTTTTGACTCAAGAGATGAATAAATTCAACTTTCCTTAAAACATTTTCACAATAATTTTAACTAAAAAAATGAAAATGGAAATATTTATTGAAAATTTAATGAATAAAAATAAGAGATGAAAATATATTTTATTTAGTATAGAAATATCCCAAAATTCTTTCACATGGGACTTAAATATAAATAATCTCGAATAATAATGAGATTATGAAACAAACCCTTACAAACAGTTTGACATCCCTTGTATGTTTCTGAACCTGTGGTATAATAAATATTGATTTATTATAAAATATATTAATGAAAATTTAACAAATATATTATACCATAAATGATTTACTTATAATATATTATCACCCATTTATTAATAATTCTTTGTAAAAATCAATGTTTCATATAATAATTGTTTTTTTCATGTATGTTTTTTTGGTAGTTTCATTACATTTAATTTTATATTGGTTCATTAATCTAAATAATATTACACTTGAAATATATATAAAATATATTATTTATTTATTTATTTATATAAATCAATTAAATTTATAAATAGAAAATTTAATTACACCATTAGTGGAGATGTTAGGTGGTATGTAAGCATGAACATTGTTTTCACATTTCAATAAATGATAAAAAAAGAATGTTAAATAGTAATTAAACATTAAATAAAATTATTATATCATATATATCTTATATATTCATTAAATCTATCCTTATTACCATCCAAGTTAAATTGAAATGAAAAATAAATCACATTGCTTCTTGGTGGTGGTAGTCCACACGTATGCACGAGCGACATTGTTGTTTCAAAATGGATTGGAAGCTATAAAGTTAGATTAGATATTATAATTACTTATTTACAATTATGTCACGATAATCATATATAGGTATTAAATCTATCATAATAATCATCCATGAAATATAGTAGTGGATAATGAATTGTATTACTATGTGGATACAATAAGTCATGCATACACACAAGCGATACTTTCACTTCTAATTTGGTTGAAAAAGGGTGTATAATTATGATTTGATAATCACAATAAAATTTTATTATATTTATGGAACTTAATTTATTATTATTTTTAAAAATACCATATATTTATAGGCGTCAAAAGATGAAGTCAAAAAAGAAAATAATTATTTATGGTAATTCCCTTTCCTTTGAAATTACTCCTTTAGATTTCCACTTAAGAATCATACACATTGTCCTTTTGGAATACTGTAACCTCTATTATGTGTATATTAAAGTTTTTAATAGATTTATGAATGTTATAACCAATAAATATTAATTAAAATGTTTGAATAATTTTAGAGAGGATGTGGGATTTTATAATTGAGGTGTAGGGAAATTTTTGAATTTAATAAAATATTAAACTGTTGTCAAGACCATGAAATTTCAAGGAACTTTTTTTTGTTAATTTCTTTGGAATTTTACGAGTCTGTCACTTCTGAGGGAACTTGATTCTGAGGCCCGGTGTTCCCAGAATCAATTTCGGAAATTTATCTCGGGTACGTTCAGTAAACGAACGAGCGGGTTTTTCTAGGTTTTGAACCCGTGCTCAGAATTGAAATCAGAGGGCACCGATAAACTCACAGCACCAGTAATTGCTTAAGGGGACCATTACCGTAGTTGTGTTTTAAGCGGGTTGTGAATTATTAATTGGGGTTTTAGTTTAAAATAAATAAAATTATTGAAATGATTTTATTTTTTATATTTGGAAGTTAAACCCTCCCATGGGAAGTTGTTGGTGGGGCCCACAACCACTCAACTTCCCATGTGTGGATAAATGAGAGGTGGGGCCCACACGATCCCCAACCTTTCATCTCCCACAACTCTCCCCAATTAACTCCCCCCTCCTTTTTTACGACAACCTCCTTATTTATGAGTTCTCTTCACCTTCCCCTCTCTCCCTCTTAAATGTTTGCCGACACTTGTTAATAAATGAATTCAACCTTTTCTAATTAATGGGTTGAGCTACTCAATTAAATAATTATATTAGGTGTCATGAATTCTTTTGAAATATTTTGAATTAATGGCACCAATATAATTATGGAGAGCCTTTTGTTTATTTTAAGGTTTGGTTGTTATTTGGAAGGATTGGGAGAATACACGTTCTTCTTTTGACAAAGAACTCCTCTGACGAAGGACTTTCTCCCTCGACGAAGGACGGTTCTCCTTCTGACGGATCTCCAACGAACAACGCTCGAGTCAGGATCTAAGGCCTATGTAGAAGCGACGAACGCCAATGATCCTCATCACCTTCATCTCCTCTCTTGCGACGACGTCAACGAGTTGACATGCACCCTTTCGCGATATCATCAACGAACGCCGAACCTTGAGGTAGGGGTATTGTTTTAAATTTAACCTTAAATTTTTTAGGAAAGAACGATGAGTGCGGACCAACATTTTCCAGTTTTATCCATGGATCGCTCGTACATGCAAGTTGGATACGGGGTAATTTTTTGGGTTTGGATTTGAGTTTGAATTCTTAAATCTTGATTGAAAACTTCTAACACGGTGGACTCGGGCCGAAGAACAAACCCAACCATTCGCAGATTGTTGGTTTCAGTGCGTATTGACGGGCGATGATGAAATGGGACTGAAATGGCATATATAAGTAGTCGCAGTGAAGAACAGGTCCCTGGAGAGCCGCAGGCACAGACGGCGGGCAAAACGGACCACCGGAGCACGTCTGGTGGTCCGCGGAAGGTGTTGTCGGCGCGCCCTACCGGCATAGCGGCGCCGGCATCCGGCAGGGACGGCGTGCCACCAGAGAAGACCACCGCGGTTGTGTCGTAGAATCGGAGTAAAACAAGAACGGCATTGCTGTTCCAGAATGCAGGGAGGCGCGGCTTAATGACGCGCCGCTGGCCGAGCCAGTGCCCCCCTGGCCGGGCCGGGCCGGGCCATGCGGGCTGGGTCGCGCTGGTCGAGTCGGGCCGGACCGCGCTGACCATGCTGGGCCAGGCTACGCCAGCCAGGCCGGGCCATGCCCAACCAGGCCGGACCTGGACCTGAGTCGGGTCAACCCAGTTTGGGTCGACCCAGGGGGTGTTACGCAGGGTCGGACCGGGCCCAGACCCCCTATTTTCGAACCTTTTTTGGTTAAACAGCCATAACATGAGCTACGAACCTATGATCAATGCACCGTCAGTTGCGTATGATTACTTGGATCGAGATGGTCATTTTGGTATATTAAAATCTAGGTTTTGGTGAATTTTTTTTATGGCCTGGTTTGTTTGAACCCAAAACCAACGGGGCCCTCGGAGTGGAAATGCTTATAACATGAGGGACGGACGTCCGATTGATGTGTCGTCGACTATTTTGTATACCTCTTGATGAGATGGTTATTTTGGAATACTCCACTTGAGTTTTGGATGCAGTTGGAGTATAGTCGGGTTAGTTTAGCTTATAAACCAATCGGGCCCCTGGAATGGAAAAGCCAATAACTCTCAGACCGGACGTCTTTTTGACAAACCGTCAGCGGCATTGGTAATCTCGTTGAGAAATGGTTCCTTTGAGTATACCCCATGGGAGTTTGGGGTATAGTTGAGATACGGTCGGGTTTGTTCATACATGAAACCAACCGGGCCCCTGGGACAAAAAGGCTAATAACTCACAAATTGGGCGTCTGATTGACGTGTCGTCTGTTGCGTTGAGACCCCTATGATGAGGGGGTCCTTCGAGATACTTCTTCTTGAAACTTTGTGACACTTGGAGTGTTGACCAGTAGCTCATGGAGCGGATCCTCCCAGATACGAGAATACGAAGTACGGTGACCTTGTAGCTGGTTGAGACCTGATGACTGCTTGTCCGATTCGTATCGGAGTGACTTGTATAGCCCAGTGGGGAGCACTACTTTGTGAGGTGGAAGACCCATAGCGGAGGAGAACTAATTTGTGAGGTGGCAGACCCGCGGTACTCGAAAAGAGGAGTACCTCTGTAGGCTAGTAGGTGGAGCGCTACTGTGTTGGGGCGGCAGACCCAGGGCAGGGAGCACTACTATGTTGGGGTGGCAGACCCAAGGTACTCGACAGTGGAGGAGCACCTCAGCAGACTAAGGTTAGTGAGTAGCATCTCAGAGTCGAGATAGGACTACTGCACTCGATAGAGGAGGAGTTCTCCAGCAGGTGTGTTTTCGTCATCGTGAATAAAAATCCTGGTTTGAGCTGAGTCAATGAACTTTGTGTTTACCTCATGATTGAGATGTGTTACTTGATAACTTTGGTATATGTATGGGCATATACATAAGTAAATTTTATCCATTGAGATCTTTCTTTTTGGTTTATCCTTGTTGGTTTTAGTGATACCTTGAGGGTCTTGGGGTTCCTACTGAGTATCATTATACTCACCCCTGTATGGGCTAAACCCGCACCTCGTTGTGTTGGTTGCAGAGGACAGACAGCACTGGTCGTGGTTGAGGCATGTAGATCTAGACGTTACCCGGTGGTGGATCTCATGATGAGTCGGTACCCAGAGGATACAGACAGATGTGGAGTGCCGAGGAGGACATCTGTACCTACCCTTCAGGTAGGAACCCGGTGGATGATCCAGGAGCTGCTTCACCTTTCAGCTGTTTGTATTTTCAGTTGTACTTTCTTTCTATTATAGTTGTACCTTTCTATTGGTCTTCTATTTCTGGACCCTTTGTACTTTCAGCATACGTGTTACTGCTTTACTTAGTGTTTACTTCCGCTTGTTCTCTGATTGTTTGTGTGTTTACATTTCAGAAAGGCAGTGCCTTCCCTTTTTATCAGGATTTACGCCTTTGGTGCTAGTCAACAGCCCCTAGACTATGGAAGGCGGGCTTGGGGTGATCACAGCATGGGCCCTGAGGACAGGTCGTGAAAAATTGGTATCAGAGGACACCGGTTCTACCGCAGAACATAGGACTCTGATATTTTCTTTCTATGAAGCAATAGTGTTAAGGGTACTAAGTGTGGTTTTCAGTTCAGGGAGTCCAGTGTTGGTGTGTTTGGCCGACGTATCCAAACACCAGGACCTTGACTTCTAATTTCCAACTCAGTGCATGAAAACACTGATTGTGTGTGTGTTTTTAAAAAGTTTCTTCAAGTCATCTCAAACCAGGTCAGCTCACCAGGTATAGTCTTTGACAGTGTTGCATCTGTTTCTTTTAGGATGCCTCCCCGCAGACGACCAGCTAGAGCCCTGATAGTTGTACGTACTTATAACCTACTGAGCGACGAGGCCTCAGTACATGGCCCTCTTCTAGTTAAGGCACCATTAGAGGAACCAGCGGTACTACCACCCATTGAGCCACCAATGCCACCAGCCCCAGCAGCAGGCGATGCACGCCGCTTGAGCGCGCTGCACGAGTTACAGCTCTAGAGGCCACCCAGGTTCTAGGGAGAGATGGACCCACAAGCGGTTGAGGATTGGCTGGAGGCTATGGCAAGAGTCATTAGACTGGTAGGGACATCATCCAACTTCATGGTGATCCTTACTGCCAGCCTACTATAGGCAGTAGTAGGGAGATGGTGGAGCATGATGCTCCAGATGCACGACGAGGTGACACTTCTATGGGAAGACTTCGAGAGCCTTTTCCGGGTGGTGTTTGTACCAGCCACCCTTCGAGTGGTGCGGATACAGGAGCTACTACATCTGCATTAGGGCAACATGACAGTGGCACAGTACTCGGTGAGGTTCACAAACCACTCGCGCTACTCTACAGATTTGGTATGAGACTCGTTCTTTAGGGCCCAGCCCTTCGAGTAGGGGCTCAAGCAAGAGATTAGAGCTTCAGTTTTCTCCCACAACATCTCGAAGTAGATGGGGGTTTTGGAGCAAGCCCTCTGATTGGAGACTTTCCTTACTGAGAAGTCTCTAGCAGCGGGACCCACCACTAGCCGGCATGTAGCAGAATCTTCTACAGCAAGCATTAGACAGATGATGCAGGGGTCTAAGAGGACCAAACCTACAGGTGGTCGACCGCATAACTCAGGGTCATTAGTGTGAGGCACCAAGGGTAGAGACAGATCCAAACCTACCATGTAGTGTTACACATGCGGCGGACAGGGTCACATGGCTCATGACTGTCCAACCCACCGCTCAGATGATCAGCAGATAGATGAAGGACCTCCCAGGCAGAGGCAAAGGTTCAATAGAGGCAGACTGTAAGGAGTAAGAGACTGAGGCAGGGGATCTGACCATGAAGCTGGAGGTGGACGATGCTCTGAGGTGTTTCAACCACCAACACCAGGAGGTCCACCCCGACCGTAGGGAATGGGTGGATATGGGAGATCATAGCTTCAGGAAGCTGAAGCATATGACTATGGAGCTCCAGTAGCAGGTGGACTGGAGCGGGACTAGTTCTAGTCATGGATGCCTTTTTTCTTGGTGCTTCTAGTTTCCGTGTTTTTGTTGTTCGTGGTTGCTTGGTGTCTTTGTACTTCGAGCTGTAGTAATAAAAGACACTTGTCCTTGTGACGTTTTCTTTCCTGCCCTTTTTGTATGGTTGATACTAAGAGGTTCCGGTTAAAACTATTGACTTGACCCTCACTTGCGAGATTCCTACTAGTGGAGACCAAGTAACCACACACTGATGCTGACAGTGTGACTCAACCCTTGGAGGCGAGAGTAATGGTTGGATCTCTTAGTAATAGCGTCAAGGCCTTACGACTTCATTCAAGACATGACTTGTACCGTTCATGTCAGGATTGACAGTATTAGGCAAAGAACGTGGTTCATCTAGGGGATGAGATCATATTTCTCTTTTCGGCAGAGGATAAATCTCATCAGCTCTTTCGTAGAACGTAGACGAATAAGGGTGGAGATGAGTTCTTACTTTTGGATAGTCTCACCCATTGTTCATTGAGTGAATGTTTTACGGTTATCTCCAACTCAATAGTCTCATGTGTATCTTCTCTCAGAAGGACATGAACCTGAGATAGTAGTGATGGCTTGAATTCCTCCTGGACTATGACTTCGAGAGAGTTTATACTCCTGGGGAGGGGAACGTTGTAGCAGATGCTCTTAGTAGGAAATCAGGCTTTCAGTTGTTAGTAGTGGCGAGACAGTAGCTGGTCACATTTCAGATATCCTTTATGGATAGTGTTTGTAACAGCCCAAGATTTTATAAAAAAATCTATATTCTTTTTATTTTTATTAATGTCTTGTGTTGTACGCTACACCAAAAGGAGCTTGCACAACACACATCCTTGACTTTCCTTGCATTACACGCAATCGCGACCTTCCTCGATAGCGTGTGTAATACGCAATACTGAGTTTCATTAAACAACGATATGCTATTAAAATATTATTAAAACTAGCCGTTATGAATAGTAATAACCACTTTTTAAAATTCTATAAATCTTATTTTTCAAAATGAACTTCATTTTTGGATTCGGAGTATCGAATTTAGCCTAAGGTGAAATTTTGGTACTTTTCGGATAACTTTCATATTCTGATGAATAGTGAAAATTACTAAATTATAATTAAAAAACAACTTTTTTAATCGAAATAATTAATAGTGATAAATCATTAATTTGAGTGGTTTTAAAGTGTATTTAGAATATATTTTTACAATTTAATACAATGTTGGTCATTGGATGTAATTGCACATTTAAACCAGACATAAACAAATGTCAATCTTTTGATAGATATTGTTTCTTAAAAACACGCTATTTGTTTTAACAGCGGGATTTAATTATAAAATTAATTAATGCAACTTTTATGTTATGAATTTGTTAAAATAGACTTCATTTTTGAATTCGGAATATGAAATATAGCTTGGGATGAAATTTTGGCATTATTCTGAAAAACATCAATTTTTGATGAATAGTGAAACTACTAAGTGGTAGGTTAAAAACTGAATTTTGCATAAAACTTAATTTTACCGCTTCTGTGAATGGAATTTCAAAAATCCGAGAGACACGGTTAATATCAAGGACTAAAATGTGGTTCAATGAGATGAAAATAATTTTTTGGTGAATAGTAACTTTTTACTTTTTTTACCGCGGTTAATAGTAAATAGGGTAACTAAGGGTAAATATGATATCACTATTACCCTAACACATGTCCTAATTCTATTGTACAAATGTAATTCGACCAAAAACAAACTTAGGAATAAAATATGACCATTTAGGCCCACTTGGATTAGATTAGGACATTTATTATTAATTTATTTAAAGAAGGGTTAAAATAGCAAAAATAAAAGTTTAATAAGTAAATAATTTCTAATATGGGGTTATACATAAGCTAAATTCGATTGTAAATATTCATTAGAAAGCTAAAAAGATTTCCTACATGATGGTATTTTATTTGTAATTTTTAGACATCAAATAATTTAATTTATTTATGACACAACGATGATGCAGTAATTATCTTATTAATGAAATATTGACATAATTGATGTTATAAACACCAAAATAAATATAATTTGAAAATTTTTATGAATTCCACTAATTTTCTAGGTTACCATGATATAATAATGTTGATTTAATCAACTTGGTTCGAACATTTAATTCTGTTATGACTTTCACAAAAATCATATATCAAATAGTGTCAAAATTGACACAAAATTGTTTTTAAATAAAATATTATATTATTAATTGTTATTTTATTCCTAAAAATCTAAGGTTCGGCCAAATGACTTAGATAAGGATATATATATTAATAATAAACAATTTGGGGTTCGTTTGGCATGTTATAGTAAGTGTATTAACCATATAGTGAAAGAAAACAAAAAGACACGGTAAATGTTAAATTATTTAACTTAGAGTTAAATCTAATTGATAAGGTTAAAATAATATCCTAAACTTGTCTAAATTCTATTGGTTGATAGGATTTCGACCCATACCCACTTTAGCTTCGAAATAATACCCTTTGGAACCATTATAAACCGATTTTGACTTTAATATAAAATAATATTTTGAGGTATTCCTAAGATGCCCCTCTCCTCCCCTATAAAAGGACACCTCCTCCCCCTCCTCCTCACACCAATTTGAGCACTCAAGCTCGGCCAACCCCTGCCAAAATCTATTCTCCACTTCCCTAGAAACATCCTAGAGGTTCTGGTCTTACTCAAAGACCAATTTTAGTTCCCTAAGAGGAGGTCTCCAAAAGGCGCTTCAAAGAAGAGGTAATTACCGTTACCAATTCTTTCATCTTTATTTCTTCTTCCACTTCTTCTTCTTAGGTTGTTTCATTATGAAGTAATAACATCAGTATCACTCATATACTGATATGTTATTATAAGTATGAAACAACCCTATTTCACCATCTATCCATCCTACGGAAAAAGAAATCACCGCGCGTGCGTACGTACGGAATACCGTCTCCACGCCGTGGTGTAATCTATTTTCCACCACCACCTTACATGGATGGGTATAATGGTGTAAAGAATAACTATACATAGTTATTACAACATCATATTGATTCTGATATATTGTATAATACACTCCAATTCAATTCAATATTTATATAAATGATATCATCGCTCGTGCGTACGTACGGAATACCGTCTCCACGACGCGATGAGATTCATTCTCCATGTTAACCATTTAAGAATGATTGTAATGTATATATAAGAAATAATAATGAAATATATGACATTATAAAGCTACTGGATTTATGTATATATATACATATGTATGTCATCTACTTACTTCCATTTCAAGACAATAAGGAAAGGAAAACAGCGTTCATGCGTACGTACGGACTACCGTCTCCATGAACGGTGTTTTTCATTTTATTTATCTACCTATTATATATATACTGAATATATATGATATATAAATCATATTTTATATTCTGGAAGTAAGTAAATCATGATATAAGTAATAATGATGTCAAGAACAACAAGTCAAAACACCTACGATAAATGAAACGATTTTACCCAAAACGCTTCTTTAACATGGAATTTACAAAAGAACGGGTAATATAATGTCATAAATGAACCATATATGATATCATAACAATGAATATGATTCTGTAATAAGTCAATAACATTATTTAAATCATTATACAGGAGGTTCGGACACTTACAAAGCAAGTCGGACCTAAGGTAAGGGAAATATCACAATCTCATTTTTATCCGAGATTGTTTATTCGTAAGTATTTACTGGGGTGTATTTTATCATCCACATCCATGTTCCCTAAATATGTAATATTGTTTCCATCCACTTGAAATAGTTTAAATCCAATTTTACCCTTAGGTGAGTTTTTAGTAAAGAATATGAAAGGAATCTTTTGTCGTTTTTCCGTACGAGGTACTTTTTGACTTTTCCGACAAAAGTACGAAGAATGTTTTTTTTTAACTTATACGGCAAGAATGGATTTTTAAAATATTATTTCCAAGAAGCTTCCTTTACAAGTTTTCAAGTTTATTTTTAATCAAATTCTTTTAGTTTAAAGTTGTATGACATGTTAAGAAAGGAAAAATGTTTTTGAAAAAGAAAGGATATTTTCCTCAAGAATGGAGTTCAAGTGTTTTATCAAAATTATTTTCCATCTAAGATAATAAAAGAGTTCTATTTTTATCCCTATTATTACATGGATTTGATTATGTTGTGATGGAATTATTTTTATGAATTCCTTTATCTTATATGAATTGTTTTATGATGTCATGTTGTTTAAGAATCTCATTTTTATTACATGGGTTATGTGATGATGTAAGATTTATGATTATGTGGCACACATAAGAAAGGATTCATTATAAGATGGGTGGGACCTATATCTCCCTCCAATGCATTGGGTAAAGATTTCATATCTCATGAGATAGACATGGATGGAATGGTAGGTTATACCGGTTCAGTGAAACAGGACTGAAACGAGGATTACTCGATTCAGAAAGGGACTTTGTCCACTAAGATAGTCTTGGCAATGAGTCTTGACTAACAAGAAATGATTCTCTATGATTATGTGTGTATTCCACAATGAGTAATGTTTTAAGTTATGGTTTCATTTTCACTACTATGATTTATCCCATGTTATGAAATTATGCTCTCTTTTGCAGGTTAAGATTTCCAAAAATGTTATGTTCTTATGAAAATTATGTGAGTGATATTTCTTTTGTTTACCCTTACTGAGAATTTGAGCTCACCCTTTTATGTTTTATTTTCCCCAGGATATAAAGAAAGGTTTTAGGTAAAAAAAAAGGAAGATCTTTGTGGGAGATTTTGAAGATCTTTCACCAGGATTAGAAGATTACGTTCCGAGTTTCCAAAGACACTAAACTATTACGATCCTTGTGTGTGTGTTTTTGTTATGTACTAAGTATTCCACAAAAAGTAATGTAAAGTCCATGTAAGTCAGGCTACGGGTCTCTACAGTTGGTATCAGAGGAAAGGTTTAGTCAACCTTTTGAAACTAGGATGCGAAAACGTTAGTGAGATCCCTAGAGATATTTCTAAGGTATGTCTAGGGATGCCCCTAAGGATAAGTATACGTATAGGATATAGTCCTAGAACTTTGTTAACGATATTAGATTAAACCAAAGATGTTAGATATTTAAGTTACTCCCCCTTTATTATGATTTTTGACTCTCACACTATTCTTTTTGGGTTTTAGAAAACGGCTGGAAGCAAGATGATTCACGATAATGAAGGATATGATGGACAATGGAATGATATTCTTTATGAGCAACCAAATGAAATGGGATTTGGAAGTCCAAACATCATTATTATGCCGAATCAGCAATCTCATAATATGATCAATAAAGTAAAATTTGGTAAGTTTCCTGACTCGGCTAATAAGAGGAAGATGGAGTTTCATGATGATCCTAGAGGAAAGAAAGTTCAATTTCCCCTATGTAAATCATGTGGGAAGAGGCATCAAGGAGAATGTTTCAAGGGAACTGGAAGATGCTTTGGGTGTGGAAAAGAAGGACACAAAGCAAGTAAGTGCAAAGGAAAAGGGTCGGTTAACACCATGGATGAGGATAATGGTATTGCTACGACATCAAAAATGGTTAAGTGTTTTAAATGTGGAATGTATGGGCATTATGCAAACAAATGCTCTAAGGGAAAGACTCATGAAGAGAATCAGTATGGTCATATGGGAAGTATTTATGTGGATGATGATGAAGAGACTACCAATGGTATGTGAGATGAAAGAATTGTTGAAGCTCGGTCAATGGTTTAAGAATGTAGTGGAATGATTATATGTTTATCATGTGTAATGTTGTATAAGTAATCTCATGGTACTATGGAATAAAGAGACATGTAAGGATTGTAACATTGTTGTCTGATTAATGTTACCAGTATCCATGAAAGGTTATTCAGATATTTTTGGAATGAAGATGATATGCGCATAATGAAGGGATAAGGGGAAAATGAAATGTTTGACAGTATTCATGAGCTCATGATTGATATAAGGACTAAGTGATATCATGGTTTGAGTATATAGAATTTTGAGGATTTTGGTAACTTTTAACAGCACTCATGTTTTCACTAAGGTATTCAAGAGAATACACGATTAAGGACTTTGAATGTTTGGAATGTGACCAACAAGACATATCTTATGATATGTGGGGATCAACGACAGTATTAAATCTCTGGTAATCGTTGTCACTATATTATGAGAGTGGACTACAGTATTATGTATAAGCCTAAAGATTAGACCGGATTATGTTGGACATAAGTTAGTATTGTTTAAGGATAGAAGTTTTTTTTCGATATTATTGATGGGATGTTATAGTAACGTAGTTTTAGAAAAAGGACAACCTGCAGGACGGGCGACAGCCCATCGCTTCGGACAAGGCTGTAGGAATCGAACCCACAACCAAAGTGCGACTGGCCTTTATCGCCTACCACTGGCCTACAGGAAGTCCCTGTTTAGTAGAAACTAGTTTTATTATATTAAGCAGTATGATATATGAAGTATAAGTCCATTTTCGGAACTATATATGATTAATCTCACTATAGAATGACTTATGTATATTTAATAACTTTTGCTAACATTTTGTTTGAGACAGATGGAATGACCCGTCATTCTATCGCATGATCTGCTAACACTTCATGAATAACAAATTCAACTTCATTTATTTAAGAGATGAATTAGAAATTGTTCAAGGCACGAACAAAAGTGAGATTGTACCAAAATAAAGTAAGTATTTATTCTAAGCAAATTTTCAACTTTAGGGAAATGATCTTGAAAACCAAAAAAAAATGTTGTCCTAGTGATCTTATACCTGATGAATCAGATGGTACCTTATATCATCACAAATCTATGGATTTGTGATTACTGGCTTTTCCATAGCCATGTTCTCTACCACTCTCCATCAGAACATGATGGTTAGATTTCTCTTCCCTATCCATATTTTCACCTATGTGGAAACCCAGTAATTAGTTTATTTGGGTAATCGTTACATTTCATACTTTAGTTTTTAAAGACAAGTTTTGGTATTCCCTTTTACGATGTGGGTTTATATTAAAGAAACTTTCAAATAGTAAACCATTTATAACCCCGACGAATTTCGAGGGCGAAATTCATTTTAAGGGGGGTAGAATGTAACTGCCCAAGATTTTATAAAAAAATATATATTCTTTTTAATTTTATTAATGTCTTGTGTTGTACGCTACACCAAAAGGAGCTTGCACAACACACATCCTTGACTTGCCTTGCATTACACGCAATCGCGACCTTCCTCGATAGCGTGTGTAATACGCAATACTGAGTTTCATTAAACAACGATATGCTATTAAAATATTATTAAAACTAGCCGTTATGAATAGTAATAACCACTTTTTAAAATTCTATAAATCTTATTTTTCAAAATGAACTTCATTTTTGGATTCGGAGTATCGAATTTAGCCTAAGGTGAAATTTTGGTACTTTTCGGATAACTTTCATATTCTGATGAATAGTGAAAATTACTAAATTATAATTAAAAAACAACTTTTTTAATCGAAATAATTAATAGTGATAAATCATTAATTTTAGTGGTTTTAAAGTGTATTTAGAATATATTTTTACAATTTAATACAATGTTGGTCATTGGATGTAATTGCACATTTAAACCAGACATAAACAAGTGTCAATCTTTTGATAGATATTGTTTCTTAAAAACACGCTATTTGTTTTAACAGCGGGATTTAATTATAAAATTAATTAATGCAACTTTTATGTTATGAATTTGGTAAAATAGACTTCATTTTTGAATTCGGAATATGAAATATAGCTTGGGATGAAATTTTGGCATTATTCTGAAAAACATCAATTTTTGATGAATAGTGAAACTACTAAGTGGTAGGTTAAAAACTGAATTTTGCATAAAACTTAATTTTACCACTTCTGTGAATGGAATTTCAAAAATCCGAGAGACACGGTTAATATCAAGGACTAAAATGTGGTTCAATGGGATGAAAATAATTTTTTGGTGAATAGTAACTTTTTACTTTTTTTACCGCGGTTAATAGTAAATAGGGTAACTAAGGGTAAATATGATATCACTATTACCCTAACACATGTCCTAATTCTATTGGACAAGTGTAATTCGACCAAAAACAAACTTAGGAATAAAATATGACCATTTAGGACCACTTGGATTAGATTAGGACATTTATTATTAATTTATTTAAAGAAGGGTTAAAATAGCAAAAATCAAAGTTTAATAAGTAAATAATTTTTAATATGGGGTTATACATAAGATAAATTCGATTGTAAATATTCATTAGAAAGCTAAAAATATTTCCTACATGATGGTATTTTATTTGTAATTTTTAGACATCAAATAATTTAATTTATTTATGACACAACGATGATGCAGTAATTATGTTATTAATGAAATATTGACATAATTGATGTTATAAACACCAAAATAAATATAATTTGAAACTTTTTATGAATTCCACTAATTTTATAGGTTACCATGATATATTAATGTTGATTTAATCAACTTGGTTCGAACATTTAATTCTGTTATGACTTTCACAAAAATCATATATCAAATAGTGTCAAAATTGACACAAAATAGTTTTTAAATCAAATATTATATTATTAATTGTTATTTTATTCCTAAAAATCTAAGGGTCGGCCAAATGACTTAGATAAGGATATATATATTAATAATAAACAATTTGGGGTTCGTTTGGCATGTTATAGTAAGTGTATTAACCATATAGTGAAAGAAAACAAAAAGACACGGTAAATGTTAAATTATTTAACTTAGAGTTAAATCTAATTGATAAGGTTAAAATAATATCCTAAACTTGTCTAAATTCTATTAGTTGATAGGATTTCGACCCATCCCCACTTTAGCTTCGAAATAATACCCTTTGGAACCATTATAAACCGATTTTGACTTTAATATAAAATAATATTTTGAGGTATTCCTAAGATGCCCCTCTCCTCCCCTATAAAAGGACACCTCCTCCCCCTCCTCCTCACACCAATTTGAGCACTCAAGCTCGGCCAACCCCTGCAAAAATCTCTTCTACACTTCCCTAGAAACATCCTAGAGGTTCTGGTCTTACTCAAAGACCAATTTTAGTTCCCTAAGAGGAGGTCTCCAAAAGGCGCTTCAAAGAAGAGGTAATTACCGTTACCAATTCTTTCATCTTTATTTCTTCTTCCACTTCTTCTTCTTAGGTTGTTTCATTATGAAGTAATAACATCAGTATCACTCATATACGGATATGTTATTATAAGTATGAAACAACCCTATTTCACCATCTATCCATCCTACGGAAAAAGAAATCACCGCGCGTGCGTACGTACGGAATACCGTCTCCACGCCGTGGTGTAATCTATTTTCCACCACCACCTTACATGGATGGGTATAATGGTGTAAAGAATAACTATACATAGTTATTACAACATCATATTGATTCTGATATATTGTATAATACACTCCAATTCAATTCAATATTTATATAAATGATATCATCGCTCGTGCGTACGTACGGAATACCGTCTCCACGACGCGATGAGATTCATTCTCCATGTTAACCATTTAAGAATGATTATAATGTATATATAAGAAATAATAATGAAATATATGACATTATAAAGCTACTGGATTTATGTATATATATACATATGTATGTCATCTACTTACTTCCATTTCAAGACAATAAGGAAAGGAAAACAGCGTTCATGCGTACGTACGGACTACCGTCTCCATGAACGGTGTTTTTCATTTTATTTATCTACCTATTATATATATACTGAATATATATGATATATAAATCATATTTTATATTCTGGAAGTAAGTAAATCATGATATAAGTAATAATGATGTCAAGAACAACAAGTCAAAACACCTACGATAAATGAAACGATTTTACCCAAAACGCTTCTTTAACATGGAATTTACAAAAGAACGGGTAATATAATGTCATAAGTGAACCATATATGATATCATAACAATGAATATGATTCTTTAATAAGTCAATAACATGATTTAAATCATTATACAGGAGGTTCGGACACTTACAAAGAAAGTCGGACCTAAGGTAAGGGAAATATCACAATCTCATTTTTATCCGAGATTGTTTATTCGTAAGTATTTACTGGGGTGTATTTTATCATCCACATCCATTTTCCCTAAATATGTAATATTTTTTCCATCCACTTGAAATAGTTTAAATCCAATTTTACCCTTAGGTGAGTTTTTAGTAAAGAATATGAAAGGAATCTTTTGTCGTTTTTCCGTACGAGGTACTTTTTGACTTTTTCGACAAAAGTACGAAGAATGTTTTTTTTTAACTTATACGGCAAGAATGGATTTTTAAAATATTATTTCCAAGAAGCTTCCTTTACAAGTTTTCAAGTTTATTTTTAATCAAATTCTTTTAGTTTAAAGTTGTATGACATGTTAAGAAAGGAAAAATGTTTTTGAAAAAGAAAGGATATTTTCCTCAAGAATGGAGTTCAAGTGTTTTATCAAAATTATTTTCCATCTAAGATAATAAAAGAGTTCTGTTTTTATCCCTATTATTACATGGATTTGATTATGTTGTGATGGAATTATTTTTATGAATTCCTTTATCTTATATGAATTGTTTTATGATGTCATGTTGTTTAAGAATCTCATTTTTATTACATGGGTTATGTGATGATGTAAGATTTATGATTATGTGGCACACATAAGAAAGGATTCATTATAAGATGGGTGGGACCTATATCTCCCTCCAATGCATTGGGTAAAGATTTCATATCTCATGAGATAGACATGGCTGGAATGGTAGGTTATACCGGTTCAGTGAAACAGGACTGAAACGAGGATTACTCAATTCAGAAAGGGACTTTGTCCACTAAGATAGTCTTGGCAATGAGTCTTGACTAACAAGAAATGATTCTCTATGATTATGTGTGTATGCCACAATGAGTAATGTTTTAAGTTATGGTTTCATTTTCACTACTATGATTTATCCCATGTTATGAAATTATGCTCTCTTTTGCAGGTTAAGATTTCCAAAAATGTTATGTTCTTATGAAAATTATGTGATTGATATTTCTTTTGTTTACCCTTACTGAGCATTTGAGCTCACCCTTTTATGTTTTCTTTTCCCCAGGATATAAAGAAAGGTTTTAGGTAAAAAAAAAGGAAGATCTTTGTGGGAGATTTTGAAGATCTTTCACCAGGATTAGAAGATTGCGTTCCGAGTTTCCAAAGACACTAAACTATTACGATCCTTGTGTGTGTGTTTTTGTTATGTACTAAGTATTCCGCAAAAGTAATGTAAAGTCCATGTAAGTCAGGCTACGGGTCTCTACAGTGTTGGAATCAACACGTGAAGAACTATAGATGGTTCAGGCTACGACGGAGAAGGTGCAAATCATCCAGGAGCAGATGAAGACTGCACAGAGTAGAAATAAGTCTTGTGCTGATAGGAGATGAGACCACTAGAGTTTGAGGGTGGCGACCACATATTTATACGGGTCTCACCTCGATGGGGTCTATGGAGTTTTGGCTGGGGCGGCAAGTTATCTTCGCATTTCATCGGACCTTTCTAGGTCCCTAGCAGAGTAGGCACGATGGTTTACCGTCTGGCCTTTCCACCTTAGTTACACCAAGTGCGTGACGTCATCCATGTATCTCAGCTGAGGAGATGTGTGCATGACCTATCCATCATCGTCGACCATAGAGAGCTGGGAAATGATGACGGGGCGACTTTCATAGGGTTCCAGTAGAGTTTGAGGATCGACAGGAGTGGGTCCTACGGGGATGGTCGATTCCTCTTGTGCGATTTCATTGGCTGTATGGGAACCTCTAGGAGAGAAAATGGGAGAAGGAGGCTCAGATGCATTCTCATTATCTTCTTTAGATTCCCTAGTTGGTGTTATATCTCTACGGGGATGTAAATCCCTGAGGTGGGAGTAATGTAAAGACACAGAAATTTCAAGGAAATTTTTTTCCTTAATTTCTTTGGAACATTACGAGTCTGTGGCTTCTAAACACACTTGATTCTGAGTTCCGGTGTGCCCAGAATCAATTTTTTAAGTTTATCTCAGGTACATTCAGTAAACAAATGATCGGGTTTTTCTATCTTTTGAACCGGTGCTCGGAATTGAAATCTGAGGGCACCGATGAACTCGCAGTGCCGGTAATTGCTTAAGGGGACCTTTATCGCAGTTGAGTTTTAAGTGGTTTGGGAATTATTAATTGGGGTTTTAGTTTAAAATTAATAAAATTATTGAAACAATTTCATTTTTGATCTTTGGAAGTTAAACCCTCCCATAGGAAGCTGTTGGTGGGGCCCACAACCACTCAACTTCCCATGTGTGGATAAATGAGAGGTGGGTCCCACATAAGCCCCAACCTTTCATCTCTCATAACTCTCCCCAATTAACTCCCCCCTCCTTTTTTACGACAACCTTTTTATTTATGAGTTCTCTTCACCTTCCCCTCTCTCCCTCTTAAATGTTTTCCAACACTTATTAATAAATGAATTCAACCTCTTCTAATTAATGGGTTGAGCTACTCAATTAAATAATTATATGAGGTGTCATGAATTATTATTAAATATTTTGAATTGCATGGCACCAATATAATTATGGAGAGCCTTTTTTTTATTTTAAGATTTTACTTTTATTTTGACGGTTTGGGAGAATACACATTCTTCTTTCGACAAAGAACGCCTCCGACGAAGGAATTTCTCCCTCAACGAAGAACGGTTCTTCTTCCGACAGATCTCTAATGAACGACGCTTGAGTCGGGATCAAAGGCCTTTGCAGAAGCGATGAACGCCAATGAGCGTCATCACCTTCATATCCTCCCTTGCGATGACGTCAACTAGTCGACGTCCACCCATTCGCGATATCGTAATCAAATGGTGAACCTTGAGGTAGGGGTATTGTTTTGAATTTATCCTTACCTTTTTTAGGAAAGAACGATGAGCGCAGACCGACCTTTTCCTGGTTGATCTGCGGATCGCTCGTACATGCGGTTTGGATGTGGGGTTATTTTTCCGGTTTGGATTTGAGTTTGAATTATTAAATCTTGATTTAAAACTTCTAACGCGGTGGACTCGGGATGAAGAACAAACCCGGCTCTCCACAGATTGTTTTTTTGAATGCGTATTGATGGGTGATGATAAAACGGGACAGAAACTATGTATGGAAGCCATCTCAGTGAAGAACGGGTCCCGTGAGAGCTGCAGGCGCAGACGGCGGGCAAAACGGACCACCAGAGCACGTCTGGTGGTTGGCGGAAGGCGCTGTCGGTGTGCCACGACAGCACGGCGGCGCCGGCGTCTGGCGGAGCAGACCGCCGCAGCTATGCCACGGCGGTGGAGTAAAACTAGAACAGCTTTTCCATTCTGGAAAGCAGGGAGGTGTGGCACAAAGCCACACTGCTGGCTGAGCCAACGCACCCCCCCCCCCCCGGCCGGGCCGGGGCGGGCCACGCAGTCTGGACTGTGCCGGGCGGGCCATACTGCGTAGGCCGGGCCGAGCCACGCCAGCTGGGTCGGGCAACTCCAGTCGGGCCGGACCTGGACCCGAGTCGGGTCGACTCGGTTCTGGCCGACCCAGGGGGTGTTGGGCCGGGTCGGACCGGACCCAGACCCCCTATTTTCGGACTGTTTTCAGTTAAATGGACATAACTTGAGCTACGGACTTCCGATCTATGCACCTTCAGTGCGTTGGATTCCTTGTATCAAGATGGTCATTTTGGTATATTACACTCAAGGTTTTGGTGAATTTTGGGTATGGCCGGGTTGGTTTGAACCCGAAACCAACCGGGCCCTCGGAGTGGAAATGCTTATAACATGAGGACCGGACATCCGATTTACATGTCGTCGACTATGTTGGATTCCTCTTGAAGAGATGGTTCTTTTGGAATACTCCACTTGATGTTTGGGTGTAGTTGGACTATGGTCGGGTTGGTTTAGCTTATATATTAACCGGGCCCCTGGAACAGAAAATCCAATAACTCTCAGACCGGAAGTCCGTTTGACGAACCGTCTGTGGCATTAGTAATCTCTTTGAGAAACGGTTACTTTGAGTATACCCCATAGGATTTCAGGGTAGAGTTGAGATACGGTCGGGTTGGTTTGTACACGAAACCAACCGTGCCCCGGGACAAAAAGGCTAATAACACACAGACCGGGCGTCTAATTAACGCACTGTCTGTTGCGTTGAGACCCCTATGACGAGGTATTCCTTTGAGATACTTCTTCGTGGAACTTTGTGACACTTGGAGTGTTGACCGGTAGCTCGTGGAGTAGATCCTCCCAGAGACGAGCATATGGAGTACGGTGACCTTGTAGCTGGCTGAGACCTGATGACTGCTTGTCCGATTCATATCGGAGTGACTTGTATAGCCCAGTGGGGAGCACTACTTTGTGAGGTGGCAGACCCATAGCATAAGAGCACTACTTTGGGAGGTGGAATACCCACGGTACTTGACAGGAGGAGTACCTCTGTAGGCTAGTAGGGGGAGCGCTACTGTGTTGGGGCGGCAGACCCATGGCGGGGAGCACTGCTGTGTTGGGGTGGCAGACCCACGGTACTCGACAGTGGAGGAGTACCTCAGTAATATAAGGTTAGTTATTAGCACCTCAAAGTCAAGACATGACTACTGCACTCGACAGAGGAGGAGTTCTCCAGCAGCCATGTTTTCGTTATCGTGAATAAAAAACCTGGTTTGAGCTGAGTCAATGACCTTTGTGTTTACCTCATGATTGAGATGGGTTACTTGATAACTTAGGTATATGTATGGTCATATACCTAATTAAAGGTTATCTATTGAGATCTTTCTTTGTGGTTTATCCTTGTTGGTTTTAGTGAGACCTTGAGGGTCTCAGGGTCCCTACTAAGTATCGTTATACTCTCCCTTGCACGAGCTATGCCCGAACCTCGTTGTGTTGGTTGCAGACGACGGACAGCAATGGTCGTGGTTGAGTATTGTAGAGATGGACGGTACCCGGTGGTGGATCTCATGACGAGTCGGTACCTAGAGGAGACGGATAGACGTGGAGTTCCGAGGAGGACATCTGTACCTACCCTTCAGGTAGGAACCTGGAGGACGATCCAGGAGCCGATTCACCTTTCAGTTGTTTTCCATTTTAGTTGTACTTTCTTTCTGTTGTAGTTATACCTTTCTGTTGGGCTTGTATTTCCAGCCCCTTTGTACTTTCATCATACCTGTTGCTGATTTACTTAGTGGTTTCTTCCTCTTTTTCTCTGATTGTGTGTGTGTTTATGTTTCATAAAGGCAATCCCTTTCATTTTTATCGGTATTTACACCTTTGGTACCAGTCGCCAGCCCGTGGCCTATGGAAGGCGGGCATGGGGAAGTCACGGCACGGGCCCCGAGGACGGGTCGTGACAACAGTTATAAATTAATTATCTTGAAAAAATATATCAAATCCCCAAGTAATATAAGAGAATATATTATAGAGTTGATATAACATAATCCAATAAAATTTGGATAGGTTCATGTGATGTTTACACATTTTATTTTGGTTTAATCCCTTAAGATATATTAACATTAATGGTGTTAATATATTTTTAACTCTTAAAGGGTGATAATTTTGCATGTAATGTAACTATTATCTCATAAATGGAAAATGGATGAAATTTTTGACCTTATATTATCCCCTTTTTCATATTTCAATATTTTAATGATTTTATGTAATTTAATATAAATTAATTTTAATAGATTATTATTATTGTCAGTCATGACACTATTCATTTCATTTTAACTAAAATTTATAAAGATAATTTTTTAATTTGAATCTAACAATTCTTACCTATATCAACATATCATATTAATATATGAAATTCCTAGAACACTATAACTAACTCAAATTATATAACTATTAACAATTTTAAAATAATTTATTTCATTTTTCTATAATTTGAATAAATAATGTATTAGTGTTGCAAAAACATTTAGGTTAATTATTTAATTAATTAAAATAAGAAATAAATTTCAATAATGAAAATATTTTCATTAGTATTAAAATATATATTTATATTCATTCATAACTTTTTATTTTCCCAATGTGGACACATAATAGATATTTAAAAGTAAGAGTGTCATTTTCTATTTTCCATTACTTTAAATATTATATAGGTAATTTTTATAAAAAATTGTCCTTTAAATTTTTAAATTAGAGCCTAATGTAATAAGGGTATAAATTAAATCATCTAGTAAGTATTTTTATGGAAATTGGTGACCTTTACACATAGTTTTAGCCTAGGTAAAATCATTTTACCCTTTACCATGGTGATCAATTTGACCATAATTACTATTTATAATGCATAAAAATAGACTTATTAACTAAATTTGAACCTCTTGATTTATTATACTGAATAAAGTTTTCCAAATTCAATACCTATAAGTGTTAGAAATTAATTTTAGAAATAATTCTGTAAAACCTAATGGAAATAAATTTCAGAAAAATGCAGATTTAAACATAAAACTGGATTTATTCATATCTCATTCATAATAAAAATATTAGATGAATTTTCAACATTTGTTTTAATATATAGTTTACAAATTTCATTAAAATATTTCACCAACTGTGATTAATTTAATTTATAAAGATAAAAACACAAAATTCTCATAAAAGTAAGTTTCTGAAAAACATTATTTTACCTTCAAATGGTTTTTGTTTTTATTTATATTCAAATTATAACCAATTAATTTAGTGTGTAAACCATATACCTTTAATATTTTTAGTTATTCCTACTCATACGCAACAATTTCATAGCTATGTTATAACAGTATATTGTATTAAAGTTTGTTGAGACTTGGGGTTCCATGTACTGTAATCTATCAATGAGATTAAATTTATTTATAAAAAAATTTATCATAAATTATTGCAATGTTACAAATTTTAATTTATAAAATCCATGAAGATCATTTTATTAAGTCAATAAAAATTTTATAAGAACTAGTTTTCATATATATTGTTAGTTAAATTTAAGCACTATGAAATTTAGTTTTGGATTTATTTTAATTTCACTTAAATATTATTTAAGAAACTACGATCATATTAATATAATTATAATGAATAACATTGATAATGTTTTCATGTACATAAATTTTATGCATAAAAATACAAATTTCATAAATACAGGTTTTTACACGTTTTGCGAACTAATTTTAAGATTAATTTACATACACATAAAATGATAATTTATTAAAATGATTCTTATATTTTAGATTATAATTTTATCACTATTTTATATTTAAAAATTCTGTTTTAGGTACACTTTTTTGTTGTAATAATTTATTCTAATTACCAAGATAATGGTGGAATAATTATTTTAATTACTATTTTAACAATTTTAAGGAACTCATATTGAATAAATTAAATTCAAATCCTTAAAATAATAAATATAATATGTTTTTTAAATACATAAATAATTATATTGACACTAATTTAATTATTAATAAGTACTAAATAATATTAAAACCTATAATGATCAAAATGACATTTTTATATGAAAAACATTTTTCACCACATTATCTTTTTTAATTAAATATATAATTTATAATATATAAAAAATATATTATATTGATTATAAATTTAGTTCCAGAACACTCAGATTTAAAAATATGTGAAATTTTATATTTCAAATAAAACATAAAAACACATAGTTAAAATCAGGCTACCTTTCTTTAAATTTACAAGAGTAAAATGTAAAAACTTAATTGAAAAACCATATAACACTTTTATAACATCTTTATAAATAATTTTTTTTAGTATTTATTAACCCAAATACATACTGTATTAAATTATTTCAAAACATCGGAGCCATTAACCATAGAATACTGTAATGATACTAATACAATAGTATTGGTGTTTCCAAAAGTTTCATTTTCCTCTATTAAAAAAGTTGATCACATAAACCATTTAAAATAAAAACATATAAATTGAATTAATCAATTAAATCAAAATTTCAACCCCTAATATAACCCCATCCCAAAAAAATATTCCCCTATTCAGTAATTTTTATCCCAATCTCTTCAATTTTAGGTGGACTTCTAAGGGAAAAATCCAGTGTCCAGTGTATGGATTGTCTTATTGTTATGATTTTTATCCAAATATTGGCCATTAAAATATAATATCACAATAATCAAACAATTAATTAAGTATAATAAGTGTAATGATATTTTTCATATTAATTTTACAATACTTATTTATTCATTTCTGACCACTTAAAAAAATAAAAGAATATTTTAAGTGTGTTGCATGAACTACTGCCTCAATGACGTAGCGTCATTTTTTTCATAACCAACTTTGATAAATGGTATTAATTTTAGAAATTATGGATAAAAAATATATATCATATAATTATTATTCTAATATATCAATTTAATATCCACCATCACCCCTTTTAAGCATTGAAAAAATGGAATTTTCAACGTGGATAGGTTATTTTCTCACATCCATGATGAAATGTTTTTCATTTGCCATCTGGATTTTCAAACATTGTCTAAAAAATTTAAAATATATTTCACCATGATAAATATTAAAAAAATAATATCATTATTCTTCCATTATAATTATATTATTTTAAAATAAACACCTCATTAACCATACACACCAATCGAGTTAAAGCTCGTTAAAGTTTGGGTGTGTTTAGCCACCAACATGAACGATTCTATAAATATATTTTTTGGATAAATATGGAAGCAAGAAAATTATATTATTATATTATAATAAAAATAAGTATTATTATATGGTTATAGAAATATTATATTATATATTTAACTTATTATTAAAGTTTCATTTTTTATTCACTAAAATCACTAAAATAAAGTCATATCAATTCAATTTTCACACTACATATCTAAAAATCTTATGGAATTAAATAAGAAAATTTTAAATAAATATAAGGAATATATTAAAAAATAATAAAATATATATTATTTTTCAAACTAGGATCAAATTTACATTTATCAAACATGCACATATTAGTAAAAGTTATTAAGATCCGATAGTAAAACTATGATAAAATAATTAATGTATTCAGGATAAATAATTATCATTAAGTATTATAAAAGGGAAATAATTATCATTAAGGATCTAAAATAGTTTTTTATGTAAGTTATTTTGTTTACAGTAGGTTAGAGTGCCATCAGTTATGCAGGGAATCATGGTAAGGGTTTTATCTGAAATTTTCTTTCTTTGAGATACACATTCTTTTATTCACCTAATTTCATATAAATGGTGTGTATAAAAAATATTGTTTGTATAATATTATTATTTATCTTTACAATGAAATTAAACCATAAATTACAAATTATCTATCTCTCTTTCAATGTTCTTTTAGTTAGAACATTTCTAAATCTATAAGGGGTTTTTGTCTCAATTTCACTTTTTTGAGACATTTTTTTATGTTATAGACCAATTTTTTATTTAAATGGTGTATAAACTATAAAATAAAGTATTTTTACATAATAAATTATCTAATTAATTGGATGTATATAACCATATGATTTTTAATCTTCTAATTTAATTATGATTAAAAAAATTCTAATGATATAATGGGTTTTCTTGAATTAATTTTTTGATTGGATCAATGCCTTTTATACAAGAATATAAATGTCATGAATTCTTTTATTATACCCAATACATTATTTTATTTGTAATTTCATTTTTTCTACTGAAATTACTTCTCTTTATCAATACAAAACTCTTTTCTAATTTTTTTTTTCAAAATAAAAGTGAATTGTAGTCAAGGTTCACTCCAGTTTTTATCAATTCATATTTTCTTCTATGACCATATTTCCCTTCATTAAAATTTTGTCCATAATTTTTATAAAGACAAAATGTATTATTTTAATATTATTTTCATAATTATTTACCCCTTATGTAAGGGATAATTTAGTGACATTTTAATGACCTGGATTTTCAATTAAGTTATTCCAAAATGTGATAAAGCAATTTCCATCCTTTATAAATCAAAATGTTTTCTCATAAACTAGACATTTTCATTTTATTACCCTTATTTATTTTTTATTCCACAATTATAAAATATTACATTTAGAATTAAATGTTTTAAAATAACCTTCATTTCATTTTTTTTGAAAACCCCATTCCCTTACCGAGTCTATATTATTAATGATTTTTTTAAGAGTAAATTTTTTAAGTATATTGAATTATCCTTTTTGAAACCATTATATCATTAAGGGATATTTTATTTATAACTCATTATATTGTTTTTTCTAAAATAATTCTCTTCTTTGGGTTACTGTAGAAGCATTGTTTCAGGGCACTGGAGTAGTACTGTAGCAGCGGCGGACTCTAGCAGCATTGAAACTATAGTGGTGGAGGTACTGTAGCAGTAGTGGTACTATAGAAGCACGGATATTGTATCAGTTCTATTCATCAAAGTGTCATTTGGGCCAAAAATGGGATTTCAATCCTAGTACTTAGGCCACTTGGTCTTGCGCCTTTGGGATATGTAATGGGTCTACCTCTACCCATTCAAAAGAGGCCTTTACTTTAATAATAAAATGAGGCTTCAGCCCTAACCTTTAAAAAAAAGGGAATTTGTAACTCAAAATCATTTATTTGAGTTACAAAATATCTTACTCAACATAATTTTTCTAATAATTTCATTTTAAAATGTTGTTATCATTTTTAATTCATTGAAAAAATTAATTTTTAGCCAACTCAATTTTCCTGAATGGTTTTATTTTCATATTTATTAAAAACGATGAATTTTTTAAAATGACTTATAATCATGACTTTTTGAATGCTGAATACAAGATGTTCTCAAAAATATATATTTTTTTATGAATTTTGTATTATTATAAAATGATATATATCAATTGAAGTTATGTTTTATTTTCTCCCTATATTATTATTTTATTATGAGAATAATTTTGGTGGAAAAAAATCAGTATCATGATGTTGTTTAGAAGTATTATGAAACCCATATTCTTTCCTTGGGCTAGTTTTTTTTTTGAAAATTTAATTATTTCCATACTGATGTTCTATGAAACCCATTTTTTCTATGGTTTCATTAAATTATTATTTCTAAATATTATGATCCCCATTTTTTTTGTTAATGTTATTTTATGATGTGATATTTTTTTCAAGTGAAAGATAGATGTATGGATAATGATATAGGTGGGACATATATATCCCTCCAAATAATTTAGTAAAGGATCATATCTCATGTGATAAAAATGTTATATAATTAGGATAGTAAGTAGATAGTTTCACAAAGGTGATTTGATAGTGTAAATATCTACTCATAAATTTATGAGTGAATCAGTTGGTGAGTTTCCATGTTCACAAAGATAAAAAATATTATGTTTATGATTGTGGATCATTCATTACTACACTCATGGTTAATATTATATGATTCAAGTTTTATTTTATCATGAAATGGTAAAAGTTTAATTATTTTTTGATATTATGTATAATAATTCTGCTTATTGTTTACACTTATTGATTTATGTTATTTTAAAAAATATCATTTTTTATTATTATCAACATTTTTATGATCTAACAGTTAAGGCTACTTTCAAGTTATCTATTACTGATTTTTTGAGTTCAAACTTTTATATATTCTCCCTTTACTATTATTTGAAGGTGATTCTGACTCGTGTAATGTCATAGAGTGGATTTAGGATATGGATAAAATTTCAAATCATGTGAAATAAGTGTGTTAATATTTCTAGTCACCAAAATAATAAAAATTTAGGATCTTAGCTTCTAAGACTATTTTTTGATATCATAATTAATACATGCTATTTTTGTATTATTTATATATATTTATGTTGGGTAAATATGGTTTTCATTAGAGAAATGTTTAGTTATTTTAGCTATTATTTTAGTTAATTGTTTACACTAGTTTAGAAAAACAATAGTAAAAACTCAAATGATGAGTCTACGTATGATTTAATGTCCTGAAATTTTGGTAATGTCCTAAGTAAGTGGTTTTTCTATCAATAAATCCATGTCTAGATACGAGAAACTAGATGCATCTATGGAAAAGATGCTTATCAGGTTAATCAACCTAAAATGGGATGGTTGTTAATTGACTTGATAATCACCCTGATTCATAATGAATATAATTAAGACTACATATTTTTGTATTCACACCAAGGTTATATGCTTTGGTTGTCCATATAATCATTATGAACAACTATAAAGGATGGATTTCCAAGTTTTATTGAGTAAATAGGTTGAGGGGTGTAAGATAACAGAACATAAATAACCAAGGACAAACTATGATTTATATCGGTTTATCTAAAGGAACTATTGGAAAATGTAAAAGTGTAAACTAGTAATACTTTTAAAATTTAAATTTCAATATATTTTTATGGTAATATTCCATTATTGTAAAAAAAATTCACTTATTTCATCTATTTTGGTTTTAGTAATGGATTGAGAATAGAAGGAACCATGCTTGTGAGGGTCATTGTGAATATTTCCTCAAAGAAAAATCCATTTAAATTGGAGTTTCAATAAGAAACCATGTGATTGTGCTAAACTAGCTATTAAAAATATGGTTAATAATTTAAACATATTTGAAGTCCCATACACACTGATGAAGAGAAATAAAAAGTCTTATGAAAGATCATGTAATAATGATATGGAATTGAAGAAATGTTCAATTTCTTATATTTAAAATATATGGTAAAACACACCAAGGGAATTTCCTTAAAGGGATTAAATGGTGTTTTACTTATGGAATAGAGGTTTATATATTACTATAAATATAATAATAAAATAAAGAGTTAAGTTAACATGGGTAAAGAAGATAAACTCATCCTATAGAACTGCTAATTATTCAATGCCTTATGTTTGGAGAAATTATGAATTATTTAATTTGATTTCCCAATCCAAGGATTAGTATGGATGGTATGAATTCACAACATTCTAGACCTATAGATAATGGAATATTCTATGTAATGACTTTCGATAAAGAAGATAGTGGTAATTTTGTTTCACATACCCTTGACCTAGAATTAGTGGATTTATTCTAGTTTTATAAACCCTATTACATATAAGTTGTTTTATAATAACATGAAGTTACCACCATTACTGATTTTTATTTCACATAAAACATTTAGTGGTATGATAATTATTTTTTTAGAAGTAAAATTTATTCAAATAATAATATCCTCTGCTAAAAAATGATTCAAATTTTAAAATATAATTGATATACTAAAATTTACACCACATTTATTTCCAAAACATCGAAAAAACACATTCTAAAACTACTATTACCATCAATTAGTTTATGGAAAACTATAAATTTTCTAAGAAGAAAACAAAATCCATCACATATGCATTAATATCTAGTTTTTAGATACATTTATTTTAAATTTCTATGGATAAATAAGGGTTTTATATACTTTACTCCAATATTGAGGATTAGATGTCATTATAAATAATATCTTGATTCATGTTAATATTTTAAATACCATTATCTATTGATGTAAGTAAATTATTATTAAATTTAATGGGAAAATTTTATTTATAGGTATTGAATGTAAGGATTAGAGATTATAGATTGTTTAAAACACATACTATGTTCTATAAATTTTGTCACAAACTACACCCAACATAAACGATCCACAACATATTAATCAAACATTATTAATAAATTTATTTTAAAAACTAAAATGGTAAATGATAAATATTTATCACTATTAAAAGGTAAATAATTAATATATTTTAACATTTAAAAGGTTATTTTCAATAAATTCAATTTTTTTATTTAGTTGGTTTTTCTAATATTTAATGTTTAAAATTTTCAGAATTTAAATTTTATTACGTAAACTTTTTTTGATTCCTCAAAATAAAATTACCTTATGATGGATTTCTGATATTTTTCTTAAATTATTAAATTTTATGTAAAGAGCCAAAAATGGAGATTATGATAATACATTCACTTTTATATAAATTTGATGTTCTTTAAATATATTGGATATAAAAAATATATATTTATAAATTTAAGTAAACATTATAAATGTACTATTTTCAATTTCAAAAATCCATGAATATCGTATTATAGAATTGAGTAATATTTTATGATAATTATTTTTCATATATTTATTTCATTAAATTTATCCATAGGGAAATTTGTTTTTAAATTTATTTTAATTTCAAAATTCTATTAATTAAAAAATTATATTCATTCTAATATAATTATAGTAAATTAAACTTATAATTTTTCCCATACAAAAACTTTTATCTTGGGAATATAATTATCTTAAGAACTGATTTTATGTGTTTCATGATATAAATTTAAGATTAATTTCCCAACTTATAGTGTTATTTTTATAAAAATATTCTTATATTTTAGGTAATAACATTAAAATTACATAATATTTAATATTTATTTTTTAGGTTTAAAATTTAGATTATTATGATTAATGTTAATTACCATGATAATGGAGAAATAATTATTCCAATTATTATTTTAAGAATATCAAAGAATTTATATAATTGAAATTATATTTTAATAATTTAAATAATGATTATAATATTATTTATAAACACATAAGTAAATATACTGAGACTATTTTATTTTTTAATCAATACTATATTTTTTTAAGAATCCATAATCGTAAAAATGTCATTTTCCAAATAAAAAGTTTTTCTTTACATTTCCTGCTTTAATTTAAAAGTTAATTTTATAATATTTATAAATATAATTGAATTAAATAAAGGTAAACTTTAGTTCCATTTCACACACACAAACATATATATATTATTTTATATTATTATAAAAAATCATAAAATCATTTAGTTAAAAACTAGATACCTAGTTTAAAATTAAATGAGTGAAATGTAAAACCATAATGCTAAAAACAGTATAAAATATTTAAAAAAAATTTTCAATACCTTATAAATCATTATCAACCCAAATACACCATGAAAAAAATGATTTCAAATCATTGGATCTATTGACCATGAAATAGTGTCATGGAATTATTAAAATGTAAAGGGTGTTTTTAAAAGTACTCATTCCCTCTCTTATCAAATGGAATTAGTTAAAATCCTTAAAATACACACCTATACTTTGAATTCCTCCTTGAAAAACTGAAATTTTTATCTCCCTCTAACCCTATCCCACAAATATAATCCCCTAGTCACCCATAGTTTTCTTAATCAATTCAATTTTAAGGGGTATTCCAAGGGAAAATCAAGTTTTTAACATAAGTATTATCTTCTTCTAATTTTTTTAATTTTAATAAGAATCATAAATATATTTTATCATCACAATTATATGATGAAATAAGTATAATAATTATATTTTTTTATTTTTTTATGTTTTTATACAATTTTTACAAACCATATTTGTTCATTTCCTTCCACTTATGAAAACAAAAGAACATCGTTAGTGTGATGTGTGAACTACCACCTCCAGGAAGCAATGTTGTTTGTTTTCCATTTCCACCTTTAATGGGTAGTATTAATAATTATGCTAATGAATAAATATTATATATCTCATATAATAATTATTATTATTATATTTGTATTTAATATCAACAATCACCCCCTCTCAAGTGTTTACAAACAAGAATGTTAAATGTAGGAATGTGATTTCTCCAGGCTCCGCGATGAAACATTTTCCATCCTTTTTTAGATTTTCATATATTATCTAAAAATATTGTAATATGGTTTATATTAATATTAAAATAAAAATAATATAATTATTATTTTTTATAATAATATTAAATTCAAATAAAAAACACCATAACCATACTAACCAATCTCGTTAAAGAGGGTTTATATTATAATCATTTTAACTACCAACATGAATGATGATTTAAAAATATATTATGGATAAATATGGGAACATGAAAAATAATAATATTATATTATAATAATAAAATAATTAATGTTATATGGTTCTTTAAATATTATATTCGTTATTTAACTTATTATTCAATTATAAATTTTCATTCATTAAAATAACCAAAATAACCCGTTACGAGTTTGGTTTTCACACTATGTATCCAAAAAAATATGGAATGAAATACTTATATTGAAAATTAATATAATATATATATTAAATAATCTAAAATGAAATAATAATTATGAAATTAATAACAAATTATAGGTAATTATATCAACATTATTTAACATGAAAAAAGTATCCAAATTTACTAACACTATATAGTGAAAATATGTTATAATTAATTAATGTACACGTAATAAATAATTTACACTATGGATTTTAAAAGGGTTAAATTTAGGATTATGGTTATTAAATTGGTCATTATAATTAATATATTTATTTTATATGAGGTTAGAGTGTCATCAACTCTTAAAAATATGTAGGTTTTTTATCTTAAATTTTGAGTCATATGTAGAAAGATTCATTTATGCAGCTAATTTGGGGTGTATATGACATATTGGTAATTTAGTATCATTAAGTATATTATTCATGGTATTTTAACATCAATTTGAATCCAAATATATTTCAATGGGATTTTATTTAGAACATTTCATAAACCATAAGGGTTTTTTGTTATTAACTTCTCTCCATTGAGATATATTTTAATTTTATAGACAAATTTATTATTTATTTGGTGAATATACTTCCAAATAATGTATTTTTACATAATCAAGGATTTAATTCATTTTATTTACAAAACATATAATTTTCTATCTTCCAATTACATATGATTGAAAATTTATTAAATTTATTAGAAGTTTTCATGAGTTAATTATTTAGAATGGTTCATAGACTTTCAATGAAAGAATATAATTCTCAAGAGTTAGTTGATCCCACCATATCCCATATTTAAGAGGGTATTTAATTTTTTTCTTTAGGAAAATTAGTTCTCTTTATCAATACACAATTATCTCTTAAAATAATTTCAAAAAATAAAAGTGTATCGTTGATAAGGATAACACATATTCTTACTAACAGATCATTTCTTACATTTCCATATTTTTCATCCTACAAATGTTATCAAATTTTTAAAAAATATAATATGTATTATTTTATATGATTTTCATAATTTATTACCCATTTTATAAATCATAATTTAATACTCTTTTATTTATGTGGGTACTCAATAATATTATTTAAAAATGTGAAAAAGTTTTTCCCATCATATCAAAATAAATAGTTTTATCATCTACTCCACAATTTTAATTCAGTTACACATATGTATTTTTGAAGTCTCTATTAAGAAATATTATTTTTAAAAGTAAATTTTATCATTTTATTTTCACTTCATCTTTTTGAATAATTTATGTCTTTATCAAGTCTCAATTATTAGATCTTATTTCGAGATTAAAAATTTTAAAATTATTTTCAATTATACTAACTAAAAAATTAATGTTTTTAAAGGAACTTTTTTTGTGCTATTTATAATAAGGTTCATTTTACCCTTGATCCATGAATTCTAACATCTATAAGGGACTTGGTAAATCAATATAAATTCATTATGAAGTAATATTTATTATTATTGAACTTAAATTTATACATGAAATTACTTTTCAATTGATGTGTTGTTTTTATTTCTTGGAAAAATGTTTTTTTCAATAAGATTCATTTTCACTAAGAGATTTTGTTTTGTTTTTCATAAAAAAAGATAAATTTTGTAAAAAAAATACTGTTAACCATAAATTTACAATGATGATTACAAGATTATTTGAAAATAAATGTTTTTATGATTTTGTTTTAATTATTTTTTAATTATATATCTCAAATATTTTTATTATCCTTGTTTCACTATATTTTATTCTTTTATTATAATATTATATTGGGTAACAATGTTTTTAGTATCGAGAGGTTTAATTCAGGACATAATTTTTTTATATTACGAATCCCATATTATTTGCTTGGGTTCATTTATTTAAAATTGAATTATTTCTATATTTATATTCTATGAAAGCCATTTTATTTTTGTAGGATATTTATATGAAGATTTGAATATACACTAAAACCCATTTCCATTCTATGCTCCATTTTATCGTATGATTATTTTTTCAACTGGAAATAAATTTTAAGATTTTGTGATGGGTGGGATAGATATCTCCCTCCATTGAATTGGGTAAAAAATTATATCTCATAAGATTGAAAATTTATATTAATGAGTGAGAAATTAGTTGTGTTCCCAAAGGGTTAGTGAGACCGTGTTTCGCACTACTAATGGTTATATATGTGACCAAGATTATAGGTGTCTAGGTTTACAAATATTTAAAATCCTATGATTATTATTTTTCAACATTCCTTAATATAATCATGGAGCATGATATATACTTAATGATTAATTTTATCATGTCATAGTAAAAGTGCTATTTTCACGACCCATCCTCGGGACTCGTGCTGTGACTACTCCAAGCCCTCCTTCCATATGCTAGGGGCTGGCCACTAGAACCAAAGGCGTAAATACCCAAAAATGGGAAGGTATTGCCTTTATAAAGTGTAAGCATGCATAAACAGAGTACAAGATGGAAGAAAAACACTAATTAAAATTGTGTACAAAAGTGTGATGAAAAGTAAAAGGGGCCAGAAATACAATCCCAACTATAAAGTACAAGGAACTGGAAAGTACATGTACAACTGAAATAAAAGTAAACAGCTATTGGATCATCCACCAGGAAACACTACCTGAAGGGTAGGTAAAGATATACTCCTCAGTGCTCCACGTCCTTCTGGCTCCTCCGTGTACTGACTCATCGTATAGTCCACCTCCGAGTACCAAACAGTCCTGGTCCACTCAACCACGGTCAGCGATGTCTGTAATCTGCATCCAACAAAACGAGGTGTGGGCATAGCCCATGTAGGGGTGAGTATAATGATACTCATTAGGGACCCCAATACCCGCAAGGTCTCACAAAATCCAACAAGGATAAACCACAAAGTAAAAAAATCAATAGATAACCACACTTAGATATATGCCCATACATATACCTAAGTTATCAAGTACTTTGTCTCAATCATGAGGTAAACTCAAAAGTTACTGACTCAGCTCAACCAGGACTTTTATTCACATTGTAGAAACCATAGCTGCTAGAGAACTCCTCCTCTATCGAGTATAGTGGGCCTTCCGCCACAACCTGGCACTTCCCACTAACATTGGACTACTGAGGTACTCCTCCTGTCGAGTACCGTCGGTCTGCCGCACTCCCACAGAGGCGCTCCCCACTCTGGGTCTGCCGCCAACTACTAGGATCTCCCCCTAATAGCTTGCAGATGTACTCCTTATATCGAGTACTGTGGGACTACCGCCAACTACAAGGCGCTCCTCTGCCATGGGTCTGCTGCCAGCTACCAGTTTCTCCCCACAGGGCTAGTCGAATCACTTCGAGTCGAATCGGTCAATCAGTCATCAGGTGTCAGCCAACTACTAGCTCTTTGTACTCTGCTCGCTCGTCTCCTGGAGGGTCTGCTCCATGATATGCAGTTCTATACTCCAACAGTCACTAAGTCCCACATAAAAGTATCTCAAAGGTCTGCCATGTCATATAGGTCTCAATGCAACAGACAACACGTCAATCGGACGCCCGGTCTGTTAGCTATAAGCTTTTTAGACCCGGGGGCCCGGTTGGATTCGTGTACGGTCTAACCTGAAAGTATCTTAACATTACCTCAAACACCAGTGGGGTATACTCAATGGGACCTTCGTGCTCCAAGAAAACCAACATCACTGACAGTCCATCAAACGGTTGTCTGGTGCCAAAGATATGGCCAAAGGAACTAACAGTCAGGAGTGGGCCTGGGTCCGGTCCGACCCCATCTAGGTCCACCTGGTTTGACCTATCGGGTCTGGCTCAGGCCATTGGTTGGGCCATCCTTTTAGGTTTGGCCAAAATTGCTGGGCCCGGATCAGTGGCCTGTGAGGGCGGTTCGGCCCGGAGGTCTCAACGTCGGCGGCTCGGTCCGGAGGCCAGGGCCAGTTCGGCCAACGCTGCGAGGGGTGTGGCGCGAGCGACTCAGCTCGGAAGGCTGAGTCGGTATAGCCATCTATGTCGCAAGGGACGCCGCAGGCCATCTCAGGAGGTCGCGCGGCTTTGCCGATCCGGCCAGCAGTAGGGGTGCATCTCGGGTAGGCCAGCAGGGCGGCCGGGCAGGCCGGGTTGTGGCCTAGGCAGGCCGGTGGGGTGCCAGGAAGGCCACGGGCAGGGCTCACGGGGCACGGGTAGGCCGGCAGGATGCTGGGCAGGCCACGCGAGGCAAGGACAGGCATCGGTTAGGCCGCACGGGGGGCAGGCAGGACACCGAGTAGGCCGCGCGGGGCGCAGGCATGGCACCGGGCCGGCCACGCGGGGCTCGGGCAGGGCGGAAGGGCACCGGGTAGGCTGCGGTTAGGGCGCGCGGGAGGCCACGGGCAGGCCGGTTCGGCGCGGCTTGGGCCGGCGCGGGCCGGCAGTGCTCGGCTGGGAACACCAGTGTGCCACGGGGGAGGCGCGATTCACGAAGGCCGCAGGAAGCACAACCTTTGTCGTTGCCGCCTTGGTTGCCTCGTTTCCGCTTCAAAGAACACCACAAGAAAAAAAATCTACAGAGGATGTCGGGCCATGTGAGGTTGGCCTGCATCCTCCATGTTTAAGGTGGTATCAATTGTTTCATCAAGAAAAGAAGATAAACAACAATTATTTACATCACTTTGCATCGATTCCTTTCATTTTATGATGAGAAGAAGAAAAGAAAAGCATCAACATACAATATCCCCCTACATGGATTGTCGTGCGTCAATGGTGAAGTTTCGGGAAAAATATTTTTTCATCGTTCATCACATCTGCTGGACACTTCCACATCTAAGTTCACACGACGGTTGTGTAAGTGGATCCACGTCGGTAGGTGTACAGGGAAGAAGTCGAAGAAGGATCATCGTCGGCTTTCTTCGTTGGAAGAACGCGTTCTTCGTTCTTCATTTAGAGTATTCTATCTTCTCCCAATAATCCTCATTCCAAAATTCCACCCAAATTCCAAATGAAAATAATAGAAGAAAGAGCTTGTCTATTATTTTTTTCCACAACAATTCAAATTAGAGAATTAATTTAAGAGGCTCCCACTAATTAATTCATGAGAGTTGGCATGAATTAATTAGGGGAGATTGGAATAAATTAAATGTTAGGGTAATTGGCTCCATTATGGAGGGGTGGTCAAGGATTTTATCCCCATTTAATGGGGAGTTGAGTAATCAAGAGGCTATCCCTCCTTAATGAGGGAGATTTGAGAGGTTTTCCTCTCCTCTCATTAATAGGGGTTAATCCATGTGTGGTCCCCAACACATTAATCCTATAATGGGAGGTTTAGTTTAGATGGGCCCCACCACCACAACCTCTCATGAGAGGTTAAGGTGCGGTGGCCTCCCCTCCAACCTCCATGAGGAGGTTTTAACAACCACACACCAAATGGCGGCTCAAATAAAATAAATTATAGCTAAACTTTATTTTATTGTTATTTTTTTTAAGAAAACCCAAAAATTAACTTCTATCCTCGACTCACTACCGTCGAAGTGAAAGTCTTCTTAAGAGAAAATTGGCGCTGTGAGTTCGACGGTGCCCTCAGATTTTAATTCCGATCACTGCTTCAAAAGTTATTAAATCCCGCTCATACGTTTACTGAACGTACACAAACAAAACATCAAAAATTGATTTTGGGAACACTGAGCCTCGGAATAAAGCACCATAAATTTTCACAGACTCATAAAATTCCAATGTATTTATGAAAAATATTTCCATGGAATTTCTAGGTCTTTACATTCTCCCCACCTCAGGGCTTTACGTCCCCATAAGATACAACTCAAACTAATGGAACAAATGGGGGTACTGAGCACGCATCAGAGTCTCCCACTCCCATATGCTCTCCTAGAGGTTCTCATGCTTCCAATGAACGTGCACCATAGGTATCGACCATCTATGTAGGACCCTCTCTTTTTGATCCTCAATCTCCACTGTAACCTCCGTGAAAGTCATCTCATCATCGACGTCCACCTCTCCATGACCGATTATGTGAGATGGGTTGTGCACGTATCTCCTCCGTAGAGATACGTGGAAGACATCATGCACCTGGTGCAAATGAGGTGGAAGATCCAGGCGATAAGACACATCACCTACTCTGCTGAGGACCTGGAATGGTCCGATGAATCTCGAAGATAACTTGCTGCCTCAGCCAAATTTCTGTAGACCTCGTCGAGATGTGACTCGTAGAAAGACGTGGTCGCCATCATAGAACTTCAAGGACCTCCATCTCCTATCAGCATATGAATTCTTCCTGCTCTGTGAAATATTCATCCTCTACTGGATGATCTGCACCTTCTCTATGGTAGCCCGTACCATCTCTGGTCCCACCAGTGCTGACTCCCCTGGGTCTATCCAGCACAAGGGTGATCTATAAGGTTTCCTGTAAAATGCCTCAAAAGGGGCCACCCATATGATGGTGTGATAGCTGTTGTTGTAGGAAAACTCCAACAAAGGTAATTGATCCTCCCAACTGCGACCGAATTCCAGGACACAAGCACAAAGCATGTCCTCGAGGGTCTAAATGGTCCGCTCAGTCTGACCATCTGTCTGAGGATGGAAGGAAGTGCTCAGGAAAATTTGTGTCCCAAAAGCTTCCAACAACCCCTTCATGGCCGGGAAGTAAAGTGTGAGTCATGATCGGAGACAATATAAGAAGTTACTCCATGTAAATTCACAATCTCTTACATATAGAGGCATCCCAAGCTCTCTACCGAACCCTGCTCTCTGATTGGTAGGAAATGGGTTGACTTGGTGAGTCGGTATATGATCACCCAAATCAAGTCATGACCCCTAGATGTATGTGGAAGACCTATAATGAAGTCTATGGATATATCATCCCACTTCTACTCTGGGACCTCTAAAGGTTGTACCAAGCCTGCTGGTACCTGGTGCTCCGCCTTCACTTGCTGACAAGTGAGGCATCGAGAGACAAACTCTGTTATTGCCTTCTTCAAACCTGGCCACCAGTACTATCATCGAAGGTCCTGGAAAATCTTTTCCATGCCTGGATGTACTGCTAGAGGGGATGTGTGGAACACCCTCAACACTTCCTCCTAAAGTGACACTGGCACCATAGTACGTCCTCTGAAGAGGATGACGTGCTCCCCAACTTCAGAAAATCCATCAGGTGCATGCCATGTGGATATCTGAGCACGTCGTGTCTCACTATCAGTATCTCCACGTTGTGCCTCCCTCAATCGCTGATAAAGTGGAGGAGTGACTGTAAGAGACTGCAGAAAGGATGATTCATCTCTATCCACAAAGGATATCTGTAAAGCATCTAGCTTCTCTATCGCCTCACCTAGCAGTTGTATACCAGTTCTCCTACTGAGAGCATCTCCTACAATGTTCCCCTTTCCAGGAGTATAGACTTTCTCGAAGTCATATTCCTTGAGGAACTCAAGACATCACCTCTGTCTCAGGTTCAGGTCCTTCTGGGAGAAGATATACCTAAGACTCTGGTGATCAGAGTAGACTATGAAATGCTCTCCAATAATATTATGTCGCCACATATTCAAAGAGAATACCACTGCTGCTAAATCTAGGTCATGGGTAGCGTAGTTCTGATCATGTTGTCTTAGTTGAACCATAAGTGATCACTACTTGCTCCTACATTAGGACACACCCTCAGTCTGGTCCCTGGTTTATTGAAAAAGACTACGTACCCTACGCCTTCGTCTAGAAGCCTGAAGATGGGGGCACTAGTCAGCCTCTGCCTTAGATATTGAAAGCTCTGCTGGCATCTCTCTAACCACACGAAGGGTTTCCCCTTCTTTGTAAAGACTGATAGTGGTGCTGCAACTCTGGAGAAGTATGGAACGAATCTACAGTAGTAACCAGCCAAACCCATGAAACTTCGTACTTCCATCACACTCAAGGGTGGCTCTCAAGAATGTACCACCACAATCTTCGCTAGATCCACTGCAACTCCATCCTTCGAGATGACATGTCCCAAAATTTGAACCTATCAGATCCAGAACTGGCACTTCAAGATCTTACCATATAGATGGTGCTCTCGAAGTGTGTCCAGTACTACCCGCAAATGGTAGGTATGCTCCTCCTCAGTAGTCGAGTAGATCAGAATGTCTTTGATAAAGACTACGATAAAGCAATCGAGGTATGGCTGGAAGATCTTTTTCATGAGTCCCATGAACACTGCTGGATCATTGGTTATGCCAAAAGGCATAACCAAGAACTCATAGTGGTCATACCGACATCTGAAGGTCGTCTTTCTCACATCCTCATCTCTAACTTTGAGCTAGTGATAGCCTGATCTGAGGTCTATCTTCGAGAACCACTGTGCTCCCTTCAACTGATAAAAGTGGTCGTCAATACTTGGGAGTGGGTACTTGTTCTTCACAGTCACCTGGTTCAGGCGACGGTAGTCGACACAAAGCCTCAAGATCCCATCCACCTTCTTGGTGAATAGAATAGGGGCTGCCTAGGGAGAAACACTAGGTCAGATGAATCCCTTCCCCTATAAGTCCTCAAGCTGTACCCACAGCTCACAAAGCTAAGCGGGAGCCATCCAATATGATGGAGTTGATATTGGTACCATCCCGTGGTACAGGTCAATTTAGAAGTCCACCTCTCTGTGAGGAGGTAGACCTGGGACATCGTCTGGGAAAAAATTCGCCTAATGGTCCACCACTACAGGATAAGTCAGACTCTCCACATCAACTGCTCCAAGGGTAAGGCAAGCCAACTGATGAGTGATCGGTTGTACCCTCCTCCAAGTAAATCCATCCTATGCTGCAAAGACTCCCTTCTCACCAGTGAAGGTAAACTTGGTCCCATCCATGTGGACACACGGCACTTTTCACCTAATACAGTCGATCTAGGCATAGACTGTAGATAGCCAGTCCATACCCAAGATGACATTGTAAAGCCTCGACGCCGCTATGAGGAGATATCAGCTGAACCTCTCGCCTCCTATAGTAAGCTCACACTGCAGTCACCAGTGTGTAATCGTCGAGTCTTCTCTTGTAGGAGTCTCTAGTCATAAGGATCGAGCCAACGGCTCTGTCAGAATCTCTGAGCTCCAAACGAGGGTAGTGGAAATGAAAGAGTGACTGGAACGTGTGTCTATAAGAACTGCAACTATAGTGGAGTAGACACAGATCGTACCTCGAATCATCTTTTGAGCACCATGGTTATTAGCCTCAGCTTCCTGGAGCTGATCTCTCAACATTCCACCTACTCCCTGCGGTCGGGGTGGACCTCCTGGTGGTGGTGCCGGTAACACCTCGAAATGTTGCCCACCACCAGTTGCTCGACCAGCTCCTCTACCACGTCCGCTTACTCCCTGTAGACTGCCTCGATCGAATCTATGTCTCTACCTAGGCAGTCCATATACCATATGATGGTCATCCGAATGGCGGGTCGGATAGTCACAATCCATGTGACCATGCCTGCCGCATAAGTAACAATGCCCACTTCTGGCATGTCTGGCTCTGTCTCCTCTCCAGGTACCCCGCAAAACTGATTTTGAGTCATGCAGTCATCCACCTGTGGGTCTGGTTCTCTTGGATCTCTATGACATCTTTCTACTGCTAGCTGCAAAAGACTCCATTGTATGTTGACTAGTGGTGGGTCTCACTTCTAGAGAATGCTCAGCAAGGAAACTCTCCACTAAGAGGGCTCGCTCCAACTCCCCTTCCTATGTCAGGATGCTAAGCGAGATCACCATAGCTCTGATCTCTCACCGGATCCCCTGCTCAAAGGTCTGGGTACTGAAGAATGGGTCACATACCATATTTGTAGAGTAGAGGTCAGTGAACCTTGTTGATTACTATGACACCATCATGATACCCTGCTGTAGATGTAGTAGATCCTATATCTGCACCACACGTAGGGTGGATGGGAAAAACTCTTTCCAAAATAGGATCTTGAAGTCATCCTAGAGTAGCATCATCTCATCGGGCACCTAGAGCATCAGGCTCCACCATATGCCCGCTACTACCTGTAGAAGGCTGGCAGCAAGAATCACCATGAAGTCGGCTGGTGTCCCTACAAGTCAGAAGACTCTCACCACATCCTCTAGACAATCCTATGATGCTTGCGGGTCCATCTCTCCCCTAAACTTGGGTGGCCTCTGGCACTGGAACTCGTGCAACGCGCTCAAGCGGCGTACATCGTCTGCAGCTAGGGCTGGTGGCATCGGTGGCCCAACGGGGAGTGGTACCACTGGTGCCTCCACTGGTAAAGGGCCTTGTACTGAGGCCTCATCACTCAGTGGTCTATCTATGCATATGACTCTCGGGGCTCTAACTGTTCATCCACGGGGAGGCATCCTAAAAGAAACAGATGCGACATTGTCAAAAGATTATACCTGGTGAGCTGACCTAGTTGAGCTAACTTAAAGAAAAACATTTGAAAACACACATGCAATTAGTGTTTTCATGCACTAAGTTGGAAATCAGTATTCATGGTCCTGGTGTATGGATATGTTGTCTTCCACACCAACACTAGACTCCCTAAACTGAAAACCACACTCGGTACCCTTAACACTATTGCTTCACAGAAAATAAATATCAGATTCCTATGTTCTGCGGTAGAAACGACTCCTATAATACTAATTTGTCACAAACCATCCCCAGGACCCATGCCATGACCACCCCAAGCCCATCTTCCATATTCTAGGGGCTGGAAACTAGCACCAAAGGCGTAAATCCCTAAAACTTGGAAGTCATTGCCTTTATAAAGTGTAAGCATGCACAAATAGAGTACAAGATGGAAGAAAAACACTAAGTAAAACTATGTATAAAAGAGTGCTGAAAAGTATAAGGGGCCGGAAATACAAGCCAAACTGTAAAGTAAAAGGAACTGGAAAATACAAGTACAGCTGAAAGAAAAGTAAAAAGATGTCGGATTGTCCCCCGGGAAACCCTACCTAAAGGGTAGGTATAGATAGCCTCCTCGGTGCTCCACGTCTTTCCGGATCCTCTGTGTACTGACTCATCATATGGTCCACCTCCGAGTACCAACCAGTCCTGGTCCACTCATCCTTGGTCAGCGTTGTCCATCATCTGCATCCAACACAACAAGGTGCGGGCATATCCCGTGCAGTGGTGAGTATAACGATACTCTATAGGGACCCTGAGACCCTCAAGGTTCTCAAAAAAATCAACAAGGATAAACCAAAAAGTAATAAAATCAACAGATAACCACACTTAGGTATATTCCCATACATATACCTAAGTTATCATGTAATATGTCTCAATCATGAGGTAAACTCAAAAGTTACTGACTCAGCTCAATGAGGATTTTTATTCACATTGTCGAAACCATGACTGTTGGAGAAATCCTCCTCTGTCGAGTACAGTGGGCATGTCGCCATAACCATGTGCTTCCTACTATCCTTGGACTACTGAGGTACTCCTCTGATCGAGTATTGTGGGTCTGCCGCACTCACATAGAGGCGCTCCCCACTGTGGGTCTGCTGCCAACTACCAGGCTCTCCCCCTAATAGCCTGCAGAGGTACTCCTCCTATCGAGTACCACGGGTCTGTCGCCAACTACCAGGTGCTCCTCTGCGTGGGTCTACCACCAACTACCAGGAGCTCCCTACTAGGCTAGTCGAATCACTCCGAGTCGATTCAGTCAAGCATTCATCAGGTCTCAGCCAACTACTAGGTCTCCATAGTCCACTCGCTCGTCTCCGGCAGGGTCCGCTCCATGAGCTATAGGTTGATAGTACAACTATCAAAAAGTCCCACTTAGAAGTATCTCAAAGGTATGCCACATCATAGAGGTCTCAACACAACATACATCATGTCAATCGGACGCTTGGTCTGTTAGTTATAAGATTTTTAGTCCCAGGGGGCCAATTGGATTCGTGTACGATCCAACCTAACCGTATCTCAACATTACCCCTAACTCCAGTGGGGTATACTCAAAGGGACCGTCATGCTCCAAGAAACCCAGTGCCACTAATGGTTCGTCAAACGATCGTCTGGTACCAAAGATATGGACAAAGGAAGTAACAGTCAGAAGTGGGCTCGGGTCTGGTCCAACCCGGTCGGACCGACTCGGCCAAATCCAGCCTGGGCCGACCCGGTCTTGGTCAACCTGGTTTGACTTATTGGGTCTGGCTCAGCCAATTGGGCGGGCCAGCCTGTTAGGTTTGGCCCGGTCTGCTGGGCCCAACCCAGCGGACTGCAAGGGCGGTTCGTCCTGGAGGTCTCCGCGTAGGCGGCTTGGTCTGGAGGTCGGGGCCAGTTAGGCCAGCACTGTGAGGGATTCCACTCGGGAGACTCGGCATGGAACGCCGAGCCGGTTCGGCCAGCGATGCATGAGGGACATCGTGGGCCATCTCGAGAGGCTAGCACGGCTCTTCTGGTTCATCCGGGAGCTGGGGTACGGCCCGGGTAGGCTGGCGTGGCGGCCGGGTGGCCGAGCAGGCCGGGTGGTGGCCCGGGTAGGCCGGCGGGGCACGGGCAGACCGGCAGGGCATTGAGCAGGCCGTGTGGGGTGCGGGGAGGCCCTGGACAGGCCACGCGCGGCGTGGGCTGGGTGCCGAGCAGGCTGCGTGGGGTACGGGCAGGGCGTCGGGCAGGCGGTGTGGGGCGCGGTCAGGGTGGTAGGGCCCCGAGTAGGCTACGATCCGGGTTCACAGGACGCCGTGGGTAGGCCTATTTGGCGCGGTCTGGGCCGGCGCGGCCAGCGGTGTTCAGCTAGGAACACCTGTGTGTCATGGGGGTGGTGCGGTTCGCGGAGGCCACGAGAAGCACAACCTTTTTTATTGCCACTTTCTTCACCTCGTTTCCACTTCGAAGAACACAACAAGAAAGAAAAATCGACAGAGGATGTTGGGTTATGTTAGGTTAGCCTGCATCCTCTGCATTTAAGGTGGTATCAATTGGTTCATCAAGAAAAGAAGATGAACAACAATTAATTACATCACTTTGCATCAATTCCTTTCATTTGATGATGAGAAGAAGAAAAGAAATTCATCAACATGCAATAACCCCCTACCTGGATCAGCGGGCATCGATGGTGAAGTCGCAGTTAGAAGACGTTGTCGTCGTTCATCACGTCTGTCGCACACTTCCACATTCGAGTTCGCATGATAGTTGTAGAAGTGGCTCCATGTCGGTAGGTGTCCAGGTAAGAAGTCGAAGAAGGATTGTCGCCGGAATTCTTCATTGGAAGAATGCGTTCTTCATTCTTTATTGGGAGGATTCTCTCTTCTCCCAATAATCCTCCTTCCCAACTTCCACCCAAATTCCAAATGAATATAATAGAAGAAAGAGTTCATCTATTATTTTGTTGGCACAACAATTCAAATTGGAGAGTTAATTTAATAGGCTCCCACTAATTAATTCATGATAGTTGGTACAAATTAATTAGGGGTGATTGGAACAAATTAAATGATAGGGGAGTTGTCTCCATTATGGTGGGGGTGGTCAAGGAGTTTCTCCCCATTTAATGGGGAGTTGAGGGATCAAGTGGCTCTCCCTCATTAATGAGGGAGAGTTGAGAGGTTTTCCTCTCCTCCCATAAATAGGGAGTTAAGCCCCATTTGGTCCCCACCACATTAATCCTCTCATGGGAGGTTTAGTTTGGGGGTGCCCCACCACTATAACCTCTCATGAGAGGTTAAGGTGCGGTGGCCCCAACTCCAACCTCCATGAGGAGGTTTTAACCACCACACACCAAATGGCGGCTCAAATAAAATAATGTGTAGGTACACTTTATTTTATTATTATTTTTTTAATAAAACCCAAAAATTAACTTTTATCCTCGACTCACTGTAGTGGAAGTGATAGTCTTATTAAGCGAAAATTGGCACTGTGAGTTCAACGGTGCCCTTGGATTTCAATTCTGAGTACTGCTTCAAAAGATATAAAATCCTGCTCGTACGTTTACTGAACGTACCCAAAAAAAGATTTAGAAATTTATTCCGAGCACACCGGGCCTCATAATCAAGTGCCGTAAATTTTCGCAGACTCGTAAAATTCCCATGTATTTAAGAAAAACAATTCACGGAATTTCTGGTTCTTTACAGTAATCATTTGAGGTATTATATCTATCATTCATTCTTATGGTTAACACTTATTGATTTTTTTCCTTTTAAATCAAATATTTTCGTAATTCATACTTATAAACATGTTTATGATCTAACCATTTTATCCTTTGTTATGGCATCCCTTAATTAGCCTTTGAGATCAACCCACCTTATATTTTCGTTTCCAATGGATTTGAAGTGGATTATGTCTCGTAGAATTTATAATTGGGGATCTATATTATGGATAAATTTTTATAATATGTGGAATAAGTTTTTTTGTGTTTCTATTCTCCAAGACACTAAAACATTAGTTCCTCGGGTTGTGAGAATATTATTGGTTGTAATGACAAAACCATGCATTCTATGTATTATTTATATATGGGAATCTTGGGTTACTATATAGTTGTTTTATTCTTTCTATGGTTAGATATCACAAACAAACTTCCTAATTAAATATTTAAGTGATGAGAATAAAGTTGATATGGGGATGTTATTTATATATTTGATATTCAAGGGTGAATTATTTTAATAGAGAGTGTAAATATATGATAGGAAGTTTCCTTGATTTAGAAATTAAATATTGAGTGATATTTTTGTATAACTGAGAAGATTTGATGTGCAGATATAGTGGGGATATTTTTGAGGAAAATGAATTTAATCCTACTATATATATTTTTTTAAGATATTTTTTGTTGACTTTCAACATCATATGGATTAATTAAGGTTATTCTTGGAACATCCAAAATTTTGAAAATGAATTCATGAAAAGTTTTGAGAACCTGATGTGGGAATTTAATAATTACACTTTCACACTGGTAACCAAAAAGATCACACAATATCCCATTTTAAAATATTGTAAGTGAATGTATATATTTAATATAGCACCCAAACATGTGAGTTATTGAGAATATTTAGGATTAAAAAAATGGAATATCATAAAGATACTATAACTGCTAGTATATAATAGAATAATCCAAGACAATTGATGATCTTGAAGTAGAAGAAAAAGGATCTACTAAAACACATAGTGAAGAATAAGAAAATAAAATGTAACTTATTGGGTCTTTTAAAAATAGAATAAAATTAGATAAATTAACAAAGAATAATTGTAATGAAAATATTTTGAATACATTGTAGAAATTGAGTTTTTTATAATATTGTGATTGAGGATTCCAACCATATATTTTCAAGAAGATATGCATGGAAAAAATTATATAGATCAAATTTAATTTGCAAAGTTGATGAATTTTTAAAGTAATTAAATCTCTTTATGATATTGATGGAGTAGAACTATACTGTGGGTATATAAGCAGCCTTATAAAGACTGTGTATATATACATCTAGAGAATGAGAAGAAGGAAAAAGTTGATCTGGTGGGATTTCAGTTCAAGGGGTTTTTGTGGGTCCTATTACAAATTCACTTGGGTAATATTATGAACTTCTAACCAATTTAATATAGTGAAATTTGTTTTTAGATGATCCCTAGACAACACCACTGGCATATTGGTGGTACTATTTTAGTGAAGAAACCATATCTTAGAAATATCAAGAACTATAAGGAGTAGGATTCTCTAGAAGGTTTGAACCTTGTGAAAACACTTATAACATATTACTTTTATTATTTAATTTTAATATTTTTTATATATGATAAAATAAAAAAGGATCCATTAGCTTTAATTGTTATTAGATGTTCACATCTGACAATGTTAAAAGTGTTTAATTAGAGAAATAGAATTCAGTAAAATCCATCCACACCTAATTCACCCCTTCTCTTGTGTAATTTCATGGTAAACTAAGACACAACATGATCAAAACATATCTTATTTTCAACTGTATTTATTCATTTTCCAATGAAATACTCTTATCACTTCTTCTTCAACCTCTTATTATCATGGATAACTAAAACATAATGTACACAATTCCTTCCTTTTAATCCTTAATTTCAGTACTCAACCACATGATCTCCAATATTCCACTTGTTTTCTATATTTTCATCCATGTTCCATTATATATGTGAATTTTCTAGATTTTGTTAGATATATGAGTGTTGTGTTTCCAAGATGGTCTCCATGGCATGCGTTTGTACCATGTGAAGTCAAAACGTTTTCAGTGGATACCCCTTGATCTTCATGATGCTTTTATAACATTCCATGCATGTGATAATTCTTATTTTATGAAATTGTGTATCATGGACAACTGAAATAAATAAAAGGGTTATTGATCAATGCATTCCACATTAATGGGGAAAACAATCTTGGTACATTATGTAAATCAGTGACGTTATGATAAATGAAAGTGGGTTTTTGGATTGAGTTTATGTTTTCTTGAGAACAGGATTTGTGTTGAGGCCCAAGGCTCTTTTATCACTAGAATAACATTGGGAATAGATATGAGGAAACATTGGGACATTGTTAGACAATATCATTATGGAATTTAGTCTTATGATGTGAAGATTTTTTCAATTCTCCTTCTATTTCATCAAGGATGTGGTATTTGTTGTCTTAGCTCATGGAAGACAAATTTGTTTGATTTTTAGTGAAACATTAGTGATCATTATAATGCATGGTTCCCCCATAGGACTCCATTGGTACAATAACACCTTCTTAGGGCTTTTTCTTTTGGTTAAAATGGGGATGATGCATTCTCAGGTGCTAATGTAGATACCATTTGTTCATGAATTCCTTTTCAACTATTCAATATGTGTCTATGTTTGATTGATAACATAATATCAGCCTCATGTAGTGATTACAATGGGTTTTCAGTTTAGTCTCATGCATCTATTATAAATGTTTTTGTAACTCTATATTTCATTTTTTCTTCTTACCAAGCAAGCTTCCTTAGACTATTGGACCTGAAAAACTAATTAGAACTCATTGATTTAATAATTATTTCAATAAATGATAATAATCAATGAAATTTTTTATTTTTGAAATAATTTTTAGATTGTGTTTAATATTTACTAAAAATTGGAAATATATATATAAACTACTGAATTTACTAGAGAATCAAATAAAATACTATTGAAAAACAAATAAAAATAATTACAATTTTATGATATAAACATTCCATGAATCATGAGAAATCACTTGTTCAAAATTAATTAATGTTAATAGAAATTTGAAACCCATTTTTAGTTAACCTAAAATTGAGTTTTGGGTTAATGATGTGTAAATAGAAATAGATTAGTTGAATCAATATTTTAAGAGTAAAAACCTTCTTAAATAAATATCTCCCAAATTATTCATCAACTAATATATTTCATAGTTCATTGATTTAGATTAAACAATAATTTTATACTTAATATCACACTAATTTAAATGAGTTCACAATCCCCCTCACAATCTATCTCCCTTAATAGCTACTCGCTTTCTCTATTTTTTTTCTAATCCAGGTGTTTTTGTCACGACCCGTCCTTGGGGCCCATGCCGTGACTACCCCAAGCCCGCCTTCCATAGGCCAGGGGCTGGCGACTAGCACCAAGGCGTAATTCCCGGTAAGAAGGGAGGGCATTTCCTTTATAAAGTAAACAAACACCATAGAGCAAGCAAGAATAAGTAAACACTAAGTAAAAACTAGGTACAATAGTAAGTGCGTGAAAGTAAGTGGGCCAGAGTACAGACCCAAACTGAAAGTAAAGTACAACTGAAAAGGGAAAACAGCAATTGAAAGTAAAGCCACAGCCTTGACCCGTCCACTGGAAGTCTCACCTGAAGGGTGGGTACAGATAGCCTCCACAGCTCCTCAGGTCCAGCCATCCGCTCCGTGTATGTCCCGCCCAGTGCTCCACCTCAGGGTACCGACCTGCTCCTCGTACCTCAACCACGATCAGCGTCGTCCGTCTTCTGCAACCAACACAACGTAGTACATGCATAGCCTGTGCAAGGGTGAGTATAAGCTACTCAGTAGGGACCCCGAGACCCCCAAAGGTCTCCCATAATCCACAAAGGATAATCCACAGAGGAAAGATACAATCACAAAGTAACATCCGACCCTACTTAGGTATATGCACGTACATATACCGAAGTCATCAATTCCAATTCAGCTCCAACATCCGAACCCAAATTCGATCACGTCCACACAGGATAGCACAACATAATCCACATAGGAAATCAAGTCAAGATTCAGCTCACACAGGTATTCTTCTTCGTACGACGATTGAGATGATCAGATATAGCCACTGATTCATCTATGCTGTCGGACCCATAAAGGATCGATAGGTACTAACCCCCGCAATGACCCACAATGGATCTGACCCACACAGGATCGATAGGTAACTAACCCCCGCAATGACCCACACAGGATCGGACCCACACAGGATCTGTAGGCACTGGCCCACACAGGACCGCTGAGCGCTGACCCATACAGGATCTGACCTACACATGATTGGTAGCACTGATCCACGTAGGATCGCTGAGTGTTTTAGTCATCGTCGTCGAATCCACGGAGGATTTCTGTACAGTCGTCGTCGTCGTCGCAGTCACAGTCAGCTCTAGGGTTCCCGCACACAACAAGCTCGTTCGGGAGGGTCCGCTCCATGAGACGAGAGGCTGATACATCAACTGACACGTAGTCCAAATTTGATGTATCCAAAAGATTTGTATCATCAACAGGAACTCAACGACATAGACGGCGCATCAATCGGACGCCCGGTCTGAGAGTTATTGGCCTTTTCATCCCAGGGGCCTGGTTGGTTTTTAAGTCAAAACCAACCTAAACGTACTCCAACTGCATCTGAACCTCAAGAGGAGTAATCCAAAAGGTCCATCTCACTTAGAGGAATCCAACAAAGTCGACGGTACGTCAATCGGACGTCCGGAGCTCAAGTTATAAGTGTTTCCGCTCCGAGGGCCCGGTTGGTTTCGTGTACGAACCAACCCGGCCAAACACAAAGTTCTCCAAAACCCTGAGTGTAATATACCAAAACGACCTTCTCGATCCAAGTATAGCTACGCAACTGACGTTGTGTCGATCGGAGACCTGTAGCTCAAGTTATGGGCAACAGACCAAAAGAGGTTCGGTACTAGGGGGTTCGGGCCCGGTCTGACCCGGCCTGATACCCCTAGGGTCAGCCCGAACCGAGTCCGGGTCCGGCCCGCTTGGGCGCGTCCCGGCCCGGCTGGCACAGCCCGGCCTGTCGGTCCAGCCTTGGCATTCGGCCCGGCGCACTGGTGCCAGCCAGGGGCTCGTCCGTTTCGGCCGAGCGAAGGGACGCGGGGGGTGCTGCCCCCCGCTTTGTGTAACCGTGGCCCCCCATAATGGGGGTTGCTCTTTGCTGGCCAGCCGGGGGTCGTAACCCCCGGCTCTCCCCCTGACCGGCCGGCCTGCTCCGGCCGGCCGGCTTCTGCCGCCACGGGACCGGCGATGGCCGGTCCCCCCCTGCTCCGACACCGGCGGCCCGGAACCGGCCGCCGGTTCCCCTGCTCCACCGCGGTAAGGAACCGGCCACGGCCATCGTCCGTTCGGCACGGCGTGACGGTGTCGTGCCCCTCCTCTGTGGCCCCGCTCCAGCCGCGGTGCTTTTGTGGTTCTCTGGCGCAGCGCGATGGTGCCACGTCTTTGGTTTGTCTTCAACGGCACGGTGCGACGACGCTGTGCTTCTCTGGTTCGTCTTCAACGGTGCGGTGCAACGGCGCTGCGCTTCTCCCCCTTTCCTTAATAATTCCTGCGTGATGCTTTGGCACCGCGTTGCCTTGCTCGTGATGCAACAATATCAGACCACCAAAAAGGGAGAGGAGGGTCGGCCGTGTTCATGCGGTCCGACCCCCTCTCGTTATTGCGGTAATAGGAAGATCTAAAGAAAAGGAGAAAGCGACGGAAGAATCCATGAACAACAATTAAAATAAATCCCTACCTCGTCGAATTCGATGAGCGAGGATTCATTGTGGAAATAACCGTCGCAGAAAAAGGCGTCGCGGAGGGAGGATCATCGCATCGCGGAGAAGCGTCGCGGAAGAAGGAATGTTGTGGAAGAAGCCTCGCATCATCGATCACCGAGGATTCGGCGTTCTTCGCATTCTTCGCGTTCTTCGCGTTCTTCGTCGAAGAAGAAGACTTTTCTCCAAATCCTCTCCACACAACAAGTTTCAACACAAATAAAATAAGTGTTTTATTATTTTATTAACGCACAAGCCAACGTTTGAATTTAAAAAAGAAACAATCAATTCAATGAATTAATTGTAATGATTTAACCGCCCAAATTAATGAGGCGTTTCTTAACCAGAATAAACGCTTGAGTTGACTTAATTAAAAAGAGGGTGTGGATGCGTTACTTAGAAGAAAATAAATAGTGGGGCTTGTGTGGGCCCCACCTCACAAATATCCTACCAAGTGGGTAGGATATTGTGGGTCCCACATCATCCACTAAACTTATGTTAAGAAAAAATAAAATAAAAACCTGTTGTACCACTTTTATTTTATTTCTTAACTTATCCCCAAAAATTAAAAACCACACCCAAGCAAACGCAACTCCGGAAAAGATGTTTCTAAGAAAAAATCGGCACTGCGATTCTATCGGTGCCCTCAGAATTTGATTCCGAGCACCGGTTCAAAAGTTAGAAAAACCCCGCTCATTCGTTTACTGAACGTACCCGAGCTAAACTTCAGAAAAATATTTCAGGCACACCGGGCCTTAGAATTTGGTACCGTCAGAAACTGCGTTCTTGTAAAATCCCAAAGAAAATTAAGAAAATATTTTCCATGAATTTTACAGGTCTTTACATTACTCCCACTTCAGGTCTTTACGTCCCCGTAAAGATACATCAAAAAAACTAGGGAAATAAATGTGGGTACTGTGCACGCATCTGAGCCTCCCGCTCTCAAGTGCTCTCCTGGAGGTTCCCGTGCTGCCATCTAATGCACACTAGAGGAATCTACCGTCCACATAGGACCCGCTCCTATCGATCCTCGATCTCCACCAGGACCTCTGCAAAAGTCACCCCATCATTAACGTCCATCTCCCCATGGTCAATGATGTGTGTCGGGTCGTGCATGTATCTCCTCAGCTGTGATACGTGGAAGACGTCGTGCACCCGGTGCAACTAAGGTGGTAGAGCCAGGCGATAAGCCACCTCTCCAATCCTGCGGAGGACCTAGAATGGTCTGATGAATCATGGAGACAACTTGTCGCCTTGGTCAAATCTCTGTAATCCATGTCGAGGTGAGACCCGCAAGAAGACGTAGCCGCCATCCTCAAACTCCAGTGGCCTACACCTCCTATCAGCATAAGACTTCTTCCGACTCTGAGTTGTCCTCATCCACTCCTGGATGACCTGGACCTTCTCCGTCATGGCTTGGACCATCTCCGGTCCCACAAGTGCTGACTCCCCAGGGTCTGTCCAGCACAGAGGAGATCTGCAAGGTTGGTTGTACAACGCCTCGTATGGTTCCATCCCGATGGTGGAGTGGTAGCTGTTGTTGTACATTAACACCACCAAGGGTAGGTGGTCCTCCCAGCTGTGGCCAAAGTCGAGGACACATGCGCAGTGCATGTCCTCGAGAGTCCTAATGGTCCTCTCCGTCTGACCATCTGTCTGAGGGTGAAAGGTGGTGCTCAGATGTAGCTATGTCCCGAATGCCTCCTGCAACCCCTTCCAAAGCCGGGATGTAAAGAGAGCATCTCTATCAGAGACGATAGACAATGACACACCCTGAAGCTGTACAATCTCCCGAACGTAGAGGCATCCCAAGCTCTCCACTGAGCCCTACTGTCTGATGGGTAAGAAGTGTGCCAACTTGGTGAGTCGGTCGACAATCACCCAAATGGAGTCGTGACCTCTGGAAGTGCATGGAAGTCCATTCACGAAGTCCATAGATATGTCGTCCCACTTCCACTCCGGGACCTCCAAGGGCTGTACCAAGCCTGCTGGTACCTGGTGCTCTGCCTTAACCTGCTGGCAGGTGAGGCATCGAGAAACGAACTCTGCGACAGCCTTCTTCATGCCCAGCCACCAGTGTTGTCGTCTGAGATCCTGGTATATCTTCGCCACTCCAGGATGTACCTCCAAAGGGGAAGTGTGAAACTCTCTCAGCACCTCCTCCTATAAATAAATTGGTACCAAGGTACGTCCTCTGAAAAGAACTTTATTCTCTCCTCCTACAGAGAAACCATCAGGTGCCTGTCCTGAGGATATCTGTGCACGCCACGTCTCACAGTCGGCATCCCCATGTTGTGCCTCTCTGACCCACTACAGCAGTGTAGGAGTGACTGTGAGTGACTGAATAAAGGCTGCTCCATCTCTATCCACGAAGGATATCTGCAAAGCGGCTAGCTGCTCTGTCGCCTCCCCAAGTAGCTGAATGCCCTTCCTCCTACTGAGAGCATCGACTACTTCATTCCCCTTCCCAGGAGTATAGACTATCTCAAATTCATAGTTCTGGAGGAACTCGAGCCATCGCCGATGTCTCGGGTTCAGGTCCTTCTGAGAGAATATGTACCTGAGACTCTGATGGTTAGAATAGACTGTAAAGCACTCTCCCATCAGATAGTCGCCACATCTTCAGAGCGAAGACCCCTACTGCTAATTCCAGGTCATGGGTAGCATATTTCTGCTCATTCGGCCTCAACTGGCATGATACATAGGTGATCACTGCCCGCTCCTACATCAGGACACATCTGAGTCCAGTCCCTGATGTGTCGCAGTAGACTACGTACCCAACTCCCTCCTCCGGCAACCTCAAGATAGGTGCGCTGGTCAATCTCTGTCTCAGCTCTTGGAAGCTCTGCTGACTTCTGTCTGACCACACAAAGGGTTTCCCCTTCTTCGTCAAAGCTGAGAGTGGTACCGCAACTCTGGAGAAGTCTGGCACAAATCTTCGGTAATATCCAGCCAGTCCCAAGAAACTCCGCACCTCTGTCACGCTCCTGGGTGGCTCCCAAGCTAGCACTGCCTTGATCTTCGCAGGATCCACCAAAACTCCCGCCTCAGAGATGACGTGTCCCAAGAAGTGGACCTCGTGTATCCAGAACTGACACTTCGAGAGCTTTCCATAAAGCTGGTGCTCTCGGAGTGTGTCTAGTACAACCCACAAGTGGTAGGCGTGCTCCTCCTCAGTGGTCGAGTATATCAAAATGTCGTCAATGAAGACCACGACAAATCGATCGAGTTATGGCTGAAAGATCTTGTTCATGAGGACCATGAACACTGTCGGATCATTATTTATGCCGAATGGCATAACCAAGAACTCGTAGTGGTCATACTGACATCTGAAGGCCGTCTTCTGCACGTCCTCGTCCCGAACTCTGAGCTGATGATAGCCTGATCTAAGGTCTATCTTCGAGAACCACCGTACTCCCTTCAGCTGATCGAAGAGTTCATCAATCCTCGGTAGCAGATACTTGTTCCTCACTGTCACCTGGTTCAGGCGACGATAGTCGACACAAAGTCGCAAGCTCCCGTCCGCCTTCTTGGCGAACAATATCAGGGAATCCCATGGTGAAACCCTGGGTCGGATGAATCCCTTGCCATGCAAGTCCTCCAACTGTACTCATAGCTCCCGAAGCTCGGAGGGTTCCATCCGATATGCTGGGGTGGATATCAGGGCTATCCCGGGGTTCAGGTCAATATAAAAGTCTACCTCTCTGCGAGGAGGTTTCCCTGGGACGTCATCGGGGAAAACATCCACATACTGATCCACCACTGCAGGAAAACCAGGACTTCACATGTCAACTGCTCCTAGGATGAGGCTATCCAACTGATGAGTGATGGGTTGTCCTCTCCTCTATGAGAGTCCATCCTATGATGCGAAGGCTCCCTTCTCGCTAGTGAAGGTGAACCTGCTCCCGTCGGTGCGTACACACCGCACCTTGCGCCTAATACAGTCAATCTAAGCATGGACTGTAGATAACCAATCCATGCCCAAGATAACGTCGTAAGGCCTCGACGATGCTACAAGAAGATCACAACCGAAGATCTTGTCTCCTAGAGTAAGCTCACATTGCCGGCACTAGAGCATAATCATTGAGTCTGCTCTCGTAGGAGTCTCTAGCCATAAGGATCGAGGCAACAGCTCTGCCGGGATCTCCGAGCTCCGAACAAGGGCAGCGGCTATGAAAGAATGACTCGCTCCTGTGTCTATAAGAACTTCATAAAGGGTGGAATAGACACAGATAGTACCTCGAATCATCTCGGGCATTCCGTGGTCATAGGCCTCTGCTGCCTGGAGTTGTGCCTGTCTCTGCCCTTCAGCTCCCTGTGGTCGGGGTGGACCTCCTGGTGGTGGTGGTGGTAGAGCCTCAAAGCGTCGCCCACCACCTGTTGCTCGGCCAGCTCCTCTGTCTCATCCGCCTGCTCCCTACGGACCGCCACGTTCGACCCTCTGCCTCTGCCTGGGTGGCCCCTCAACCGTCTGATTCTCCTCGGCATGGCGGGTCAGGCAGTCACGGGCCATGTGGCCCTGCCCGCTGCATGCGTAGCACTATCTGCCTCTCAAAAGACTAGCTTTGTGCTGTGTGCCCCGCACTGCTGAGCCAGTGTCCTGAGGTCGTTTGCCTGAGGGTCTGGTCTGCCTGGACCCATGAGTCATCCGTCGACTGCCTAATACAGAAGACTCTGCTACATGCTACCCTGCGGTGGGTCTCGCCACTAATGTAGACTCATCAAGAAAGCTCTCGATGAGAAGGGCTCGCTCCAGTACCCCTGCCTGAGTCGGAATGCTGAGGGAGATCAGCGATGCCCTGGTCTCATGCCTCAATCTCTGCTCAAAGGTCTGGGCCCGGAAGAATGGGTCCCATACCATGTCTGTCGAGTAGCGCGAGAGATCGGTAAATCTCGTCGAGTACTGGGAGACCGTCAAGCTGCCCTACCGCAGCTGTAGAAGCTCCGGGATGCGCACCGCACAGAGGGTGGCTGGGACGAACTCTGAGCGGAAGAGGCTCTCAATGTTCATCCAGACGAGAGATGCCTCGTCGTGCACCTAGATCGTCAAGCTCCACCATCTGCCTGCTACCGCGTGCAGGAGGCTCGCTGCGAGGATCACCATGAGGTCTACTGGTATCCTCACTAACCTGAAAACTTGTACCACTACCTATAGCCAATCCTCGGCTACCTGAGGGTCCGTCTCCACACGGAACCTGGGCGGTCGCTGTCTCTGAAACTCGTGCAGTTCACTAAGGCGACGTGCATCATCAGCGGATGGGGCTGGAAGCATCGGTGGCTTGGCGGGTAGAGGTACTGATGGTGCCTCTGCTATCAAAGGGCCATGTACCGAGGCCTCGTCACTCGGTGGGCTGTCGTCACACACAACTCTCGAAACCTTAGATGGCTGCCGTTGTGGGGCCATCCTGAAAAGAAACAGGTGCGCCACGGTCAAACAGTATACCTGGTGAGCTGACACAAAGTAATCACAAAGAAAAATTGAAACACACATGCAATCAATGTTTTCGTGCATTAAGTCAGAAATCAGAAGTCAGGGTCCTTGTGTATGGATACGTCAGTCGCCGCACCAACACAGGACTCCCTGGACTTATAACCACACTCAATACTCTTAACACTATTTCTTCACATAGAAAAAGATTAGAGTCCTGAGTTCTTCGGTAGAACCAAACTCCTCTGATACCAATTTGTCACGACCTGTCCTCGGGGGCCGTGCTGTGACTACCCCAAGCCCGCCTTCCATAGCCAGGGGCTGGCGACTAGCACCAAGGCGTAATTCCCGATAAGAATGGAAGGTGTTGCCTTTGTAAAGTAAAGAAACACCACAGAGCAAGAAAGCATAAGGAAACACTAAGTAAAAACTGGGTACAATAGTAAGTGTGGAAAAGTAAGTGGGCCAGAGTACAAACCCAAACTGAAAGTAAAGTACAACTGAAAAGGGAAAACAACAACTGAAAGTAAATCCGCAGCCTCAACCACGATCAGCGTTGTCTGTCATCTGCAACCAACACAGCGTAGTGCGGGCATAGCCCATGTAGGGGTGAGTATAAGCTACTCATTAGGGACCCCGAGACCCCCGAAGGTCTCCCAAAATTCACAAAGGATAATCCATAGAAGAAATATACAATCAAAAAGTAACATCCAACCCTACTTAGGTATATTCCCATACATATACCTAAATCATCAATTCCAGTTCAGCTCCAACATCTGAACCCAAATTCGATCACGTCCACACAGGATAGCACAACACAATCCACATAGGAAAGCAAGTCAAGATTCATCTCACATAGGTATACTTCTTCATATGACGATAGAGATGATCAGATATAGCCACTGATTCATCTAAGCCGTCGGACCCACAAAGGATCGATAGGTACTAACCCCCGCAATGACCCACACATGATCGGACCCACACAGGATCTGTAGGCGCTGGCCCACATAGGACCGCTGAGCGCTGACCCACACAGGATCGGTAGCACTGATCCACGTAGGATCGCTGAGTTCTGTAGTCTTCACCATCGAATCCACGGAGGATTTTTGTACAGTCGTCGTCGTCGTCGCAGTCGCAGCCAGCTCTAGGGTTCCTGCACACAGCAGGCTCGTTCGGGAGGGTCCACTCCATGAGCCGAGGGGCTGATACATCAACTGACATGTAGTCCAAAGTTGATGTATCCAAAAGTTCTGTATCGTTAACAGGAACTCAAAGACACAGACGGCTCGTCAATCGGATGCCCGGTCTGAGAGTTATTGGCCTTTTCGTCCCAGGGGCCCGGTTGGTTTTTAAGACAAAACCAACCCAAATGTACTCTAACTACATCCAAACCTAGATCAGAGTAAGCCAAAAGGTCTGTCTCACTTAGAGGAATCCAACAAAGTCGACGGTACGTCAATCGGACGTCCGGAGCTCAAGTTATAAGAGTTTCCGCTCCAAGGGCCCGGCTGGTTTCGTGTACGAACCAACCCGTCCGAACCCAAAGTTCTCTGAAACCCTGATTGTAATATACCGAAACAACCATCTCGATCCAAGGATAGCTACGCAACTGATGTTGCGTCGATCGAAGGCGCGTAGCTCAAGTTATGGGAAACAGACCGAAAGAGGTTCGGTACTAGGGGGTTCGGACCCGGCCCGACCCGGCCCGATACCCCCAGGGTCGGTCCGAACTGGGTCGACCCGAACCTGGTCCAGGTCCGGCCCGCTTGGGCACAACCCGGCCCGGCTGGCGTGGCCCGGCCTGGCTGTCCAGCCTGGGCAGCCGCCCCGGTGCACTAGCACCAGCCAGGGGCTCGGTCGTTTCGGCCGAGCGAAGGGACACGGGGGGGCGCTGCCCCCCGCTTTGTGTAACCGCGGCCCCCCATAATGGGGGCCGCTCTTTTCTGGCCAGCCAGGGGTCGTAACCCCCATCTCTCCCCCTGACCAGCCGGCCCGCTCCAGCCGGTCGGCTTCTGCCGCCATGGGACCGGCGATGGACGGTCCCCCCCTGCTCCGCCGCCGGCGACCTAGAATCGGCCGCCGGTTCCCCTGCTCCGCCGCGGCCAGGAACCGGCCACGGCCTTCGTCCGTCCAGCACGGTGCGACGGCGCCGCACCCCTCCAACACGGCCCCACTCCGGCCGCAGTGCTTTTGTGGTTCTCTGGTGCGGCACGACGGCGTCGCATCTTTGGTTCGTCTTCAATGTCGCGGCGCAACGGCGCTGCGCTTCTCTGGTTCGTCTTCAACGGCGCGGCGCAACGGCGCTGCTCTTCTCCCCCTTTCCTTAATAATTCTTTTGTGATGCTTTGGCACCGCGTTGCCTTGGTCGTGCCGCAACAATATCAAACCACCAAAAAGGGAGCGGAGGGTCGGTCGTGTTCGTGCGGTCCAACCCCCTCTCATTATTGCGGTAAGAGGCGGCTCCAAAGAAAAGGAGAATGTGACGGAATAATCCACGAACAACAATTAAAATAAATCCCTACCTCGTCAAATTCGATGAGCGAGGATTCATCGCAGAAATAATCGTCACGGAAAAAGGCGTCGCTGAGGGAGGATCGTCGCGTCGTGGAGAAGCGTCGCGGAAGAAGGAACGTTGAGGAAGAAGCGTCGCGTCGTCGATCACCGAGGATTCTGTGTTCTTCGCGTTCTTCACGTTCTTCACGTTCTTCACGTTCTCAAGTTCTTCGTCAAAGAAGAAGGCTTTTCTCCAAATCCTCTCCACACAACAAGTTTCAACACAAATAAAATAAGAGTTGTCTTATTTTATTAACGCACAAGCCAACGTTTGAATTTCAAAAAGAAACAATCAATTTAATGAATCAATTGTAACGATTTAACCGCCCAAATTAATGAGGCGTTTCTTAACCAAAATAAACGCTTGAGTTGACTTAATTAAAAATAGGGTGCGGGTGCGTTACTTAGAAGAAAAGAAACGGTGGGGATCATGTGGGCCCCACCTCACAAATATCCTACCAAGTGGGTAGGATATTGTGGGTCCAACATCATCCACTTAACTTAAGTTAATCAAAAATAAAATAAAAACTAGTTGTACCACTTTTATTTTATTTCTGAACTTAACCCCAAAAATTAAAAACCACACCCGAGCAAACTCAACCCTAGAAAAGATGTTTCTAAGAAAAAACTGGCATTGTGATTCCATCAGTGCCCTAAGAATTTGATTCCGAGCACCGGTTCAAAAGTTATAAAAACCCGCTTGTTCGTTTACTGAATGTACCCGAGCTTAACTTCGGAAAAAGTTTTTGGGCACACCGGGCCTCGGAATTTGGTGACGTCAGAAACTGCGCTCTTATAAAATCCCAAAGAAAAATATAAAAAAAATTCCTTGAAATTTACGGGTCTTTACAATTTTACAATATACTTTTTTCATGAGTATCAATTAATGAACCATATATTGAATTTGTTTTAATTATCAAAAACACTGTTAGATTGTTATAACACATTTTAATGTTTTTTAATTTATTATATTGTGTTTCAATTATGATATAGTGACACAGAGGCAACCAAACTTAGGAAGATCTAAAATTAGGCTCAAAGGTCAGCTTTCTCATCATGTGAATCAGTAAAGTAGAACCTAGATAGTAGAAATATACTAGCTAGTGCATACAACATCCTGAACATCAACCTACCAACACCACCCTAATGAATAGTCTATAGAGTCTCACTCGGTGTTTGGTGGAGGATCCATATTTGTAGCAGATAATATCATGCAGACTTGTGCCATCATGTGGCTAACTAGTTATTATATTCTTGATCTTTCCATACTGCAATAATAATGGTCAAAAAAGGACTGAATCAACTCGTATAGACTTTTCTCAAACCCTTGGACCCTCAAACTATATGAAAGATATAAATAGGATTTGTGAGAGGCATGGAAATTATTCATTGATCAAAAAAATTACACTAATAATGACATCATCTTCAATTTCTAATTATCAAGGACTCTTCTTCCATTTTGAAAAATATTCAGAGATCCAACTTAATTATCCTTTACCAATGAAGATCAAAGTTAATATCAATGAGATCAGCAATGGAAACATTCTAAAATAATGATATTTATCAAATTTCATTAAGAACCATTAACATTATTGATTGTATATTTCATCTTTGTGAAATATTTTTTATTCTTCTTCTTCATCATTTTTATTTCTTGTATAAACCCTTGCATATATATCTGTGTTATAAATTCTCTCTCTATACCTCTACCTCTCCTTATTTTTCCATTTTATCTTTTATTTAGAGGTGGGATGATATTATAACCTGTTTTCAAAAAGGTGAACTACTCTTTTTTCCATCATTCTCATTATTTGTTTCATTATTTTTCCATTCTAAAGAATGCATTCTCTTTTTGTCTTATTCTCAATTCAATAGGAATATACATCTTGTCTCATTCTAAGTTCCCATTAAAACCAAGGTACAATTTTATTTTGGTTCGTGAATATATATTAAAACCAAGGGGTGATATACCTTCTCAAGAATTGTCAAAGGGAGTAGATAATAAAGAACCTTGGGTGATATTTCATAAATCTATTAACATTATTTAACCGTTATATTTACTTACCACGTTTACTTTTTAGATAAACCTTTTCTTATTTTCCATATATAAAATTCAATTTTTATTTACATTTTAAATTTCACATTCTATATTTATATCACCATATCTGTTAAAGCATTGTTATGTTTGATAAATTCTATTTTATTTATGAATTTGATTTTAAAAAAGTAAATTCACACCCTATGGCTATTCTTCTATGACCAATAACTTTTATAAAATGGGTGATTTATTTTTTTATTTAAAAATTCATACATTCAAAATTTGTTTTAAAAATTACTTATTTGTAAAATCTTAACTGGTTTCAATGATCTATTTCAAAATTGAATAAACTTATTATACTCATGATACTTTCATATATGGTTCAAATTATTCATATTGGAAAAAATTTATATTTGTTTTCATTACAATCATTTCATATAATGTTTTGGAAATAGTTAGGCGTAGTTATACTCTTATAAAGTAACATGAAGATATTTTAAATTTTGAAATATATGGTAAATCTATAACTAACTTTCATTTTGATTTAGATTAAAATATTTTAAATAGAATATATACAGAAAAATTCCATTCATGACATTTGTAAACTACCATAAATCGCACATGAATTCATAAATAAATTAAATAAAAATATATTTTATATTTTTTTTAAATATATTAAATTTTTCACTATGAGACATAATGATTCTATAAAATACTTGTTTAGAATATTTATTGACATTTTTAATGGTATAATATCTATTTTTGAGGACTTTTTTATGAAGAAAATGTTTCACCCAATGATTGATAGTAGGGATTTTAGTTTTTGTGGAATCGATCCATGTTAGGTACAATATCCCCAAATAATTTCCAACGAGATTATTTGTGGAGCCATAAATACCCAATGGCTCTCACATCCATGATTCATGGGCTTTATTTACAAAGGTAGGTGTTCATTGGAAAACTTGTTCAAAAACACTTGAGAACTCACATTGGTCAATAAAATGGGAAATCGGGCTTATCAAACCCTTTTAAGGGGAAATATTACCTATTTAGAGACTCCCATATAGGTTTAATTCATTTTCATATATTCTTGAATTCTTGGTTCTTTCCCATGAATGTGTTCATGGACTACCCCTAGGTCACAAGATCGATTATAAAAATGCAAGGGTTCGAAATCATCTGTATGTATTTGAGTGTATCCATCAATGAATACATCTTTATGTATCCAAGGTTCTTCATCAATGTTGTCCATTTATGAAAAAATCATAGATTACTTGGTCATTCACTCAGATAATGTTATCTTTAAGCAACACGATATGGTTCTCTAGAGTTTATCATCTTCCAAAGAGAATGGGAGTTGCTTGAATATTAGGATCAAACAAGTAAGATGGGCTTTCTACATATCCTCGGGATAGGAATTAGAACCCACATAGTTTGGTGTGCCTTAACTGTAAATGTGAACTTTTAGGTTTATGTGACAAGGACCCAACCATGTAGATTAACATCAGGAAATGAGGATAATTTGGTGAATGGTTCCTAGTCATGATTCAATGTGGTACTTATGTTGAGGAAGGCTAAGGGACATAAAAGTGGTATGGTTTCCCAGGTGGGGGAATGATATTATTAGGGATATGGACTAACAAGGATGAATTTGAGTACTGGGTTTGGACCATATAAATACTTCCTTCATATCCTAGTCAGTTGGGAATCAAAGGCCACATAGTTTAATAGCCCATATGGTTTAACATCATATGGTGAGTATGATATTGAACCATTGTGAAAATAACAGAATTAATGAGATAGGTGAAGTATCAAGATTGAACCTTATAAATTTTTCCAACGTATCTTAATTTTTTGGAAATCAATAAATACTTAGTCTGGTTTCCTAATGTATTTTAACGTCATATATGGAAGATGATAGTGAACCATCATGAAAATGATAGAATCAATGAGATGGGTGAAGTATCAGGCTTGACCCCCATAGAGGATTCCTATGTATCCTAATTTTTTTGTGAATCAAAGTCAAAATAGTAATAAAATTTGGGGATTATTAGATAAGGATTTCGTGTAATGGGGTATGATTGGGGTCTACATCTATAGAGAAGGCCTGTTGTAATAGGATTTCTCTTGGAAATATTTAATGTGAGAATATTCCTAGGAGATTCCCATTTGGTTTATGGTTGGGGATTTTATATTTAGAGAAGGCCCATTTGAAGTTTTGGATCATATGGATGTCATGATTAACTCTAACCTCAATGCCCACATGAGTCATTCTCTACGTGAGAAATAGGAGGAAGAAGTAGATCTAATGATTGCACAACCCTCCCCATCCACTCATGGATGGTGTTGGATCCTAAAGGGGTGAAATATGAGAGATTTGATTGTGCTTGTTTCCTCTATTGATTTCATATATAAGACAAGCATGCCAGAAATCCATTAAAATATGTCATGTGATAGGGATAAGATTAGAAAGTGTTTCTTCTCCTTCAAGAAAGGTTGGGGGCTTACCTCAAGAGGAGTTACCTAAATTTTGTTTTTTGGAATGGGGAGGAGCATTGTTCCTCATTAAAAGGAAGTATAATCATGATCTGAACTATTTATCATTGGACCTAAAAAAAGGGAAAGGACAATTATTCAATTTAATCCCTATAATGGTGAGGTTTAAATTATTAGCCTATGTTCGTAACACCAATTACCATAGGAATGTATACTCATGGACATTTCAAGGGTCTACCTTATCACTAGGGAAACCCACACGACCCTTCTTACCATGGGTATGTAAATTAAGAAGGGCATGCTGAGGTGATTATGGTCTCATCATACATGTCTGATGGATTTGGGAGAGGATTTTTACAAATTCCATTGGACTGGATCGTGGAGGAACTATCAATGATTTGAAGAACATGGAAGGATATGATTGGAGACAGAGGGTTGAACTTCCTAAGATACCTCATTTGGCATAGCATATCCTTATGCGGGATGGAATTACCTCCATATAACATATTTTTATTTGGGTAGGGGGGCCATCTGCATACCATGGTGGTATGAAGACCAGGGTTCAATCCACATAGAAATTTTCAATGTAGTGTCAGGTTCCATCCATGTTGAAATTTTTTTATGTCGGGTAGGGTTCCACCTTCATAGATTTTTGGTATATAGGGTGTTTGATTGTGAAGGGGAATTGGATTTATTCCTCATAGAATGTATATTTTCTATGGATGTAGGGTTATCAATTTTCCAATTATTTTATATTCTCCTCCTTAATTCTGTGTAATAGGTTTTACCTATAGGTAATCGCTAAAGTGGGTAATCTTTTGATGTGATCTCTTATTTTGTAATTCTTTTGATCAATTGATCTCCAGAACCCCTATCTTCTATCCCCTTAGACACTATTTAGAGAGAAGTGAGGAATTTCATACTAGTAAAGAGGTTCATCTGTTATAAGGATATAATCCCTATTTTTTAAAAGCCCGCATAAGAAATCCAGCCTGCAAATGACTTCATCTATGTTGGTTATGGGGTCAGGATCTATAGAGGAAAGAATCACTATATTTGTACTACAAGAAACATTGCTTCATTTACAGGGAGTTGATAGATTCACCTTTCTAGTGGAAAATTTTAGTTCATGGGGAATGTCTTATATGGAGAAAATATCTCCACCTATCTCCCACTATCAATTTAATTTTGTTTGTGGGATCTAGTATCTTCATCCTCTTCCCACGAACCTCTTTGTTTGTGGATGCCTCATGATGTGGACTACAATGTCGAATGGATATCTTTGAGGGATTTCTACTTCATGACTCCATGTCTTCCTTTTCTATTTTTTCTAGTCTTCAAACAAATTTCCTTAAAAAAAATTCCTTACTTTCCTGAATAAATGGGAGCACTTTTATTTACTTTTAAATTTTTTTAGGACATCAAAATACCCCAATTAGAATTGGTTCTGATCAGGATGAAGAGGAGGCTATTCTGATGTTAAAAATTAGTCCTGGCTTTAACTGGTTTTTGGTTCGTGGGTGGACCCATAGAAGGGGAACATGCCTATATATAGAGGACCAGCTCATTTGACCTTTACTATTTTTCTTAGTGCATTCCACACATCAATAGATATCTCTCTTTTAACTTTCTTCTAAAAATTGCATCCTTTATGGATTCCTTATCTTGTAAACTGAGATTTTTCATCCACAAAAAAAAATATACTTCAATTGAAAAGGGTGAGTTCAGTATTTTGAGTAGTGGGTCTTCATGGTAGGGAATTCTACTCTATTAGTGTGTTTCGTGAATGAATACTTCACTAGAAAATGCTTTTTGGGATAGTATATAGTGTACTGATGGTTTATAGGCTATTTTCTTCCACGAACTATTAGTATATGGACAAATATTTTTAATCCTGAACCAATTTTTTGAGAAAATAAATTCTTTGTGCTGATCCATTGTAGGAGCGATAATTTCTATCCCTGTAACATCATTTGAATAATATCAGAAGAAGATTTTCCATGGTTGATAATGTTGAAGACGATATTTAATGTTGTGTTATCCCTCAGGATAGTACTCTAAAAGATATCCTTTCACCAGAAATTATGACCTACCCATTGTATAATAAATTGTTAATTTATAATTGCAAACTCCAAGATGATTCTCCTCTTCTATCGGTTGATAGTAACATCTTTATTGTTCATATCGAGATGTATTAAGGCCATAGTGGAGAAAATATTTCTACTATGGCAGAAATCATATCTGAATTGGGATAGGATGACATGTCCAACCCAAATGGCTCCATGTGGACCCAAAGTAATTGACATAGCCATAATACATACTTGTAATATTTCATCCATGGTTATCCATCTATTTTAAATATTTCATGAGGTAATCCCAATGGATGATGGAGCTCCAAATTGGATATGTAGTTTGGAGGGTTCTTCTATGATGAATGGGCTTAGGATTCCTATTTACATCAAGACTTCATGTAATTCCCCGAACAATTGGAGGTTGTTAATTTTTACCAGGTAGTGTGGGATTCGTAGTTCTATATTTATTCACTGAGTATGATACTGCCTAAACTTCTCATTCTCTAGTTCTTAAGTACAAACACCTCACACTTTTTACATGGTGAAGTATGAATTAGCTTGGGGGATATCTACCAGGTAAGAGAGCTTCCCATCCTTGGTAATATGTATTATGAATTCTTACTGGTGGATTACACATTGGAGAATGTCAAACATGTGTCCCCATTAGTGTGATATCTAATGGTCACAACTGAGATATTTCTTGGTCAACCCATCCATACTCACTATTTTATTTCATTTGATGATTGGATAATGTAGATTTGGAGGTGAACATATTGAGGAAGAATGTACACCGTAGCCGGACACATCCAACCCAATAATCACAAGTCCTTCCAAAAAAATAAAATTCTACCCTTGAGGTAGTCCAATACACCTTATTGGGTTACGAGGTATGATCTGACAAATCATCTGAGTTTAGTCTAGTGGGTTTCTACACCATGTTCTTAAGATGATGGCCCATCACATCCCATGACTTCTATACTAGTGTCAAAGATTTTACCTTGATGGTGGAAGCTACATTTTCTAAAGGAAAATGTATCAATTTAGCCATCCCCACCCATTTCTATATTTATGAATTACTGGGATAGATACAAGAATGGATATCTCCACCTTTTCTTAGAAGTCCATTTCATTTTTTTATGACGGTATGGCAGATCATTTTCATTTCTATGAGAATAATCATAATATAATAATTTATCATTATAATATCTTCATATACCTACTGAAATTTTTTTCCCATCCCAAATCCTTGAGTATGGATATTATGATTTAATTTTTGAGTGATTTTTCTTATTTTGATTTTTCACCTCACCCATCATCACAAGGTATAGTGGTAGATGATGGAAAGGGATCTTTATAAGAACATTCCTACATAATTGCACTATGATATGGTATCTTAACAGATTGAATTGAAAGAATAACCATTTTTGAACTTTACAATCCTTTTATATTTTCTAGAAAATTCAGATGCCTATCATAGGTCACATTTCTTGTAGTTACTCAGGTTAAAATAAAATCACACCCCATAATAATTCACCAATTATAGCCTGTGATAATGTGTGAGGACTCCGGTATGTAGGTCCTTATTCCCCCCACAATGACTTCAACCTACTTATCATGGGAGTATTCCAAAATATGGGTTCTTTTCTATCCTAATAGATTATTTTCATTACAAATTTGATGTGTTTAGGGACAATTGGATACTCCTGATAATCTGCCACATGTTTCATCCTCCTCTATTCCTACTGTAAGAAGATGTTACATTCATCATCACATGCATTAAAAGGGGACTTCATCCACTCACCCTATAACTATGGGGTGTGAATCAACCCCCATATCATTGAGTGACATCATCTATGGTCCTACTAAGGCTATCCTAAGTGAAACAACACTAGGAAATCCTAAAATTTCAACTAAACTCGTGTGCATATCTTCAGAGATTGAACCTCCTATAGTGAGGGAAGGTTATCCTACTTGGTTAACTCAATATATGGTGACTACATCTTCTATGATGGAACTTTTATATTATATACCCATTGCGATGAAAGGGAAAATATCAGGTTCCAATACAGTTAGGGGTCACTGGACAGCACAAATATGGGAATGTCATCAAATTTATACTATCATCATAGAAACTCTCTAAGAATAATTTAATGATGATGTGGAAGCCCTTCAACCACTGTTCCTTGATTTGTGATTTTGAGGTTTTAACTATCAATATTTTCAACTTCTTTCATACCAAATTGTCATAGCTCAAGTGGATTCAACTGCCCATGAAGGTGACATTGTTCAATTAAATGCTTCCCATAATCATGTAGAGACCTTTTGGGATATTACTAAGGAGTTTCATCATAAGGTGTCTAAGTAAGAAAATTATTACAACAAAATGATTTCCCAAATAGAAGTGGTATGCGAGTGGGAGGCTCAGGTGGATATGATAAATGAATAACTATCATCCAAAAGTGTAAATTTTGAGGCCATTAAATAGAAAGGACAATATGTAAAGTCACTTTTTAAATAAGTACACCCAGTAGTTATAGAATAATCTGATCAGAGGGGTTTTCTTGGATAACCCCTTGATGGGGCATGTCAAATGGTAGTCAATTTTTTGTCCCAAGCAAGCAGGGTTTCATTGTAATCATTTTAGTATGTCCTATGTATTCCTCTTTTTTTGTTAAAATTAGGTGGAGGATCAAGGGTGCGGATTCTCCTTCATTCATTTTTAACATAATGAAAACTTTTTTTCTCTCCACTTCTTGTCTTTTATCTTGTCCTATAATGGCCATTAATTAAAATTAATCTCTATTTGAATGATAATCATCAATGAATATTGATTTACACCATGATCCAGAAGAATAAAGGTGAAATAATCATATAATCATCTTATTTTTTCTTGAATTGAGGTATCCATCAACCATTGTTGTATAGTTATTAGGTTTACATGAAAATACCCTACAAATATTGTTTCTTTTCCTTTATTACCCTAATTTTTTTCCTAAACCCAATTCAGAGTGGCCTTAGTGGGTATAACTTGATTTTATATTAGGCCACCCGTCGTGGGTTTTTGACTTAAAATATTTGGTGTCTCTTATTTTTTATTTTTCTTAATATGTTTCCTAAAATATACAAAGTGTAGGTTTAGCGAGCTAGTACTCGTCCTTTTTCTAGGGTTACCTTTTCGGGTTTTCAACCAGGCGAGTTTTGGGTATCTTTCCATTGGTTTTTTATAGACTTGAAAACCTGTATTAATAGTACTAATGTCTTAGGTGAAAAATCTTTGACCATGAATGGCGGATAAAGGTCCCTAATTAGGACTCATTTACTGAGGGAGTCCCAATATTTTTTAGACATGAGAGATGGAGTTTTTTTTCAAAAAAAGTTTATGGTTACTTGATATAATATTGGAAATGGGGCATGGAATCCATGGGGGTGTATGGAAATAGGAAAAGCCTCTACCATGGATGAATTTTCCTTTAATTTTAAGACCCTATTGTTTTATCAGCAACTTATACAGATATACTGGGGCATATTGTGCCTAGTGAAACAACTGATTCCTCTAGAAACCAACCTTCTATTTCCGATGGCTAAGTAATTTCTTATATATATGGATTTTTTTCTAAGATCACAGTGGGTGGAACATTGATGGAATGTTGTTAGAAAATAATAGGGGATCTATATTGGATTTGAATAGTAACACCACTCCCACATGAATTTTACTTGTGTGAAGGTGGGTTGATGATTGGGGTAGTTTAATGTCTTACAACCATGAAATTTGGGACTAATGATTTAAATTACATTTACACTAACCAAGGGGTAAACAATTCACCCTTTTCACATTAGTGTGACCAATAATGTTTTATCATATTCATGGATGAATGGTGGTGAAAGATTTAAAATTAAATTTAGGTGGTTTTCTAAACTAGGGAGTGAGGTGGGACATAAACTCCATAGTGGTGTACATGGGTAAGAAGATCCTCTCCTAAGGAAAAATTTTCCATTTGTAGATAGACCTTTTTTTTGGGCAACTTATGCAGTTCCACTTGGGAATATTGTGCACAGTAAAACAATGGTGTCCTCATGAAACTAACCTCCCATTTCTGATATCTTTGGATAGTTAGGGGGATTTAGAACTTTCTGGAAACAAAGTGTTATTTGAAAAATGGGTTTTGCTGAACATGAAAGGGGAATTTTGAGCCAAACTTTCTGATAAATAGGTAGATATTTTCTCCCCATACATGTGAGAGGAGGTTCCCTATTCTGGTCTAACCCATGCAAATGAAAGGAGGGGAAAATTGTGTTTCACAACTAGGCCCGAAATATGAGATTTGGGTTTCACTGTGTATCTTATGGTAATAAGAATCAATTCGATCATATTTATTTTAATGATTATCCATACGATGATCTAGTTCATAGATAGGAATTGGGAATTTTTTTCATGTAAATGAACTCACCAATGACGCAGGGTACATATTGGACTTCCCTATGTAGATTTATTTAATTTATAGGAAAAGGGGGAATATCTCTTGTTGTGTCTATAAATTTCCCATGTGTATCTGATTTTTAAAATGGGAAGTGGTATTTTCAATCATAATTTCCATTGTTCTCAAGGATAAATGTTGGGTATCATGAGGTTTTAATTTCATTTCATTAGGATGTTGATAAAGAAACCCTGATTAACTAGAGGATAACTAATCTAAGTTGTCCTAACATCCCCATGATATGAGGGAAAAGGAGAGTATAAACCATGGTTGTGTGGGTTCTCATATCAAGATAAATTATATAGCATATGAAAACCATTGGGAAATATATATATAATAAAATCCTCCCCTTAGGATGCATTTTTCATTGGTTAAAAATCCCTTTTTGGGAAACCTAAGCAAAGCCACCGAGGTATCTTGTGCATATCCAACCAAAGGTGTCACCAAGACACTGACCATCCATTTATGATGGATGTAGAGGTTTATGGAAATATAAAATTTCCCAGGGCATGGAGTTTGATAAAAGGAAAGGATGTGTCTGGGATTATTAGAAACATTTAGTCCATGATTACCCATGGTGTTGGGAATTCCCTACATAGATCTGAATCGTATGTAGAGGGTTAATTTGATTATTTTGTTGAAACAAGACCTAATTTTGGAGATTTGGGATTCATTACATATCCGGCAATAATAGGAACCAATTCGGAAGTAGTTCATGTAATCATACATACTGTGTAGGTTTGATCCATATACTAGGAAAGAGGAATTTTCTTTATGGCTTTGTGGGGAATTCCCTACTGAGGTCCATAAGACCACATGAGCTACGCTCAGTGCCTGAAAAAAGTGGTGGAAAAGGTTTAATCCACCATGTAAGTACGACATATAAAATTATAGGATCATTTTATATTTAGGGTGGCCAAACCAAAATGAAAATTTAGGTGTCACTGTGTATCCTAATTAGGAAAGATTCATGTCATGCGTAGTTTTATAAGAAGTCATGTTAGGTGTCCAATGTTGTGGAAAATTTCCTCTCAGGAGAAAACATTTTGAAGTTGTGTCGTTTACCATCATATAACAAGAAAATTTGATCATTTAATTTAACATCATATGATTAGGATAATTTTCATATAGTTTAGCTTCATGCGAAAAAAATGTAGAAGACCTGACATAAAAGAGGGGGGTGTACTTAATCCTAAAATGGTCTTACAAATAGGTAATGTTTTGGAGCCCCCTACTTTGACATAGTTTTCATGAAAACAAGGGTACATTTGTATGCACTCTATGGATGGGTTTGGTTCATGGGATCTGGTTGTCACTATGTATACCATGGGATGGGAATCAATCCATATATATTTCTATATAGAAAGAACCCTACATATTTATAGCCCATACATTGGGTGCATACATAACTTTTTGGGTGGATGGACCAGGTTGAAAGTCTGTGTGTCTCTACATATATTTCCTGGGTAGGAATCAAGACATATGTAGTTCTTGATGTTCTTTGTACATGTCTGGCCTATACATAGGGAAGGGGAATTTTTAAATGGTTGGTGGTTAGACCCTAATTTGAAATCTAGGTGTATCTACATATCATGTGTAGATAGTATTCATGTTATACGTAGCTCCATGACATGGCATGGTAGGTGACAAATGACGGAGGCAATTTCTTCTTAGGTGAGAATACTATTATTCTAGGTAGTTTGATGACATTCTATAAGGACAGTTTTATCATGAGGTTTAACTTCATGTGGTGAGGATGTTGGAAAAAAGTGTAATTTCATGATTTTTGGAAAACATTTCATATAAAACTTGAGTTAATAGGTGCTAGTCTGGCCAGGATATTCTAGAATAGCCTAGATGTGAAGGCAAAAGAAATTGTAAACCATGGTTCCAAAAATTCTAGGATCATGAAAAATGGTACAGGGCATGGAATCTATTGAGTGTATGAAGGTATGAAAAGTATTTTCTGAGGATGAATTTTAATTTGGTTAGCATGCCCTTTTGTGGGGAATTTTTGCAGTACCATCTGAGAATATTGAGCATAGTCAAACAAAGCTATCCTCGAGACACTAACCATCCTTTTCTGATGGCTGTAGTGGTTTATAGATATCCAAAATTTCCTTGGGCATGGAGTTTGATGGTTGAAAAAGGTGTTCCCAATATGAAAGAAATATCGAGACCATGATTAGTCATGATGTGTGGACTTCCCTACATTGACTTGACTTGTATGGGGTGGTGGAATTTTGATTTATTTATAGGTCCATGTTTTGGGATCCAGGATTTCAAATATTCTATATAAATCTATATTTATGTGCAGTATATAGGGTCATATTTTTCATTTTGCATGATTGGACTCAGGAAGAAGGTCCAAGTGTCACTACGTGTCTCATTATACTAAGAATCGAGTCACACATATTTCTTGACATACCATTAGTTCAACATCATACAGAAAATACATAGGTTCCACATTATGATGGAAAAATACAAGGTGTGCCTTTTCAGGTTGTTCTACTAGGACTATGGAATCCTCTTTGTGGATTGATATGCCTTAACCATATGGGGAATCCATTTCCTACACTCATAATCCCACGTGATATGTTCTCTGTGTAAGTAACAATAGATAATAAAGGTTTATCCTACCACATAGGGGTAACATAAAAAAAGGATATGTTCATTTTTCTTTCTATCATTTATCAAATTTGGGTATGAATCTAGAGATGCTAGTGTCACTATGTCTCTCTTTGTGATGAGAATCAATCTGGACATAGTTCTACGAACATTCCTGTACAAGTCTGACCCATTTCCATGAAGGGTCCATTCATTTTTTTGAGGTGGCTAGACCCAGATGTAGAATTTGGGGTCACTATGTATCCCATTAGGGTAGGAATCAAGGCATATATAGTTATATAAATATGTTCCATTTATTGGTTTGACCCATGCATAAGTAGGGGGAATTTTAATCATTATTTTGAGTTGATGGGATTATCATGTCCCTTTACTCTGTGTTTGTGGGGTAATCCCATACCATAATTTGTAAGATCATGTGATCTATGCGTAGTGTGAGAAAAAATTAATAGAAAAGGCTCCTCCCATCTTGTAAAGTAATTTGAGGGTAAAATAGAGGCATTTTGTATCATGTGTTTGTTGGACTAAGATGTAAGATTAAGGCGCCCCTATGTATATTATTGACAAATGAGAATATAGATGTACATAGTTTTTTAAATAAACTACCTACATCATTTTGGTATATACACAAGTAGGGTGGTATTTTTTTATGATGACTTAGCCCAAGACATGAATTCTAGGTGTCACTACATATCTCACTGAAACAAGTATCAAGCCGCATGTAGTTATAGATAAAGAGAGTTCCTGTTTGGATTTGACCTTCATGTAGGAACATGGTCATTTTAATTTTATCCCACACAGATCTGAATCATATGTGATGATTTATATATTTGAAAAATGAGCTTTTGATAGTTTAACGTCATGTCATTTGAACAAAAATTCTTAGTTTAAGGTCATAGGGTTTGGATAATATGCACAGTTTATTGTCAAGTAGTGAGGATGGTGGAAAGACAATTTAACATCATGTTGTAGGGAAAAATACTATATAGTTTAGAATTATATAGTTAGGAAATTCATGATACATAGTTTAATTTCATATAGTTAGGACGTTTCATCCCACAATTTAACAGCATGCGATTTGGACAATTTATCATGCAGTTTAATATCATGCGATCAAGACGTTGGCTCCTTTAGCTACATGAAATATTTCTTCAAGAACCCTGAATTGGTAGGAGTTGTAATAATCATTCCATATATTTAAATTATGGAATATTCCCCATTTGAGTAGACCTCAATAATTACATACGGCCCTTCCCATTTTGGTTCCAATTTTTGGGGTTTCATTCTGAATATCATCATAGATATGAGGACCAATACCATTTATCCTTTGAGGAATGACCAATTGTGAACCTTATTATTAAATGCTCATGTAATATGGTTTTTTTCAACCTCTAAATTGTGTATGTTGTGTAATATCTTTTCATCAAGACTATATAGTTCATCCAGTTATTTCTGGGATTGCTCATGTGTGGATAGTTGATCTCAGATGGCCATATGAAGTGGGGGAAATAGAACTTCCATGCATAGAACCACCTTTGTCCTGTATACTAATGAGTATGGGGTTTCCTGAGTGGCAGTTTAGGTCATGTTCTGGTAAACCAATAGAGCATGGATGAGTTTTTCCATCCATGATTTCATGTCCTTATCAACCATCTTCTGGAGTATATCGGATAGGGTCGTGTAAATGTCTTGTATCATTTCGTTGGCCACTACATAATAGCAGGATGAATGGTCAATCTTGATATCATACTCCTGATATAGTTTCCCCAATTTAACATATTAGAAATCAGTGTCATTTTCCATTATTGTCGTATTAGGGACACCAAATCTAGTGATGATATTGGGTTTCACAAAGTGTGCCTCCTAGAACGACCTCTTTAAGGGGTACATCTTTTTCCCATTTGTAAAATAATTCAATTCCTATGAGAATATAATTGAATTTCTTAGTCGTAGTGGTGGGATATAGTCCCATGACATCCATTCCCAATATTGAAAATAGATCGGAGTACATGTTTGTGTGAAGTATATTCATGGGTTAGTGGATGAAATTAGCATAAATTTGATAGTAATGGAACTTCTGGGGGAATTTAGGGAAATACTACATCACGGTGGGATAATAGTATTAGAGCCTCCAAATTTTATAAGAGAGCTCAAATCCTGATTGATGTTAACCATAAGATCCATTATGGACTTCATTCATTATAGTAGTTATCTCTTCTCCATCGTGGAACCTAAGAAGGACCCCATCATGGCCTCACTTAAAGAATACCTTTTTTGTTTTGTAAAATCATACAAAACAAAATTGATTACTCATCTTCTGATTTTATTCATTCCAGACCTATAGAGTGAGAGTTCTCCCATTTCAAGGTAACCCACAATGATTTTCATGTAATTGGTGGTAGAACCATACATATTAGGAATGGGAATAACCACATCTATTTATTTTATATTGAACTTAATGAATGTTGAGACCATCTAACGATGGGAAATGATGATGATTGTTTCATCCTGGTTGGAATCAGCCAGAGCTATAGTTACATTTTCTTATTCATTGAACTATGAATTTTTTGATTGGGGTAAATTAGTTAATGTCAAATCTTAAGGTAATTCTACTATTAACCCTCATTTTTAGTCGATTAAAGGGATTATCTACTCCTTGATATCATGCTCACCATTGAATTTCTTGATGACTAGTTCTGAATCACTTTTTATCTTCATGTGTTTTCTTAAACATTAAGTGTAATCACTATGTCTTTAATAGGAGCCAGATACTCTATTCTATTTTTTATAAATCCCTCTGATAGCAATAAAGAGTAAGGGATGACTTCATTTTCCAAAGATATGTCTATGACCCCCATCCCAACATTTTTATACATGGGGTCTTCCATTATTTTTCTTTCCTGGCTTCTAGATTCACCATAAAAATGTATCTTCCATGTTTGAAAGTCCTCTTGAATAGAGAAAACCTATTCATCATGTATTTCATCATCCAATGGAGTTATTTTTTCGATGGGGTTTTTTCCCGAAAGGGTCCTAATACTTATAATTTTATGACTTTTAAGGCACAAACCATATGTCGAACCACTATAGGATGTCCCCCCACTGTGACATATTTCCAATCAGAATTGGACAATTAAGAATATATTTGAGCGGTTTTTTGTGAAAGAATAAATTTCTATTGAGTTTCTTCAGGAAGTGTCTCAGTTTATTGACCATGAATATTAGTTCTTGACAACACTTCTTAAAATTTTAATAACGAGTGTCAGCATCAATTATTGTACAACTCAGATAATAAAGGATATTATCTCTTCCAGTGTCATTCTTTTTTTCATAAAGGCACCTAGGGGTTTCTCTAAGGAAGTAACATTCAAATTGAGTGGCCTTAATTCGAATGGTGGCATTAACACTATAGATATTAAGATATACTTATTTATACTATCAAATGCTCCCTGAAAATCATCAGTCCTTTTATATTAAATAATTTATTTCATCAACCTAGTGAAGAGGAAACATTTTCCTAAATGGTTTTCTATGAAGCTTTGAATGTAGGCCATATTTCCTTGATGTCATCTCAAATCATTTAGGTTATGATGGGGTGACATGCCAAGGATTTAATTTATCATCTAAGGGTCAATTTTTATATTGTGATGGAATATGATGAAGCTGAGGAATTTCCCTAAAGTAACACCGAAAGCACATTTCGATGGGTTCATTTTCAAGTGGTGTTGTATTAGTTTTCTTATGATGATTTCAATATCTTTCAAGTGGTATGATAATTTTTGAGACATATCCACTAGGTCATCAACAAATCATTAAATTAAATTTCCCACAAAGTGTTTTAAGATGGAATGCATGGAATTTTGATATATAGCACCATAATTTTTCAAATCAGTGGGCATTATCCTATAATAAAATACTCCCTAGGAATACCTGAAGGTGGTGACCTCCTCATCTTCTTAGTAAATTCAAATTTGATGATATACTGAAGATTTGTCCATGAATAATAGAACATGATATCTAGTTTTTGCATCAATCATTAGTTCTGTAATTGGGACCATGAAATCATCTTTCGAACAATGGTGATGAGTTAACTGAAATCGATACAGATAATGACATTCTAATCCTTATTTTTGAAGGAGATGAAATTTTTCTACAATATGGGATATTATACATACCTAATTAAGTTTACTCTAATGATCATGTTGAATTAAACCACTATTTTTTCTATCATGTGTTGTGTGTTTCCTTCTGGTGGCTTTCTTGTAGCCAAGTTGCCTTTCAGCTGGCCCAAGTGGTGGGTGGCCACCTAAAGATTGAGCTCTGCAATTTTTTGTATTATTATAAGAGAAAACATCAAGATTTTTTTATGAAGGAGTTGTATACCTCTTTTTCTTAGAAATACATGGTCACGCTAATCAGAGTGGGTCATGTGTCTTCTTCATCACTCGGGTTTATTTCCCTAAGTTCATCAATAGTGGTAGAGACACCCTCCTTGAATACTGGAGTGGAATCTATAAGGTATTCTTCCACTTCCTCTTAGTCTTCCTCTTGTTCTGATGGAGAAACAATTCTTGAGATAAAGTCTTCAGAGTTAAGGTAAGAGTTAAAATCTTAGCATTTGTGAGATGAAGCAACTTCTTCTAACTCAACTAAAAATAGGGAATATTATGGAGAGGTTAGAGTGAGGGACAAAGGAGTGTCTTCTATATCTTATGCCTTAGAGTGTGATGAAGGGATCATCTAGATCTCTGAGAATGGATTGAGGGAATTTCCATTCAAGAATTCAATATTATCTTGTGTGTCAGCATATTTTCTAACACTGTTCTGCTCAGTGTCCATTAATGATATCATGAGGATTGTTGAATATGAATCCAAACATGAACTAATACACCCAACCTGTTTGATGGTCAATAAATATTATTCAACTAGTTATTTCAACGGGTCATTTGGGACCATATCCAAATTATTTTGGGTGGTTACCTAGTCAATACCATCAATTGAGGGTCATTTACCTTTCTTTTTGTAGCATTATAAATCGATATAGTATGACTCAAATGATTCAAACAGGTCCTTATCAGCATTCAACATCCAATTTCATCCAATAGTGAAATATTTGACACATTGGTGGTAGGAAGAAGCAATCTTCATGTGGTGATGCAACAAAGGGCTTCCTATGAGGATGTTGAAGGTTGTGTTTTTTCAGACAAATAGAAATTATAAGTTTTCTATGAGGTCCCCAAACCATTTTATAAGCTATATTTGGCCTAATGGATTCTTCTCACTTTTTTTATATCCCAATAGGGTTCCAGTGTAGGATTTCAAGTTATCCTCATTGCAACACAACCATCAAAGTGCCCACAGTGGGATGAGATTAACTCTATATCCATTTTCAATAAAGAATTTCAGATATCGACACCATTTATCATTTCTGTTATATAAAAGGTTCTAGTGTCCCATGCATAATAGCATCTTCATCTTGATCCATGAATGATATAACATTATGGAATTATACAGTATCAGTATTTTTCTGATAGACCTTCAGTGCACTACTATAAAACTGGTATATAGCCACAATTTTTTAAAACCATGGCTATAGGTATTTATACCAAGGATTTAGCCTTGATTTTATATAAAACTATGGCTATCGGGTATATTTTCAATGTCTATATCCACAGTTCAATAAAACTGTAGCTATAGAATTTTTTCTTGAGAGATATAGCCATGGTTGTATAAAACTATGGCAATAAAGTCTTTTTATAATGTCTATATCCATGGTTTGGGTAATGTTGTGGATGTAATGTCTTTTTTACCAGGTCTATAGCAATGGTTTGTGTAAAATAATGGCTATATAGTCTTTTTCCAATGGTTATATCCACTGTTTGTGTAGAACCTTGGCTATAGAGTCTTTTTTTAGGGATATAGCCACAGTTTGTGTAATACCATAGCTATAGAATAGGTATATAACCATGGTTTTTCTAAACCATGGTGGTAGAGTATTTTTCCATTTTATATAGCCATGATTTCTCAATACCATTGTTAAAGGTCTCCTTCCCTTATGTGGGAAAAATATTAACCCACAAAAAGAGAAGGAAGGGTTATATCCATGGTTTACATGTTATAGCCATAGTTTTTAATTATATATATAACAATTCATATATATATATATATATCTGATGTTGTATGTGGTGTAGTGTTTGGGCAACTAGCATGCGTAGTAGAGGTAATAAGAACTAATCTAGCTGGGAACATTTTATTTTTGGGATATATCCACGGTTTACTTGGGTTATATCCACAGTTGTTCACCATATAAATAGTTTTCTTGCTATAGTAGACAATTGTGTCTATAGGACAACTTCCATGGTGGAAAACAACGAGAGATATTTCCAATTGTGGAAAATACTAGAAATATTCTAGTGAATCGTGGTTATAGCTTTTAGTTATATCCACGAAAATATGATCCATATATAGATAGAACCATGGATATAGATTATAGCTATGGTTTTTACCTCTATAGCCATAGTTTTGTGTCGAGGATATTGAAAAAATTTCTACTTGTGCCCGCATCAACTACTGATTCAATATCCTCATAGCTTATAAAAGAATCTATAAGAACTTCCACGAGTTCTGTTGATAGTTTCAAGGCATCCAGGATTGATATCATGGCTAGTACTGGGGATAACTATTTCTAGTTGACATATTTTTTATACAAATTCTTGCACTTCCCAACATGGGGATGCTCTTTCACATGTTCCTTAGGGGGCTTCAGTATTAGATGAATATGGGATGGCCTTAGGGACCAGAGATGGAGGTACATCTGTGCTTTGTGGGTTCGGTTGGGAAGGTCTGCCTACACACCATGAGCAATTAGACATTTTTTCCTCTTCTAATGGATAATCCATGATTATCTAGAAAAAATATCTTCCAATAAGAGTAGAGGAATTTTCCTATTCGTTTTGGGTCTGCTGAATGGATCTTCTATTAGTTTATGAAATATTGAAGATTTTAGATGGGGTGTGGCCAAAGATTTGGTCTCTTCCATGACTATGTATTCCTTGGTATCCTCATCTCTTATTGTATCTTCTTCCATCTCCTTAATTTGGTGTGGTAAACTTGTGTTTGTAAATGTACTCTTCATCAGATAAGGGGTCTATTAAGTGAATCACATTAATGGAGATGAAGATCGGTTCCTCATCTGATGATTAATCTTCTTGATTAACTACTTCTAGTGGTGAAATTTTATAGGGAAGTTCACGTTTCATTAGATCTAATGGAATAAAATCTAAGAGTTTCAAATCCAACTTTGGCCTTTGTGAAGGTTCTTCTTCTTTCACACTATCTCTTCCTTTTTGGTAAAACTATGTTTTGTACAGGCAATTGTTTGAGGATTTTTGGGAAGATGATGTTGATTGTGTTGCATTAGGAGTTGTTGGGAGCATATTCTATTGTTTCTACTACTCTTGGAGTATTCCATCAGCTCAGTTAACTATTTTCCAATTCATCCAACTATCAAACTTTTGTTCCATTTTTCTAAAAACTATTTTCCACTCATCTCCTTCATCTAGGTTAGTGGTGAAAACATATTCCACTTGTTCTAGTGGTGGTCCCAATATGAATTTCCTAGAGTATATCATTCTTTTTAGGAGTTCATTAAAGATGAAACATTCCATAATAGAGTGTCCTTATATTTGGTGAAAGGGATAATAATTTGGTTGATCATCAAGACCAAAATCATTAACCCTCTTTGGCATTGGTAGATGTAGCATGTTGTAGTTGATAGCAGCTACAAAGTAGCCACATACATGGTCATCTCAAAAAGAGTAAACATTATTCATATATTCCTTGAATTTATTTGTCTAAGATTCTCTCTACTCATCTTTTAGAGGTGGGTGTGTCTGTTGACATCTAGGGGGGCCTGCATGATTTGGTTCAGGACTGGGAGCTAGAGCTAGTGAAGAGGGTGTCTTAAGGGTAACATAAGCCACTTCATTTCTTCCAATTATTTTTTCCTGGGGCTGATGGGGATACTTGGAACTTGAGGCCAGTCTGTTGTAAGGGGTCTTCTATTAATTTTAAAATATTGGATAAATCCTGAAATCCAAGTTTTTATTTCACCAGGATGAGTGATGTTTATAGATCATTGCATAGTTTATCAATGCACATAGTAAGCATCTCATCTTGGGGGAGAAGTTGATTCAAAGAGTAGGTCAGACCTCTCCATCTAGAATTGAATTATGACTCTCTCATGTTTCCACTGTTTGTGATTCATGAGGTCATTTACTATTGTCTTTAGAAACATTAAACTAAAATGGAAAGGGAACTACCATAGGATATCCTCCCATCCTGTTATCGACTGATTTGAAAAACTGGTGTACCATACAAATGTTGAACTTTTCAGAGTTCATACGAAGCATATGTGTTTGAATACTTATTGTCTCTCTTGGTTTCCCAACATGGGATCACAATATGATGCATAATGAATAATATGTTTTTATAGGTCACTAGAGATGTTAAATGTTAGGAACATGGGATTCCAGAAATTTGATGGTGGTAGATGGTTTATCACCCTATTAGGGTAAGGTATTTATTACAATTTTAGTGGAGTGTGCCATCCGTCCATGGATTCCAATCAATTTTTCAATGAATCAATGGATTTAATGGGACCTTGATGTGTATCTTTTTGTACCTGATCATGGGTGGGAATAGTATAGGGAAGACCAAATGCACCAGTTCTATTGCTACAAGAATTGTATACCGGACTGGGGGCATCATTGGGGGATATTCTGACATATTTTCTAGTTGATTACTTAATAAAGGGAATTATTTATGTAAGTACATGATTGGGTCTAGGTAGTTTGAAGGATCTAGTTCCATGATGGGAATATGTCTTGCCCTGGATTCATTTTTTTGGATAAACCCTTGTCGTTAAGGTACACCTGTTATAATTGTACGTTGATGCTCTTCTTGGTGAGCATATTCTAGGGGATGGATTCCTCAGAATAACTCAACAATGATTCAACTCAACTCTTTCATTTCTTACTCATATAGAGTGAGTATCTCCTTGAGGTAAAGTTTATTGTTCACATGGGGAGGAGGAGGCAGGTCATGTAAGACCTTGTTTTATTATTATATCTATTAGCTATTCACAAAGGAGGTAATGAGGGAATGGCTGAGGGAGTGACCAGATTTTGGGTGGCCCTCTAGTTCTGGGTATGCACACCTCTAGGTTCGCTGTATATTAGATTCTTGGTGGACCCATCCTCTCCATGTTCATTTATATTTGGTTCATTTTTATTGTGTTCTATAGGATTCACATCTTCAACATTCATTGATGCATAACACATTGTGGGTATCATAGCAGTTATTGAATAGTAGGAGAGCTCTTTGCATCATTTTTTGGATCTTCTCCTTCTCACTTATGAGGTCCTTATAGGGTTCATTGGTGAAGGGTAACTCAGGGGGATTTGTATAACCATTTCATATGCCTCCCTTATAGGGGAAATGAATCATGGTATGGGATGGAATGAGGGACTTCTCTACTTATTGTCCATCCCTGTCAGAAAAACACTGATGTCCACTTGATGGGTGGTTGAGGTAGAAATTCCTCAAGGCCTACGAGACTAAATTTATCTCATTCCTTTGTTACTATGCCCCATCCCATATTTTTTTGTCTCATGGAGGAATTATTTGTTAAAAATTTACCCCAGCCTATGGTCTAGAAATAATCTCATACCATTGCCATTGCTACTACTATGGATGCTTTATTGGTCTCAGCCATTCCCATTTTTGCGTGATCCATACTTATTTTTAGGTCTAAATATGAATTATTTGCTTCTATGGACATTAGAAATGCATGATGATTGAATATTATTAGGTGAGAAGCCTACTAAAGTTTCTCAGTTTCTTGGTTCAGGAGTTGTTCAATGGCTTGCTCTTGTTGGTCCTGAGGCATTTGAGGCTTACAGAAGGCTAATTATTTTTGAATGTCTCGCCTTTCCTAAATGTAGATTTCATTTGATCACCTTCCTAGGATAATTACATTACAAGATTTAATTTACAATGGGTTCTATTGGACCATAAGTGTGGTTAAATGCAATGATCCAAGATCTCCCCATCCTCGAATATGAATTCTATATGGGGCATCACTGATAAGGAAAAAAAATTGTGTAATTCATGGAGGAAAGTGAATTAAATTTCTTTCTTTCACCTATCTAATTGTTTTCTACAAGTAGATAGAAGGGATTCCATGTCTACTGGATAGTGAATCTCTCCCAATATTTTGACATGGTTGGCATACCCATCACAGGGTAAGAATCTTAATTTCAACTAGTTGTAGTTTTTCTAGAGATTAAGATGAATATTATGTATGCATTATTCTGCAACTCTCCTATTATGTCAAATTGAGAAGTGGTAGTGGGAAAAATATAACTGACATGTCATTCTTTCTTAAATTTCTTTTTATGTGCGACATATCATTTTGTTCATTTGTTTGGGACTCCTCCACTTGATCTCCCCAAATCAGATGCTTCTTGATGACTTATTCCTAAGTAATGAGGGTGGTAGGGATATCATTGACATGTAAATGGTCTAGAGGTGGTTCAAGATATGAGCGTAGCCTCGGACCATTTCCTAGATGAGAACAAATGTCGCTATCTATTGAGTGGGTTTCTAACATGCTTGACCCCATCCTTCCAAGCACCTTAGAATATGAGGGCTTCTTTATTCTTGACTTGAAAAGGAGAGGAAATTCGTGCTGGTGTAATGTTTGGATATGCCAAGGACCTTCATCGTTAGTCTCGTTATAGTGAGAGCTACCACCACGGATTGATGTCTGATCATAGGGAGAATTTCTATAGTGTATACCCTAGGGTGGACTTTTAAGGAGGACTGTAGTAAGGGGAGGGCCTTCTTGATGTTCTATATTGTATCCATGATGAAGGATATTGTGATATTAATTAGTATATAGGCTCTCTTGATCGATCATTTATTTTCTAATAAGTATTCCTATGAGTTGCATGATCTTGGGAGGACCTTTAGATATGCTGGTGATAATATTGCAGGGAGGACTTTTACAAATTCTACTTCCAATTTTATAATTTCGTAATGGACTAAAATATTCTTGATCCTACATTGATAGGTGTTTGAGGGTATCATGATCTCCAGCTTTTAGTATAGTAGGGTCATGAACGTTCTTTTCAATTTAATATTGCCTTTGGAACATTTAATTTTTTCAGTCTCTATTGCAGGATATTGGGGACGCCTACTGTTCATAATGACCTTCATTTACGGGTTCTAATTTGAGTGATTCATGTGATGTAACCTTGATACATCGATGAGTATCCTGAGTTATGGCATAGATGTTTTCCTTCCCTAGACTGGCCATCATGGTGGAATGGTGTCCCCATATTGAAATGGGAATTTTATCCCTATCTAGTTTTCCATTTATCATAGAATATGGATAACGACCATCCTAGACTAGGGCATTGAAGCAGGTCTGCTCTACGGTGGCCACATTAATTTGTGGATGACTCACCCTACATATAAAGATGGGGTTGTGAGCCTAGCTCCTTAATATTTCTATGGACTTGATTACATCTTGACATATCTATAAGATAGGATTAGTAATATATTTTTGATCCTTCATCACTTTCAGGATGTGTCGAGAGTCATCTTGGACTAAAATGATGATATATTCCCATTTTGATGTCCGAGTAGGAATATGTGTGTGATCTATTCCTCTATTATTTTTCTGGGACTACTGATAGTTAGCCCATTAGGGAGCATATGAACGAGTCCTCCCCCGATTTATATATGGGATAAAATAACTATTTTTTCTAGTTCTCATCATATTTAACTGATGGGATTCATATTTATGATCAATGATTTTTATTTGGTTCTTTTCCATGGTATTTGTATGACAGTCTTGATATATATCTGTAAGAATTAGAGTATTCTTGTATTTGGTTTCCACCATATTTTACTGGTGGTCCTAATTTATGGGAATAGGAATTTAACTCTTCCCATATTTGATTTCTATAATATTTGAATGGTGGGCATCATATTCATTGGTAGGAATATGTTCCCACCTAAAATTTTCTAGCTTATTTTGATGGCATGATTCATGCGCATAAGAATGGATTTTTTTTCTACCAATAATTTACCTCCCTATTTTTTGGTGGCCATGGTGAGCATTAATGAATATTTTTTCTTACTAGTAATTATCTTATGTATTTTTATGGTGGGATTCAGAACAGGGAACAAGAATATATGTTGACCCATAGTATTTCATTATTTTTTCATGGAGGATCTCTTCCTATAAAACTAGGGTGAAGATATGTTCCTAATTATATTTTCATCTCCCTTGGTGATCATCCTGGGGGTATTTTGTTTGTTAACCTTTATTAGGAGCCATTGGTGTGATATCCTCTTTAGAATGAGAATATTGGGTTGTATGGTGTTGCTGGAGACACATTCCAATAGGGTCCCTTGAGTAGGATCCCGGTGAACCAGGGAAGAATTAATTAGTTACGACTTAATTTTCCTCCATATGATATGGGAGGTACTAATTATTGCATTCCAGGGATAGGATCTCAAAAGGATTATAGATGGATAGTGGAGTCTCCTGGTTTTGTACTATTGGCCACTACTAGATGGGTGGGTGGCATGATTTCATCGATTGGAGGGAATGTATTGCTACCTCCAGTGTTGGGAGTGTACTATTCTGATGGTACATCATGATTAATTTATTTGAGACCTAGTGTTGGAGACACTGGGTAGGTGATAGTGTCCTCTACTTTGTGGAGGTCTCGACTGGTTATGTGGTGGTTGACATGCTTGTCTGTGAGATCTTATGGGATGTTATTGAATTGAAGGAAGCTCTGAAGGATGATTGCAATATAAGCGACAAGTATAAAATATAAAACCCCTCAAAGTAGAATATAATAACCAAATATATGGTCCATTACCTCGCTTGTCCATTTTTCATTTTGGTTGTGAAAGGTGTTAGGGTTGGTGTCCTGAGAACCAACTGTTTTTTACTTTGATTACATGAATGTACACTTATTATATATTGTTCATTGTTCTGCATGACTATAATATAACAATGTCCTGGAATATATGTTGCATTGATAAGGTCATGGAAGATCCCTTCTATGATGAGAACCATGAAATTCTATAACAATATTCTTAAATAAAGTTCTACAGTTGGATGACATACTATGATAGGACACACAGTATATAGACCATCATGTACGAGTACTTGTAAGAAGACGAGAATCTCTCTCAGGGAGTTCGCACTTGGTAATCTCCAAGATGGGAGATTATGATAACAGACCCGCCAGTAGAAATTCCGCATGTATTGGTGTCATCGTACATTTCTATCTATGAGCATGTGTAATGGTCCTTAGATAGGAAGATTATCATTAACTCATGACATGACTCGCACACTTAGATTTACTTACGAAAACCGTCCAGAAGATAGTTGGTCGGAAGTAGGGTACGTTGGGTGCCTCATGACTGAAATATTGTTAATAGATAAGCTGAGGAATAATTTTTCCCTTCCATATTCATGGAAGTAAATTTCTTGGGCCCTTTGATTGAATTAGAACTGTCAAAAAAATTCCATGGCCATGGTGTCATGATGAGTTTATTTCTATAAGTCAAAGAATGATAGATCAAGGACATAGGTTTATGACACTGCCATGAAGATTGCTTGATGATATTTTGTGACAAAGGGATTAAATTACACGGTAAGCATTCATATGAGGTGACACGTCAATTCGGCATCAACTTCTTTCACTTAGGTTCTTTGACCCATTGCTAGACAGTAATCTTGGACTTTAGGCAAGCCCGCCTAATGCCAATGAGAAAGAGGCATAGAGGGTCACACACTAAGTGTATTCAAGTATCTCAAGTATAATAAAGATTATTCTCGTACATGGTTTAATAATTTTTCAAGGAATCCTGAATCGTTTTAATATTGGAGTAAGAATAAAGTGAAACCAATTACATGTCGTGTATTAATGATTACACATCGTGTAGTTTTTATTTTGAAAACAAGTACACGCTGTGTATTGTTGAATGTACACACCATGTAGTTTTCATTTTGGAAATAAAATGAATAAATGAAAAAAAAGATATACATGCCATATACATTTAATGTAAACACCGTGTAGTTTTCAATGAAAAACAAGTACATGCTGTGTATTTATGATTACATGTCGTGTAGGTTTTCCAGTCCGTATTTTGAGGAAATAATATCATTTTATTAAATGATATTTATTATAATAAGTGTGGGCACATGTCAAGGAATTAATGAATCGACATGGGGTTTTCAAAAGATTTAATGAAATAAATAAAACATGTAATGCGTTTATTTATTTTAATAAATTTTCAACCTCAAACCCGATTATAAATATCCTCACAACCCCAACTCCTTTCCTAAGAGAATCGTTGTGCCCAACAATTCTGGGGAATTCTCTCAAGACTGAAAGAACTCCGTCCTCCAAGAACACTCTCAAGACCAAGAGATATCCACCTCCATCGAATGAAGGCAATCTAAGGCAGACAACACAAGCAAAATATTATTCATGCTAGCACCCGAAGATTCCTTTGGCGAGATCTAGAGATACGTGGTGCATGTATGGATCACTGCTAGAGGAATTCTACACTTGACTTCTGCGACACAACAATGAATCACATCAGAATGTGATCAATAATATAAATGAAGAAAGAATGCCCAAAAAGGTATTTCTTGTCAATTAATTAAATTAATTATAATCAACAAGTGAGGGTCCTCTTTTGTGGTTATGGGACTTTCCTTATTCTTTGTCTATTTATGTGATTCGATTTGTGGATACTGGCATTTATCATCGTATTGATCTTGGATTGATCATTTCTAATGACAAAAATCCAAGTGGGAACATCCACCCATGAGATTCCGCTGCGCCTGGAACCTTCAATTGGTATCAGAGGGAGGATACAATGTGGATTATAGTTATTTAATTTTCATTGATAATTTACACATTTATATTTGATTCAATTCATTATAAATTTTTCAATAAAACTGAATGAACGAGATCTGTTCTTCCTCCTTCGTTTCTCGATTCACATCATAGAAACAAACTTTTAATTTTAATTTTGATTAAATTAAAAATGTGAAGCTCATCCAGAGGAGCCGCTCTTTGTGTCCATACAACACAAGAATAAATGGTGTGTAGTGAAAACTACACGCCGTGTACTTAGGTTCAGTGAACCGGTACTGGTCCGCCAAACCACGCCATGTGAATTGAGTATGCCTAATTATTTATTACACTATGTCAACCAGAAATGAAAGGAATGTGGAACCAGAATAAACGGCATGTATGTTAAATCAACACGCTATGTAGTCTGATCTGGCCTATGTGAAACCGTGTACAAGGAGAATCTGTGTTCCACATACACGGGATTTCTAGGCTGGTAACTGTGTAACAAAGAAGTACACGCCGTGTTAGATTAATCTACATGTTGTGTACTCCAACATTTCCAAAGTACAAAAAACACACCAAAGCCCCCGGCATGTACTTTGGATAAAGGGTGAAAAATACACGGTATGTAGGCTATATTACATTCCATGTACTTTCCAGAAATGTAATCACACCAGGTTTCCTCCAAAAGTAAAAAGACCTATATAAGGAATATGGATGAAAATAATCACAAGTAAATTCAGAAAGTATTTTAAGATAAATAATTGATTAATTATAAGATCATAATTAATTGAATTCAAGCGCGACTTATCTAGAATAAATAAAACGATTAAAATAATTTTAGTTATAAATATGTGTAAATGTCATTGCATGCTATGGATGATCATGAGCTAGACCAAAGACCCTTTGTGTGTGTATGGTTTCATTTAAATTTATTTAATTTAAACTCATTTTCATGCGAAACTTCTTCTAATAATATGTAGGGCCTCCATGCCCATGGTTTCTTTAATATAAACCCCATGTAATGGAGGATCTCCCAAGCCAGAGTAGACAGTTCAAAATCTGAAGCTAGGGCGAAACCAACCAAAGAAGATAGAAATTTGGATAGATGGGAGCTGCAAAACATGAACCATCGGTTCAAGGTGTTTTTCCCTAGGTCAGGTTTAGCTTATCAAAACTGATAGATAAGCTAACCAATAGAAGATCATGATCATGCCATTTTATTTTATTTCTGTCTGATTTCATGGTTTATTTATTATGTATGTGTTTTCACGATCACATAATTAATGAAATAAACAAGCATGAAAAGATGGAATAAAATAAAAAACAGACTATGTACAAACAATATTCGAACATGGTTAATCACTTAATATTAACAATCATGTGATAATGAGAAACTATTTATAAAGAATAAATCCCTAAAATACCATATTAAGTCATACCATGCCTTCCGTTACTTGATTAAGGGAAAGACTCAATTAAACTATGTGTTTGACCAACCCTTGTTGGGACACTTACTTTTATAAAGGAATCTCGTATGAATGTTTAGGTTTGACTTAAAAAGTTTACATCAAGAAAAGTAGCCATTGCAAGACTTGTTGTGAAATGGAGGCAAGTGTTGAGGAAATCCAACTTAGGATTTTATGATTGGGGAGTCCACTCAACAGATCAAGGAACTATAATCTTACAGTTAGCAAAGACCTGCCTACCTAAATATATTCAAATAGTTTGACCAACCCTTGTTGGGTTTATGCGAAGGGGAATATGGATCCTTTCCACTAGAATGTCAAAGAAACTGTACATTCTAAGTTCAATGGTGAGGGACATTAGGACATGATAAAATAGTGGGATACTTAATAAAAATTTATCATTTCTCATAAAATTTAATCGAGAAAGTACTGATAAATCTGCTCTTTTAATTTGTAGAATTAAAATGACAAACTCGTCAACCACCTTTTCTCTCCAATCAATTCAAGATAAAGACAATATCATCACCAGTAGTAACTTCCAGGAATGATTTAGGTGCCTTCGGGTTATCATACGCCATGAAAGAAATTTTTACATGATGGATTCCTCACTTCCTAATTCACCTGCCCAAGGGGCAAGTGATGAAGATTTCCTAGTCTATGATCAACATTTGAATGATGCACTTGACATTAAATGTTTGATGCTATCATCAATGTCTAGTGATATCATGAAGTCTCATGAAGACATGGATTCCTATAGCATGCTCGAGAACCTCTGTGGTCTATACTATGAGAGAGAAAGACAAGAAAGGTTTGAGATCTCCAAGGCTCTATTCTAAAGCAAGCTTGGAGAGGGTGCCCCAGCTGGGCCTCATGTAGTCAAGCTCATTGGCTACATTGAGCACTTGGAGGTTCTAGGGTTTAAACTTCCCAAATAACTGGTTACCAATATCATTCTTGCATCACTCCCCCAGAGCTTCTCTAAATTTGTTGTAAATTTTAACATGAACAACATTGAGAAGTCTCTATCTGATCTCCTTATCCTCATTTTCCAAGTGGGCAATGATATGAAGCGTAAAAAGCATTCTGTCCTCATGGTGAATAAAAGTAAAGGGAAGGAAAAGAGATTTAATCCCAATGCTTCTTCTAGGCCTTCCAAGAAAAGGAAGATCAAAGGGGAGGCAAGAGAACATGAGGTTGTTTATTTCGCATGTGACAAGAAGGGCCACTAGAAGAAAAACTACACCCAGTCAAGGAAGTAAGGGGAAGCTTCAAGTGCATTTGTTACCGAATGAAATCTATTTGTTTCTACCAATTGGTTATTAGATACTACTTTTGGTGCTCACATATGTATCCAAATACAGGAACCAAGTAGATTCAGAAAGATTGACTGAGGTTAGGTGGATCTGCGAGCAGCCAATGGAGCCAGACTCGCTAATGTAGCTGTTGGATATTACCACCTCACATTGTCTACTGAGATGGTCTTGGTGTTAAAAGGATTTTATTATGTACCCTTTATAACCAAAAACATTATTTCAGTATCCATATTAGATACTGATGGATTTATCTTCAATTTTGGAAATTAATGTTTCTACTTTTATAAATATTTCATTTGTTTTGGTAGGGAAAATTTCTATAACGACCTTTATGTGTTAGACTACACAAACCAAGTAATGGAAATCGACATCAAAGTTAATTCACATGACTCATACGACACCCAACTTTGGCATCACCGCCTTGGTCATGTCAATGAGAAATGTTTGACAAAATTACATCAAGATGGGTATTTAGATTCTTTCGAACTAAAACTTTTTGGTGTATGTCATGCGTGTCTATAGGGAAAAATGACCAAAGCCCCATTTAGTGGCAAAGGTGAAAGGGATAAAGAGTTTTTAGAATTAGTTCACACAGATGTGTTTGGACCATTTCTAGTTGAAGAAAGGGGTGGATTCTTATATTTCATAACTTTTACTGATGATTTTAGTAGATATGGATATATTTACTTAATGAGGTATAAGTCAGATTTTTTTAATCAGTTCAAAGAATACAAGAATGAATTTGAGAACCATCTTGGTAAGAAGATTAAGAAACTCCACTCAGACAGAGGAGGAGAATATATTAATTAGGACTTTATAGATTTCTTACGGGAGTTTGGGATTCTATCTCAACTCACTCCTCCTTACACGCCTCAATGGAACGATGTAAGTGAAAGGAAGAAAAACACCTTTTTGGACATGGTGAGATCAATGATGAGTCATGTGAGTCGTCCATTATCCTTTTAGGGATATTCATTACAAACAGCAGTGCATATACTAAACCAAGTACCAACTAAATCGATAAAAGGTATTCCATACGAATTATAAAGTGGACGCAAAGCCATGTTATAAAATGTACATGTGTGGGGTATTGAAGCATTTGTTAAGGCCTCTTCAGGTAACAAGCTTTCACCCTGAGGCACAAAGTGTGTCTTTATAGGATATCCCAAAGAAACAAGGGTATATTACCTATACAACCCCTCAGATAACAAGGTAATAGCGGCAAGACATTCCATATTCCTTGAGAGGGAGAACATCTCCAAAATAGATAGTGGGACGAAGATAGACTTTGATGAATTCGAGTCTCAAGATACATAAGAGTTGGTATAAGAACAGATTCCACAAAGCCCCGTGGAAGAACAATCTATTCCAGAGACACAAGAACTGCGTAGGAGCATGAGATAGGTGAGAGAACCTGAATGATTTGGTTTTCTTTTCACTGAGGTTGGTGACTCATTATTGGTCGATAATAATGATCCTCTTACCTACAAGGAAGTAGTTAAAGGCACAGACGCTGCCAAGTGGCAAGAATCCATGAATTCTGAAATGGATTCCATGTACCAAAACTAAGTTTGGATTTTGGTAGATCCTCCAGTTGATGTAAATCCTATTGTTAATAAATGGATATTCAAGAAGAAACTGGACATGGAGGTGCAAGTCAGCACCTATAAGGCATGACTAGTTACAAAAGGTTTTAGACAGTGTCAAGGAATTGAATATGATGAAACCTTTTTACCGATTGAGATGCTGAAATCCATCAGAATCCTATTGCCCATTACCGCATACCATGACTATGAAATTTTGAAAATCGATTTCAAAATGGAATTACTTAATAGAAACCTCTAGAAATATGTCTACATGAAACAACCTGAAGGGTTTGTGACTCCAAAAGATGCCAACAAGGTATGCAAGTTACAAAAATCCATTTATGGATTAAAGTAAGCATCAAGGTCATGGAACATTAGTTTGGATGAAGCCGTAACATAATTTGGCTTTATTAAGAATGAATGTGAGCCTTGTGTCTACAAAAGGTTTACTAGAAGTGCAGTCATTTTCCTAATAGTATGTGTTGATGACATATTACTAATTGGAAATGAAGTACCTGTCTTACAGTCAGTTAAGGAATGGTTGGATAAATGCTTCTCTATGAAAGTCTTGGGCGAGGAAGCATATATTCTTGGGATCAAGATCCATCATGATAGATCCAATTGAATTTTGGGCCTGAGTTAAAGTACATACATTTACAAGATACTGAAGAGATTCAGTATGGAACAGTCCAAGAGGGGATTGTTTCCAGTGTCAAATGGTATTCATCTTTCCAAGAAAATATGTCCTCAAACACATTAGGAAAGAAAGAAAATGGCAAGGATCCCTTACGCATCCATGATTGGGTCAGTCATGTATGTTATGATATGTAAAAGGCTAGATGTTTCTTACACATTAAGTGTGGTAGGCAGATATCAAGCTAATCCAGGTGACCACCATTGGATGGCAGTTAAGACTATCCTTAATTTTCTGAGGCATACTAAGGATATATTCCTGGTTTATGGAGGAGATGAGGAACTAGTCATCAGAGGACATATCGATGAAAGTTTCTAGACTGATCAAGATGACATGAAGTCACAGACTAGATACATCTTCAGTTTCAATGGAGGTGCAGTGAGCTAGAAGATATCAAATCAAGGTGTGGTCAAATATTATATAGCAGAGTCCGAGTATATCATAGCTTCTGAGGTAGATAAATAAGTAGTATGGATGTGAAGCTTCATCTAAGAGCTGGATGTAGTACCTAGTAGTAAAGATCCTATCACACTCTATTGTGATAATACTGCAGTGGTGGCACTTGTAAAAGAGCCAAGGTCACATCAGTGGACAAAGCACATACTTCAGAAGTATCATCTCTTGAGGGATTATTCTCAGAGAGGTGAAGTTGCAGTTAGTAGTATTTCTATGGAAGACAATGTGGAGGTCCCCTTGACTAAAGCCTTGACTTATCAGAAACATGATCATCATGTGAGGTCTAGCATATTAAAAGTCGTAGTTAGTTGGCTCTAGTCCAAGTGAGAGTTTGTTAAGGATGGTGTCCTTAGAACCAACTATTTTGTACTTTTATTACATGAATGTACACTTATTATATATTGTTCATTGTTCTGCATGACTATAATATAATAGTGTCCTGGAATATTTGTTGCATTGCTAAGGTCATGTCAGATCCCCTCTATGATGAGAAACTTGAAATGCTATAACAATATTCTTAAATAAAGTTCTACGGTTGGATGACATACTATGATAGGACACAGAGTATACAGACCGTCATGTGCGAGTACTCATAAGAAGACGAGACTCTCTCTCATGGAGTTCGCACTTGGTAATCTCCAAGATGGGAGATTATAAGAACAGACCCGCTAGTAGCAATTCTGTATGTCTTGGTGTCATCAGACATAGCTATCTACGAGGGTGTGTTATGGTCCTTAGACTGGAATATTATAATTAACTCATGTCATGACTCGCAAACTTAGATTTACTGACGAAAACCGTCACAAAGATAGTTGGCAGGAAGTAAGGTACGTTGGGTGCGTCACGAATGACATGTTATTAATGGATAATTCGAGGAAGAATTTGTCCCTTCCATATTCATGGAAGTAAATATCTCGGGCCCTTTGATTGAAATAGAGCGGTCGAACAAATTCCATGGTCATGGTGTCACGACATGTTTATTTCTGGAAGTCAAAGAATGACAGACCAAGCACATAGGTTTATGACACTACCATGAAACCTGCTTGATGAGATATTTAGACAAAGGGATTAAATTAAACTGTAAGCATTTGTATGAGGTGACACATCAATAAAGCGTCAACTTCTTTCTCTTGGGTGCCTTGACTCGTTGCTAGACAGTAATATTGTACTTTAGGAAAGCCCGCCTAATTCCAACGAGAAAGAGGCCTAGAGGGTAACACACTATGTTTATTCAAGTATCTCAAGTAGAATAAAGATTATTCCCATAGGTTGTTTAATAATTATTCAAGGAATCCTAAATCAATTTAATGTTGGAGGAAGAATAAAATGAAAACAAGTACACGCTGTGTATTAATGATTACACGTTGTGGAGTTTTTATTTTGAAAACAAGTACACGCCATGTATTATTGAATTTACATGCCGTGTAGTTTTTATTTTGGAAAGTAAATGAATAAATGAAAACAATATATACATTACGTGTACATTGAATTTATATGCCGTGTAGTTTCAATGAAAACAAGTACACTCTGTGTATTTATGATTGCACGTAGTGTAGTTTTTTCAGTCGGGATTTTGAGTAAATAATATCATTTTATTAAATAATATTTATTATAATCATTATGGGTGCATGTAAAGTAATTAATGACTCGACATGGGGTTTTCAAAAGATTTAATGAAATAAATAAAACGTGTAACACATTTATTTATTGTCATAACTTTACAACCTCAAACCCGATTATAAATATCCTCACAACCCTAACTCCTTTCCTAAGAGAATCACTGTGCACAACAATTCTTGGGAATTATCTCAAGACAGAAAGAACTCCATACTCTATGAACACTCTCAAGACTGAGAGAGATCGACCTCCACTGGATCAAGGTGATCTAAGGCGGACAATTCAAGTAAAGGCTTCTCCACAGTAGCACCCGGAGATTCCTTTGGCGACGTCCAGAGATACATGTTGCACATGTGGATCACCGCTAGAGGAAGTCTACACATGAATTCTATGATTCAATGACAAATCACATCAAAACGTAATCAAGAATATCAATGAATAAAGATCACCCAAAAAGGTATTTCTTGTAAATTAATTAAATTAATTATAATCAACCAGAGACGGTCTCCTTTTATTGTTTCGGGACTTTCCTTCTTCTTTGTCTATTTCTGTGATTTGATCTATTGAGACTGCCATTTATCATCGTATTGATCCTGGATTGATCATTTACAATGACAAAAATCCAAGTGGGCACATCCACCCATGAGCTTCTGCTGCACTGAGAACCTTCAAAAGGGGCCAGCAGTACGGTAACACTTCCACCTTGGTTATGGATTCATGTCGGGTTCACCATTTTCATTTTTGATGAAAATGTTGTGCCCAATGATTCATTTTAGGGGTTTTATTTTTTTTCAATCAGACCATATCAAGTAAAATATCTCTAAATGGTCTCCAACATGTTTTTTTAGAGCCAGAAACACTCAATAACTCTCACATCCAAAATTTATTAACCATATTTCTAAATATAGGTGGTCATTGGACGACTTGGCTAATGACACTTGAGAACTCACATTGGTTGAAAGGATGGAAAATCAGCCTCATCACACTATTATGAGGCGAAATATTTCCCATTTTTGTACACTCTAATTGATTTAATTCATGTTCATATGTTTGTGAATCCTTGGTTCATTCCTAATCATATGTCTACGGACTACCCCTAGGTCACAAGATCGATAATAAATAAACATGGGTTCAAAATAATCTGTAGGTATATGAGGTTCTCCATAAATGAAGATATTTGAATGTATCTGAGGTCCATCATTAATGTTACCCTTTTATGGATAGATTGAAGATTACTTGGTTGTTCACTTGGAGACAGTTGGCTTTATGCCACGTGATGGGGATCTCTAGAGGTTATCTCCATCCTGGGGGGAGGGGAGTTGCTTGAATTTCATGATTGAATGCATAATATAGGCTTAATATGTATACTAATGGTATGAATCAGAACCCACATAGTTCGATGTCCCTTAACTAGAAACGTTAACTTTTAGGGTCATGTGACAAGGACTGAACCGTGTATTCTAATGTCATTTAGAAGGGACTCTTAGGTGGGTGGTTCCTAGTCAAGATTCAATATTGGAATTATATTGAGGTGTACTAAGGGACCTAGAAGAGATGTGGTATCCCTTATGAGGTCATGATCATATTGTGGATATGGATCAATAATGATGAATTTGAGTTTTGGGTTTGGACCTTATGATGGCTTCCTACATATACTAATTAGATGGAAATCAAAGACCACATAGTTCGGTGGCCCCATATAGTTTAACATCCTATGATAAGGATGAGATTGGAGCATCATGAAAATTACAAAATGAATGAGATAGTTAATGTATCGAGCTTGAACCTTAGGGAGGTTTCCTATGTCTCTCAGTTTGTTCAGAATCAATGTCCATGTAGTTTGGTGTCCCGATGTAGTTTAACATCTGGTGGTGAGGATGAGAGTTAACCTTCATGAAAATGATGGAATTAATAAGATAGGTGAAGTATCTAGCCTAAACCTCAGGGGGGTTTCCCATATATCCCATTTTTTGGGAATCAATGTCCAGTTAGTTATGAATATTGGGGCTTACGCGTAGAGGGTTCCCATTAAGGGAGAATGATTGGGGCCTGTGTCTAGAGAGAAGGCTAATTGCAAGAGGATTTCTCTTGGTTATATTTGAGGTAGGGATTATGCATGGGAGATACCCATTTGGTTTATGGTTGGGGATTATATATGTAGAGAAGGACCATTTGAATTTTGGGATCATGTTGATTTCATGATATTCGCTAACCTTTAATCCCATGCGAGTCATGTTCTGTGTGAGAAATAATATAATGTAGTAGATCTGATTATCGTATGACCCTCCACATCCGTTGATGGATGGTGTAAAGCATTAAGGGGGAAAGAAGGGATATTTGAGTGTTCTTTTTTCCTCTCTTGTTTTCATATCCTAGATAGTCATCTTTCGTAACCCATCTGGATACGTCCCAGGATGAGTTGAAGAGTATAAAGAGTGTCACCTCCTATAAGAAAGGCTAGGTATTTACCTGAAGAGGAGTGAACAAAAATTGGTTCTGGAAAAGGGGATCAGTGTTGTTCCTCATCAATAGGAAATATATTCACGATCTCTATTTTTCACTAGCCTTCATCAAATGGGAAGGCTAGTGCCCCCCCCCCATTCCCTAGAATGGGGAGGGTCATATTATTACCCCATGTTCAGAACCCTCATTTCCATGATAATTTATACTCAAGGTCATTTCAATGGTCTGTCTTGTCGCTAGGGTGACCCATGTGACTCAACTTACCATTGGTATGAAAACTCATAAGGGCACACTGATTCACCCCAATGGTCTCATCATTTATTATTTGTTTATTTGGGGGATGCTTCGACCTTATATTTTTGGACTGGCTCATGGAGGGATTGTTGATGATATGATATAATCGGAAAGAGATGATTGGATCCAGAGGGAAGAACTCCAAGGGTACCCCATTATACATAGAATATCATTATGTGGTATGCGGTTACCTCATCATAGCATATTTTTATGTAGGTATGGGACCATCCACATACCATAGTGGTATTTGGACCTTGATTTGATCCGCATAATAATTTTCTATGTGGGCCTAGGTGCCAACCATGTATAAATTTTCTACATGGGGTAGGGTTCCGCCTACATAACTATTTTTTACATAGGATTCCTAATCGATAAGTGGGAAATTTGTTTACACCTCATGGGAAGTATATTTTCCAAGGATCTGAGTTAAGCAATTTTTTCAATTGTTTCATCTCCTCTTATTTAATTCCATACAGTGGATTTTACTTACATGTACATGCCAAAGGAATCTTCCTTTTGTAGTGATATATTCATCCATTCATTTTACGATCAATCGATCTCCCAATATACTCTCTTTTATCCCCCTCTAACTCTATTTATAAAGAATCGGGGAACTGGATATTAGTGTAGGTAGTAATATATGATGAGGCTACGATCCTATTTTTTAGAATCTCACAAAAGAAACCCAGCCCATGGACTACATTTTTAGTTGGGTAAATGAGTTCATCATCCTTGAAGAATAGAATCATGGCCTTAGTCTTATGAATGACTTCATTTTGTTTGATGGGAGTTGAATGATTCTTCGTTCCCAAATGGTTTTAGATCACGGAGAATGACATAAATGGGTATAATATCTCCACATATCTCCCATAATTGATTTGATTAAATTTGTGGCAAATAGAATCACCATCTTCTTCTCATAACTAATTAGTTCATGGATGCCTTGTGAAGAAAACCACCTAGTGAAGTGGTCATTCAGGAAGTATTTCTTCTTTGTGACATCTTATCTATCATTTCCATTTTCACTTCTTCAAAAATATTTACTTCAATTTTTTTCCTTTTCTAAATACATGGGAGTACTTTGATATCCTTTGAAATTTTTTCAAGACCCAATAGGCATGTCCATAAAAGAACTTGTGAAGAAAATACTTTAGGTTTATGTATTTTTTTCACTCCCAATGTGATGAAGACCCAAGAACCTACAGGAATGAAAAATTTTGAGGTTTAAGAGAAAATTAGATCACTCGTGAATTACAAGATTACTGTGAAATTCCATGTGATTACAAAACAAATAGAAGACAAGGAAACCAAGATGGGCATTTATTTTAAATAATTAAAATATGACGATTCTTAAAAAAGATACATTTATGATGATGAATAAATTAAATAACTTTTCAAAAATGTGTGATAAATTTCTAAGAATAAGAAATCATCTCATCAGGATGTAAAGAAATATCAAATTGAAGAACCCATTATGACTACCTATGAATGAAACAAAATAGGTTCCTATAAGAATGGATTTATAAATATACAAAAAGGGGTTGGAAAAAAAATAATAGAGGTAATAAAACCCATATATTTACAACTTGGAGTTATAATAATGGCTCTATGGAATCATCCTTCACAAGGGACTCAAGTTTGAAATGAAATATGTTGGATGTTTAGGTTAGAAAAAATAAAATCATTGAACCATCTACCACTTCTTCTTCTTCTTCATATTCCCCTTCTTCAAGAACCTTAATCTCTGAATTCCTATTATTGTATTGTGATAAAATCAAAAATGGGTTTCATCAACATAAATATTTATAAAATGTTCTCAAAAATAAATACAATCACATTATTAATGAAAATTATCATGTTTTAAATGAAAATGAACATCATTTAGAAGAAAATTTTTATTTGGTTTTGAAATTACAATATCAATTTGATATTTACGTTTTTGAATATGAAATCAAGGTTGTAAAAATATTTCTTTTAAAATTCACCAAAGGTGATCAAAACCTTAATATGTTCCTTGGTTCTTAAAGAATTAAAATAAATAATCAAGGTTTTGTTTTTTAAAATAATAAGTAATGTTCTTCAAAAACCACTACTTTTTTAAATGGTGTTTCTCGAAATAAGTTTTTCAATTATTATCATAAATTTTGTAACCTTATATATGAAAATTAGTATAAAACAACAAGATATGGAAGAAATATGTATATCTATATTTCTTATCACAATCTTCGAAAGTATAATGAAATTTGTGTCTTTAAATGTTTATTATCCAATATTTGTGGATATATATCTATTTACTTGCCTGAATCATATTGTATTAACACTGTCAGAACCTCAAGGATACCAAAATTCACTAGTTCCTGATATCCGATACATATTTTCCAACATACCTTATTGAACTATCATAATGTGTATATATAATAATGGATGACCCAAATCATATAAAGTTATTGGAAGTGTTAGTTAATCCATAATGTATCTTATTTTTATATTCATTATTTGTTTTATATAGGGGTTATTTTAATGATCTCTTTCCCTTACTCCAATATCTAAAATTATTTATTGGTTTAAAATTTGTCAAAATCATGTTTTAAATGTTAATATCATGGAATAATATTTGTAATTACATTAAAATTATCTTAAATTCCCTTAAACATAAGTATACATGCTTCAAAAATACATGTTCTCATATTTTTCTATTTTTAATTAAGTTTTTTGTCATGTCTTGTACTTGTATTATCATGATAAAGAGCCATATTGTTCAATATCGACATTAGATTATTGATTTTTTTACTACCATATATGTTTAAGAATGAAATTTTGATAATACATTAAGTTAAATATGTATTTATTTTCATAAAGTTGAGTATATTAATTTTATCTATGATATATAAAGGGTTTTTTTGAAATTTACTTCAATTTATATCATATTGTATTATTTCTCAAACCTTGTTAGTTTGAAAGTTACTTTTTAAAATCAAATGTGAAGAATTTTATTATTGAGGTAAAAGATAAAATATTTTATTCATTCAAATTATTTTTTATCAACGCTATGAACTTCATTTGAAAGTTTCCAATATGGTGAAACATGGTTTGATGAAATTTTTTTGACCCTATCTATTTTATCTTTCCACTCTTACATTAGTGATGTTTTTATATCATGTTTTTTATTATCAAAATGGGGATATTTTTTACTATATATTTGATGTTTTTTAACTATAACAAACACTATTGTGATTTTATAACTTATTTCAATGTGTTTTGAGTGATTTTAAAGTGTTTCTATTCAGTTATAGAGATAGGGTAGAATTCAGATTTAAGAATATATGAATTTTGTATTAGTAGTCATCTATCTAATCAAGTGAAGTAGTGAAGTAGCAGTCATATAGTAGAATTGAACTAACTAGATGGTATAATATTGAGAACATAGACCATCTAGAAGAACTCTACTATCTAGTTGTTATAGGATTTAGAGTAACAACTACTAATATAGTTTTTGGTCGGAGTGGATACTCAACAGGGGGTGAATTGAGTTCCAATTAAAATTTCTATTAAAAAGGATTTCTCTTAAAATCCCCCAATTTAAAAACAAATTTAAACTGTAGTGAATTTATACAGATTGTAAATGTTCAATTGGCTTCTTAAAGATTGATTAGATCTCAGTCAATTTAATCACAGGATAAAATTTGCTTTTGAAGCTAACCTACTGGTTCACAACAAGTATAAACACTTGCTAATTTAACTATCAAAGTAACTTTAAAATAGTTTTGTATTTCAAAGTAATGTCAGTGGAATATAAAAGATACATATAGTATACTTTAGACTTAAACTAAAATGTACAGAAGATAAAACCAAGAGGTTCAGTCTCAAGAAGAGACTTAGTCCTCTCAAACAATTTATATAAATTTTATCCACACCCTGGATCGAGGTTAACAATAGTACAATAATGTCCAGGTCCTAATACCTCTACAATAGTTATTTGTGGGAAAACAAAGACAACCGTACACAAGATGTCCAGGTCCTACTTGACCTCTATCACTATCCTTAGTGGGATATAGTATGATGTATGGAGTTTGGAATGAGGATTTAGTATCCTCCAGTTCAGAACAGGAGACAGTGTGTGTGTAAAATATGCAGAGTACACACACTACTCAAAAATTAAACAATAAATCACTTAGAGAGAGTATATGAAAGTTTATAAAGCTCTAGTGATTGGCAGTGCAGCTCTGGACTCATTGGATTCAGCAGAAATGCTTCTGAGTCCTTCTCTAGTTTTTCTGTTGAAAAATAGGGTATTGTGGTTCAGATTGGTGTCCTTCACAAGTGAGTATGTTCTCTGGTTTCTAGTGTTCTTCATGTGTTCTTCAGTAGTGCTGGGTTGCATGCATGAGAGTTCTTTGAAGATCTTGCAATGTCTTCTTCAATTTCCTCGTGTGTTCTTCTTTTCATGTATGTATGTGCATGGAATAATTATATCTCTATGCCTTTTCATGCACGCCCTACGCACTACCTTTTACTGCTGCTCGATCTTCATTTTATTCCACGAGATTTGGTAATGGGAATGATTAACTTTTCATAGGTACGAGGTACGGTCCCCTGACATGCCAACAACTAACATTAAATATCATTAATTTCATTAAAAATATCAAATATGACCGTTGGAATTAAATAAGAGTTTATAGAAATTCAAACAGTTTTCATGACTATCGATGAGTCATGAGATCGGTGAGTCATTTTGAATCTTCATCAGTTTCGGTAGCTCATGATCATCGGTATCGGTAGCTCATGATCATCAGTATCGGTAGCTCATGATAATCGGTATCGGTGAATCATGATCATTGGTATCGGTGACTCATGATCGGTGGCACTTTAGATCTTTGGTAGCCATCAGTGTGACTGTTTCCCTCAGTACGACTGTTGTTATCGGTGACTTGCTCTTCATTGGTGCGACCATTGCCATCGGTGCGACCGTTGCTATCGGTGCGACCGTTTGGTGAGACCGTTTTTATCGGTGACTTGCTCTTCATCGGTGCGACTGTTTCCATCGGTACAACCGTTGCTATCGATTTGGCCGTTCAGTGTGACCATTGTCATCGGTGACTTGCTCTTCATCAGTGTGACTATTTCCATTGGTGCGATCGTTGCTATCGGTGCGACTGTTCGGTGAGATCGTTATCATCGGTGACTTGCTCTTCATCGGTGCGACAAGAATATAACTAACGGTGAGACAAAACATGGAATTTTCACAAAGTGTCTGTTTGATTCCAAAATACTTCCAGGTTAACAGTAAAACATAAATTAACATAGATAAACATATGTAAACATGAATTAAAAAAATATAAAAACATTTAGAAAAATTTGAACAAAAGACTAAATTTTCATAAATATAATAATGATTTGGGATTATTAAAATAACCATCTCAGAGAGAGTTTAACAATCTCCCCCTTTTTGATAATCACAAATCAATGACATAAATGAAGAGAGAAGATAGTATGTCATTCAGTATGCTCCCCCTATATAAAAAATATATTCCAAAAGATAAAATAGGGTTAGAATAGTAAACAGAACTTATATAACTGAGTCATTCACCCCATGTAATATAAGTCAGATAATACAATTCATTATCCCCTTTCATCATTACTCCCACAGAGATACAGAGGAATTATTTCACCCCCTGTGTATGCATGTATGCAGTAAATATCTAGCAAGGGCTCATATGCACATTTAGTTCACCCATTCATATACATGATCACCCTAATTTATCCCCCTGATTTATTTCTCCCCCTTATTTATTTCTCCCCCTTTGGGATTATCAAAAATAAGAGAGAAGGAAGATAAATAAGAAGATTCCACAGAAAAATAAAGGTTGAAAATGAGTACAAAAAATCACATATAAAAGTAAAAAGTACATGAAATAGACACCCTATCAAAATTGAAAGATACAGCTATTTCTCGGGGTGCATTGGAGCTTTTCCTTTGGCAGTTGGAGGAATGGATGGTCCAGAAGGTGGCTTGGTGGAAGGTTGAACCGGTCGGTGGAGAAAGGAGGTAAGATGACTCTAGTCGGACGAATTGTGGGTTCTAAGGTCACCTGCTAAGGAGTAGAAGATCTTGCTGAAGGAGTCTGTTGAAAGACTGGCCGAATACTTGAGAGAGTTTGAGAGACATACATCTGACCAAGAGCAACATCGGATGAATTAAGAGGATTAGCAGTAGGAAAAACAATGGCATTAGATTTCACATGAAGGTAGGGTTTGAGAAAATTGATGAAGTCCTGAATTACTTCTCCACCGTACTTCATAGCCTTTTCAAAATCATCCTTATTCTTTATGAAACTTTCCAAGTAGGAGTAAAATCCTTTAACTGCTGAACTTGAGCCTCAAAAGCTTGAGTAACTGGAAGGAGTCTCAAATTATTAGCCAGTACTTTAAAATGATGATTTAACTCATTCTTGGTGTAAATTTTAAAGAAATAATGAACCACTTTCTCCTTAATCTTCTTTTGAGCATTGGTAGCATCGGCTGAATACAACTGCACCATTTTATGAATATGATCACTATGCTCTTTTATCTTTTTCAAAGATTCCAAATCCAAAATATTTCCAAGAGCTGCCATCTCTTTTTTAATAACATCCTTTAAAGTATTAATCTCATGACCAGTAATCTTGGTCACCTTTGAGGAACTAGCCTGAGCAACGACTTTAGTGATCCCATCTTTCAACTTCCTCAAATCTTCCTTATTCAGATGTTCTATCAAATTTCTTAAAACTTCCATCATACCATAGATGGTTGTTTTGAATTATCCTGACAGAGAAACCAAATTACTACCTAAGTCCATGAGTATTTGATTCAAATAGGGAATGTTCCTACTAATCGACTCACTATAATTGCACAGGTCTGGTTTGATAAGGCTTACCACTCTTGTAGCAAAATAATCCATAGAATCTTTGGATGAAGTCACAAGAGCAGGATTAGGAACATGAGATAACTCATCTTTCATAGTCTCTCTAACTTCTTGAATCAAGTCAACCTTAAATCTGTTAAAATCAGATTGAGCAACTGCAGGATTGGATCTATCTTGAGAAACAGAAGGATCAGGTCTGGATTGAGAAATAGAAGGACCTAGTCTGTCTGTTGTCACTTGCATATATTCAGCAACTAATAGAGCCTTAACAGAGTCACTTACTCCTATAATATCCATTCATTCTTCTTCCTCTTCCTCTGGATAGTCTAATCCCAGAACAGAAAGACCTGGATGTTCTTCCCATGCGGCTTTGCATGAAGGATACATATGTTTCACAAACTGAGCTCTTCCATGAATTTCAGGAGGGTCTTCCTCATCCTCATCAATCTCCAACTGTTATATCCGCTCAGCCTTAGGAACATTTTATTGCATGTTTTTTTGGGGTTTAGGATCATATTGGGTCACATTCTGACCTTCTATAGGTCGAGAATTAGCATCATCAGCATCACCACTATCACTACCACTGTTACTACTATCACTATCACCATCAGCATCACCCTCATCACCACCATTACCTTCATCATCATCATCATTAACTGATATCTCACTTGAACTGTCTGTACTACTGGATTCATACTGCTCAAGGTTTGACTCTTCAGTCTCAGCTTCTTCTTCATCATCATCATCTAAAAGAGGTTCAATTTCTGGTAGGTTTAGAGTTGGACTAGCTGGTCCAAATTCCATTCTTCTTTTCTTCGGGCTAACAGTATCAGGATCACTCCTCTCATCAGGATATGATTCATCCTTCTCTTCAGCATTAAGATTATCACCAGCTTCTTCTTCTTATATTCTCTTCTTACTAGATTCAACAGTTTCCTTAGGAACTGTAGCTTCCTCTTCTTCATCTGAATAAACCACTTCTTCACCAGGTTTTAAAATAGGATATCTCATCCCCTTTGGTCTCCTTGGATGATCAGTAGGATTGAAGGACTCATATAACTTTTCCTCATCAGCATCCCAAGATTTCTTCTGTGGGTTCCAACTTATTTTCATCCTCTTACAGATAACCTTGTTGAAATAGAAGCTAATTGATGAGATACACTCATCCCCATCATCCACACAGCCCAAGGATTTCAGTATGGCAGAAATTTTCTTAGAATAAAACAAAGTAGTAGCTTTTTTTGATGGTTTTATCATCTCAACAATATGCTCAGAAATATATCTACACAGATTGATCTTTTCACCATTCAAAAAAAGGAATAACAGAAAAACATCCTGATACATTACTGAATCAAAGTCACCTTTTCTAGGACATATTTGATGTTGAATAAACTTAAACAGGATTCTACTCTCACCATCCAACTCAAAAGCAGATATCCTTCTCGATTCAGACTTCCCAGTTTGTAACTCCAGGGCTAGCTCATAAGAAAAGTAATCAGTAGTATGATGGATATTACCAATGTAATCCTCATATCTTCCATTATGAGGTACTCCCAAACATTCAGCCCACTGTTTCGATGAAAAAGTAACCTTTTCCCCTTTTACTATGGAGGACAATCTAGTAGCCTTGGATCCATCCAAAACTACACTCAAGTTTAAATAGAACTCGTGCACTAACTTCGGGTAAATGACTTGAGTATTATCGCAGAACCAATTCTTCCAAAATTGCATTTCTAACACTTTCAACAGAGCATACTTGCTCGATAAAACCCATTCTGAACATATTTCCTTTTCAGCTATAACTTCCTGTTTTTCTAGCTCCGGGTTCACAGACCTCTGTGTCGTACAGCTCGACTCACCTCGATCTTTCTTTATAGGTGAAGAACCTTCATATTACTTGATTTTTCACTTTAGCTTTTCCATTGGAGATTCAATAGGATTGAGAGGTTTGGAGAGGTTTTAAAGGTTCGGGTTACAAGAAAGAGAAGAGAGAGTTAGGCGGGAGATGGAAGTTCAACAGTCTCTTAGAAAAAGAAATAGTCACGGGTCATTATTTGTATCATTTAGGGTTGAAAAAATAATTAAATATCGATTAAGTAAAACAGTGTTGTTTTAAACAGACAAAATGATTTTAAAATCAGTACAACCAAATCGATAGCACTAATTGGTTTGACAAATCGGTTTCACAGATCGGTTTGAAAGATCGGTTTCACTTATTGGTTTCACAAATATATCATACATAACTCTTGTTTAATAAAATCTAACCTTTCATAACTAAAAGGCTTAGTGAAAAAGTTAGCTAATTGATGTTTAGTACCTATGAACTCAAGAGTAATATCGCCTTTTTGGTAGTGATCTCTCAAAAAGTGGTGCCTTATATCAATGTGTTTGGTTCTAGAGTAAGAGACATGGTTCTTTGATATGGTAATTGCACTAGTGTCATCACAGTTGATTGAAACATACTTAAAATCATATCCATAGTCCAAAAGAGTGTGTTTCATCCACAGAATTTGTGCACAACAACTACCAGCAGCAATGTATTCTACTTCAGTAGTAGATAATGCAACAGAGTTATGTTTCTTACTACACCAAGATACCAGGGACTTTCCCAAAAGATGACATGTTATAGATGTGCTCTTTCTATCTAACTTGCAACCAGTAAAGTCAGTATCTGAATAACTCATTAAGTCAAAATATTGTCCTTTTGGATAAAACAAACCCAAATTTGCAGTATGTTTAAGATATTTAAAAATTCTTTTAACAACAAGAAAATGAGATTATTTAAGATTAGCTTAAAATCTTACACATATACACACACTAAACATAATATCTGGTCGATTGGCAGTAAGGTAAATTAGACTCCCAATCATACCTCTGTAATTGGTTTGATCCACTGGTTTCCCAGTTTCAAATGCATCTAATTTACAAACAGTACTCATAGGTGTATCACTTTCCTTAATATTATCTAAGACAAAACGTTTTAAAAGATCTTTTTTATATTTACTTTGATTCAAAATAATACCATTTTCATTTTGAAAAAACTTGAAATCCCATAAAATATTTGAGTTCTCCCATTAAACTCATTTCAAATTCATTTTTCATATTTTTTGAAAAATTATTACATAAATAATTTTTAGAAGATCCAAAAATAATATCATCAACATAGATTTGTTCTATCAAAACATCTTTAGAAATTATTTTAATAAAAATAGTTGGCTCATCAATCCCTTTAGTAAAACCATTTGAAATAAGAAAACTACTAATTCTATCAAACCAAGCTCTTAGATCTTGTTTTAAACCATATAAATCTTTAGAAAGTTTAAAAACTCGATTTGGAAAATGAGGATTCGTAAATCCAGGTGGTTGTTTAACAAAAACATCTTCAACAATAAAACCATTTAGAAAAGCACTTTTAACATCCATTTGATATAACTTGAAATTCAGATGAGCAGAATAGGTAAGTAGAATCTAAATAGCTTCTAATCTATCTACAGGTGCAAAGGTTTACCCATATTCTATACCTTCCTCTTGATTATATCCTTGTGCAACTAATCTAGATTTGTTTCTTATTATGTTTCCAGATTCATCAACTTTATTTCTAAAAACCCATTTAGTACCTATTTTCAAAATGTCCTTAGGTCTGTCAACTAATTCCCAGACTTTGTTTCTTTCAAATTGATTTAATTCTTCTATCATAGCCATTACCCAAAATTCATCATTGATAGCATCATTGATATTTTTAGGTTCTAACTGTGAAAGAAAAGCTTGGTGTTCAACCTGGTTTCTTAGAGAAGCTCTAGTCTGTGTCCCTCTATCAAGATTACCAACAACAGCATCCAAAGGATGATTCTTTAAAATCCTAGTTGATCTAGTAAAGGTAGGACTAGAAATTTTAGGTTCATCTATAGGTTTGGGTTCAAAAGAAGCAGATTCTAGTATATGTACAGAACTAAATATTTTTACAATAGGTTCTCTTATTTTATCCTAAAGGTCCAGAATACTCAAATCTTCTTCAAGATTCTCAAGAGATGGTTTAGGTTCATGTGGATCAGTTTCATCAAACTTGATGTGAATAGATTCTTCCACACATTTGGTCCTTTTATTAAAGACTCTATAAGATTTTATGGATATGGAATAACCTAGAAAGAGTACCTCATCACTTTTAGAATAGAATTTATCCACATTATCCTTAGTATTGAGAATAAACACTTTAAAACCAAAGACTCTAAAGTAACTAACTTTAGGCTTTCTATTATTCCATAATTCATAAGGGGTATTCTTGAGAATTGGTCTGATCAAGACTCTATTGATGACATAACAAGCTGTATTGACAGCTTCAGCCCAAAAATAAACAGTTAGGTCATATTCATTAAGCATGGTTCTTGCTATTTCCTGAAGGGTTCTATTCCTTCTTTCTACTACACCATTCTGCTGAGGTGTCCTAGGAGCAGAAAAGATGTGACTATAGCCATTGTGTGAGCAATAAGATTCAAATTCATGATTTTCAAACTCACGACCATGATCACTTCTCAGGGTTTTAATCTTAAGTCCACTAAGGTTTTCTACAGACTTGGAGTATTTAATAAAGTAAGAACAAGCTTCACTCTTGTTAGCTAAGAAGTATACCCAAGTGTATCTAGAAAAGTCATCTACTAAGACATAGACATAGTGCTTCCCATTTAAACTAGAAACTATGGAGGGTCCAAACAAGTCCATGTTAACCAACTCGAGAGGTTGAGAAGTTGAGACTTCTTTCTTTGATTTAAAAGAAACTTTATGTTGCTTTCCCTTTTGACAGGGATTACAGACTTTGTCATTTGGGAATTCAAGCTTAGGTAGGTCTCTAACTAAGTTCTTTCTAGTCAGTTTTTTAAGTGAATGTATATTTCAGTTTCCTAATCTTCTATGCCAAAGCCAATATTTTTTATGAAATGCATTTAGGCAAGTAACATTTTGTTTGTCTAAAGAATTTAAATCAACATCATAAACATTTTCATTTCTCAAAGTAGAAAATACTAAAACATTTTTAGAATCAAAAAAATTACAAGAATAATCTTCAAACTTAACATTAAAACCATCATCACATAATTGAGAAATACATAACAGATTATATTTAAGTCCATCAACAAATAAAACTTTAGAAATCAAAACTGAATCAGTGTTACCAATCTGGCCTAGGCCGATGATTTTTCCTTTAGAATTATCACCAAAGGTGACGTGGCCTCTATCAACTTTGATTAGAATCTTGAAGCATGAGTGATCTCCAGACATATGTCTTGAACATCCACTATCCATGTACCATATCTTCTTTTGAGAACTCTTCAAACATGTTTCCTACAAAATCGATTTAGATAGAAAATGATTTTGGTACCCAGATATTCTTGGGTCCAGATAGGTTAGAAATCAAAGCTTTAGTTATCCAAATTTGTCTTATTGGTATCATATAATTAAGATATTCAACAGATTCTGAAAGATAAACTCTATTTGATCTATTACTGTGTGAATAACTAGTTGAGGCGTATGAATTACCAGAACTAGAACTAGCACAATTTTGTCCAGATTTAGAAATAAATCTAGTCTTAGTAATCTGTCTCTGTCCAGGATGATAGCCTATTCCAGTGGTTTATTTTTGTGCCACTTGTTTTCCTAGAATTTGATTTAGTGTATCATTTCCATTTGTAAATTTTTCTAGGTCTTTCCTTAATTGCTCATTAGACAACTTTAGTTCAATATTTTCCTTTAACAGTTGAGAATTCTTTTCCTTTTCTATATTAAGTGAAGATTTAACATTGGAAGTGAGAGCATGATGTTTCTTTAAGGATTTATATGTTTCCTTAAGTTCATTACATGTTTCTTCTAGCATATTACAATATTCAAATAGTTCCTCACTAGATATGTTTTCAGATTCAGAATCAGTTCCATAATAATAATCATTCATCATAGGGGAAACAGGTACCTCAGAATTATTCGTCCTGAAACACATGTTGGCATGATTATTTTCAGAATAAGAAACTTCAGATTCACTTGTGTTGTCTTCCAAATCACTCCAAGTATCTTTCATAGCTCTCTTATACTTATTGTCCTTGTAGTCATGTTTCTTCTTGAACATCAATTTTGGAAAGTATCCTTTAATGTGACCTTTCCTTTTGCATTCATAGCAGACAAATTCATCATTATTGTCAGGATTTTTCCAATCCTTCTTCTAATGACCCTTGTTGTTATACTTTCCTTTGTAATTAGCTTTTCTTAAGAATTTCTTCTTCCTATAGATTTTCTTAAATCACCTGGCTATTTGAGCCATCTCAACATCACTGTCAGAGTCTGAATCTTCACTTGTTGAACTTTCAGTTTGTATTTGAACTTTTTCTTTGTCCTTGCTCTTTGATGAAGTAGATTTAAAATCTACAGACTTCCTTTTAGGTTCATCATCATCCTCCTTAGTTAACTTGAGTTCTTCCTCTTACATCATAAGCTTACCACTAAGTTCTTTGACTGGTAACTTTCTTATGTCACATGATTCTCTAATTGAAAGAGAAGTGCCTCTCCATCGATCTAGTATAAATCTCAGTATCCTCATGATTTGTTCCTTAGTAGTGATATCTTTTCCAAGAGAGATCATTGTATTGACAATCTCATTGAACCTGAGATACATGTCATAGATAGGTTCATCAGTCTTCATTTTAAAATTATCATATTTAATAGTATATGTATTCAATCTCATTTCTTTAACATTATTTGCTCCTTCATGAGAAACACTAAAAGTATCCCATATTTAATAGGTATTTTTACAAGAAGATATTCTATTTAACTCTTCATCTCCTAAAGCACAATACAAGGCATTCATAGATTTACAATTATTATTGTATGCTTTCTTAGTAGCTTCATCCCAAGTATTTCTAACATTTTCTGGAATCTTATATTCTGTTTCTATGGTAGTCCAGATATCAAATCCCATACTTTCTAAATGAATTTTGATTTTCAGTTTCCACTGGGCATAATTTGTGCCATTAAAGAAAGGTGGTCGGTTGGTAGAAGCACCTTATAGTCTATTTTCCATAGCTAGAATTTAGAAAATAAATTTAAAGAGATAAAATTTAGAACTAACAGAAATTTAAGATCTTTAAAATATAACTAAAATCACAGTTGTAAAATAGAGTATTTGAAAACTTTGATAAACAAAACAATCCTCTGATACCAAATGTTGGTCAGAGTGCATACTCAAGAGGGGGTGAATTGAGTTCCAATTAAAAATTTTGTTAAAAAGGGTTTCTCTTAAAATCCACCAATTCAAAAACAAAGTTAAACTATAGTGAATTTATACAGATTGTAAATGTTCAATCGGCTTTATAAAGATTGATTAGATCTCAGTAAATTTAATCACAGGATTAAATTAGTTTTTGAAGCTAACCTACTGGTTCACAAAAAATATAAACATTTTCTAATTTAACTATGAAAGTGACTTTAAAATAGTTATGTATTTCAAAGTAACAGCAGCGGAATATAAAAGATATATATAGTATACTTTAGACATAAACTAAAATTCACAGCATATAAAACCAAGAGGTTCAGTCTCAAGTAGAGACTCAGTCCTCTAAAACAATTTATATAAATTTCATCCACACCCTGGATCGGGGTTTACAACTGTAAAATAATGTCCAGGTCCTAATACCTCTACAACAGTTCTTCATGGGAAAACAAAGACAACAGCACATAGGTTGTCCAGGTCCTACTTGACCTCTATCACTATCCTCAGTGGGATATAGTATGATGTATGGAGTTTGGAATGAGGATTTAGTATCCTCCAGTTCCGCACAGGAGACAGTGTTTGTGTAAAATATGCATAGTACACACACTGCTCAAAAATTAAATAATAAATCACTTAGAAAGAGTATATGAAATTTTAAAAATATCTAGTGATTGGCAGTGCAGCTCTGGACTCATTGGATTCAGTAGAAATGATTCTGAGTCCTTCTCTGGTTTTTCTGTTGAAAAACAGAGTATAGTGGTTCAGCTTGGTGTCCCTCACAAGTGAGTATGTTCTCTGGTTTCCAGTGTTCATCGTGTGTTCTTCAGTAGTGTTGGGTTTCATGCATGAGACTTCTTTGAAGATCTTGCAATGTATTCTTCTAGTTCCTCGTGTGTTCTTCTTTTCATGTATGTATGTGCATGGAAGAATTCTATCTCTATGACTTTTCATGCACGCCCTACGCACTACCTTTTACTATATCTTGATCTTCCTTTTATTCTATGATCATCAGCAATGGGAATGATTACCTTTTCATAGGTACGAGGTACGGTCCCCTGACATGCCAACAACTAACATTAATTATCATTAATTGCATTAAAAACATCAAATATGACCGTTGGAATTAAGTAAGAGTTTACAGAAATTCAAACAGTTTTCATGACTATCGGTGAGTCATGAGATCGTTGATTTATTTTGAATCTTCATTGGTTTCGGTAGCTCATGATCATCGGTATCGGTAGCTTGTGATCATTGGTATCGGTAGCTCATGATCATCAGTATCGGTGACTCTTGATCATCGGTATCAGTGACTCATGATTGGTAGCACTTTAGATCTTTGGTAGCCATCGGTGCGACCATTGCCATCGGTGCGACCATTGCCATCAGTACTACTGTTGCTATTGGTGACTTTCTCTTCATCGATGCGACCATTTCCATCAGTGTGATCATTGCTATCAGTGCGACCTTTCGGTGAGACCATTGTCAACAGTGACTTGCTCTTCATCGGTGCGACCATTTGGTGAGACCATTGTCATCAGTGACTTGCTCTTCATCGGGGAGACCATTTCCATCAGTGCGACCGTTGCTATCGGTGAGACCGTTCGGTGAGACCGTTTTCATCGGTGACTTGCTCTTCATCAGTGCGACAAGAATATAACTAACAGTGAGACAAAACATGGAATTTTCACAAAGTGTCTGTTTGATTCCAGAATACTTTCAGGTCAACAGTAAAACATAAATTAAAATAGATAAACATATGTAAACATGAATTAAGAAAATATAAACACATTTAGAACAATTTGAACAAATGACTAAATTTTCATAAATACAACAATGATTTGGGATTATTAAAATAACCATCTCAGAGAGAGTTCAACAATGGCCTTTACTGAGAAGATGTTAGCATCATGTGGCTACCCAATGTTATCATTCATGATATTTATATTGTATATTAATGATGGTAAAAAAGAATTTAATCGACTCATAAATACAGGGATTTATCCCTCAGACCCCAATAATCTATAGAGGCTATAAGTAAGAGTCCTTAGATGTTTTAAAATTATTCATGATTAAAGGGAACCATGATATCAATGAAATGATCCCCAGTCTCCAATGATAAAGGAGTATTCCTTCATTTTAAAAGATATTTAGTATTCCATCTTTATCATACATTCCCAATGAATATAAAATTGAACATCCTCTATTGTAATGGAGATTAATAAAGGTAACATTCCAAATAAAATATCATAATCAAATCTCATCAAGAGATATCAAAATTATTTGTTCTATCTTTTCTATATGTTCCCTATTTATTCTTTTTATCAGGCCTTTGTCTTCTATATATAAACCATTTTTGTGTTTATATATATATATATATGTATTTCCATTACTCTATCTCTCTCCCCTTATTTATCTTTATACCTTTTAGTGAGAGTTGAGATAAAATTGTAACTGCTTTTCTAAAAGGTAAATCATCTCTTTTCTCCATCCTTATCACTGGATTCTTTCATTTTCAATTCAAAATCAAGGATTTTATTGGTGTATTTCTTCTCGATTCAATATAATGGGATTCATTCTTTGGTAATAGTTTCCCCTTAAAATAAAGGTAAATTGATCTTTTGGTTCTTGGGTTTTCTTTTAAACCAATGGGTTATATGCCCTCTCAAGCCATCATGAGAAGCAAAGACATTGGGTCACCTTATGTGTTATTTCTAAACTTCATTGTCAAATGTGACATATCTATTTACTTACTACATTTATATTTCTTCTATAATTTTCTTATTTGGGTAATTTTCAATTCCTCTATTTTTTACTTTGTTAATTTCCCATTATTTTGTTATATCACCATATCTTTTATAGAATCGTGTTGTTTCCATTCCTTCTTTAATTTATAACTTTAAATTTTTTAAAAAGTAATTTCACCCCCATTTTATCATTCTTCTTCAACTAAAATGAACCTATTAGAACTAAACCATCCCTTATAGTAGGTATCCCATGGGACTATTTTTAATTGTTAGAGCATGGAAGAAGGGTATATAACACCCAATGATTTTAGAATATATTTTTATTTAATAAATTTGATATATTTGATAGCTTGTGATGAAAAAAATAACAAACTTAAGTGATTATTAACATATTAAAAATATAAGATGAATGAAATTAATAGGCAGTTAACTGAAATTCATAAAATTCATGTAATGAAATCAAGTAATAACATTTATGAAATAGATGTTAAATTATAAGTTTTGTTAGTGTAGAGATTCCAAGATAAATAGAAGTTATTTTCTTTTAAATCTTTTTTTAATTATATATAATTTATTTAAAATTTAATTTAATTTATTTTGATTAGTTAAATTATGTAAATATATTTTTTACACATTTATAAAAAAATTAATCATTTATAAATTTATTTTAAAATAGTTAAAAATGAAGATAAAATCCATTAGTGGTAAAAAGAGATATTTTTTTATCAGAAATTTTTTTCAAAATGTGTTTTTATGTTAATAAATTAAATTAACCACTAATTATTAATGATTTTAATGAAATTTTTAGAAAATTTGTTTAAAAAAATAAATTATCTTTTATAAAATGGTTGTTACTAGAAAATAAATGAGAATGAAACTTTTTTTATTCATAAAAATATAATTTTTTTAAAATTGTTTTGATGAATTTTATATGTAGAAATAAGAACTAGTTTCTTCAACATTTAGAATTTAAATATTATAAAATGGATCTTCTATTAGTAATTGTAATTAAAAATTTGGTTATAAGCTCAATTTTATTTTTGGTAATAATAGTATGTTATCATGGTATAAAGATTGTCACCATAGTAAAGGTAAAAGTTCGACAAGGGTTAAAAATAGTGAGAACGAAAAAATATAGCACTAAAAACATATTTAATTTTATTTTTAGAGTTCAATTATATCTACCTCATCATTTCTATAAAAATTGAATTTTTTATGCCACTTTTCCATGAGAGTGACTTTGTTATATTTTAATGTTCTTAATATTTACAAGGGTTACAGTACCCTCACTTTTAAAATAGAACATACACTTCCCACTCTTCTACACCACCTGATAACCTTATCTTAACTGATAACATCACATATATCATAAAAATTCTCCTCCCTATATCCTAGAGGTTATTTTCTTTCCAAAATATTCATCCAATAGTCTTTAAGGTGTTTTTAAATGGTTATTATTCAAGGGGTATATAATTTTACCAAACTTTTACAAGTTTCATTATTCATTAAACCCCTACAAATATTCCATAACCATCTTAAAATAATGAAATAATTATGTTTTCCATAATCAAATATTATTATTTTGATGGTACTTCCATTTTTTGTCTCCATTCTATCCCATGGAAATTAAAAACATTACCCATGTTCATTAACATACTTCCATATCCATAAAGTGACACATTCAATTTTTCTTCACCAATTCTCAAGGATTGTTTTTTACCATAATTTTTTTTTGTAAATTAAAAATGAAAAGATCACTCATGCATATATATGGCCTTCCATATCATTGAAGGGATGAAATTCATTTTTCCTCACCACCATACACTAATGGTTATAAAAGAATATATAATTAATAAATATGATATATATAACATGATTAATATTTTATATATTATGATATGATTACCAGAGTATAAGGACTATAATTTTTGAATCAAAACATACATGTAAAATTTAACCATTGATAACAAAATATTGATTATAATGAATAATTTTTAATAAATTAGTGATTTTAAATTTTTAACGAATCATATATGCTAAGATAAATATAATTATGATTCTTATATAGAGTTATAATAAGTTTAAATTTATTATACATATTCTTAGAGACTATACAAAAAACGTTGGAACTTGAGGTAATGCTTCACATTACAATCTCACATTTTATTATGATTCTTGATGTTTCAATTAACATTATGGGAAATTAAATTTTAACTATTTATTAAATACCATATATTTTTTTATGCTATATTTATTTCAATGTTTTTTCTGGTATTAGTGTCATTTTATTCACTTTATAACGTCAAAATACCAAATGAATGTTTGAAAACGGTAGACCTAGTTTCCCTAGTTTTAGATAGAAATATTTTATTAAATATAAAATTCCATCAAAATTATTTTAGGAAAGAAATTATCTAATTTTAAATTGATGAAAAAATTATTTTTTCTAATACCTTTGACATTATTTAAAAATTATTAAAAAGGAATCTTCTCAAAAACAAAATTTTATGACTAACTTTTGACTTTTTATAAAATTAGAAAAGAATGTTTATTAAAGTTTATTTTTGGATTTTTCTTCCCCACTATCATGTTATTTCTTCTTTATGAATCTTAATTTACAAGTTTCAAATTTGTTATAATTAAAAATAATTTCCCTATTTTTCTATGAATTTTTAGTTTTCAAAGTTACTAATATAAAATGATGTTTTCACTTATTTTTTTAAATAATATTTTTAATAATTTTATAAAATTATTTTTCATATATCTAATAACCCTTTAATTATTTAAATAATTCACCAGGGATATGGTCTTAGTATACCATCTACATTATTGTTTTGGATAGTTTTTATGGTGATATTTTAATGATGTTCCCTGAATCCAATTATTTCCCATGTGTTTACTAAACCATAAAGGAATGATTAATTCCATTTTTATCTTATGGTATATATATCAATGGTTTATTATTATATGATGGGTGAGTCAACTACTATTCCTACAACTCATTAGGAATTTTTTTATTTATTATGTGTTCAAATGTGTGCATAATAGGTTTTCCCAAGAACATGAGTGTATATGATAGGTTTTTCTAAGGCCATGATGGTACACATTAAGTTTTCCAAAGTCTAATAAGGTGCATAAATAGTTTTACTAGGCTTAATATATGGTTAATGTAATGGTGGTTAACCATAACATAATACTTTTATCTTTAAGGGAATGAGGAGTAAACCCAATTCAATATGCGACTATGTCCACAATGATATTCATGTTAATGATCTATGAAAAAGGAAATGATATTCTATATATATGATTTTGTGACATTTTAATTCCCTAACCCATGTTTTATTCTTAAGACATGATCTCATGGATCATTATTATTTATTTATGATCACATGCCCTTATGATTTATGTATATTATTTTGTCAAACATTTATTCTATAAATCATGTTTTATGGTCCATGAATTATTAAATATGATATCATTAGTTTTGATCATTTATTCATACCTTTAAAGTTATCTTATGATCATCTATTGAAATATCCCATATTTACACTTAATGAGCACATGATCTCACCATTTATTTTGCTTCCTTTCCATATATTATAAAGATAGGTTTTATATAGAAAATTTATAAGAAGCGAACCATGTGAGAAGAAAATTGTGGGAGATGTTGATGACATTCCATTAAATAAGTTGATTATGTATCTATTCTCAAAATTCACTAAACCTTTATGGTTTTGGGGAATTTATTATCATAATGTGTATGCCGTATTAATCTAAAATGATTAATTATATGTGTATGTGATTCCCAAGTCACATCAGTTTGTATTAGAGTAGGGTTCGGTATTTTAGACATTAGGTTACGAGAAAGGAGAGGATAAACCAATGAAAACCTATGATAAACCAATTTGATATATGATGAACCTAGAGTTTTATTAGTTTAAAATAATGTGTAATAATTTTGGACTTATTAGGAATTAATTTTTTGATTTTATTATTTCACACACTAATTAATTATTCTTGATTCTTAAACAATGGTTTTTGGTTTTAATCAATATCTTATACATAGAGGATCATGTTAACAATGAATATGGGTAGAAGTGTAATGATTATCAACATGAAAAACTAAATGGAATGGCTGAAGGAATGAAAAAAAAAGTATTACTATTATTACAATAATCAATCAAGCAAATAATTATATTGATCTTAGAAAAAATCAAAGTATTGAGTAAAACACCATTAATTAATTTATGAGAAAAAATACAAATTCCATTTGTGCGCCCTTCAATCAACTAATTCACAAGAAATGGATCGGTACCACTAAAAATATATATTTTTTGTTCTCAAATGATTGAGTCTTGAATAATTTGTTTTATATTTTAATAATTTTCAAGTTAAAGAAGATCAATAGTATACACTTATTTAGATTACGAGGTAGGATGAAGAAATTTTCTCTATAGAATGAGAAGTGTTTAGGAGTTAGTTTTTTATAAAGTATATTCCATGAAGATATTGTAAAAAAATATAAATGGATATACATGTGATAAAGTTGAAGGATTATGAATTTATTATCACCTATGTGAAAATTTTCACCAGACATGCATGGTAAACTTCTGGATTCATCATCGACCATGAAAAATAATGACTGATTCATTAGTGGATTAAACCAAGTATCTAAAAGGAATTTTCCATAAAAGAATTTTTTATCTTTGATTATTTCATTTTATGTTCTCTGAAGGTATAAAGGTACACTTATCTTCCACTCTATAATTGAAAATATATTATTTAATTATAGATATACCCCCTCTTTTAAATATGAGTAATTTTCTTAGTGCTTAAAATCACCACATAATTGATTAGATTTTTAATTATCCATGAGAACTGATAATGGTAAAATGAACTTATCTCATGTTTATAGATCCATTGTGATCGTTGTTAGTGGGAATATACTTCCTAAAAATATTTCATTTCTCAATCTAGTTGAACGTGATGTGATTTTAGGAATAGATTGGATATCTATATATATCCCATATCAAATTTTTAGGAATAGAAATAAAATTTGATATTTTGAATCAACCTATGATATTCTATTAATGAGTATATGAAAATGAACTTCCAATGGTAGTTACTTCTATTATATGGATCTTACTACCAATTCATGAGGGTTATTTTCTAAAATAGTTATGATGAAACTCAACATTAAAATTCTGAATATTCTATGGTAATATACCAATTTATTTCCTAAATAGATTCCTAGACTACCCCTAAATTGGGATGTTTTGTTTTCAATAGAAATCATACGTAGTTCTATGTCTATTTCAAGGATTCCTAATAGAATAACCCAGATTGAGTTAATAGAATTGAATAAGCAACTCCCGGTGAATATGAAAATTTGATTCATTCAAACAAATGCCCATCCATAGTGTTTACCTGTTATTTTTGTAAAAATAAATTTGGTCTAATAAATCACCATATTTATTATCATGAATTTAATAATATAAAAATAATGAATAAGTATCCACTACCTAATTTTTTTGATAATCTAAATGAATAAAAATACATTTCAATGATTAAATTTTGATCAATATATCATCTATTATGGGTTAAAATAGAGTAAATACTCAATAAAACCATCAACACAAGTTCTATGAATTTATATTTATTCAATTTTGACTTACCAATGCCCTAAAAATCTTCATAAATATAAATAATAGAGTATCTATAGACTTACTTGAAGAATTTGTGGTAGTATTTATAGATTATATGCTTTTATATTCCAGGATAAATAATGATCATGAAGATAATTTAATGATTGCATTGATGTCCTTGATAATGGAGAATTCACCTTCCAAATGTGGAAAGTGTGAATTATAGCTATAGGATGTTTCATTATTAGGTAATGTAATTATAAAAAATGGAATATAAGTGGATATTTTAATGAAAAATGTTATTAAACATTACCCCATACAACACATAGTGACTGAGATCCAAATATATTTTTGAATTTTTTGATAAAAAATCAAAGCTATCAAATTCTCTAACCATGTTTAAAAGGAAGGGAGTCACTTCATTTTGATTAATAAATGTGAAGAAAATGCAAAGGAACTGAATAGAAGGTTTTCTAAATCACCTTCTGCTATACTAAATTGTACTAGAAAATGAGTTTCAATGTATAATGGTTCATCATATATGGGACCAAGATATATTATAATGAATAATGACATGGTAGTAGCATATCCATTGAATTTTCACACATATAATTTCCAAACTCTTGATTTGGAGATCAAAAGGGTAATTTTTTTGATGATATGAAAGAATTATATTTATGTAAAAATGTGTGACATATATACCTACAATAAAAAATATTATGTATATATTCAAATAGAAATAGTTTAATATTCTCTAAATTTTATTGATGATGTTGGTTAAATATTATGAATTATCAGTAAATTACCACCTCATAAAGGTTGAGAAGGTGTTCAATGCAATGTGTTAGAAGGAACATTCTACCTATCCCATCATGATAATTGAAAGATATCCAATATTTATATATTTTTTGATTATTGATACTAAAATCATGATTAAAGTAGCTAAAAACAATCTTCCTCAGATAAATGTTCAGCTATTAATTTCTACGAAGATTAAAGTGGAAGAAAATGTGGATTTGGAACATCAAAATAAGATAAAAAAATTATCTAGTTATGTTTTGACACTAATGGAATGACTGGGTTTAAAACTAATCATGTGATTTACTAATATTATAATTGAATAATTATCTATATTATAAAGAATATAAATTATTACTCTCTATCCATTCTATGAGCACAAAACATTATACATATATCAAAGAGTATTTTTATTTATAGTATGTTATTAGGTTAATGATAAATATCATATGTCTAAGGGGATTATATATAAATTAACCATACCTATACCAAATGAAGAAAAAATACCCATGGAGTTTTTAATAGGACTCCCTAAGATATATAAAGTCCATAAAACTATTTGAGTAATAGTCAATCATGTTATAATGTTTGCACATTTTCTTCTATCATAGAGGATTTCCCATCTGACAAGCTTTCTTGGATATAAATTAAAAAAGTTGTAATGTTCCATAGACTACCACCCTCAATTGTATGTAATTTAAATCATAGTTTTACCTAGAAGTTCCTAAGAAGTCTTTATAAGTTGTTGAATATAGAAATAATATTTGGTAATTTATATAATTCATAGATAGATGGTTTTTCTAAGAGTACCATTCAATCACTAAATTATATTATTAGATCCTTCACTATGTATTTCAATTAAGGTTGGGATTAATAACTTCCTCTAGTTGAATTTTCATTCAACAATAACATTAAATCAAGAATTTAGAAGTCTCCTTAAGAATCCCTCTCTGGAAGGATGTAAAATAATATAACATGTTGTGATGATTTTTGATAAATAAATCTATTATAAAATTATCTATCTAAGGAAAATGTGTAGATGATTATATCCATTTAATAACACATTAGGGTATCTCATAGGTGACTAATAATTTATGCTGAAAATAATCAACGTGATCTAGAATCTGAATTGGGTGATAAGGTATTCATATAAATATCACATTTGTATAAGTTCATTATATTTGGAATGAAAAGGAATCCAAGTGATTGATATATTAGTCTCCAAGAGATTCTTTATCATTATAGGATGGTATATCATCTTATGGAACATACACCAAACCTCTACCAAGTTCATGATATGTTACATGTATCTCTTCTGAGGAAGTACATACTTTATCCTTCACAAGTACCAAACTCAGTGAATGTACAACTAGATAATGTTATTTCTTGTGAATAAAAACTTGTAGATATTCTGGATATAAGAGATAAATGGTTACATAACATGACCACTCACTTGGTCAATGTTCTTTTGGTAAAATAATAAATTTGAGGAACCTATATGGGAACCTAAGGATATGATATGGAATATGTATCAATATTTGTTTTATTCAAAGTAGAATTATTTTAATGAAAAAAAACTTATTTGTATGGTATAATATAATTCCCCGGTATTTGATAATATATGTTTATTTATTAAATTAAACGTGTTTCATAGCTTGTGATAAATACAACACCAAACTTAAGTGAATAATTACCTATTAAAAATATAAAATGAAAAAAATTAATATATAAATAAACAAAGGTAATCAAATTACAATAACAAAATCAATTAATGACATTATTTAAAAAGTTTGGATATGATAGAGAATGTTAGTCTAGTAATTCTTATATAAACATAAATGTTTTGTTTACAAACATTTCTTTTATTATATATTTTTTATTTAAAATACAATTTATTTAATTTTTGAGAATTAAACATATGGATAATTATTTATTAAATATGTTTAAAAATGACTAATCATTTATTTATTAATTTTAAAATGGTCTCAAATGAATATAAAATCATCAAGAGGTAAAAATTGATATACATTTTTTCTTCCGAATATTGTTTTATGCACATAATTTTTATTTATTTTAATAAATAAAATTAGTCGCAATTTATGAATTACTATAAGGAGATGTTTATATAAATTTTAAATAAAATAAATTAACCTTACTGTAATGTTTTTTACTATTAAATGAATGAGAATGAAATATTTTTTATACTAAAAATTACATTTTTTCCAAAAAAAATGGTTTTGCAAATTTTTTGAAAAAATATTATAAATTATTTATAAAGCCATTGAAATTGAATATTAAAAAATATATTCCATATTTTAAATTATAATTTAATTTATTTTTATAATTATTACATTATTTTTTATCAAAAAAATAGTTACTGTGTTAAAACTTTTGTTACCACGACCAAGGAAAAAAGGAGTTAAAATGGTTAATATAAAGTGAGAAGGCTTCAAGATATCACAAAAACATGTCTTTTATTTCATTATTTGACTTTATTTTAACCAAAATCACTATATCATATAAAATTAACACTCTCATCACCAGTAAAAGAATATCCCATATTATCACTTATGTATAACATTTGAGTAATGCATCTATAAAAAATCTAACATTAATAAATAAAATTCCACTTACAATTTAATTAAATGAATTATTATATATTATGGATATAGAAATAAAACATTCACTTATTCAGTTTCATTTTATCCTTTGATATTTAAAATATTGTTAAAAATCATTACCATTAATAATATAGTCATTGAACAATGATAACATGAATAGAATATATATAGGGTTTTAACAAATCCAATTGACAAAAACAAATGAAGAGATGATCTCAACCAGTAAGACTGTACCCTATTAAGCCTATTTATTATAGCATACATGGGAGATATAATCCCAAATATTTTTCCTTGAACAAGCCCAAGCTAAGATCCAAAATCTTAAGCATGAGTGAAACTGTTTACGGGAGAAGGTCAAACTCATCGAGATCAGGGCCCAAACCATGTGCACTGAACCACCTTATAAAATTATCACTATCACACACCTTGATATTAGGGAATTTTTTAATGAATTATAGAGAAAGTATCAAGACTATGATAATATTATTATGTATATTGTATTATAAACTGAATAATTTATTTATTTACTTCTTATTGTTACCCTATAATTGATTTTTATTTTGGTATAATAAAACAAAAAATATATTCCAGATAAATATTAAAATTAAATTAAGGAATTTATATTAATTAATTTAGAAATAAATAATAATTTTATAAAATATAATTCTTCAATAATTTTTATCAAATAAAAATTATCATATAATTTTTATGAAGTAAAATGTAAATTTTATAATCATTCCAAAACTATTATTGTCAAAAAATCCCACCATTTTTCAATAAATGTCAATTATTATTTCAAAAATAAAAATTTACATATTAAGAAAATTATTTTAATAAAATTTATATTTTTTGGAATCAGAATGTAAAAATTAACCAATGGTTAATTTTTCATATTTTTTGTGATTTTAGAATTTTTGGGTAAAAATTAAATAGGTTATAAATATATGTTGTGTATCATGACATAATAATGATTGAAAAATGACGTAATAAATAAAATAAAGGGTATATATAAAAAAATTATTTTTTCACTTTAATATAATTTAATTTTAATATTTTTTTATTAATTTTATAAATCATTTATGAATCCTTCAAAACCTATAACATATTTTAGTGTTTTAAAATCATTTCATAAAGTAAATGACTCACTTCCACATAAGCAATTGTGTTGTTTTAATAAGATAGTCCATTGGACTAATATAATTATAAAAACCCCTATTTGGAATAATCCATGGGAAAAACCATCATAATGATTATGGTTTTGATTATTTTATTATATAGAGTCTAAAACCTTTGTTTGCGTAATAGTAAAAATTGACTACTAATTTTCTATATAAACCCACCCAAGATCCCATTTAACTTCACTAAAAAACCTTGGAGCACATCCTTACTATACCCTACCCTCTTTATTGTTCCCCCATGGAGACCCCATTCTCTCAAGAATATTATACCAAGCATTTGAATCACACTCTCAAGGAAAGGGATCCCTCACTCTATTTTTTTAATCAAGAACCACTTTTATATAATGCCACTAATTTCCATTTTTTCATGTTGGTATATGTTCTCACATATCTCCCCTCACATTAAATTTTATTTAAAAATGATTATAGAATCCATTAAAGTTCATTAATCTCTCCCTTGATCCTTTATATACACCTATTACCATGCACAAAATTAGAAATGGGTCTTCTCTTTCACCTCTTTATTCAAGTATCTTCTTTATCTTATGTATTTTATATTCATTTCATTATGTTGTAATATTTTATTACATATACCACTTACTTTCCATTTTATGTATAAATTATGAGATACCCCTTTCACTCTCATCAATAACTTTCTTGAACAATTATATTCCCTCATTATTTTGTTGAAATTTAATCATGATTTTCTTTGACAAACAATTGAGTAGTTAATACCTATACAAATTTATTATCAAGTTGATAAAATTTATTAATATATACTTGTTTATATAGGACATACATGTATGTATTCTGTGATCCTTTATTTTGGAATAAAATATTATATGTAATGAATCCATTTTTCATGATCTACATGGACCACATAAGTATGAGAATGAAATGAAAGTGACAGGTGCACCCAATATTATATAGAACTCTAATGAATTGGGTAATGGTTTAGTCCCATGAGATTTCTTGCAAGGGATTAGGGACTGAAGCTAATATATCATGGTAATATTTCTATCTATATGTATTTGTAGTTATCCTTGACCTATTTTTATGATGCAATGTTTTAAGTTGCTGCCACATTTCCTATATTGATTTTATGTTATCACTATATATCATGTCCCATTGTTCATGTTTTTTATTCTCAATCCTTTTATTCCCCATTAATATTCCTATTTTATAAAATGTATTAAATTCTTCAGGTTATTCCATGTTTATTTCTTTACTAAGATTTATAGCTCATCCCTTTCTTAAGTAAGTCCCCAGATTATCCCAAGATGTTTTAAGTGAGATGGAATATTATGATCATTTTAAGGGTCTTTTCAATAATTTTGTTGTTACCTATGATTTATATTGTTATGTAATGTATCTATTTCTGAAATAAAGTATACTTCTTGATCTTTTGGGTTTTATTACATGTAATATTGTGTAATTAATAATAAAATATTATGTAATAGAATGAAGGGTTGTAAAATTATCTCAACCATGATCTACCAAAATACCCTCCCAACTCTTATTCCTAAGTCTTAGAGGGTTTCTTCTTCCCAAAAAACCCATCCAAGAATCCTTAATGTTTTTTTAAAGGACATTTTCCATGGAAGAGTTATATGTTCAAATAAATTTTTTCCAAGTTTATTTCTTCTTAAAACACCTCCAAATATTCCCAATCCTTAGTAACATAATAAAATGAGTATCATTAATCTAGTTAAATATTTTTAGGTTAATATAAAAACCATTTTATTTCTTATATCCATCCAATATAAAATGAAATCATTTCTCGTGCACACGTACATACTACTGTCTCTATAATGTAACACGTTTCATTTTTCATGACCACCTATAAAGGATAGTTATATAGATAGATTTAATGAATATTTATGATATTTATAACATAATTATGATTATATAAATATAAACTATTTTTTATCTTTCATTATTTATATATATTGAATAAAAGAAAGCATCACTCATGTATACATATAGACTACCATCTCTACAAAGTGATGTAATTTATTCTCATAACCAACTTACATGGATAGTTATAAAATTGTATATAATAAATAAATATAATATATATTAATTTATTAATATTTTTTACACAATGATACCATGAACAAAGTGAAAAGACCAAAATAATTGAAACAAAATATACCAGGAAAACATAATTATTGACACCTAAAAATCGATTTTAATGAACAATTGTTAATAAATGAGTGATTGGAAATTATGGAAGAATCAAACATGGTATGATAATTATAAATATTATTCAAATATATTTTTTTATAATAATTCTAATCTCATTATACATGAGGTTAGAGGACCTTATAATCAATCTAGTACTTGAGGTAAGTGTTCATGTTAAAATCTTACTTTTTATTGGAATTGTTTATGTTTCAATTTCCATTGTGATAAATTATAAGTTGTTTCAATGTGATTAACCATATAGTTTCTTATCATATGGTGTTTTTTGGGGTTTTCATTTATCAATACCATTTTTCATTATTTTATACTAAAAATATCAAAATGATTTTTTTTATAAAAAGTCGATATAGTTTATCCTCTTTTGTTCTGGAATATTTCACATCCATATGCATTTATTTAAAAAAAAATTCTATGATAGTTATTTTATACTTTAAAATGATTATAATTTTTTATAATACACTTTAATTTATAAGAAAATGATTAAAATTTTATATTATAAATTTTTTTCCATATGATCATTTTTTAAAGTTTACAATTATTATAAAAATTATTTTTAAATATTTACGACATGGATATATTTTACATCTGTCATATACTTTACTCATTTATAATATTCATTTAAAAGTTTAAAATGTTGTATAAATACAATCCCATTTTATTATTTCAAGGAATGTTTTTTTAATGTTTCCAAAATTAAAGAATGATTTTTATTTTTTAAGGCATATTTTTTACAATTTTATAAATGTATTTTTTTAACAATGACAACATCCTATAAATATTGATATCCTTCACTAATAATATGATCTTATGATTCCATCCACATAATTTTTATGTATGTATTATGATGATGATTTTTAAGGATTTTCTTGAAACCCATTTATTTCCTAAGGGTTAATTACAGGATGATTAAATTATGAATGTTCTTATGTTATTTTGTAATATATATATATATATATATATATATATATCATTTATTATTAATTGATCCTTAGATCTATTATATACCTCCAATTTATTGGGATATGGTTAATTTCTCATTATATAAAAAGTGAAAATATGTGTTTTTTTAAGAAAAAGATGGAAAATAAGAGGTTATCCCTAGCTCATAAGGGTGCGTAGGTGATTATCCCAAGCTAAAGTGGGTACACAAGTGGTTTTCCCAATCCCATGAAGGTAAAAATATATTTTTCTTGATAATACTATGTTATGAATAAATTGGTTAGTATCTTTGACATAAGATTTATATTTTTATTTAAATGGTGAGTGAACCCGATCCACAATAGGAAACTTCCCACTAAGATAGTTCTAATAGTGAACCTTGACCAAGGAAATGATTTTCTATGCTTATGTTTATGCCATAATTCAATGCCAAAAAATTATATCATACTATTATGATATTATATTATGGATTGTGATTTATTAGTTATGATTCCATAATCTAATATCACATGTTTATTATTATAAGAAACCTTGTGGCATGAATAGTGTTTTATGGTTTATGACTTGTTGGGTATGATATCATAATTTGTGATCATGTTCTCATGCCCTTAAGCTTATATTATTCCCAATTTTCACCATTTATTGATATATCACGTTTTTCCTTACTAACCATCTAATCTCAACCTTTATTATGTTTCCTTTCCATATGGTATGAAGAATGTTTTTAGGTGGGTAATTTTGAAGGAGGGTACTATGTGAGGAGAAATTTATAGAAGATGTTGATGATAATTCATGAAATATGTTGATTATATATCTAGTCTCCAAATATATTAAACCTTTATAGTTTTTAGGAATTAATTACCATAATATTTATTGAATATTCATCTAAAATGGTGTAATATTTATATATGTATTTATCATTTCACATGAGGTTAGGGGAAATCAGCTCTTAGGTAGTCATTTTAATCTTATTTAAATAATTTTAAATTTTCACTCATGCACCAAGTATCAAGATATCATATTGTACTTATAGTTTGATCCATACTATTCATTTTACTTTATTTTATATGAAATCTAGATTTGTTAATTATTTTTTTCTCTCTAAGGTATTAATTTTCCGCAGTAGATAATTCACCTTATATTAAGCTCAAAATCTAGTAAACTCATGTCATAATTTTCATTCACTTAGATTATATCATTTTAAACCCTGTTAATCTAGTTCTATTAATTATTTTTAAAATGTCTAGGAAAATTTTGTTTCAAAAAGAATGATGTATAAAATCTGTCCAATTAGATTACTCAGAAACATCACTTATTTACACTCACTACCCCACACACATGATTTTTTCTCCATAAAAAATATGAATATAATATGGTAAATGATGTGAATGATGATTAATGAAATTCAAATTGAAACTAAGGAATATTTGAATAATACCCTCTCATATAGCTCTTTCTAGTTCCATGTATTTTCTATTACATTTCTAATTTTTTCCACTTTCTACTTCCATCCTATAGAATTAGTATCAAATATTATATAAAATTTTGATTTAGTTAACTACAAATGAAATATAAAATATTAAGTAAAAAATACCTTTTATTTTATTTTTCCTACTAATTATTAATTGTGCCTTAACCCATTATTCCAATATTTCTTTGAGGATCTATGCTTATTATATTAGTGGGTGAGGCATCTTTCGTAGGAATCAAAACATGTTAAATGATCCATGAAATGTCTCTATGAATACAACAATATGGTTTGATAAAAGATAAATCAAATAATCCTTCATAACAATAGCTAAAACTTCCCCTCATAGATCCCCATATCCAATGTAGTTTAGAAAAATTTTACCTCCATAATGTTTTCAATTTTATTTAAGTTCATGTTGGGTATTTTTGTTATGGGGATGAACTCCTAGGGTTCTTACTGATAATATTAGTCTTAGGATGCTTCTATGGTGTAATTTTATTCTTCTTCTCATCCATCACTTTGGAAATACTTATACATAGTTAGAAAAATATTTTTGTTTATGTTGTGTTGAGTTTTATTACTATGTTTATGTCTATTGTATATTTAAATTAGGCATTTATTATTATATAAAATTGTAAATATGTTCTTCTCTGAATGATTCCACACCAAAAAATTAATTTCTTATGAAATAAAATGTGTAAGTGAAACTCAAGTAAGTGAAATCAAAATAAAATAATGAAAAAAATAATTTCCAACCACATAATGTTATATTAAAATACTAAAAAGAATATATTTATGAAAATTATCATTATATTATAACGTTTTTTAATTTTTTGTAAATTTTTTATTAGTTTCTACAAAAAACATATTAAAAAATATATCATCGATGATGGTTCCAGACTATAGTTGTTGTAAATGTGTAGTCACCTATATATTCACCTTTAGGTTAATAGTATATTTATCACATAGATAATGGTTTCTACCAATTCATTTCTCTCTATAGTGATCAAAGGGTAATCACAAGTGTTATATATTGGATTTTATAAAGAAACTTGTAACACTCGAGCTTCAATTATTTTAAACTTTTCTTTCTAAAGAAACAATAATATAATTAACACAACATTATTTAATAATGTGATTAAAATATAAATTCATAATTTTTATAAACCAAATTTTTTTGAATTAATTTCATATTTTAATCCCTTATGTAAAAATTAGCTTAGGGTGAATTTTTGAGATTCACAAAAAATACTTGATTTTTCAGTGAATATTAAAGATTATAGATTTTATAAATAAATCTACACTTTCATATTGTTATAATGATATATAAATTACTTAAAATATTATAAAACATTAATTATAAAAATAATATATAATTTATAGTTAATATAATTAATTTAGGAATATAACGTTGAACATAGAAATATATGCATATCACTTTGGAAATATAAGTAAATTTTTTGTCCAAATAAAATGTTTTCTAGTTATTCTATTTAAATATTTTATATACCATTTTTCATTAAATTTTGGTTAGGATTTAAAAAAATAAGTATTCTTTGATTTAAAGAAAACATTTCTTTTTAAAAATGTTATTTTGTTGTGTTTTTTCACACTTATATTAAAATTAATTTCTACAACTTCTAGAAATTGAATATTATAAAATTTATTACATATTATAAATCATAATAACTAATATTATTTTAATATTAAAAAAATCAGTCATAGTTAATGGTAAATACAATAAAAATTAGTTACCACATTTATGGTTACAACAGGTTTACTAGGGGTGTTGATCTATGATATATGGGTAAAAGGCAACAAAAAAATTTATATATCTTATTTTTTAAGGTATTTAAAATTTATATTATAATAAATTTTATTTATATTTCATTTGGTGTGACATTCACTAGAAAATGAATTTATATTATATATCATTTAGGTAATTACATGTCTATCCCTCCCCTCACTTACAAAAGGGAACAACTTCTCCTCACTTATTCACTAACATTGAGCACTCAAGAATTGTTAATAACTAACCAAAAACTATCATAGATTCCTTTAATTTATTGATGAGATTTTTTTCATAGAATAAGTCCATCTTAATAAGTATTAAGGGACAAACCAAATGAGGTCTCATAAATGGAAAATGAAATTATCGCTTATTTATACATGTGGACTACCGCCTTCATACAGTGATATGATTCATTTTATATCACCATATTTCATAGTTGATTATTATGATATATTAAATGTATATATTTGATATTTGTTAAATAACTATTATTATATATTCTCAATACCTTATCTATATTCATACATTCCCATCTATTGTGAAACAATAGTATCACTCATGCATATGTGTGTTCTATCACCTCTATTAAGCAATGTGATTTATTTCCATTATTGATTTTTATGGAAGGAAATAATGATGGGTGAAATGAATATATATATATATATATATATTATTTATAATATAATAATTTTTTATAGTGAATTCTTATTTACCTTTAATGTTTTCTATTATTCAAAATATGTAAATATAACTCATTCGTGCATACAAACTATAGACTCCATGAAGTGAAGTAATTTATTTTACATAGACACATTTTATGAGTGGTTATAAAAGTTTATATAATTATTAAATATGATTTTTGATAAACTATTAAGTTTTGATAGATTATGTAATAATGATCAAGATGTAATGACTAAAATAATCAAAATGAAATGTATATGAAAAAAGATATATTTGATACTCTAAAATGACAATTTTAATAATGAATTATTAATACAGGTGTATTGAAATGTTATTAGTGGATCACATAAGATGTAAAAATTATTTATATGGTTCTATAATATAATTATAATGAATATAAATTTATTATGTAGGTTGTTAAATTTACTTACAACCCAAGTTGAACTTATGGTTAGGGTTTATTTCACAATCTCATCATTATTAAGAATTGTTTATGTTTAAGTTTTAATTAGTGGAATTATGTTGTATTTATATCTTAAACCTGATATGTTTTCATATATTATGGCTCTATCTAGAAATTTCAATTTTTACTTTCATATTTCTCTCTCTAATTACTCAAATGACTAAATAAATGTTTTTAAGGAAAAATGGCATTTTTTTTCAATTCAATGAGGAATATTTTTATTAAATAACCACATTTTCTTTAAAATTTTCTCATTAATGTATTCAATATTATCAAATGCTTTTTTGGAGTCATTTTTACCCATAATTTAATTTTTATTAAAATGTATAATAGGCATTTTCCTATCATTTTTCGAATAAGGATCATTTTACTAAAGTTGTTAACATAATTTTTTATAAATGTTTATCACATGATCTAATTTTTCCCATTTTCATGAATATTATTTTCCATGATGATTCATTTTAAAAAATTAATTTTTCTCTCAAATAGAATTTTTTCCCTAATATTTTAGGGAATTTTAGTGTTTAAATATGTTTTTTTAAATGATATTAGAATTTTCATCATGAAATTTTCTAGGGATATTTTAATAGTATTTTCATCTATATAAAAATCCTTTATTAAATTGAATTTTTTATTGGGGAAATAATCTGATTATTTCATCCACTCATTACTTCATATTGAATATTTCCATGTTTCTATGTTTATTATCCAGGGAAAATATTAATAATCTATATGTTGATTTTTCAATATAAATATTTCTGTTTATTATGTATTGAATTATTATTCATTACATTTATATGATGAATGTATTGAACTTATTAAGTTTCATTCATTTCCTATTATATAATCTCGATGAATTGGTAAGTCTAATGAGGAAAACTAGTTTGAGAACTTGGAATACTCCTTAACTATTTATATATGATCTCTTGGAAAAATCATTGAATTCAAGATTACGATTTATGACATTATAAATTATATCATTACTAATTTAGTTATTGTTATCAATGAGATTATTTATGTTTCTATTTCGTCCATGGATTTATTACCCTTTTTATGATATTAGTAATATGTAATATTTTGTTATATTTTATCTCTATAATATTATTCATTCTTTATTTACACTATATTATCTTCTATTGTGAAATTTCCCTAATTAACAATCTGACCTCACACTAAATTATGTTTTCATTTCATTAGGTTACCATAAGGGATTAGAGAATTATATAGAGATATAAAAAAAGATATTATAAATATATTCTATGAATATAATGATTTACTTCATGTTTTAAAATGTAATATAAGAATCATATGTGTATCTAGTTTCCAATACTACTAAACTGTTTAATCAGTTGGTATAAAATATCTTAAATCTTTTGTGAATATGGTAAAATTACAACTAGTGTTGGGATACTAGTTTCGGTGTGTTATAGTTGTTATCAAATGATATCTAGTATAAACCTTCGGTAATATATTTAGGGAAACATATATCAGAGATTATATCCCTCTTACAAAATCTTAGAATAATTATAAATATAAGATAATAAAATAATATTTTAGTAAAGTATAGATTATGTGGTTTTCTTAGTAAATTCATCCCTTCTAGGATAAAAAATGTTGATGTAGCTGTGGAACAGGTGAACCTAGTGGTAAAAAATCTATAATGTGTGGATTTGGTATTTACTCTATTGTCACCTGTGCATGTTTAGTGGTCCTAAGACTACACACCTAGCTAAATAATCATGGGGGTATAATTTATTGATTCACATAATCTTTACAAAAAAAATAGGAATGATTTGAAATTTTTTTATGATTTGAATATATTCCAAAATATTCAAAGCTTATTATTATAAGATTAGCTATAAATAAATTTTCAATTATTATTAATTATTAGACTATATTTAGAGTTATACACTATGATTTATAAATGGTAATTTTAAGAGTTAATTTATTATATTCCATTTTTTAAGGTGATATAATGTAATGAATGGAAACTAATAAAAACACATAATCTATAGCGGTATTTCCCCCCTTGGAAATAAAATGAAGTTGGAGTTAGAACTTCAATTAGAGCTAAAAATTTATTATTATATCAGGGCAATTAAATCATGATATAACTAATAACCTTGCATGTATAGAGAAACCTTATGAACCCCATCATTATGAAATAATGTTGAAATTATTTGTACATTAACTATATCCCTCATTCAGTGGGCCTTATAGTCCATTAGTAGTTGATAAATAGATCATTCCCCTCAAGAATTTATTTCTCTCTTTGGGAATTAGTAAGAGATATAAAGTTATCATGGTAGTTTACAATATTAAAGAGATTTTGATCAATGTTTATCATTGATCCATAACACTATAGAGTCAAAAGAAATAAAAATTATGTCATTTAAAAAATTTAAGGATAAATTATTCAAAAAATAATTTTCTGATGAGAAGCGATCTGATCTAGAGAAAATTTAAACAATCTAAGGAAAAAATAAAATAGAAAATGATATGAAATATAGAGTAATAATTTCAAGGTTATAAACTCATGATGTAAATTATATACTTAAACAAAGGAGTACTATTATTTGTTTAACTGATGTGATAATGCATAGCCTTTGAAGATAACTATTTCCAGTATATAATGATATAATATTAAGTGACATCACAATAAATAATGAATACTATATGTTTTATGTTTACCATGGATATCATGAAAAGAAGTGGTTGTGTGAGAACTTTGAAAATGGAATTGTAGTAGAAAATAATAATGATAGTGTTTAATTTCAAAATTATAATTAGTTTTAGAGGAAATGATGGTATTGGGGTGTTTAGTGGATGTATATGAAAGAATAAATTATTATTTTTTGTTAGATAGAGATAAAAATTTCCTATTTAGAAAAAAATTCTTTGTAAAAGATAAGGATATAACATGAAATAATTTTAGAAAAAATTGAAATGAAAAATTACATCATTCAATTTGTAGTCACATTAAGAAACCTCTTATTACTAGTGACCATCACTCAACGGAACCAAGGTTGGACACCTCTAGATTATATATGTTTTCTTTGAAAGTCAATGTGAATGTTTATAATTAATATGTGGGTGTTATCATGATGATCCCATGAATCCTTTGATGTTGCAACGGTAACCGCTACACCATTTCTTTAATCCATGAAGGTGATCATGTATTGATTTCATAGAATGATAACTTATCTCTCTATGATATGGGAGGGATGAGAGAAGAAATATAAAATTCTAGTGGATGAGTAATCCCTAATAAAGGTGATCCCTCTTTCTATACGGTGTTGGTTAAACACCCGGAATGGGTTCTTAGTGTAGAGACCTGGTGTTTTTCCTATAAGACTTCGGAATATTTCTACATATGATTCCAGAGCTAGGCGCGAAGACGGTGTGCAGTTCTGAGGCCCGGGGTGCACAGAATAAATTTTATAAAAATTCCAAGTGTTTTTATACTATGCACATGGCGGGGTTGTGTTTCCTCCTAAATGATAGCTGGATTGGAAATCCAAGGGCACGGTTGCATCCAGAGCGTGTCGTTTAACCTAGGCGGGGTGTTAAAGTTGCATATATGGGCCTGCTGTGAGAGATGTCACCGAGGGAAAAAATCGTCATTTTAAAAATGACTTAGTGATTTTTATCATTGGTGTTATTTTCAAATAACTTTTGAAGGAAGTCTCAGAATGGAAACTCGAGACTTCCATTGAGTTTTAAATGGGGCGTTTTTCCTAGGTGTGATATAAAATGGGAGGGTGCTCCAGTTTCAGATTCCGCGCTAAGAGGAGTCCTCTATAAATGGAAGAATATGAGTTGGAGCTAGGGTTCTCGCTTCTCTCTCATTTCAATCTCCCTCTCTCTATCTATCTATGTATCTATCTCTCTCTCTCTTTCTCTATCTCTCTTTATCTCTCCTGTTCTTCAGCGTTCTTCGCTGTTCTTTGCTAAATCAAGGAGCAACCTCCGCTGGAACCTTGGCGGATCGAGGCGGGATCGCAGCGGACGCGTCACCAATGACGAATGAGCGATTCAAGGTAGGATTCTGGTTAAATTTTGCACCCTCATTGATTTCTTAAATTTTTTCATCAAATTTCATCTTTGAATTCTATAGTTTTTAGAATTTGGGGTGTTGTCCGAACGAACACAGCCAACACCCGAGCCACATTTCAATTATCATTCTTGGGTGTTCCTCGTCCAAATTTTCGGACGCTCGCAAAACTTTTTGGATCGATGAGTGAGGGGCGGTATTGTGAAGATCTGGTCCCATGGATCCTGAAACCAGTGATGGATATTTTTTCTGACCACCGAAGTGGTCAGGGGGACCGACCGAAGGTTCGGCTCCAGCGAGTGGCGGCGACCGGCAGAGGAACGGAGCGGGGCGAGGCGGAGCTCGGAGGACCCCGTCTGGTGCGGAGGGGTCGGCTTGCCAGCACGGACGGGGTGTGGCCGGGATCAGTCGTGTGAGCCGGCTATCATGGAAGTGTGGCCTAGCGGGCAGCCAGAGCTGGCTGCTGCGACCGGCATCGAGCGTGGCGGTGCGCTACAGGAGGCGGAGGCGCCGAGGGCGCCGACCTATCTCGGTTGAAGGGGGGAACCCAAGGCGGTGACCTCAGGCGTGCGGAGAAGACAAAGACCAGCTGAAGGAGGGTCTCCTTTGCTTGACGCAGCGATAAGGGACCGGCCAGGTTTCCAGTTGGTGGAGCTGGCGGCCTCGGGGGAACAGGACCTGCGTGCTGCGGGTCCTCTATGACGCGGCATGCGAAGGGGGAGACCGGTCAGGATGCCCGATCTGTTCAAACGAATCGGGCCACGTGGCCCGGTGGAGGTGGAGAGGGCTACGTCCAGTAGGCCATGTCGAGTCGGGCCAAACCCGTGGCTGGGCCACGGGCCGGCGGTTCGGACCGGGCCAGCAGGTGTGAACCGGCCCGGTTGGGTCCCCTTTGCATTCGGCGGCCATATCTTCTGAACAACGGGTCTGTTTGACGCACCGTCTGTGGATGCGGGTTTGTGTTGGTGAGATAGACCTTTCAAAGTGAGTTTCAGGGTTTTTTGGTTCTGCGCCCGAAGACAGGTGACCCGAGGAGCTTTAATTTAATAATAATAAATTATTATTAAAGTTTATGATGGACGTACTCGCGAGCGGGATGTCCGTTTGACGCGCCGTCAGAGGCCCTGTGGCCATGGAGTTGAGACAGTCCTTCCAAAGTTAGTTTGGAACTCTTGCGGTTTGGTTTCGTTACTTGGAGGCATGAAACGCTTAATACGAAAAATTAATTAATAAATTAATTATTCTTGTGTCGGACTTAACTCCTGCTTGGGATGTCCAATTGACGCGCCGTCAGCAACAGCGTGACCCCAGTCCTCATGCAGAATTTTTGAGATACATTCTAAAGCATTCAGGTTGGAGACAATGGGTGGGCCCCACAGGGCCCAGTTCGCACATTTTACAGTGAAACACCACTTTTTCACCCGACATCCGTTTAGGGTGTTTGAGTACTCGTTTCTGAGTGTTTTTTTTTTTTTGAGGGGATTGCAATGGCACAATCCGCCCGCCTAAATTTGGCCCCGATGTGTGGGCTCTACAGGGAGGCTCCCGGACGTATGATTCATTTTTTATGACTTATGCTTCATAAGTCTGTTCAGGGTAAATGAATACCCTATGCCATGCGGTTATCTACAAGGAATGCAACGGTACGATCTGCGTGATGTGTTTCAGGGTTAAGGTGTGGGTCCCACAGGGCCCCGTTTGCATAATGCAGGGAGTTGCAGTAGCTGCATCTGGAGTCCGTTTTAGGTGTCGTCAGTGGCGTTATGACCCTAACAGCGAGATAAAGTTGACTAGGTTGGTTTTAGGCGTTGAATTCGGAGTTGAGGTGTGGGCCCCACAGGCCAACTTTTAAGCTGTGTGCAGCGTACTGCGCCTTTTTCATCAAACGTCTATTTCGGCCATATGAATAGTCATTTTGGCGTGTTGTTCCGAGAGTATCTCGATGGCTTGGTTCGCCCGACCTCTTTCGGGACCGAGGTGTGGGCCCCACAAGACGTTGTATGGGCGTAAAGTGGTGTTGAATAACTTTTCCATCGGGAGCCCGTTTCCAGCAAGTAAATAGTCTATCTCGTGTGTTTTTCTGTGAAGATTACAATGGTGTAATATGTTTGAGCATGTGGAGCCTCTTTCGATATCTTATTAAATGTGGAAACATGAATGGACGTTGGTCGGAGGTTCCTTTGACGCACTCCGAACCTACGCACGGTAGTGGTGTTGGTGACACCCTGGGATGGCACGGGTAGTGGGAAGATATCAGGATAGTTCCGGGTTTTCCCTCCATCAGGGCTGGGTAGTGGGTTAATCGTTGACCTTAGGGTTTACTCTCCAGCGGGGCTGGGCAGTGAGTCACCTTTTGACGGTTTACCCTCCATCGGTGTAGGGAAATGGGTTACCCGACGACCTCTTGTGGTTTACCCTCTAGCAGGGCTATGTAGTGGGTTACCTGATGACCTCTTTTGGTTTAGCCTCCAACGGGGCTAGGCAATGGGTTACCTGACGACCTCTTATGGTTTACCCTCTAGCGGGGCTGGGCAGTGGGTTACCTGACGACCTCTCGTGGTTTACCCTCAAGCGGGGTTGGGTAGTGGGTTACCGGATGACCTTTTAGGGTTTACCCTCCAGCGGGGCTGGGCAGTGGGTCACCTGACGACTTCTTCCAGACTCGGCCCTTTCTATGGGGCTAGTTAGTGACTTTTTTCCGTGGTTACCGGAGCGGGACCCTTGGTGGTACGGTTTAGCGATGAGGCATCTTTGGCGTGCAGGACTGTTGGGCATCAGTGATGGATATCTTTTGAACGGTTGTTGACTTTTCTTGGGCTAATCTTGGAGATAGAGATCCCCTTAAACACCTATTCATGTTTCTTGTTGATCATATATATACACCCTACTTTTGTTTACACTCTTTGGGTTCAGATACTCTTTTTCTAGGACGGGTGAAGACGCACAGGGTATGCCACGTGCTTTCTGTGTCTAGCTCCTCTTGGATAGACGAGCATGATTCATTTCTCTTGTTGGGTTGATCTACACTCTCTCTATTATACTCTTACATTATTCGTGATCTTTCTATTGCTCACTGTTTTAGTATCTCTTTTGTTGATCCCTCGATCTTTTGAGGCATCCTACTGAGTATCTTTATACTCACCCCTTCTTGGGCTTTTCCCAAACTTGGTGTGCCCTTGTAGATGAGGGACAGGTCGATCGAGACTATGGAGTATCATAGAGGACACAAGTGCTTGGGCCGCGTTCATTGGATGTGGGAGGAATTTCGGGTGTGGGACTCACCAGTTGTTTACTTTTTTTTACCTGTTGCCGGGTTGTGGCACCTTTCTAGTTGGGCATGTGTTTTACCCACTTTTTCTGTTCAGTTATCTTTTGAGTACATTTCAGCACTTTACTTTTTATAGTTAGAGTTCGATTCATGTATGTTGGCTTCCCTTTTATATCAGTGTTTTATCTTGTTTTATTTTCTTTACTCTTTTTCATTGTGTTAGATGCGTGTGTGTGTGTGTGTAGTTTCTAAGGTAAAGGCCTCCCCTAGTTTGTTGTGCCTTCGGCGCTAGTCACCAAACCCTGACCTATGGAGGCGAGCTTGGGGTAGTTGTGGCTCGAGCCTCAGTATGGGTCGGGTATTGACAAAGTTATATCCGAGGTGGTTAGTTTTTTGGGTCATTGTTCGGACGTCCCTAAAAAGGAATTGGTTGAGTTTTGGGGCAATAGTGTCAATATGTCTCAAGAGTAACTCTCAGGCCAGGGAGTCCAGTGATGGTGTAGCGGCCGACGTATCCATTCACCAAGACCCTGATAACCCGCTTGTCCACTCGGTACACTGAGACACTTGTTGCAGGGAATTTAGTTCATGCATCATATAGGATTGAGTCTTTGACTGTCCTTCTTGAGTCAGCTCCCCATCATTGTTGATATATATATATGCTCATTTTAATGTGGTACTCCTTGATCGGATTCAGGATGTCACTGCGATAATATCCAGACAGGATACTAGCTCTGGTTCGTGACGACAACTCTGGGAGCAACGAGACCTCAGTTCAAGATCCATCATATGATTACCCTTTCTCTAGGAGGACAGGAAGTAGCACCTCCACCTGTGGAGTAGTAGATATTACCGACAATGATGGCCAATGATGAGCACGGGCTGGGCGCACTACATGAGTTCCAACGTCAGAGACTGCTGAGGTTCCATGGTGAGCCATACCCTCAAATAGTGAAGGGTTGTCTAGAGTTGGTGGTTCGCCTCTTCAGGATTGTTTGGACACTGACAAGTTGATAGTGGCTTTGATAGCCAGTCTTTCAACCAAGGAGTTTGTCATTAGTAGAGCCAGGGTTACTCAGATACACGATGAGTCGGTACTCTTATGGGATGACTTCTAGCAGCTGTTTTGTGAGGAGTACTACCCCTCCTACTTACACTTTTTTTTGTGGTTCGGGAGCTACTAGAGATTTAGCGGGGAGTGATGGTAGTGGATAAGTACACAACTAGGTTCGCAGACCTTACTCGGTACACTTTGGATGTGGACCATGACGACAACTTCCAAGCACAAACATTTGAGCGAGGTCTCTGTAGAGGAGATTCATGCCAACATAGTTCCCTTGTGCATCCTCACCCATCTCAGAGTGCTGGAGCAGGAACTGGTGACAGAGAAATTTCTGGCAGAGGGATGTCGATTGGTAGGGCCTTGACGCCAGAGGTCTCCCCTTGATGAGACTCAGGAACATGGTCAAGGACAGTATAAAGCACTGATATAGATCAGGGAGTACTAGTGATATGGTTGTGATGTGCGGGGTCATGTGGCATGAGACTACTCAACCAAATGGGTTGAGTTTTCCAGATAGTTGGTAGATGCACCGCCACGACAGAGGTAGTGACATGATCAGAGAACCCCCAGGTGAGGACAGGGTGGTCCCCAGGGAGGTGGTGTTGGTAGAAAAGTAAGAATAATTGTGGTTATAGGACGACATTTTGAGTTCCTTCCACCACCACTAGGTGCCCCATGTCAGGCTCAAGGAGCTGACGGATGGGGCCGCAGGCGACTGTGTTCTACGGATGTCTACAATCCTGTACGCATGATATGAAAAGAGGCATGATCTATGACTTTTTCTACTTTTCTCAGTATAACTAGTTAGACACTATGTGAGGTATTATTTTCGTCTAACTTCTTGTTCGATGGGTTACTGAGGGTGACCTAGGGCAGCGATGTAACCATGTGTTGGTATTGTCTGACGTAGCTTTGAATACACAGGAAAGAGGGTTAATTCCCCCACTAAGACATATTTTTTTGATGCGATCAAAACCATTAAGGAGAGTCAGTACCACCCAAATAAGATAGTATTGAGGTGCGGTGGATGAGTCCCTCTGACATGTGCATTCATGGAAGGGTTGTGCGGTGGAGTTTCAGAGCAGGTTCTGGATTTTCCAGTAAGAATTTTCTACTTTACCTCCTTTTTCTTGAGGTGCCACTAGTGGGTTTGGAAGAGTGCTTGTTTTGGGTATTACTCTCCTTACGATAGGGGAAAAGACACATGTGGTATGCCACGTGCTTTCCGTGTGTAGCCTCTGGCGGTTGGATGAGTTTGCTCGCCTTCCCTGTTCGTTGGTACCTTGGGTGCTCAACATCAATCTTGATACCATTATTGAGTATAGGTCGAGGTGATGGACACCCCAAAAACAGAACTATGCGTTTCACTATGTGGTGCTGGTGGTGGTGGTCCTTTCCTTGAGAGTGTGGAGATTCGATATTTGGTAGGGTTCTTTGTGGGTTGCTCAGACCACCAGTTTCTCCAGTGTGTCCTCACCCAGAGAGACTTGAACCTGAGGTGATGGTGCTGGTTGAAATTTCTTCAGTACTATGACTTTGAGTTAGTCTATGTTCTGTAAAATGGAATTGTTGTAGCAAGTTCCCTTTGCATGAAGTCCCAGACTCATCAGGCACATGAATTTTCTTAGTAGTTAACTTCCCTACGGCTGACCTTGGTGGAGCAGGAGGGTACGGCTTTCCTGCAGTTGATGGTGTTGACTCCTTCGGTCCTTGAGTGTGTGAGAGAGTCACAGCTGGGGGATGCCGACAGCGAGGTACTACGTGATCAGATATCCATGAGCGACGCACCTGATGGGTATTCTGAATAAGGGAATCATGAGATCCTGTTCCAGGAACAAACCATGATTTCGGTCGGGACGTGGGAAGTAGAGGTTTGTCCGAGGAAGTCCCCTGAGTTTCTTTGGGCTGTCCGAGAATCAGGCAAGCGGTTTATAGGTTGCCTACTGTCTTTCTCTACCCTCCCAATAGTAGGAGTGGGCGCACAGCGTCTTCCACGTGTTGCAACTGATGAGGTGTGTGCGTATTCCTACGCATTTTCTCAAGAGTAGTATACCTTATGAGTATGAACCATAACTTTGGTTTGTGTGTTGTGCCAACATGGTGTGGTGCAAGTTTTCTTGGGAGTGGGAGAGCTAGGTGTGATCTCTGTATCCCAAGTTGTTTTTCCTAGTTTTTCTTTTTGAGGAATAAAATCTTTAAGGATGTAATGATGTAGAGACCCAATTTTTTCCCTATAAGATTTTGGAATATTTCTACATATGATTCCAGAGCTAGGTGTGAAGATGGCGTGCAATTTCAAACTCGGTGTGCTCGAAATAAATTTTATAAAAATGTTAAGTGTTTTTATACTATGCACATGGAGGGGTTATATTTTCTTTCAAACGGTATCTCAAATCGGAAATCTGAGGGCATGGTTGCATCCGGAGTGTGTTGTTTACCCTAGGCGGGGTGTAAAAGTTGCGAGCGCGGGCTTGCTATGAGAGATGTCACCCGGGGGAAAAATGATCATTTTAAAAATGACTTAGTGATTTTTATCATTGGCATTCTTTTCAAATAAAATTTGAATTAAGTCTCGGAATGGAAACTCGAGACTTCCGTTGAGTTCGAAATGGGGTATTTTTCCTAGGCATGATATAAAATGGGAGGGCGCGCCAGTTTCGGATTCCAGGCTAAGCGGATTCTTCTATAAATGGAAGAATATGAGTTGGAGCTAGGGTTGTCCCTTATCTCTCCTTTCTCTCTCTCTCTCTATCTTGTTATCTCTCTTGTTATTTGGCATTCTTCGCCAAATCAAGGAGCAACCTCTGCTGGAACCTTGACGGATCGAGGTGGGATCGCAGCGGACGCGTTGCCAACGACGAACGAGTGATTCGAGGTAGGATTCTGGTTAAATTTCACACCCTCGTTGATTTCTTAAATTTTTTCATCAAATTTTGTCTTTGAATTCTATATTTTTTATAATTTGGGGTGTTGGCCAAACGAACACGGCCAACGCCCGAGCCCCGTTTCAATTATCGTTTTTGGGCATTCCTCGTCCAAATTTTCGGACGCGCGCAAACCATGTCGGATCGACGAGCGAGGGGAGGAGTTGGGAAGATACGATCCCAAGGATCCTGAAAATAGTGTCGGATAAGTTTTCCAACCACTGTAGTGGTCGGGGGGACCAGATGAAGGTTCGGCTCTGGCGAGTGGCGGTGACCGGCGGAGGACACGAGTGGGGCGAGGCGGAGCTCGGAGGACCCCATCTGGTGTGGTGGGGTCGGGTGTGAGCAGCATGGACGGACTGTGGCAGGGAGAAGTTGCATGATCCGGCTGTCTCGGCGGCTTGGCATAGCGGGCATCCAGAGCCGGCTCTTGTGGGCGGTGTCGAGCGCGGTGTTGCGTTGCGGGAGGCGGAGGCACCGAGGGCGTCGGCCTGTCGTGGTCGAAGGGGGGAACCTAAGGCAGAGACCTCAGGTGTGCAGAGGAGACAAAGACCCACTGAAGGCGGGTCTCCTTTTCTTGATGTGGCGAGAAGGTACCGGCAAGTTTGTCCAGCCGGTGGAGGCGGTGGCCTCGGGGGAATAGGACCCGCGTGCTGCGGGTCCTCCTTGATGCGGTGTGTGAAGGGGGAGACCAGCCAGGAGGGCCGGTCTGTTCAAACGAACTGGGCCACGTGGCTTGGTGGAGGTGGAGTGGGCTGCGGCGAGTCAGGCTGGACCCACGGCTGGGCCGCGGGCCGGCGGTTCAGACTGGGCTGGCCGGGGTGAACTGGCCCGGGTGGGCCCCCTTGCGTTTGGGGGCCATATCTTCTGAACGGCGTGTCCATTTGACGCGCCGTCTACGGATGTGGGTTCGTGTCGACAAGACGGACCTTTCAAAGTGAGTTTTGGGGTTTTTGGGTTCTGCACTCGAAGACGGGTGACCCAAGGAGCTTTATTTTAATAATAATAAATTGTTATTAAAGTTTACGATGGACGTACTCGCGGGCCGGATGTCTGTTTTACGCGCAGTCAGAGGCGCTGTGGCCCTGGAGTTGAGACGGTCCTTCCAAAGTTAGTTCGAAAACCTTACGATTTGGTTACATTGCTCGAAGGCATGAAACGCTTAATGCGAATAATTAATTAATTGTTTAATTTATTTATTATTCTTGCGTCGGACCTAACTCCTACTTGGGATGTCCGATTAATGCGCCGTCAGTGGCAGCATGACCCCAGTCCTCATGCGTACTTTTTGAGGTACTTTCCGAAGCATTCGGGTTGTAGAAAAGGTGCAGGGCCCACAGGGCCTAGTTCTCACGTTTTATAGTGAAACGCCACTTTTTCACCCGACATCCATTTAGGGTGTTTGAGTACTCGTTTCTAAATGTTTTTCCGAGGGGATTGTAACGGCGCAATCTGCCCTCCTAAATTCAGGCCCGAGGCATGGGCCCCATAAGGCGGCTCCCATACATATGATGCGTTTTTATGACTTATGCTTCATAAGTCCATTCAGGAAAAATGAATAGCCTACGCCGCGCGGTTATCTGCAAGGAACGCAATGGTACGATCTGCGTGACGTGTTTCGGGGTCGAGGTGTGGGCCCCACAGGGCCCTGTTTGCATAATGCGGGGAGTTGTAGTTGCTGCATCTGGAGTCCGTTTTAGGCGTCGTCAGCGTCATTGTGACCCTGACAGCGAGACGAAGTTGACCATGGTGGATTCAGATGTTTAATCCGGAGTTGAGGCGTTTGCCCCACAGGCCGTCTTTTAAGCTGTGTACAACGTACTACGCCTTTTTCATCAAACGTCCATTTGGGCCATATGAATAGTAATTTTCGCGTGTTTTTTCAAGAGAATCACGATGGTGTAGTTCGCCCAACCTCTTTTGGGACCGAGGTGCAGGCCCCACGAGATGTCGTGTGGGCGTAAAGTAGTGTTGAATAACTTTTCCATCAGGAGCCCATTTCCAGCTAGTAAATAGTCTATCTCGCATAATTTTCTGTGAGGATTACAATGGTGAAATCTATTTGAGCGTGCGGAGCCTCTTTAAAGATCTTATTAAATGTAGAAACATGAAAGGGCATTGGTCAGAGGTTCCTTTGACGCACTTCAATCCTACGCATGGTAGCGGTGTTAGTGACACCTGGTGATGGCATGGGTAGTGCGGAGAAATCAAGAAAGTTCTGGGTTTTCCCTCTAGCGGGGCTAGGTAGTGGGTTACTCATTGACCTTAGGGTTTACCCTTCAGCGGGGCTAGGAAGTGGGTTACCCATTGACTTTTGTGGTTTACCCTTCAGTGGGGTCGGTCAGTGGGTTACCCAATGACCTCTTGTGGTTTACCCTCCAGCGGGGTTGGGTAGTGGGTTACCTGACGACCTCTTGTGGTTTACCCTCCAGCAAGGCTGGGCAGTGGGTTACCTGATGACCTCTTGTGGTTTACCCTCCAGCGGGGCTGGGTAGTGGGTTACCTGACGAACTCTTATGGTTTACCCTTCATCGGGGCTTGGTAGTGGGTTACCCAATGACCTTTTAGGGTTTACCCTCTAACGGGGCAGGGTAGTAGGTTACCTGAAGAATTCTTTCAAACTCGGCCCTTTATATGAGTCTAGTCAGAGACTTTTCTCCATGATTACCAGAGCGGGACCCTTATTGGTACGGTTTAGTGATGAGGCAGCTTTGGCATGCGGGACTGTTGGGCATCAGTGATGGATATATTTTGAATAGTTGGTGGCTTTTCTTGGGCTGAGCTTGGAGATAGAGATCCCCTTACACACACATTCGGGTTTCTTGTTGAGAATATATATACACCCTACTTTTTTTCCACTCTTTGGGTTTCGATACTCTCCTTCTATTAGGGGAGAAGATGTGTGAGGTATGTCGCGTGCTTTCCGTGTCTAGATCGTCTTGGATGGATGAGCCTTCTTTCTTTCTCTTGTCGGGTTGAGTTGCACTCTCTCTATTGTACTCTTACACTATACTTGATTTTTATACTGCTCACCGTTTTAGTATATCCTTTGTTTCTCCCTCAAGCATTCGAGGCATCCTACTGAGTGTTGTTATACTCACCCCTGCTTCAGCTTTGCCCGCACTTGGTGTGCCCTTACAGACGATGGACAGGTCGATCGAGACTACAGAGGATCGTAGAGGACACAGGATCTTGGGCTGCGTTCAGTGGATGTAGGAGGAATTCCGGGTGTGGGACTCACCAGCTGTTTACTTTCCTTTACTTGTTTCTGAGTTCTGGCACCTTTCTAGTTGGGCGCGTGTTTTTCCCCCTTTTTCTGTTCAGTTATCTTGTTAGTACTTTTTAGCACTTTACTTGTACTGGTTAGAGGTCGATGCATATATGTTGGTTTCCTTTTTGTATCAGTGTTGTATCTTTTTTTATTTTCTTTGCACTTTTTCATTGAGTTAGTTGCGTGTGTGTGTACAGTTTCTTAGGAAAAGGCCTCCCCTGATTTTTTGTGCCTTTGGTGCTAGTCGCCAGCCCCTGGCCTATGGAGGCTGACTTAGGGCAGTTGCAGCTCGAGCCCCGGTACAGGTTGGGTCATGACACTTAGGTCCCTATATAATTAATTACCACTAAATAAGACATAAAAAACATGCTATAAAAACTATCTATTTTATAAATATCATTTATATTTTTATCACATAATTATAATATATTTATATATATTTCATGATAAAAGTAATCCATGTCAACTCAAATATTACAAAAAATATTAAATGAATCTTGAAAATTAATACAATATTCATTAATTAAAAATTTACAAATTATTCACTTAAATTAAAGTAAATATATAAAATAAATAAATTTAGTTCTGATTATTATAATCTTAAATAATAATGAACTTATTTATTTCTTGGTAGTCATTTAAACTTTGACATCACCTGTACCTCATGGTGGGGACTACCATCCCCTATAGTTCTATTCATTATAATAGGTCCAATATTTTTAATATTCTAATTTTGTGACCCTCTAGGAACTTATCTTGATATAAATAAATACTATTGTTATACTAAGATAATAATCTTGAAACCCATTAAGGAACTAAAGGAGATAATAAATAATCATATAAATGAAATCCTCTTTTATGGACACACGCACTTTAATATAATCTATTTCTCTTGTCATAACTCAAAAAAAATATGCACACTTTATGTTATCATCTTATTTTTCATTATTATAAATTTGCCTTATTAGAATGACTTGCCTTTATCAACCATGGTCATAGATTTAGTGAGGTAAATTTCATCCTTGTTCATTGGGCCCATTATATTACTTTCTTTTAGAAGCGACAAATTCAATCATGATTATTCAATAAATTTCAAACCAATAATGGTGAACACAACATAAGCTACCTCACCATGAAATAAATGTCTTGTTATTGAAATTACATAAAATTATTTATTAAATGAAACACACTGATAATAATATCATGTTTGAAGACCATTACACATGTTCGTTTATAAGAACAACCAATGACACATAAAAATATGGTGTTCTTATTCGTAGTTCGTTCCTAATTATATCATCTACTCGAGATCACCAACTAAAAAAATCATGAGAAGATGTATCAAGGGTTATAATCCACCCAACACCTGATAGACACTCACCATATATGTCCCTTCAGTATGATGTTCAATCCTATAGGATTTTATTTTAAAATTACTATCATGGTATATCAAGGATCTCATTATAGAATATGAATTGATAAAACATTTCTAAGATAAAATAAAATCTAAGGAAAATACCACAAATATAGATGATGTAGAAGTATCAATACTATTATGGTTAGGTAAACACACACACACACACACACACTGATATATACAAAATTGTAGTCATGTAATGTTAATCAATTTACAAAATAGAGATGTTTCTAGAGAACCCACTAACATTACTCCAACATTAACTAGATCCAACTATAAATAATCCTCAATCCACTAGATCTCATATGTGAATCATGGTTCTGCAGAGATATGGATTATTTCATAGGGACTTCCCTATTATCCTATGTGTACAATTTTCTAATTAAGACATCACCTCTCTATGTAAAATCCCTGAAGAGATAAAACTTCTAAATTATATGATTTTACTCTTGTGTGACATATTCTCCTTAGAAGGAACAATTATTTTAGTATTATCATAATAATTGGGAAATAGGTTTGTACTATTAGTTGCAACACCAATATATTAGTAAATATACATATATAAGCTACCTACTTAGAAACATCATATGCTTCTATAAACATTAATTCTACTATAAAATTGGTGACCACGAGTTTTTTTATATTTTCTACCTCACTAAAACACTAATCCTGAAAAATACATAACCTAACTATGATTTGAGACAAACATAATATATATAGAATCCGACATCATTGTATCCACTCATTATTAGTTCCACATCTCTTCTATACAACATGAACTTATCTATCATAAATCTCAAGTATTTTAGGATAGTTTATAGAGCTACCAAATGTTTCTCTCTTAGATTATCTTAATATCTTCCACCATGCATCAAGAAATGGAAACATTAAACCTAGTATATTTCATAACATACATGATAGATCTCACACCTGAAGTGTAAGATATTATAATCATTAATTAAATCTAATACTATGTTTGTGAACACATTTTCACAAATATATTTATACCATGTGACATTAGTAATAATCATATATCAGATTATTCCATATTTTACCTTTTAAGTACTCTGTCAATACATATTATTTGACTTAGACCAAGCAGCATCTGACATCAATCTTGATAGATCATGATCCCTATGATATAGGATTATTCACTTAAGACATTCATGGAATATAATTTATTTAACATATTCTTAACTTACTTAAATAATTTCACATCATTTCCCAAAATAAAAATTTCATTAAAATATAATATGATGAAAGTATGGGATTTTAAATAACCCTCTAATAGAAACCTATCTCACTTTAATTCATGATTAAAAAGAAATATCTTATGGATTCAACAAATAAACATTATATAATTTTTATACCTATTTAAATCCATAAATGTAACTCTATATATTATATAAATTATTGGAACTCTATGACCTTATGAACCCTTTAGGTTGAGTATTATAGATGCCTTAAATAAAAATACCCTTTATAAAAGTAATTTTGAAATCTAGTTTCTAAATATCATAATCACATCTGAATATTATTGAAATTAATATTTTGATGGATTTTAGTATCTCCAATAGTGATAAGGTTTCATCGTATTCTATTCCTTGACATTTCGAAAAATACTCTACAACCATTCATGCTTTATATGCATTTACTTTACTATTAAAGTCATATTTGTTTCTTGAATACCCATTTACAACCAATAGGTTTTACATCAAATTTTGGGTCTTCCAAAATCCAAAATTGATTTTGATACATGGATTAAATATCTAAAATCATGGATTCTTTCCATTTAGTAGCATCATTTACAATTACTACATCCTTACTATTTATAGGTTAGTAATTATTTATGAGTAATGTGTCACATTACTGAATAAAAATAAAACCATATCACTTTGGTTTGATAATATCTCATGTATACCTAGGAATTACTTGTGTATCAGGAACATAATTATCTCCTACTATCACATGTGGATATTGTTCATATACAAAATATTGTGCACATAGAGAATCAAATTCAAAAAATTCCATCTTTCTCTCACTATATCCAATGGAAATATGTTCCATTTATTAAAATATGACATCTATTGTCATAATAACTTTAATATTAAAAGATTTATATATGTAATATCATTTATTTTATTTAGGATAACCTATAAAGGCACACTCTATTCTTTGGGATGATAATTTTTTACTAGGTATAGTCTTGAAAAATCCATGTATCCCTATATGCATTTTTATTAGAGAATATATTACTTTATGTACCACAAGTAAAATTGACTCCCATATGTTCCTTCAGTTGTTAGTCATTTAAGGGTATATAATGTAATCTGTAATGCATATCCCCAAATGGATAATGGAAGAGTTCCCTGAGTCCTCATTAATTTGACCATATCTTGAAAGGTTCAATTCCTCCTTTCATTACCACCAATACACTATGGTTTATATGGGGAAGTGAGTTTGGATACTATCCCATGCTCATTCAAGTGATAAATGAAATATTGATTGAGATTCTCTCATCATAATTGTGATCATATTTCATTATTCTTATTTTCATGTTGTTTTTATACTTCATTGTAGAACATATGAATAGAATACAACTTATAACTCATTATGTAGACATACAAATACCTAATATAGTCATAAGTAAATGTAAATAAGTATGAAAACCCACCCAACCTGTACTAGAAACAGACCACATAGGTCATCAAGAATTAATTCTAATTGTTTAGTGACCCTTACTCATTTCCTAGTAAAGGGTAATTTACTCACTTTCATTTATAAACAAGCATGAAATTCATGAAGGGTTTTTAACTCAAATGATTCTAAATAACCCTCCTCTAAATTTATTTTTTTAGTATTTTTCAAAATCCATTGTATGGTGAAGTGGGAACCTCATAGTCAATAGTATTTATACCAAACCACCACAAGGATATCAAAATTAAAAATCATGATACAACTAAAGAACATTTAACCCACTTATCCCAAATCATGAAACAATAAAACCACCTATCCAAGAATTGAAATTAAAAAATCAAATGATCCATGAAACCCATCACCTCTGGTCATGAGATCTTGAGTGTAATTCTTCCTTGATTCGTACCCCCTGATGTCACTACTTTTTTTATGAGAAACCCACTTGAGATCATCCAACCTTATCTTCCATCACAAAAAACATGTGGCACTGACATTCGTCACCACACTAGAAAATAATATCAACAAAACCAGAAACACAAACCAACTTCATTACCAAAATATCATCAACCATATTTATATCTCATAGAAAAATTCATAATTCCTTCACTGATGGATTTGAGAAAGAAACACCAAGAAAATCGGTCAAATCATTAATGTGTTCACTAGAGGTAACAAATTAATGTCACGCCAAGATAACCGTTGACTGCTAAATCACACCTCACAAAACCCCAAGGTTACCACCACACCAGATCCAACATGGAAAGGTAAAGTGGAATTCAAGGTCAAGGGATGGGTATGAGTGGATGGGATTTCTGACCATCACCATCTTCTATGGAGAAAAAAAACAAGTTGTCGTCATAACAAAAGAAACATGAATATGGTAGTGATTGGAAATCCGTTGACATCCGAACTACATAACTTAAAACCTATTTGTTACAAAATCACCATCCCTAACTTAGATAGGCATAGGGATACATGTGTCCAGAGCAGGGTTTGAATGGTCGAGGGGTTACATAGAAATGTTAGGTGTTTTATAAGTTATATTCACTGATTTGGTCATTTATTTCCATAGAAGGGTTTTTGAGTTCATGTACATACTAGACATTATTAATATGTTCCATTCCAAAACTTATGTAATCATTAAAATGGAGATAAAATTTATTTCTAAAAATTAATTAAAATCCTATATCTTCTATATTAAACATATATATATATATATATTTATTTATTCTAGTAAGTGGAGGTATATAATTACATTTATTTAATAAAAGAATCAAACTATTATACAAGGTCATGTGATGATCTCCCACTACAAAGATCTGTATCTTGCACCATTTGTTTCCTAGATATTCTCCTCTCACTTTGTAATATTATGAAATATAATTGGCTCTTTTATATTAATACAAATGTTTCACACATTTTATATCCAATGCCTAACTTGTAGATAAAGATATATTGCATTCAATGGAAAACATGTATTTGGTAGAAGTGTCACCATTCTCATTTCCCCATCCATGGAATTATTTATATTGTGGCCTTTCATACCATATGAAAATAAGACAAACTATGTCTTATTTACATCCATCGATATCTTTGGATTCCTAGAAGGATGGTGCATTGGTGTATTCATCTTAGGTTTATCCATGCACCCCTATTACTTTCCCTTCATCCTCTTGTTCACTATAACGACCGAAGATTTTGTATTATTCATATCACAATCCTCTTAGAGAATAGAATAAAATAGGTCTAGGAGAGAATTTTTCATTTCATACATGTTATAATTTATAATAAATTTTTTGAAATATAGTGGTAATCGGAAAAGAATGAGATAAGTCACTAGTTCTTAGTTTTGTTTGAACCTAAGGGATTCATGTCTCTCAATATACCCAATCATCTTGATTACATGAGGTCATGTTTGATTCCATTTTTTTGAATTAACCTACATATTTCACTTGTTATCTCATATCTTTTTTTTTTCAAGGTATCTCCTAATATAACTATTGAATATGAGAAAGATTATTATAGGAAAATTAATCCTGAATTCATTTTCAACACATGACTATACATTGATGACAATATGACACATTATACATATAGTGAATCATTTACATGATTATTATATTTAACATTATATTCCTTTCTTGATCAATATGGATGATTAGTTAGATATTTAGACTCCAACACATAATGTTTCCTCTATTGGTGTAACACGATGCACAAGAACCTATACCACTCTTAAATGTAAGGAATGATTAGGATATTTTATATATCTAGTATAGATCATATAGATAATGGAATGGTGGTGTTGATTTCAATTTTATCTACAACTAATAAATAAAACATTTCATACATTAACTTTAGTACTGATTAGAAAATACTAATTAATTAAATCATTAAATTTATCTTAATATTTTATTGAACCCTACTATACCACAATAATAGATTTAGATTACCCAGTCACTTTATTATTTTATTAGTTATGATCCTTGAAAACTCCCCACATAGTCTAAGTAATATATACACTAATACTCAGATAGTTTATGGTAGGCTCCAGTTTAACCAACCACATTGACTCACAACTCCTTGAATTATTGAGTGAATATCCATATTCTGGGAATTCTAACCTTGAATTTCCCAAAAATTTGACTCTAAAGTGGAAAAAAACTATATTTTAGCTCCTAGTTTCTTCTATATTTAGTTATTATAACCATTATATTTATTAATAACTACCTAATAGTAGGACACACCCTCAAATAGAGATTATGAACACATCATACACCCAGTTTTGTTCAAATGTAAGTAACAAAAGGCATTATGAATGAATATTTATTTTGGTGATTCATTATTTCTTGGTGAATGAATTAATTTTATATTATATATTCTCACACTATGTGATATCATTCACAAATAAAATGTACATTAAATAGAAAACAATCATCAAAGATTTATTTGTTTTAATCAAGTAATTTTATATTAATATTTTATTTGATCGTTTAAACATAAATATTAGAAAAACAATAACATACTATGAATAAGTTAAATAAACTACCTGGATGATCTTGAGAATTTACTACTAGTTGATATATTGAGAATAAATGTATCAATAAATATACTTTGGAATGAATATTTGAGTTGTGTGTGAAATGTTTTGTAGGTTGCACCCTTTTCCAATGTAATCATGTGTTTTCTAGAATACCACCTCATATCATCAGGGTACCCATCTTTTAACATCCATAAAATAATTTATAAACACCCAAGAAAGAACAAAATACATGAAAAAAATAAACATGGAAGCATTGATCCTTATATATATAATGCGAGGGAAGATGCTACATAGGCCGTCAAAAATAAATTAATTAGTTCAACCATCACAATAAATTATAATAATTAACTGAATTAATTAAAATACATGAATACATTGGTCGTTCAATGTGTAAGATCATTTTTTATAAAAAATTAAAACCTAGTTAAATTAATTATATAATAAATTTATCTTGAGGGATTTTAAAAGGATCAAAATATTTTTTTAAATACAAATTAATAAAATTATAATTGCAATGTGCCAGAAATTTTTTTATCATGTTTATAATTTTTATTTATATTTTATTAATTTTTTTAATAATTTTTTCCCTCAGATAGAAGGAAATAATTTTAAAATGGGTTCTGGGAGGGTCATGTAGGTACTAACCTTGCTTGGATTTGGTCTGGCTGACCCGACCCAGTTAAGAACATCCACCCCTTTAAAATTTTCAAATATATTTTTTTATGATATCATTCATTCTACATGGCATGGGTCAATGGTTTTTCACATCTTTAAATGGGTGGTTTTTAATTTCAATCGGGGTGGAAAATTTACCCCATTTGATACCTTTTTTGTTGCTATTCTTTTTCATGAAAAATGACTAATGAATTCCCTTACCTCTTTCTATTTTGTTTATTTTTATGGTAGGGATAACCCACCTTTAAACTTAAATATATTTATATTTTCTATTTTCTATTTTATTTAAACACCTAAAACGATATTAAGAAAAAATTGATTCTGAAACTATAAAACTTTATGGAATCTTGAGGCAATCATTAGGGACAGTTCCGATCACTAGAATCTTGATGGAATATGGGTTTTAGCAAAAAAAACACCACTAGACATCAACTCGGTTAAAAAGTACCCACACACACACATGTTATTCATATTAAACCCACCAAAATCAGTTTTTATCTAATTTAAATCTTCGAATAGCAATAACATGGGTGTTTGAGATCAGATCGAAGCCAAATTTGTTGTGATGGGAATGTAAAGATTCCCTTGAAATGAATTTAAAATAAAAATCATCTTTCATATGATTAAAAATTTTATGATCCCTTTCATACAATTGGATAGTATTATGGTGCACCACAGAAGAAAAATAGACAAGGAAAAAAATTTATTTTTGGATCGATGTAACAGTGTTGTCTCCAATGAAATAAAACCTAGTAAAATCCATGGATCTCACTTGAACGAATTTATGCATAAGATTAAAATGAAAAATTACATTCTTTTATTAAAATACATGTTCAAAAATATCTTGTCTCTAGTAATGGTGTCTTGAAGTAATTATGTTTATATCCCTTAAGATCGTCCAAACAGGCATCAAAAGTCCTTGTGGATATCGACTACTGATATTTGGGTTCTATTTTGGGGATCCAAAAAATCATTTATCATCTTATCGATTGAAGCTATGTCATTCCATTAATCCATGAAAGAGATCTTGGATCGATTGCTTCGAATAGGCATGTCTCTCTCTAGTACATTAAATTGATGATAGAGGGGATCTCAAATTTGAGTGGGTGAATAGTGTATTTGAAAATAGATCCCTATTTCTTATATTATAGAGATTAAACACCAAAAAGTGCTCCTGAAACCCTATATAAGTAATTCCCATTAAATAAGTGGCAAAAAACACATTATGACCAACTAAATATCTCATAAAAATCATTTCTATTTTTATCACACACTACTAATATAATAAAACATATTAAGTGAGGAAAGAGAGATATTAAATCTACTCGATATTCTTATAAATATTAAATGAATCCTAAATATGAAAATGATATTATTCATTATATATTATCCTATGTATTCAATTAAATAATAATAAATATATTAAATTATTAAATAAAATTTATATTTTTTAATATAAAATAATAAAAAAGTTATTTTTTATGTGGGTATAGTTTATATGTGAACATCTCCCAGTCCCTATGGTGGGGCCCATGATGCCCTATTCTTATATTTATTATAATATTCCCAATAATTTGAACACACTAAGTGTGTGAACCTCTAGAACCATATCTCGATAGTAGTAAATACTATCACAAACTATGAGTGGAGTCTAGAAACCCATCAATTCCCCTTAAGAGATACGAAATAGTCATGGCAATGGAAACCTCTCCCATGAACACACTCCAGGTAATAAAATCTATTTGTCTTGTGATTTCATGTAATGAAGGATTGAAACTTTGTATCATCATCCTATAAATAATTAATATATTTTTACCTTAATGGATAAACATTCCTTATTTTATCATGACCATTTATTTAGTGATGTAACTACCATCCTGATCAACTAGGATAAAGATATCACTTCTTTACTAAGAGAAATTTATTTATTTATTATTCATTCAATGTCATACCACCAATGGAGTACCAAGAAAAAGATTCATTTCATATATATAAATGGTATGGTTTTTTTCATTCATCAACGTATGTTATCATATGATACACATATATAATAATTTCAATTCAGGAGACTATTACTTGTGTTTATAGAAAGGAACTTGTAATGACAGATGAAACGTATGGTGTTCTTATTGGTAGTCTAGTACTTATTATATAATATACTTAGGATAACCAAGTGATAACTTAATGTAAATAAGTTTCAATGCATAGGATCCCTCAACACCTAATTAACACACATTATTTATTTATTATCATCAAGATTTATTTAGACCATATGATATAATTTTATTATTATCATCATGGTATCTCTAGTTTTTTTATTATATCCTAGGAACTAGAATGATATCTTTGATTTGAAATGTAATATATGAAATTACCAAATATATAATAGAGATATAAGTATAAACTCTCTTATGGAATGGAAAACACATGTATATATTAAAATATATACATGTAATGGTAATCAAAGTACAAAAAAGGAGTTGGTTCTAGTGAACCCACTCACAATAAGAAACAAATTTGAATATTCTTGATGGGAATGAGAGTTTGATAAAAGTGTGGAAATATATTCTAGAAGTCTCATAGTTAAAGGTAAATAAATAATAAACCACTTTTCAATTATTCAACTATAAGCAGATGAGGATCTACTCAAATTAATTACCCAATAATCATGGGGATTTTTCTCAGAAAAGGCCAAGGGACTTTAACCATGATTATTTCATTAGTTAAAATGAGATTTTAGTTCCAATTAATTTAGTTGTATGTATTATGATCATATCTTAGAATTTAGATAATTTTTTATTTGATTTTATATCTTAAAACTCTTTTATATCTTTCATGTTTTGAAATATAATTAGATATTTCACTAGAAACATTATAATGGAGTTATAAATCGAGACTCGTAGTTAAAATATTACAACAACAAGGTCATATCAATCAGTTCCAATTATGAAATATTGGAATACCCTATTTTAAAACGTCATTATTATACCTATGATTTATTTGGATATAATCCTTGGTATGGATGTACATTCAAATTATAATGTGAACAATAATTCATCAAATAATAAATTTATGATTTATGATAGAGATATGGAATCCATTATCTTCATATGGGATACTATATAATCTAAATCATATCTAGATCCACCTTAATTATCTACCAATAATGAAATTATTAAATAATAATAGAACAAAAAACTTATGAATTGGAAAGATATACTTAGATATTTGATATAACTATTATGACTAATTATGTTTATGTGTTTCCTAAAAGACTATTTGGACACCAACCTGAGTATGAAGTTGAGTTTTCCATTGATATCATCCCTAAAACAAAACATATATATTAAATTCTATAGGTTGACCACAATGGAATAATTGGAACTGAACAAACAACTATATGAGTTATTTGATAACAAATTTATACACCCTAGTTTTTCTTCATGGGGATCCACTATTATTTTTGTTAAGAAGTAATATGGGTGTATGAGGTTGTAAATTGATCCTACTAATATAATAATGAACAAGTATCATATACTTCATATTTGTGGTATGTTTGATCAAATTCAAGGTGCTCAATATTTCCCAAAGATTGATCTTCATTTATGAATCATAAACTTCAATTAAAGAGGTATGTTATTTGATAGATGAAATTTTATATGAGATATGGGAATTACAAATTTATAGTAATTCCATTTGTAATGACTACTAAACCCTCAATTTTTATGTATTTGATAAACATGGTATTCAGGATTATCTTTATAATTTTATTAAATTATTTATTTTTTATATCTTAATATAATATAAATTATATGGTGAGCATAACATTATTTTTAAAAATATTCTTATGACTGTAAGAGAAAGGTGTTATATGGATGATTTAGAAATTGTGAATTTTGGATTCATGAAGTTTCTTTTTTTAAAACATTCTCTATAAATATGGAATATTTTTATCCATTAAATAAAATGGAAGTGATGTAATTTCAAATACTAATGAATGAAACTAAGCTATATAGTGTGTTAGATCCCATGTTTTGAATATGTTAAGAAATTCTAAATGAATTTTAATTTTCATTTGGTGGATGAGAAAATTCTTGAATAGATATTTGAAAAGTAATTTCAAGAGTTTTAAATAATAAACGTGTTTATTTAGATAAGTTTAAAGTCCAAAGTGGTGTATTAGAACCCCAGATGAGTATCAAAAGCACTGGACTTAAAAAGATCAGTTTAAGGATAGAAATGATTAGGAAATATTTTTTTGCATGGGTTATACTAACTATGTGACACAACCATGAGACCAATTTTCTGTAGGGTAATGGTTTTTTAAAACTATACAATGGTGATGGAACCATTTGAGATGGTTCATATCTATAGAGGAATTCATATGGATAGTGTATGGTTTTTCTAATGATGCACTATAACCATGTGAGGGATGGGGGATTAAGATAGCGCCAAAGGCACAATTAGCTCACGGTTTCTGCAACAATGTGAATGAACCTTACAGAGTGTGTCTCTTGGTTAGAGTGATCTAAATGATTGGTTCATGATTAGAAAAAAACCATGAGGCCAAATCATGTACCCCTTTGAAAAGTGTGAAATTATTATTTTACACTTCTTTATTTTAACCCAAATTCCTCCTTCATCATTACATTCATGAAAAACACCTCCTACAGCAATGGGGGTTATCCACCTTCATAGTATTTTATGGATATCCTATACTAAGACTCAGAAAAAAATAAAATGGTTCATGTTTGATCACCATCATTAAGTCTATGAGTCACGTATATTCTTTTTATGATTTATCTCATTGTATTAGATGTTGTTTCCATGTGAGATCGTATACCAAATTATTAGGTATTTTTTTCAATTCCTTGATTTCTCTAATTCCAGTCTAAATCAAATAATGATAATCGATTAATGAAAAATTATAATAATGAGGTCGTAGGTCTATAAATTTTCCTTTAAAGTCTCATGGTTTATAAATCTATTATTTTTGTTGCTCAACATGCTATACTTTCCATGTGTTTCCCCTAAACTATGAAATTCATTTAATTAAATTCTTAAAATATAACTGTGAAACTATTTTCACCCCTATACATGATTTGAGGTTGTCTTCCCAAAATAGAACCACCCCTTAGGCTGTGTTTCTTAAATATCCTTAATAATTATGATTTTTCACGTCTTAAACCACCTCTTGAGGTGTTTTAACATATCTCTCGTAAATGAGTTTGTTAAATTGACTAAAATTTAATGAGTATGGAAAGATTGTGTCACGTGGTCCATTTTGAGTTGTGAATTATTTCCATGGTTAAAAATGGGGATTGAATTAAATTTGAGACTCCTGTAATTAAATTTATTTGACCATGAATATGATCCCCTTGATGTCACCAGAGGTTTATGATAATAGTTTGGGTCAGCACATAGGGTTTGTTTTTTAATGATGTTTTATTTGATCATGATTTAACTATATAACTAAAAACCCTCTTAAGGTGTGTGGTATTAACACTATTAATTGAGTGGTGAAAATGGAATGTGTGGATTACTTTCCCATTTTATTATTCTCATATTATGTTTGGCCCTTTTCCATATATATATAATGGAAAATTGAATTTAAATTCATTAATATATGACTAGGTGACTTATAAATGAAATTATTAAAGGTATTAATTGAATGTAAACTGTCATGGATTTTCCCTTGGCCTGTGTTTAATTATTTAATGAATTCATGACTATGAAATTGTATTATACATTGAGCAATATGTGGGTCCCTTATACAGAATTCCATGAACATGATCATATGTTAAATGAATTTTATTATGCCTTTTATGTTTCTGATTTTCCATATATGAAATTACATGGATGGGAACAGAGGTTAAATGGAATCATATTACACACTAATTCATACTTGGGTTCCTTATACATAATTTATTGGATGTCTCAGAGGTTAAATATAATGATGTTATGCATTGGTAAATAAATAGGTTTCTTAAATGAATTTATATTATTCCTTGGGTTATACTTGAGTTCCTTATACAAAATTCCTTGGATGCACTCATATGATAAATGATATTTTTATGCATGATTTCTATTTGGTTTACCCTTGATTGGTCAATATTTAATGCAATAAAAACAATTTACACTGTATGATTACCATTATACATGGATACCTTGGTCATATGCCTTGACTCCTTGATTTATTTATATTATGTAAGATTTTTAGGGGAATTTATGGTTCACATACCTTATTATCATTACACATGGAATCACTAGTTATAAACCATGGTTCAAGGACTTATATTTACATATTGTGGAATTATCATAGACATCCTAGTTGAGGAAGAAGTAGGTATGGTCAACTAGATTTCCCATGGGGATCCTAAGATCAACTTGGATATTTATACATCATTTCTTACTATATTAATTTTGATATACCAAAATACTTATATTTAATATTAAAATAATTGTTTTTAATTTGAGACAGTTGGTGGTGTCCTACTGTGTTTTACTCCCACTCTATCTGGGCCTCCATCTGGTAATGAGATAGGCATATTGGTTGTAGGTTAGGACCCTGGATTTTTTCTATTAGATGTTAATCCTTATAAAATGGGCCTTGAAAATGAGTTTGGGTCCAAGCATGTACTCGAGATTTTAGTAGGTGATGGTTATTTTTTTATTTATTTTTTGTTCATTTTCTGCTATATGTTTCCCTACTATATATTGATTTCTTTCATTATGCATTTTTATGTTCATGCAGTTTCATTTTATTAGCAATTTTTGACATATCAATTATTTTATTAATTATATGTATTGACATCTTCCATATCATTTTATTTATGTATGTTTATATTATTTTTAGTACTGATCTATAGGGTGTATTCTCCCCACTATACCAATATTAGACACTCACTTCTAGTCAGAAGACTATGGCATATATGAAGGTGTGCTTGAGATATTTTCGACAACCATTTTAGTTATTTTTATAGAGTGACCCATGTTAGGATGGGAAAAAGTACTATTAGAGGTTCCTATTCCTTATATGACTATTTTGGGCAAGTAGATTGGTGAATAAAAATGTATTATAACATGGTAAATAGTCTGTGTATTGAGATGAAAAACTCACACATAGGGGAAATATCATGTATTAATGGATGAGGCTATTGTTATGTGGTCGGATATTATAGTAGATTATTATTTATCCTTGGGGGAATGATGTTTTTTTCTTCTCATTGATGATTTATGAGGCTTACCTCTTTGATCAGTATAGAAAGAGTTGATTTACCACTTTTCCTATCATGGAATGTGATGAGTTTTGTTCATGAATCATTTCAACCATATAGAATTCACATTTCATTAGAATACTTATCAGAATACCATGCTTGTGTGATTATTTATCATGATTAACTACATAATATGCTTATATGATTTCATGTCTTGTATAACTACATTCTCATCTAATTTTATAGCTTTCCTTGATAATCTTATGATATATTTTTGGTTAAATAATGATTATAAAACAACCTAAATGGTGTTTTCACATATATCTTGATGATGAAATTATATCTAACAAACCTAAGATTAATTAAATAGATGAAATATTTCTTAATAGTTAAATGAATTAATATGAGTGTAAACATTAAATTTCAAGGAAATTGGTTTTTTAATAAATTTTAGTAAAATTTCTCAAAGATAACAATTAAATGGTATGTTAAAACTTATAAAGGACATAACTTTTATAGCATATGAATAAAGGACCATATAATAAAATTCCCTTATTCATGACTTGGACCTTGTAGTTGAGTATTAGAAATTGTATACCTATGAGATAACCCTTCTGAAGGTATGTCAAAAAATATAATAAATTTGACTATTATTGAGTTACACTTAAATGTTATTCCAATTGTAATTTATAGAGCATTGACTCCATAAAATGAGAATTTTTTCCTATACAACTGAACCATGGTTGGTATTATGTAACCCTCATAGGTCACTATTATTTTTCATTATATTATTTTTCACTTAACCCCATTGGCTTATATTTATGTTTAATGTGATAAGTATTTAATGTGTCATAATCCAAAAATATTATGTTAGATATAAATGTATGGTGGAATCATACTTAACCTATCCCCTTAAAATAAAAAATATTTTCATACACTTTATGATTTATTGAAATGTGGTGTTGGTTAATAAAAATTCATATTGCAACCTAAATATTATTTCCTCTATAACTTTTGAGAGGAATTTTCTTCAAATAATCCTAATTGTGAGAACGTATGGATAAATAATGGTTTAAAAGGGAAATTATGTGATAATTTCTCTAGAATTATATGATAAATTAGTTAAATAAAGTGATATTTATAGTTGAGAAACATTTTCCTTTATATAAGTTACCTAACATTTCTTAATTATGAGCCATTTTATTGTTATAATAAATATTAATGGATTAAATGACTTAAATAGAAAATTATATGGTTTTTATAGTGAAGAACCCTTAAGTAAGGGTTAGTTCTAAACCTACCTTGAGAGTAATATTGAATGTGATTGTGAATTCTTTCTGTTGGATACAATAGACTTATATAATTTTTTTAGACCTAGAAGATAAGAGGTAGATCCTAGTAAATATTTAGGAGTGACTTTAATTTTAAAATTTGTTGCGTTGAGTTAATTGAGGGGTCATCTCATTGTGTTAATTAACATGGGAAGAGTAGACTAGTAAAATTTTGAGTGTTGTTCCTTGATCATTTTAGTCGAATAAGACTCTTAGATAATAAAATTCCTCCCTAATGAGGTGGGTGGTTGAATTGTAAGTTGAACCTCAATGGGGTATTACTGTATGTGGATACCCGATGAGTATAATATCTCTATATTTTTATGTTTATAATATTATCAGACAAGGATCACACCTCTATGATGATTTTTATAGAGGATTAGGGCCTAGTAGGATTATGCTTGGATAGTGATGTCGTTATGCCAATGTTCTCTAGTATGATCCATGAAGGTCAATGATATTTTTAATGGATTAATTATTTTCCTATAGAGAGATATTTTACTTTCACATTGGATTATTTATAATATACTCACTAATTTGGGATATAGTTCTCATGTGAGACACCTTAGAGCTAAGTTGAATAACCTAATGACCATGTTTTCACTTTATTGGCAGGGATAAAAGGGAGATCCAAAGCCCATTAGTTTTGAATCATACCCTTGTGGGTTAGCTTTATTTTGTTTGATTAAGGGAAACCTGAAAGATATGTTCAAAAGTGATTTCCATTTTCCTTAAATTTAGTTATCTTTATTCTATGATCGTTTTGAGAATGATGCACAATAGGATATCAGGTGTTGATATATATTCATGGTGATCCCTTTAGTTTTTTGTAATATACCTACGGTGATGGGTATCGAGATTGTATTTAATGGGATGGATTATTTGTGGTCATGTCCTGGTTGACTAGTGGATGTTCATTTGATGTAAAATTTTCTAGAATAGTGCCATGATGTGGGAAGTCATTCAGCAAATAATGGTCATGTGACATGCCAGATTTTGAATAGGAGTTGTGAGGGATCTGGTGGGGAGTTTCATTTGTGTTGGTTTCCTGTGGAAATGTTTTGAATGAATAATTAGTGAGCATCCATATGTAATCCAATGATCAATAGTTCCATTAATTTTCTTCTGGTCCTGGTGACCTAGAGTTTTGGGAAAATTAGTTAAAGTTCCCCTTTAATGTGGACTAACATGGAAATTAACTAGGATCCATGTGACAGTTGACCCATGGGTGAACCTTGAAATGAATTTCTGGGTGTTGTGATGTTATGGTCTGGTTAAGGTATGTATAGCCTAGTTTTATTTGAGTTTTTTTTTTCCAGGTAGTATTGAGACCACTGAGAGGGGGTAAATCAATAGTTCCATTTTCATTTATAATAATTTTTCTTAACCCCTTAATAAAAATATTCTTAATCTTTGAAACTTGTTAGAGTTAAGTTCCACTCAAATATAACTTCTCAAACTCACCTATCATATGAAATAGATATAAAGAGAAGGTAGCACATTATATTTACAAGGTTCGATACAAAGACCTACTCTTTACCATGTTGGATAGTCCCACCAATTTTGATTCTTTCACTATCTTCTTTATAGAATAAAAATGAACAAGAAGTGAAAAACTATACGATCCCAATAGAAACATTCTTTTTGTAGTTCATTACACCCCAAATATCCCTTTTAGTAACCACTTTCCCCCAACTAGTTACACATCCTAGAAATAAATTCTTTTTTAGTAACTGGTATATATCCATAGTTATAAGCTTCACTTTCCTTCTTCTTTTCAGATCCACTTAATAATGTATTTACTTCCTCCATAGGTAAGCTAAATCAAACATTACCTACATAATCTCTTTAAGAACATAAAAAATTATCTAAGGAACATGTTGGTATTGAAACCTATTTCAGAAAGATAATTTAGATAATTCAATCCAATCTTATTTAGTTCTCCAACCTCTGTCTGATAGTCTCTATCCAATTGGTCTTAGTCAGATGAACCTTTCTCTGATGGATGCCGCTCTGATGGGCTCACTCATATAGAAAATATCTATTATAACTTTATATAATGATTGAATTGATCCTTAGTCTGACAATATCCCTCAGCATCAACTTGCAAAAACAAAATCTATTTGGATACTCAATACCTGAAAAAGGGAAAAGATCTCAGTGTAAGTTAATCGATCATGTTTCACCCCTTCTTACAAATTTATTATTCTCTCCTTTTATACGAACCGAATAATAGAAAAGGTGAGAAACTCAATTTCACTTCCACTCAATGAAACATGCAAATAAAAAATTTATTATTCATTTATATCTTAATATTTGACTTCTTCAACACTTTATAATTCTTTTAGAATCTTCTCAAATTTACTAAAAACATCATACATCTTCAAGTTTATAATAATTTCTTCTTTCGAATTCTTTAGTTAGATTCTTTATTTCAATTCATCCTTACGATGAAGACATATGAAAAACATAAGATGGAAAATTATGATGACTTTTCATAAACACTAAAAGTATTCTCATACTAATTCTAAATTCCAATCAAAAAATAAATTGTAAAAATATTGAGATAATTTTATAGAATTTGAAAACTTCATTTGACAATTCTTTGAAAAAAATCACATATCTGAAATTTCTTCAAGGTATATCTCCTTTTTCTCAATTCCAAAGACATATGTTTCCTCATACGATGATGTTCATCATCTGATGACTTTATTTTTGTCAGCAAGATTATGTTGTACTGGTCATCACTTCCCTCTCCTCCAAATCCATAATTTTGTATTATGAAAATGCCATTTTAAGGTAAAATGGTAACCACACATTTCCAAATACAAAACCATACAACACTTGACATAAAACCAAATACAAAAATTGAAAAACATGGATACCAAAGTTCCATATTTATAATTTGGAACAACCGCATCAATCACTGCACTACCTAGACACCTCGGGCTGTGAGATCCTTGATCCACAGTCTTTGACATGCACCATCATCAAGAAAACCACATGATTACCATTAGTCAACATCGTCACCCTAGAAATTCTGGAGCCGATAACTAGGGAAACCACAGGCCATCGTCCACCCTAAAAGCATAAACTATGAGCACCGGAAACACTAACACCCTCTTCATCATCATAACACCTTCGAATCGAACCGAAAACAAAAACCAGAGCCGAAATTCGGAGAAAATACCATTCGAGACAAACTTCTAGGGAAAATTGAAATAGATCATATCTTTCGTGATCTATGAACCATCACAGACCAATTATCTTCATCATCATTGCCATCACAAATGCATCACTGGCATCATCACCAGATGTGAAGTTCCCGGAGAGAAACACCGAAGATGTTGAAGATCAACAAACATCATCGACTTCTGCTGGTGAAAACCCACCAGAACGTTCCACCGGAGCTTCAAATGACATCCCCAAAGACACCTTCATCCATGCCATCATTACCCGTAAAACATATTCAAACGACATTGGCACCTCAAGGAAGAAAAAGGCTGCCTATTTCATCAAAAACTACAATAAAAAATAGGCACAACAACAGCACATATTGAAGCAGGTGAAGGACGTGCCTCCAGTAGCATTGACTATCAAAAAAATAGATCCTCTCAAAGCCTCTTGAAACCATCGCAGCAGACCGACATGGATAATGACAAAGGGAAAAGAGGCTAGCGCAGATATTGAAGTGGAAGGGTCTCAATGAAAAAGCACATCCTTTCCCAGAACCACCAACCATGACCGTCGAAAGCGCTGCCGAGAAACGCGCACATAATCAACACATCGAAGAGGCAATGAGAGCCAAAGAAAAAGAATACTGCAAAGACCAAACACAAGTCGATCTTCTGGCACACCGACACAATTAATCCAACACATCCCAAACCTTCTGAGAGAACCAGCACACCGAACTAGAATGGGGTCAGAAACATGGTAACCGGAAGTAAAGAGTAGTGGAAGAACTGATTGGGCTTCAATAGGGGCCAAGACCACATACAATAGATCAGATGAGTTGGGAAAGAAAGAAACCAAAGAAAAATAAGAAATCAAGAGTGATGAGGAATAAGAAAAATGGGATATTAGATAGGGAATGAAGGAGGAATGAGTAGAGGGGGAAACAACGCTAGAGAAGCGGTGTGCATGTCTCCCCCCTCCAGATCTTCACTGAAGGAAGTCTTCGCTTCCCTCTAATGGATCATTGATTCCAAAAATTAAAACATTCATAATGATTCTACCTCCAATAGAACTTTATATCTAATACTCAAAGGATACCAAGAATGTTAAATGAATCATTATCTTAATCTGTAATGATGGATCAGTTTTAGAAATGAATTCTATACTTTATAAAGATCATTATTACAACCTTATGATATTTCCACACCAATGCATCTGATATCGATGATCTTCATCATTCTAAATTTGATGTTCCTCACACCTATGATAATTATCCAGAATACTTCACATTTTATTCTCTTATCTTACACAATCATTTCAATTCTACAAACATTATCTTGTTTCATGACTTCCTTGGGACGTTGAATACATTTGAGATTTTTATATTATTATCTAAATTACAATGGATTGTTTTATAACTTCCCAATATTCTATAAATATCATTATTTCAACCAAATAGTCAATATAATTGTCAAAACTGACTCTTCCCCTTCTTGTTAAAATTATTACATCATAATTCTTTATAAAAATTTTGATTTTTTTTGAATTAAAAAATATAAAAGCAGCAAATTGTTTTCATCGGATCCATACTAATTGTGATTAACTTCCTCATTACATCAGTACTTCCTTTTTGGACTCAAAGTGAGTCCAATTGATCCTTTTCTTTCTTAAAAATTATTTACAATCTGATGGGATTTATTAAGATTTGTGCACCTGATCCCCTGATTATAATGGTCAGTCTGATGGTCCATATCTTTTACTTTTCCCAAAATCAACCATGTATCATCTATTATCATATATTAATAAAAAATACACCCAAAACATAATCAGGGCCTAACAATCTCCCCTTTTGTGTTTGTTTACAATACCAACTTTAAAACAGTACCACTCTTACTATTTTTCTCCCCAATACTTTCTTGATCCCCTTATTTATTAACTCTCCTCATTTCCTTTTTTCTCTACCTTATTTAAAATAAAATTCGAAGGGATTATGATGATATTTTTATTCCTTATTGACAAATGATCTCATTTCCAAGGGTTTAATTTTTCCATCAAAATATTAAAAAAATTATTCAGGAGAATATAAATATCACGTGAGTTTATTAATAAAAAGGAATTAACTAAATAACACTATGTCTATATGGGTGAACCCAGTGTCGAAAAAAAGATTGAATAATCAAGTTTCTAATGTTTTATTTTGAACAACATTCATATAATACCCATTTCATGTTACATTAAACATTCTCATTTCATGGTCTAATATTAAATGATTTTTTTGAAGATAAAAATAACCTTCACCCATCACATCAAACATATCAAAAAATGAGGTGAATAAACACAACCTAAAAAAAACATTTGTTTGAGTCCACTTTAATTTATTTTGAAAGAAGAGTAAGAGACTAACCAACATCAACTTCCTTACTTTAACTCATCCAATTCCTTAGAAGTAGGTACAAATAAAAATAATTTTGGAATAATGAAAAACCTTATATTTTCTTAGAAATAACATTTGGACTAATTTTCCCTTCTCAATATTGTATTTTTCTTCTTATTCCCATATTTTTCATTGGACACATTTTTTTTAGTTCATCCTTCTCAAATTTTGTATCAAATATATTTTCATTTATAGATTCTTATGATGAATTTGTCAAATACTTTTTTTATTTAGAAACCTTTTTGTTATCAGTAGTTTTTAATAACTTTTTCATTTTATTATATTATTCTGGAAGGATAGGTAAACAACATTTACCTTATTTTTAACATATTAGGCATATTTTCTAAATTTTAAAACCACAATATATTGATATCGTTTAATCAAATTTTCTCACATCATTAGAAACTGTTTTCTTTCCCTTTTCTTTAGCTGATTTTTGTTCTTATTTTAACATTATATCCATGTAAACTTGTTCTAGACAAATAAATAAGCACTCCTTTTGAAACTTGTCATATTTTTTTCTCCACTCTTTAACATACTCACCTCTCTTAAAATTTTAAGTTTAATTTTTTGGTTCCACATAATTATTATGAACATTTGATCTTCTTTTATGATCATATATTCCACTTGATTTATTCATGTTTCTTTGTAAAGATATTATATGATATAATGTATAAGATATGTGTCCAAAAACTCCAAAACAAAAACAATAACCTCATAATCTTGATTTTTTGGAAAGATGGTAAACATGTTCAAAAAATGTTGGTTGTTATTTCTTCACAAATCATAGACCACTTTGTTTAGAATGATACTTTACTAAGAAATTCCTATCATTATTTGTGAGATATTTTCTCTCACAACTATTCTTTTATATGCCTTTATTTTCCCCTTATTTAGATTATTTACCATTAACATCAACTCATCAGTGAATTATTCTCTTATAATTCTTATCTAACATTGTGTTGTTATAAAAATCGTTTTTTCTTCAAAAAAAACTTCTTCTTTCTCAGCCAGCTTATGTTTCAAAACAATTATGATTTTATTAGAATCATTTATTTTCACTGTAATCTATTTACTTCTATCAAAAAGTGTAGATTATACCTTGTTGGTATTCTCATTTATAGATGGATTTTCTTCACAACTTTTCAGTTTTCTTTCAAGACCTCCATTCTCAAAATTTATGTCTTTAACATATTTCTGAAATTTCTCTCTTTACAACTTGAGTTGGGTATTTTGTTGTAGTTCATTCTCCAAATGTATTTTTAGAATCCAATCAATTTTTATCATCTCATTACAATCATCATCACTTATATATAAACAATGTCAATTTATGAATTAAGAAATAATATTGATTTGGTTATCATGTTCATCACTAGATGATAAATCATCTTTCTTTCTTCTTCTCAAAAAACTTTTCATCTTATATTCATAAATAAATCTTTTTTTATTTTTATTCTACCACTATTTCCGAGATTTATCATCATCTTCCTTGGACTCATAATTTTCAATGTTCTTCCTAGGAAAATTATATGAAAAATTTTAATTCCCTTCATAATTACAATATTTTTGGGGTTTCTTTTCTATTTTCCATTATTTTATTTCTTATAAATAAGGGTAAATATTGTGTTGAAATCGTCAACTTCTTCCACTACTTCCAAATCAATTGATTATTCTTCAATATATTTGTAACATCCCAGGTAAATAAATAAATAATACATTTTCATATTTTTTAATATTTTTTAATTAAATATTAATTTTACTTTAAAGGGGATTCTATGTTCGATGGCCTACCCAATACGCAACAACAGGTTTCTTTGAAATCTTACGTTGCACACTAATAATATAATATTATTATTTTAAATGGTAGTTAACGTCTATCCATTGTATTGGTAGGAATGAATATAACTAACTACAATATGATTATATATGTTTTTTAAATGTTTTTACAATTAAATTTAGGGGCTTAAAATATGAATGAATCTAATTTTAAGCAAAAATACTCTAATATTCACTAAAAGGTCGATTTACCGCCTTTTGATGGAGATCCCTATTTAAATATAGTTTTGGTCATTTTTATATGTTATATTTGACAAAATAAAACTCTTCTTTAGATTCGGGACATCAAAATTTACTTTGGGTAAATTTTTGGTATTTTTCTGATAAAGCTTATTTTTTATTGAATAGTGAAAAATACTGTATTTTAATTCAAATGTGCCTTTTAATATAATTTATTTATATGGTTATAATATATTTTTAATTGGTTTTAAAGTGTAATTAGAATATATTTTTACCATTTAATCCAATTTTGGTCATTGTCATTAATTTCACTTTGAAATTGGACATAAACAAGTGTCAATCTTTTGACAGTTATTGTTTCTTAAAAACAAACTATTGGTTTTGACAACATGAATTAATTTTAAATAAATAAATCCAAATTATATGTTATTAATTTTTTAAAATAGACATCATTTTTGAATTTGGAATATCAAATATAGTTTAGGCTGAGTTTTTGGTAGTTTTCTGAAAAACTTCAATTTTTGATGAATAGTGAAACCACTAAGTAGTAGTTAAAAACTCACATTTTCATTTAAATGAAATTTTACCGCTTATGTGGATTAAATTTCAAAAATCCAAAAAATATGGTTTTTATTAGTAAGTAAAATTTAGTTCAATAAAATGAAAATAATTTTTGGTGAATAGTAACTTTTGACTTTTATTTACCGTAGTCAAAGGTAAATAGGGTAATTCAAGGTAAAAAAAATATCATAATAATACAAAATTACCTTAACACTTGTCCTAACAATATTGGTTGAGTCATTTACGACCATGAGCATCTTTGGGTCGATTTTGGGACACAATGTATCCACTTTGTAGTGATAATGACACTTTAGATTAATTAACTTAAAGTAATTACAAAAATAACATAATCAAATATATTTTAGTATATTAATTTTTAAATGGGGTTATATAAGTTATATTTTCTACTATAAATATTATTTGGAAATATAAAAATATTTCCTACATCAAGGTGATTTTTTTATAATTTTTAGACATCAAATAAATTAAATTATAATGACACAATAATGATGCAGTATTTACCTCATTAATAAATGATTTAAATAAATAATATTATAAATATTAAAACAATATCAAAAACTTTTCAAATTATTATTGGATGTTTTTATTTTGACCATGAGTCATCTTATCTTTTACTTTAATTAGTTTTGGACCTTTATAAACCAAATATCAATATATAATAAAATAATATTTCCACACTTTCCTAAAGAGCCCCTCCTCCCCCTTATAAAAATATCTCACTTATTACTCATTCCCCACACCTCTAAAGCCCCTTGGCTCGTCCAAAACCTACCCAAATATGCTCTCAAGATCCCTATACTCCTCCTATAAGCCTTACCATATGCAGAAGGCACTTCATGAATTCCTTTTGGTTCAAACCAAAGGGAGTTACCCAAATTAAAGGTAAAGGTTCCTCTTAACTTCTTTTCTTTTATTTTACGTCCCCAAACCCTAAAATCTTTTTATTACTTTATTTTATAACCACAAAAGTATCCTCAATATACTAGTATATTTATATGAGAATAATTTTAACTACACTTACACACACATCCATCTAATGGGTGAAGAACATACTGTTTTGTTTTTGTTGGAAAACTAACGCCTCACGAAATGATGATTGTTCGATTATCTCCTACCGCCTCTCATGGTGGACATTAAGATAGAACTATATTAATATATGATATATATTATTTTTATTTATTCTTTATGATTCTATATTTTAAATTTATATCATACCTTTATGGTTTCAATAATGGGTAAACGTGATAATTTGATTTGAGGAAGTGCGGACTACCGCCCCCTCAAAGTGATATGACTCGTTAATGCCATATGTGGGACATATGAAGGATAGAGTTAATAATATTATATATTATATTATACTATAATTATAATATAACTATGTATCATTATGTTTTAATTCTATTAAATTATGAAATATAAATGAAAGTAGCATTCATGCGTACGTACGACTTACCATCTCCATGAACGGTGTATTTCATTTCTTATCTTCAAATGCTATGAACTATTATAAATACATGTATATACTTGATATATATTATATATATGATATCTAAATCATGAATATCATTCTGAATATAAGGAACGTTTGGCCATGTGAACAACTTTTAATTATAAGAAGTTCATTTTTGACTCAAGTACCTAATATCGACAAAATGAACATTATTAACTTAAATGATTACATAATGTTTATAACATGGTAATAAGTAATATAAAAGGAATAATAAACTTTAAAATGTTCTTAATCAAGTAGAAATTAACTTTATTTTATTATTCATGAGATTAGAGAATGATTGAGTCAATTCGGACATGAGGTAAGGGACTTCATCTCAATCTCCTTTTATTGAGGCATATTTTGTTTTATACATGAATTTAATTTATACGGTGTATAAACCCCTTTGAGTTTTCATTTCATGCAAAGGGAACCTTTTTATATGAAGAGTTTTACTAAATGAAAAAAAAAATGCTTTTTCTAACGTAAGCAATGACAATGACCTTTTTCCACCGCTGCGAGTATTATTTGATCTTTGGATTCCTTAACAAGACGTAATATTTTTTTAAAGGAAAATAAATACCATATAATTTTTATGTATTTTGGTATTGAAAATGGTTTTGATAATGTATTGGTTATTTCAATATATTTAAATGATATATTTTGATTAAATGTGGAAATTTCATCTTTCCTTTATATTTTTTTTATGTGTTGTGAATATGCTATGGTTATTTGGAATTATTTATGTATACGAGTGGTTCTGTGATATACCTATGGCGGGTGAGCCTGAGATAGCTCTCCAATGCATTGGATAACATGACGGAGGTAAACATGAATTTTTCTCCTAAGAGATTTATAGAATATACTGTTATGGGTATTCCACCGTAACTCTCTATGTAGTTGTGATAGCTATAATGTAAGTATGATATGAATTCCATAAGTACCTTTATGATTTGTGATTACTATGTGTTATTAATAAATCTTATGATTTCCTAAGGTAAGTAAAAGATTTTATGTTTTGTATGTATTGATAGACAAATGATTTCTTTCTTATTTTATAATCCTTACTGAGATTTTTATGATCATCCCAAGTTTTGAAATGTTTTTCACAGGACTTAAAGATGAATAGGGTCAAGTATGGGATCAAGGAAAAGTCTTGCTATCTAAAACATGGAACTAGACATGACTCTTTTTTTCAAGATTTTTTATTTTATGAAAAAATGGATACTAAGTAGAATTTTCTACATGTAATATTCATGTTGTTATGTAAATGTTATTACCTAATTCTCTAAAAATCTAAACCTAAAAAGATTATCAACGTGAATTATACATTTAATTAAATAATATGTAATGTTTAAGTCTGAGTCCTTATAGTTGGTATCAGAGGTCGGTTTAGATAACTTTAGGAGTTAGGGTATTGTTAAATTCATATCCATAAATTACTTTATATTGAAATGATATAGCATTTATAGATTACCATGTTGCTTCGCATAATATATTTCTGTGTTCGGAATGGTTTTCCGTAGAGGAAACAGGGAAGCTATGTTGAGACAACATCAGGAGGAAGACAACCTTCCAAATCAGCAACCTAAGATGGTCGAAATCGTAATTGAACAATTTGTTGTAGTGATGACGCAGTTGACTCAGGCTCTAAATGGTGGTGGTATCTATGTACGAGATCAGCCAGATCAACCATAGAGGAACATATCAGTAGTGAAGCATTTCATGAGGCAACATCCCCTATCATTCAGAGGATCATCTAACCCGGTGCTAGCAGAATGGTGGATTAAAGCACTGGAAAATATTTTTGATGTCATGGGTTGTTCAGAACATCAAAAGGTTAGTCTCATTGTTTACCATTTTGAAGGTTAAGCTGATCAGTGGTGGTTGATGGTAATAAATATCAGGGATGGTGAGGAGATTGATGCTCTTGATTGAGATGAATTCAAAGGTATGTTTCTTGAGAAATATTTTCCTAAGTTGGTTCGTCTTAGAATGGAAAAACAATTCCTGAAATTGAGGTAGAATGATGACTCAGTGGTTGCTTATGAATCAAAATTCACTCGATTCGCAAGGTATGCTCCAAATTTCATACGAGATCTTGATAGTACAAACAATCATTTTTACTCAGTATTAAATCCATAATATCGAAGGGCTTTAGCTTCTCATGGGTTCAAAAGTTCTGAAAAAGTTGGTCATTATGCGGAGAAGGTGGAAATGGAGTTTTCCGATGATCATGTGTTCTTTGAAAAACAACAGAATAAGTGGTCGAGGTGTCAGGTAAAAGGGAAGAAATATTCAAAAAAATCTGATGGTAAGAAACTTAAGTTTACATTTGGTGAAACTTGTGGTAAAAATCATGCTGGGGAATGTCTTTTGAATTCTGTTAATTGCTACTAATGAGGTAAAATGGGACATAAATCTCAAAATTTCACTAAACAAGATCAGGTTAATGGTAAGAAAAAATCTAATTTACAAACAGTAAAATGTTTTAAGTTCAATGAAATGGGTCATTATGCAAATGAGTATCCAATGAAGAACTCAACTGAGGGAAAGTAGCCAAACTACAAGCAGAAAGGGGTGGTGAAATCCTTTGCAACTACTTCAGCAGATGTTGGGACATCAAATGAAGTAGTATCGGGTACACTGTTTGTTTGTTCAGATTATGCCAATGTGTTGTTTGATTCAAGGTCTACATTTTCATTCATTTATAATAATTTTTCTAGTAAATTGGGAATTCCATCTCAATATATGAATCCTGAACTTATGGTAAAAACACTAGGGTAAATGTTGAGATAAAAAAGAAATTATAAGAACTTTTCTATCTATGGGTGCGGAAAGAATCTACCTACAAACCTTATTTCTTTCCTCTAGTAGAGTTTGATGTTATTTTAGGTATGGATTGACTTTCTTTTTATCATGTTAAGATTGACTGTAAGGCTAAAGAGGTTTCTTTTCAGAAAGATTTTCAGTTTTGTACAAGAATGAATATTAGATTTTGATAACATGTTAGGAAGCTGGGAAACTAGTAAAATATGGAAATGAATTTTACCTTTCACATATTGTTGAAAATAAAGAAAGTGTTGAGATAAATTATTTTCCAGTGGTAAAGGAGTACCTTGATGTTTTCTTGATGAGTTTCCTAGTATTATACCTGATCGAGAAGTTGAATTTACTATTGACTTAGTTCCTGATGCTAATCTAATTTCAAAACCCCCTTATCGAATGGATCAAATTGAACATTTAGAGTTAAAGAAGCAATTTAAGGAGTTATTAGATAAAGGTTTCATTAGACCTAGAATATTACCATGGGGTGCTTCTGTCTTATTTGTTAAAAAGAAATATGGTTCAATAAGACTTTTCATTGATTATATAGCATTGAATAACATCACTGTTAAGAACAAGTATCCTTTTCCTCATATCAATGATCTGTTTGATCAGCTCCAGGGAGCTCAGTATTTTTCGAAGATTGATTTGAGTTTGGGGTATCATTAGTTGAAAGTAAAGGAAGAAGACATTTCGAAGACCGCATTTCATACTAGATATGGCTATTATGAATTTGTAGTTATGCCTTTTGGGTTAACCAATGCACATGCTATATTCATAGATCTTATGAATAGATTTTTTTTGAGTTCTTGTATAAGCTTGTGGTTGTGTTCATTGATGATATTTTGGTTTATTCCAAAAGTAAAGAGGAAAATGAAAGTCATTTAACGGTTTTCTTGTAAACCTTTAAAGAAAAGAAACTATTTGGGAAATTCAGAAAGTGTGAGTTTTGGTTACAGCAAATTTCTTTCCTTGGCCACATTATTTCAAAAAATGGAATAACAGTTGATTCTGATAAAACAAAAGTTGTTGAAGAATGGCCAAGAACCTCTAATATAACTGAGATTCTTAGTTTTCTTTGTTTAGTAGGTTATTACCGGAGGTTTGTTAAAAAAAATTCATGGTTATCCAGTCCAATGAATAAGTTAACTTGAAAAGGTATTAAGTTCCATTGGACAAAAGAATGTTATGATTGTTTTTAAGAATTTAAAAGAATATTGGTGAATGATTCAGTTTTGGAACTACCTTTTAGAAATGGTGAGTTTGTTATTTAAAGTGATGATTCATTAAAAGGACTTGGTTGTGTCATTATACAAAATGATTAGGTAATTCCTTACGCTTCACATCAGTTGAAACCTCATGTGTTAAATTACCCTACACATGATTTGGAATTAGCTACTGTTTTTTTTGCTTTAAAAATTTGGTGGAGTAATTTGTATGGAGTAAAATGTGAAATATATACTGACCACAAAAGTTTGAAGTATATATTCATTCAAAAAGAATTGAACATGGGACAGAGGAGATGGTTGGAATTAATCAAGGATTATGAATTCATGATTCATTACCATCCAGGAAAGGAAAATAAAGTGGTTGATGATTTGATTCAAAAAATTAATGCTTCATTAATCATGACACGTTTGGGACGAGATCCTTTGGTTTTTGATTTGATAAACTTTATCATAGAAGTTGTTGGTGCAGGAAATTATTCTGTTTTGTTTCAGGTGTCAGTGAAATAATCTCTATCAGACAGAATAAAGAAAGAGTAGAAAGAATACAGTGAGTTGTAGAAAAATGTAGAGTTGGTTCAGAAGGGTAAGTTTCCTGATTTTAATGTTGATAATGATTGTTTTTTGAGGTTTGGGAAAATATTATGTGTGCCTTGTGATTCACAATTGAATAACGAGTTGTTATGTGAAGCGCATAGTTCCCCGTTTTTAGTTTATCCTGGTAGTACTAAGATGTACAGAGATATTCAGGATTATTACTGGTGAAATGGAAGGAAAAGAGATATTGTTGATTTTACTGTGAAGTGTTTGACTTTTCAGCAGGTTAAAGCATAGCAGCAGTTACTGAAAGTGATGTTTCAGTTATTACCGGTGCCAGATTGGAAATGGGAAAATATATCCATGGACTAAGTTGTGGGATTACCAAAGACATCTCGAGGTAATAATTTAATTTGGGTTATTGTTGATCGGTTGACTAAATCTGCTCATTTCCTTCCTACTCAAGATAATTTTTCTCTAGATCAACTTTCTCAGTTGTAATTTAAAGAAACAGTCAGGTTGCATGGAGTTCCCCTCTCTATTGTATCCAATCATGATTCTGGGTTTACTTATATCTTTTGGAAAGGCCTTCAGAATTCGTTGCGTACTAAATTAAATTTTAGTGCATATTTTCATTCCCAATCATATGGGTAGTTAGAACAAACAATTCAGACCTTGGAGGATATGCTACGTTCTTGTTCACTATATTACCAGGGAATTTGGAACTAACATCTTTCTTTGGTTGAATTTTCTTATAATAACAGTTTTCATTCCAATATAAAGATGGATCCATTTGAGGCATTATATGGAAAGCATTGTTGAACTCTAGTATTTTGGGATGAAGTAGGTGAAAGGAAGCTTATGGGACCAGAATTGGTAGGAGAGATGGTAGAAAAAGTTCAGTTGATTTAGAAGCACATGAGAACAGCTCAGAGAAGGCAGAAAAGTTATGCAGATAACTGAATGAAGGATCTATCTTTTTAGGTAGGTGATCATGTCTTTTTCAAAGTTTCTCCGTGGAAAAGTGTGGTACATTTTAGTAATAAGGGAAAGTTTAGTCTGTGGTTCATTGGACCTTATAAAATTATGGAGAAAGTTGGATCAATTGCGTACAGAGTGGATTTACCTCTATGTTTATCCCACGTACAAAAAGTTTTTCATGTTTCAATATTGAGAAAGTATATGCCAGATCCATCTCATGTTTTAAGTCTAGAGGTAGTTCAGTTGGAAGCGAATCTCTCTTATGAGGAACAACCAGTCCAGATTCTTGACTATAGAGAGCAAGTGTAATAGAATAAGGTAATTCATCAAGTAAAGGTTTTGTGGAAAAACCATATGGTTGAAGAGGCAACGTGGGAATCTGAAAATTCTATCAGTGATAAATACCCCCATTTATTTGATAAGTGAATAAAATTGTGAGGACGCAATTTCCAAAAGGGGAGAAGGATGTAACATCCCAGATAAATAAATAAATAATACATTTTCATATTTATTAATATTTGTGAATTAAATATGAATTTTACTTTAAAGTGGATGCTATGTTCGAAGGCTTACCAGATACGCAACAACGGGTTTCTTTGAAATCTTACGTTGCACAATAATAATATAATATTATTTTTTTAAATGGCATTTAATGCCTAGCCATTGTATTGGTGGGAATGAATAGAACGAACTACAATATTTTTATAATTGTTTTTTAAATGTTTTTACAATAAAAGTTAGGGGCTTAAAATATGAATGAATCTAATTTTAAGCATAAATACTCTAATATTCACTAAAAGGTCGATTTACCGCCTTTTGATGGAAAACCCTCTTTAAATCTAGTTTTGGTTAATTTTATATGTTCTATTTGAAAAAATAAAACTCTTCTTTAGATTCAGGATATCAAAATTTACTTTGGGTAAATTTTTGGTATTTTTCTGATAAAGTTCATTTTTAAATGAATAGTGAAAACTACTGTATTTTAATTCAAAAGTTCCTTTTAATCTAATTTATTTATATAGTTATATTATCTTTTTCATCGGTTTTAAAGTTTAATTAGAATATATTTTTACCATTTAATCCAATTTTGGTCATTGTAATTAATTTCACAATGAAATTGGACATAAATAAGTATCAATCTTTTGACAGTTATTGTTTCTTAAAAACACGCTATTAGTTTTGACAACATGAATTAATTTTAAATTAATAAATTCAAATTCTATGTTCTGAATTTGGTAAAATAGACATCATTTTTGAATTCAGAATATCAAATATATCTTAGGCTGAATTTTTGGTAGTTTTTTAAAAAACATCAATTTTTTATGAATAGTGAAACCACTAAGTAGTAGTTAAAAACTGACATTTTCATTTAAATGAAATTTTACCACTTATGTGGATTAGATTTTGAAAATCCAACAAACATGGTTGTTATTATTAAGTAAAATTTGGTTCAATAAGATGAAAATAAATTTTTGGTGAATAGTAACTTTTGACTTTTATTTACTGCGGTCAAAGGCAAATAGGGTAATTCAAGGTAAAACAAATATCATAATAATAAAAAATTGCCTTAACACTTGTCCTAACCTTATTTTTTGAGTCATTTATGACCATGGGTATCTTTGGGTCGATTTTGGGACCCTATGAAGCCACTTGGGATGGATAATGACACTTTAGATTAATTAACTTAAAGTAATGACAAAAATGACATAAACAAATATCCTTTAGTAAATTAATTTTTACATGAGGTTATATAAGTTAACTTTTCGACTATAAATATTATTTGGAAATATAAAAATATTTACTACATCATGGTATTTGTTTTATAATTTTTAGACTTCAAATAAATTAAATTATTTATGACACAATAATGATGCAGTATTTACCTCATTAATAAATGATTTAAATAAATAAGATTATAAATATTTAAACAATATCCAAAACATTTCCAATTCTAATTTTATGATTTTATTTCAAAAATGAGTCATTTTATCTTCTACCTTAGCTAGTTTTTGACCTTTAGAAACCAAATATAATTATATAATAAAATAATATTTCCACACTTTTCTAAAGAGCCCCTCATCCCCCTTATAAAAATCCCTCACTTATTACTCACTCCTCGCACCTCTCAAGCCCATTGGATCATCCAAAACCTACCCAAATAATCTATCAAGATTCCTATCCTCCTCTTAGAAGCCTTACATTAGGCAGAAGGCACTTCAATAAGTCCTTTTGGTTCAAACCAAAGGGAGTTACCCAAATTAAAGGTAATTGTTCCTCTTAACTTCTTTTCATTTATTTTACTTCTCCAACCCCTAAACTCTTTTTATTACTTTATTTTATAACAACATCAGTATATAAAATATACTAGGATGTTTTTATGATAAGTATTCAAACTACACTTACACACGCCTCCATCTAATGGGTGAAGAACATACTGTTTCTGTGGATGGAAAACTAACACCTCATGAAATGATGATTGTTCGATTATCTCCTACCACCTCTCATGGTGGCCATTAATATGGAACTGTATTTATATATGATATATATTAAGTTAACTTTTTCTTTATGCTTTTGTATTTTAAATTTATATCATACCTTTATGGTTTCCATAATGGGTAAATGCGATAATTTCATTTAAGGAAGTGCGGACTACCGCCGCCCCAAAGTGATATGAATCGTTAATGCCATATATGGGACGTATAAAGGATGGAGTTAATGATATTATATATTATATTATACTATAATTATAATATACCTATGTATAATTATGTTTTAATTCCATTAAATTACTAAATATAAATGAAAGTAGTGTTCATGCGTACGTACAGTTTACCGTCTCCATGAACAGTGCATTTCATTTCTTATCTTCAAATGTTATGTACTATTATAAATACATGTATATACTAGATATATATGATATATATGATATCTAAATCATAAATATCATTCTGAATATAATGAAAGTTTGACCATTTGAACAACTTGTAATTATAAGAAATCCATTTTGACTCAAGTACCAAATATCAACAAAAGGAACATTATTAACTTAAATGATTACATAATGTTTATAACATGGTAATAAGTGATATAAAAAGAATAATAAACTTTAAAATGGTTATTAATCAAGTATAAATTATCTTTAGTTTATTATTTTGGAGATTAAATAACGATCGAGTCAAGTCGGACATGAAGTAAGGGACTTCATCTCAATCACCTTTCATTGAGGCATATTTTGTTTTATACACGACTTCCTTTTATATGGTTTATAAACCCCTTTTACTTTTCATTTCCTTTAAATGGAATATTTTTATATGAATAATTTTACTAAATGAAAAAAAGGAATGTTTTTTTAACGTGAGTGGTGAAAACGACCTCTTTTCCACCGCCGCAAGTATTATTTTATCTTTGGCTTCCTTAACAAGCCATAGTTTTTTTTAAAGGAAAATAAATATCATATAATTTTTACGTATTTTGGTATTCAAATTGGTTTTGATAATGGATTTTTTTTCAATAAATTTAAATTATATATTGTGATTTAAATTTGGAAATGTCATCTTTCCTTTATGTTTGTTTTATGTTTTATGAATATGTTATGGTTCTTGGGCATTATTTATGTATACAGGTGGTTCCGTGATAAACCTAGGGTGGGTGAGCTTGATATATCTCTCCAATGAATTGGTTAATGTGATAGAGGTAAACATGAATGTTTCTCTTAAGATATTTTGGTAATATACTGTTATGTGTATTCCAACGTAACTCCCTATGTAGCTATGATAGCTACAATGTAAGTATGATATGAATGCCATAAGTACCTTTAAGATTTGTGATTACTCTGTGTTATTCATAAATCTTATGATTTCATGAGGTAATTAAAAGATTTTATGTTTTGTATGTATTGATGGACTAAGGATTTCTTTCTTATTTTATAACCCTTACTGAGCTTTTTATGCTCATCCCAAGTTCTGAAATGTTTTTCACAGGACTTAAATATTAATAGGGTCAAGGATGGGATCAAGGAAAATTCTTGCTATCTGAAACATGAAACTAGACATGACTCTTTTTTTCAATAGTTTTTATTTTATGAAAAAATGGATACTGAGTATAATTTACTACATGTAATATTCATGTTGTTATGTAAATTTTTTGACCTAATTCTCTAAAACTATAAACCTAAAAATATCCTCAATGTTAATTATCCATTTAATTCAAGAATATGTATTATTTAAGGTCAGGTCCTTATAATATTTGTCTTTTTTTAATTTTAAAAAATAATTAAAGTCTTTTTCTTAATCAATCATTCCTTTAATTTTTTGTAAACTTCCCTCTTCTCATTTTATAAGTGACAAGTGTAATGTGAATATCGTCCGAATATTTTGATTCAGGATATTTATCTTTTTAAGATGAAACTATGGAATCAAACATATCATGAATAATTCTCATGATATTTTCAAAAATGGTTAAGTATTCTAGTTTCTTACCAAGACATCTTATGGTTAAAATAATATCATTTAACCTTCTAAATAATTCATGAATAGATCCATACTCATCAATTTTTAGATCTTCATATTTCATCCTCTAAAGTTGTATCTTTCCCTTCTTCACCACTGTATTTACTTAATAAATATTTTCTAACATATATTAGATACCTTTTGATGTTTCAAATCCTTCTACTCTAAGAAAATCACTTTTAGTTAGTGATGAGAGTAATTCATTTTTATCTCTTCTATGATTCTCAAGATTTTTCATATCAAAAGCAATAAGAAGGGGATTTTCAATACAAGGGGGAAATGAATATGTAGTAGCTTCCAAAACATCATACCCATGATAAATAAGATATGCCAACATTATATCTTTCTAAATATGATGGTTCTTAAATTAAAAACTATAATCCCCTTATAGTGTACCAAATTTAATTTCTCCATTCTTATAAATGCATCATTTAGAGGGAACTTATGATTTGATACCAATTTTTCTTCCAATATAGGATTGAGACCACTAAGAGGGGGTGAACCCATGGTTCATTTTTCATTTATAAGAATGTAACCACCTAAGAAAAACATTCTTAACCTTTGAAAATTACTAGAGCTATGATCTAATAAAATATATCTTATCAATATGACGTTTAATATATAATTAATATAAATAGAATATAGCACAGGATATTTACATGGTTTGATGAAAAGACCTACTCCTTTCTATGTTGGATAGTCCCATTAACATGGATTCTTTCACTATATTATTTTAGAAATAAAAATGCATAATCATTGAATAATTATAAAATCCTAGAAGAAAATTTCCTACTATAGTTGGTTTTACCCCACCCCAATTATCCTTTTCAGTAACCAATTTCTTATAGCTTGTTATACACCCCATAAAGACATGCCTTTTTAGAAACTAGTATGTATCCACAATTACAATCTTCAAATTCATTGTTCTTTCCTAATCTACTTAAGAAATACTTCACTTCCTCCAAAAAGTAAGCTAAATAAAAATTTACCTACGTAAAATCTTTAAGAACTTCAAAAATTATCTTAGGAACTTGTTTTCATAAAATATATACCCAATACATAATATCAAAAACATGCACAACAATGTCTATATGATATTATCAAATTTTTAATCTATTTTTGATGGTCTCCTTACGATTGGTATCATTCCAATGAACCTTGATTTGATGGATTTCTCTATGATGGGATCACTCCAATGAACATTATCTAATATAACATTCTCGGAATATTAGATTCATCCTCACTTCGATAATATTCCTCATAATCAACTTAAAAAACAATTTCTGTTTGGATATTCAATACCTGACAAAAGTCATAGCTCTCAGTCCATGTCAACATATCATGTTTCATCCATTCATATAAATGTATTGTGATCTCCTTTTATAGGCACCCCAGAATGAAAATGGATGGAAATCCAATTTTAATTCCAACTCAATGAAATGTGTAAATCCAAACTTTATAATTTATTGAAGTCTTTATTTTTGACTTATTCAACTCTTCATATTTATTCTAGGAGTGTCTCAAATATACTAAAAAATTAGACTTATTCATTTTTACAAAAATTTCTTTAGTCTGATTATTCATTATAATTATTTATTATGAGAAGAAATATGAAAGACTTAATATGTACCATTACAATGACTTCTTATAAACACTAATTGTATTCTCACACTAATGATCCATTCTATTCAGTGAAACACTCATTAAAACCTAAAGATAATTCTATAGAATTTCAAATATTTTTTTTGAAAATAAATTAATAATAAGCACAAAACTGAAATTCCTTCAAATCAGTTCTCATTTTATTAAATTTCTGAGACCAATGTTTAGAAAACTACTTATGTTCAATAATAGTTGAATTTATTTGTGTCTGTATTCTTATGATGGATCGGTCTCTTCTTCACTTTGATGGATCATTATACCTTTGATATAACTGTTTATCTGATACAAAAATGGTAGAAATAATATTAAATGAATCAGTTTTAGAATCCATTACAATGGATAAGTGTTAGTAGTGACTTCAATAATTTAGCAAGATCATTCTCTTAGACTTATGATATTGTCAAACCACTGATTATGATGTGATGATCTTCATACTTATATACCCAGTGTTCCCCAAAACAATAAGTTGAAGCTAGAATAATGTGGGATGGTCCAAGGGTGTGGGATCATATGTTCATTTGTGATTATACTGTGACATGGTGATGGTTTTTAATAAAGTAATGTTTGGATAGAATATGTCAACATAAACCAATTATCAGATTTAGTGAGTGCTCTTGAAATGGTCTTGGTGTGCCTCAGATTAAATGAATTATGATGTATTTTCTTATGCATCACTTGTAGAAGAAAGTAATTTTTATAGATTAGATGGTTGAAGGCGGTTCAATATGTCTTACATCATTTTGTTCTATGTGGTCAGTGAGGAGAAACGATTGGTACGTCGTTAGAGTGGTGAGTCGATTATAATGGTTAGATTTGGATTTTCAAGAAAAATTTGATGTGATTAGTTTATGCTTGATCAATAAGAATTCAACTTTTTTGATTGAATTGAGAACTATAGTTAGTTGTATCAAATATATTTCGGTTTATAATTTTGGTAGATACTCTGGGAGTATTACTATGATGCTAAATACATATTACAATAGGAAATTTGGATGGTAGAATTACTATGGTGCCAAATTATATATTGGAAGATAAAACCTATAGTGTGGATTTCCATATGAAGGTTGATGAAAGATATAATGTCATGATTGAATATGGATTTATATGGTATCACATAATCACTTTCATAGCATTGTATTATTGGTTACATGAATTGGATCAGGTTTTAGTGGCTTAAGAAACATATGCTTAAAATGATACTTTAACATGCATTAGGGATTTATAAATGCAATGAGGATGACTGAGTTTAAATTCACAACCTAAGTAGGTTGGGTGATGTTTTATTTATCCCCCTAGGATTCTTGAGGATGAGAATTTTTGAGGCGGGGAGGATGTAATATCTCAGGTTTTGAACTAATTGTGAAATTATAAGGGAAATTATATTTTCATTTAGTGTGTGGGCCAATTCTTGAACCAGGATTCATACTATAATATTTATTATTAGAAAACCTCAATGTGATGTTTTTAGATAGGTTTCATGGCCTAAGAGGTGTCTAAAAATCCTAGATGAATATTAGAAATATCATAAATTGAATAATTAGTTTCAAGAGAGATATTCTTGGATTCTTGTTTGGCACATAGTTAGTATTAACCATTCTGCACAATAGTAAGGTATTTTTTATTAAGGATAATGGTTTTGTCAAACTATGTGGTATATTTAAAGAATTGTGAGATATAGTTGAGAACCATGAAGGAAGTTTCATGAATTGATAACTTTTTATCTAACTATGCACTACAACCATTCATGTGATGGGGGATTGAGATAGTGCCAATGAAATAGTTGGTGAAAAGTTTCTTTAACTATTCATAGGACCATTAGAGGTGTTACTCATGTTAATAGTGAGTATAATAGATGTAAACTCACTATACAAACCATGTAGTTAAACCACATGCCCCTTAAAATAGTGTAAATCAAAATTTTATCCTTTTTTAACACAAAATCCTCCTACTATTTATCATTCATGCACACAGAACCTCCTCCATCCATGGGGGATCTACCTCCCCTCTCATAGGATTTGGTGGTTCTCCTCCACCTAGAATTGGAATCAAACATCATTGGTCAGGTGTGAATTCCCTTTGTTAGTCTATGATCTCTCTGGATATTTTCCAAGTTTCTCAAATTATATTGGATTCTATTTTCATGCATGCCCATATGCCTTATTTTCTTTATTTTTGTTTGGTTCTATGATTTATCTCATTTTAGATCATATCAACAGATTATTATGGAAGAGTGAACCATTATAATAATTAGGTAGGTGACTTATGAATTTTCCCTCAAAGTATCTCTATTTGAAAATTTATTTCAGCTTTTTCACACATCGTTCTTTCTATGGGTTACTCCAAGATTATGAAATTCCTTTATCAAAATACCTAAACTACAACCTTGATATTATTTACACCCCTATACAAAGATTTATTTTTTATACCCCAACTAAACAACCCCTTAGGTTTTGTTTATTATGTATCCTTGATTGTTGTGATATGTCTTTTCTTTAACATCCTCTTATAGTTTTTTAAATTATCACTCATAAATGAGCTGGTTAAATTGATTAAAATGTAATGTGCATGGTCATTCTATGTCTCTTGAACCATGTTGAGTTATAAACCATGCCATTGTATAAAAATGGGGATTTAATTAAATGTTAGGATCTAATAATTAAATTGATTTTACCATGTCTATGAGTCCCTAGATGTAATCAGAGGTTGGTGACCTCAGTTTGGGTCACCAATTATGTAAGAGACCAACCTAGGTCAACCAAACTAGTCACCCAAGTCATTCCATCATATAGTGGCAAAAAATAAGGACAAAAACTAGTCTTGTATAAAATAAAATAATACAAACCATAAAAGTAAAAATAATAAATAGTGTAAGGTGAAACTGAACTAAACAACATAAACCATAATGAATGAAAATTTTAGAAAATAAGTCTCTATGTGACCAAATGTTACATCCAAACTATCACAAAGTGAAACAGCAATATAAGGAGAAGCTGACATACTACAGAATGTTATTTCTTTTACCTTAATCCTATAAAAGGTCTACAACCACCCATAGGTATATGTAGGCTATTAAAAACAGATCCTTATAGGATAAAACCAATATATCTATACATGTTATAATAATATGAATGCACACATCAAAGAATTAAAATAAATCAATTTTATAATAATTTTTATAAATAATAAATTTGAAAGTCTTTTTCCAAAAATTCATGAGTTTTAAAAATTACATAACATGTTTCAAAATACAAAAATAAGCAGTAAAAGATACCAATATATAAATAATCATGTGAGCCAATATTCATGAAATAAACTATCTTATAAAAACAACCAGAAACAATAGTGCACCTACGAGATGAGATCTAGCCTCTGGAACAATACATACTAGACACTCACAAGACTAACAAGTCATAAGGTAGAATATAACTAACATTGAGGACTACCATAGACCATATAAATATAAGAGGTTACCTCTTAGAGGTATCAGACACATTATGGATACTCATGTCTCTATCTTGATACACTGAAGGTTCGTTGTTCAATGTTTGTCAATTTCTTTTTTTTTAATAATGCTCACATTATTATAAAACCATTTCAAAACCATGTGTAATGACCCATAACCCAGTTGCCCAAATACGGTGGTTACTTTATTAAATTATCATAAGGTAGAATGAATTGCATCCCAAAGGACTGAATAGTTTAGTATTATTGTTAGACTATATATATACTAGAAGATGAAATTTCTTTTTAAAAAATAAAATGAACAAACAATTTTATCAAGTTTAACATTATTCCTCCTTTATGTAAGCCTGCATATCAGTCATAATATACAGTTTAGAATCTTGGGAAAAATGAAACATATGGAAAGGGTGATATATGATGCTCAGTAAGGGTATACATGTAGCGGAAGCTATCATAAAAAAAAGAAATGACTATGGTAAGGTGATTAACTTGAACACATTAAATTTAATAAATAGCATGTTCATAATATGGAAGGAATGAAAGATGATCAAATAATTCTTTATTAATAATTAAATTATAATGAAACATAGCCATGGATATTCTACAAGTAAAATATTCAAATAGAATATTACTAACTAATCTCAAATGAAGGAGTACATAAATCAAAACATTATAAACATACCATCAAGGATTAATAAAATACACTGTATATAAACATTTAGGGCCTCATCCAATGCCCAAACTAGTTTGTATTATGAGACCTACAGAGAAATTGAGGGGATATATCAGGCCCCACCTGTCACTTACTAATTCCAATACCTTTTTATTAAAAAATTAGGGAATCATAATCAATATATATATTCCCATTGAAATTCTAGTATATGAATTATGAATAGTTTAAATATAAACAATGAATGGAATAACAAAAGTATATCTATAATCAAACTGATTATGAACCCATCATTATTTTATGGTAGATTGTATCATAAGATATCAACCTCAATTAATCATAATATCCAACAAAGGATGTTGAAATTTATAAAAATACCATAATATAACCATTTAAAAAATTTTAAGAGAAATACCATTTTTACTTTGAAATCATTTATTTACAAGTTGTGCAATTATAAAAGAAAATGATTTCTTTGAAAATATCCTTCTAAACCTAAAATGAATTATTCAAAACATTAAGGCTTTATGATGACGTTAAAATTCATTCCTTACATATTTGTTAAAATGAACATTCCTTCCATATTTTGGTCGAAAAGGTTATAAATTACCTTGTTTGGAAATTGAAAAAACATTCTTTTCAAACCATTTTCTTTCAAGTTAAATATATAGAAAAAAATTATAAAATCATAGGATAATAGTATAATTTTTTTTAATCATTTTTAGAATACATTTACATGGATGAAATTATTCTCTAGTCGATACTTAAACATAAAATATCATGAATAATAATGAGACTGTGAAATAAACCCATGCCACTTTATAATCAGTATAATTTTATAACCCATAGATGAAATAATATTATTTGGATATGAAAATACCATAACATTAATAATAGTTATCATAAATTAAAATCAAGGGTAGTATATAAACCACACAAAAGATATAAGTATTGTATAACATGTGTGTCCCACATAAATAAAAATGGTAAAAATCCCCTACTTTAGGTTCAATTTTCATTGCACGTAACTGAACCACATATAAAATGGTTTAAATCATGTTATTAATTTATAATAGAACCATATTCATATTTATGATATCATATATTAACATATTATATTATATTATTAACCATTTAAAAATAACATTTCATTATTACCTTGTTTTGGTTGTTAGCTTCCATGTTTTCTCATGATAGTTTTTCCTTAAAATCACTTATTCTCTTAAATACGAGAAATATCTATCATCTAAATAATTATATTAATGTAAACAATATCATACTTATTCATTATATAAATTCTTATAATAATTTTTTAATGTTTAACATTGAAAATGAATCGAATTGTGTTCTGGAGATGGTAGGTCATACATACGCATAAGCGATGGTATCATTCCATTAATGGTGAAATGGTAAGGATGTTTATGGAATATTAGTTTTTTATAAAATAAATATCATATAATATTTAATATATATATAAATTATTTCCTTAATTATACCCATCCAAGTAAAGTGGTGATGAAAAACATATTACACCATGATATGTAGATGGTAAGTTGTATGTATGCATAAAACAGTGCTTTCATTCTTCGTAAGATGGATAAAAGATAAAAAAATGTTTTCCCATAGTCCTAATAAAATATAAAAATATAGATGACATTTTATTTATTAATTTATACGTAATCAACACATAAAGTATGTTTAATGGAAGAAATGAACATGAAATAGTTGGTAGAAATGATTATTTCTTATTTGGTAAACTTCCATTAGATCTCATCTTAAGGGATCTAGGGTAGGAATTTTTATAAAACCAGGATATCTTAAACATGGATAATGATGTTTGAAGGATAAATAGTCAAATTTTGGTTAATCTAGAAGGATCAATGTTTTTTGGATAAGTGAGGGAGAAGGTTCCATTTTATAGTTGAGGTGGGGGAACTTTTGGAAACTCTTAAAATATTAAATTAATATACATTATTTTCTATTTAAAAATGGATTTAAAGTGATTTATTTTGAATTTAATATGAGGATGGGTCTAAATACTCTTAAGAAATAATTTTCGGGTCATATTCACACCCTTATCATTTGTTTGTAACCCTTGTTTATACCCTTTAACTTGTACAGTGACAATATAGATTTTTACTTTTTAAGGGTTAATATAGTTACTATAAAATTCCAAATAAACAATAAATGAGTAATTTATGAAATTTTAAAACCTATACCATTTATTTGGAAGATGATTAAATTTTTATGAATTTTATATCATTTAATAATATAATATTTATTTTAAAATATCTTTAATGTCAATTTTGACACTATTTATTTCATGACTTTTTAAAAATATCAATACACAATATATCATAAAAACCTTTATTACAAACCTAATTTGTCTTTTTCATATATAAAATTCATATATGATATTAATTATCTTAAATTATATTTATTTTAATATTTTTAATACCTTTTATTTGGTACTTATATTATTTAAGCAATTACAACATCATCGTTGTATAATACTTTAAGGTAATTATTTATTCATAAAAATTAAAAATAAATTACAATAATAAACATGAACATTTTATATTTCAAATTACTATTTATATTCATATATATATTCTAAATAACTACATATAAAACATGAAATACATATTAGAAACACAAGTATGACATATTGAACTTCCCATAGAATAAAATAAAAAAGGTATAAAGTCATCAGAGTGGTTCCAAGAGGCTATAAAATTAGACCAAGGAATATTTTTGTCGAAAATAAATCATCTAATAAAATCATGACAAGTGTTAGGATAATTTTATAATATTTAAAATATAATTTTTCCCTTAATTACTGAAATTACCTTTAACAGTTTGAATAAAAAATTATTGAAGTTAATATTCATAAAGACCAAAAATAAAAGGAAAATATTTACATAATTTGGACCCACTAACTCCAATTATTAAATTAAAATTTTAAAAGTGATAAAACGAAAATTTTAGTAATTAATCTAAAATTAATCCCATTGACAGAATGACAAAACGGGTTTTTAAAAGCAAAAATGTTCAAAATATTGAAATGCTTTTATATTCAAATTCAATATAAAATTGATTCCAATGAAATAAATTGTATTATATGATAAAAAAATATAATTATATTTTAAAATTGATTAAAAATATAATTCAACATTGTAAATTATTTTTATAAAAAATTTATTTTCAATTAAAATGAAATATATTATCACTGTTAAAAAAATATGAAACTTATCAAAAAGATACCAAAAATTGAACCAAAGTAAATTTTTATGTTCCAAATAAAAAAAATTATTTTTTTAAATATATTTTATAAAATTGTTAAAAAAATATTTAAAACAAGTTCCCCATCAAAATGAGATAAAAGTCACTTTTTATAAAAATATATCTTTTATGCATAAAATTTGATTTGTTTATATATCATGTGTACAAAACACCTAGGATAAATGTTAAACATTAGATTGAATATTATATATATATATATAATATATTCCAAAAAGTGCGATTTGTTTATTTTATTAATATAAAACACACTTGTACTCATTTAAATAATATTTCGAAAAATATTTCCTTATTGTCAAATTGTTCTTTTATATTTATTTATAATTAACTGGAAACCAATAAATTAAATAATATATTTTCATGAGTTATTAAATCATATTCCTAACCACCAATTTAATGACTAGGAGATAATTTCATAATAACTAAGTATATTAATAGTATATTGTGGTTCATTTGTGCTCAGTGTTGTGTACAATGTAAGATATCAAAGACATTAAATTTTAAAAGATACATACAATAAAATCTTGGGGTTTTACATTCTCCCCTCCATAAATAAATTGAGTCTTCGCAATTTTTTTAATTTGGGTTTGGAAAAAAAGGTTTGACTATTCAAAATACAATTATTGAAATCCAACATTGGAATAAGGGTTGATTAAATGTCCACTTTAAAAGAAAGAATGTAAATTAAAAAATTTTACCTGAGATAACACATACTAGGGTTCCATGTAAGAAAACATGGAAGAGAAAACTAATGATCAAGTTCTAATGGGGAGTGATAAAGAACATTTACCTAATAAAGGTAATAAACAGAAAACCATAAATCTATAATAGGTTAAAGGGACATTGATTTATTAGTAAGAAAAGTAAACAGATAACGTTTTTGTTTAAAAAACATATTATAAGGTTAAGAAATTCATTTACTTCCTAGACTCTGAACATAAGGAAACAAATTTACTTAACAAGTATAGTTTTATCCATTACTCAATTTCCACCACAAACTCATATTTTTCTCAAATGATGAGTATTTAAGATAAATTTTTCATGCCGAAATAATTCGAATAAAATTTTATAGATCACAATTTATACAGTAGTATAACTGTATATTCCTCCTTTATTTATACATTAACCAAATCCATAATGTTTAGGGTCATATATTATAATTTCCTAAAAATAATTTTAATCTCAAAATTCAAATTTAATACTCAATGTTCAACATAGATCATTCATAAAATAATAATCCTTCCTAAAAAACATATTATAGACTAATATTGAGACCCAAAAATCAAAATTATTTGATTAGATAGTCTTCCAAATAACCTAAATCATTGTTGATGAATTATAACAAAAAATATATTTTTCTAAATTAGATAATCTCAAATATATTCTAACCATTTCCATATATAACTTGAATCACTATAAGTCCATAATAAAATCATTTTGACTCTAAAATTTAATCATTTATTCCTCAAAATATTCAGTTTACCTAAATACTATAGGATTCAAAAATTAGTGAAAATCTTCAAAAATAATGTTAATCACTTAACAACCAAATCATTTTCCAATCCCAAGTTTATTTATTTGATAAAAAAAATTCTAAAATAAAAATAACCTTTATCCATTAGATATTTTAACTAAAAATGTAATGCTAATTAGGACCTCATGTAGGCTAGTGGTAGGTGTTTTACCCTTGTCACCACACAATTGTGGGGTCAAACCTCGCAAACATGTTGGAAAAGATGAGTTTTCACCCAGTCTGTGGGTTTTACTTTTTCAAAAAATATATTAATATAATCCAAAAATATGATAAGAATCCTCAAAATAACCTAAATATTTTCAACATTAAAGAAATGTTTTAACTATAAATGTTATCTCATACATTTCATTTTATATCCCCAATCATATAAATACCCATAATTACCTTAAATTAAAATATAAAATAAACCCTACAGGTAATCCTTACCGTTAAACATAAATTCATAAAACATAAAGTCATTATTCCTTTAATAAAATTTTCTCCCATACTAAACCAATGGTTTGTGTTCCCCAATCTATTTTTTTCTAAATATATTTCCCAATGATTCTACTAAACTTTTTTTGATACTCATTATAATGACCCTGACCCTACTTCCCTAGATTTAGTGGTTACTTTACTAAATTTTAATAAGATATAAAGAATCAAATCCCAAATGAATGAATTGTTTAGTAGAATTTGTAAACTAGATACATACTCAAAATTCATATTAAATTTTAGAAAATATAATACATAAAGAATTTCATTTAATCTTCCATTATTTACCCTTTGTATAACACTATATATGAGTCCTAATATTCTTAATGGAATTCTGGGGGGAAATGAAACATATGGGAGGGGAGAGGTCAGATTCTCAGTAAGGGTATACATGAAGTGGAAGATATCATAGACAATAATAACCAAATATGTCATATTGATTAACTAAAACACATTCCATTTAATCAATAACCTATGCATAATATGGAAGGAATAAAATATGATAAAATAATACCATATTAATAATGAAATGAGAGTGAAACATAAACATGGATATTATATTATTAGAGTAATCACATGGAATATCAATTACTAATCTAAAATGATAGAATACATAATTACGTACAACATTAATATACCATAATGGCTTCGTCCAAGAAAACATACTTAAATAGGTAATGCCTCAACCAATACACAAACTATTTTGTCATAGGAGACCTACATCGAGAGGCTATAGTGGGTGCCACTCATAACTTACTATGTCTAATTCATTCCTTTTAGAAATTTAGTGACACATAATGAATATAAGCATTCATATTGAAAAACTAGCAAATGAAATGTGAATATTTTAACCGTAAACCATGAATGGTATCGAAATAGAACATTTATAGTAAAAATAATCATAAATAAATCAGTAATGTATGGTAGATGGTATCATTAAATATCAACATCAATTAATAATAATATGCAACAAAGGATGTGGACATAGAATAAAATGCCCTAATAAAATCATTAAGAATTTATTGAAAGAAATACCCTTTTTTACTTTGAAATCGTTTATTTAAAATCCACACAATTATAAAAGAAAAAAATTTATTTGAAAATAATTTTTGAAATTGTAATTAAATCTTCAAAATATAAGGCATTATGATGGCTGTAAAATCTACTTCTACCATATAAGTTCAAAAAACATTCCATCCATATTTTTGTCAAAATAGTCATAAAGTACCTTGTTTAGAAATTTAAAAAAGCCTTCCCTTCAAAATATTTAATAAAAATTAAAACATGGGTGAAAAAAATTAAACAATATTAGGATAATATAAAAAATATTTTTTAAAATTAGTATTGAAAACAATTACATGGATGAAATTTTTCCCCCACCAAAAATTAAACTTAATCAATCCAAAATAATAATGAGATTGTAAAAGAAATGTCTACCACTTTATAATCAATAGAATAATATTACCCCTGAATGAAATATAATTATTTGGATATTAAAATACCATAATATTCATAATAGTAATCATAAAATACATTTATGGGAAGTATATACACTACACAAAATAAACATGTAGTGTATAAGGCATGTGTCTCATAGAAATAAAAGTGCGAAAAAATCCCTCACCATAGGTCTGGTTTCCTTTTCACCTATCTAAATAAAATTTATAATGGTTTTAATAATTTTTTTATTTTTTACCATGATAATATTAATATTAATGATATCATATATGATCCTACTGTTTTGTCTTATCACCTGATTGTTAATAATATTTTGTTGTTATATTTGTTTTGGGTGTTAACTACCATGTTTTCTCATGCTGGTTTTTTCTTGAAATTCATTTTTCCCTTTAATATGGTACATATCCATCATATAAAAATGATATTAAGGTCATAAATATTGTATTTATTCAATATATACATTCCTATAATCATTTATGAATTGTTATGATAGAAAATAAACGGCATCCCATCGTGCAGCCGGTAGGCCGTACGTATGCACAAGCAATGGTATCGTTCCTCTAATGGTAAAATGGAAAGTAATTGCATAGTATAATAAATTTTTTAGAATCAATATCATGGTATATTTATTATATATATCCATTATTTCCATCATTATACCAATACAAGTAAATTGGTGAAGAAAAATAGATTACACCGCGTCGCGAAGATGGTAAGTCATATGTATGCACATGTGATGCTTCCATTATTTTTAGGGTGGATAAAAGGTGGAATATTGTTGTCCCATAATCATAGTAAAATATCATAATATATATTATACATTATTAATTACTTATAATGGAAAAAACATATGAAGTTGATGTAGAAGAATAAATTAGCATGAAAGAGTTGGTAAAAATGGTTACCTCTTCTTTTTCAGACTTCCATTAGATATTTTCTTAAGGGATATTGGGTTGGTTTTTTTGTAATAAAAATATCTTCAAAACATGGATAAAGAAGATTAGAGGAAAATGGTAATAGTTTCGGTTGATCTAGAAGGCTCAATGTGGTGTGAAGAAGTGGGGGAGGAGGTACCCTTTTATAATTGAGGTTAGGGAACTTTTGGAAACTATTAAAATATGAAATTATTATAAATTGATTTTCAATTAAAAAAGGTTCCAAAGTGATTTATTTAAAAGATAAAACAAGGATGCGTAAATATGGAATTCCTTGTTTTTATTACATAAATTTTCATTACATTTTACAAATAGAGGATCTTTAAAGTCTAGTGTTTCGGAAATCAGGAACAAAATACATGAAAACATTAAACATTATTCTAATAAACTTTTAAGGCTTCATCATAGGTTCATACTAATTACAATTATTTCATCTCATAACCTGGAGACATACATCAATGAAAGGATGAGCATAAGGCCCGGTAAGGGTAAACAAGGGTAAGAGTTTACTTGTGATATCAATAAGAACTTGATGATTTACATAAAGACATGAGTAATGGAAAAAGATTAATATCATAAAAAACATGAATCATAACTTTAATATTTGGCTAAAACATTTAATTTAGACATTCATGAACATATCACCAAGGTATATCCCAAAGGTGTCATAAAAATTACCAAGGTTATTCACCAAGGTATCGTAAAATTTGTCATCTCTAGAGATTAAATTCTTTACCCAATGCATTGGAGCACTATCAGAGAGAAACCTTAATATGTATTTATTTTCAAGTGATCCACATAGATCATAATCAAATATTTCATTAATAAACCACAGAGAATAAAATAAATTAGTTTCATTTCAAAATTGTGACGTTTCAAAAGTGCTTAAAAACTTGATCGTTGTGTCATTTATAAACCATAGAAAAGGTATGAGGGTTTTATGTATGTCAAAACTAGAACAAAATATACCATTTTTAGGTATTTATGAATACCCTCAGAAATAAAATAGGTTTTGGGTATTCATATAAATAAAATAAGATAATTTCTTGAGAGATAGAGAGAAATTTTGAGACGAAATTTTGGCATCAAAATGGCTATATAACATGATTTTAGAAAACAAATAAAAGAGAGGGGAAAAGGGTCTCCCATAAATAAATGAATGATTTTATAGTATAGAGACAAAATAAAATAGAAACAAGATCATGGTGTAGATATTTGAATGACATACCACATGAAAATGAAACATGAAAGAAAAGAGAAAATGCGATTTCTTTTATGAAAATTCGGCATCCTAACAGCGTCACTTAAAATTTTATAAAATCAATTGATGAGAGTGGAAAGGGTCCCTTATAATTTGGACATGAAATGCACAGTGATAAGGGTATATAATAACATACCCCAACATAATAAGATGGAAACTAGAAGACATAACATAAAGGAAGTCATGACTAAAAAGAGTAGGGTGAAAGGTTCCCTTACCATGAAGAGTAACTTTGAAAGCATGAAGGTTGGGACCTTGGGGGGCTTGAGGGCACTTCGGGAGGACTCCTTGGGAGGAATAATTTGGAGGAAAAAGACCATAGTTTCATTGATGATTAATTTGGAATAAAATTAATGAAAGAATGGGTTGGTATTTATAGCAAAAGTGAGGGAATATTTAATTAATTTCCAAGGGACACCTCATCGGTGGTATTTGCAAAACCATGGGATTTCCCATGGTATTTTACCATGTTATTGGCCACTTGGGAAACCTCATAACATATATTACTATTCCCAAGTCGACTAGAATAATTACATCACTATTACATAATTAATGATGTCATTAATCACATTGAAACTAAAAACTGTATTTTTAATATTCACCAAAAAACAAAAAAATATATAAAAATATCATAAATTCACTCTAATATAATATCAATGCTCTAAATTCAAAAATTAAATCCATTTTATGAAAATAATTTTTTAATTATGAGATATTTAAATTTTAAGAAAAAACACTATTTACCTAAAAAAATACTAACACTTAACTAATAATTTCTGAAATAGTTATTTACTTATGCTATTATATTACTTCACTGTTAAAGATTTTTAAGATATATTTATAATTTCTTAAGTGATATTACTATTCCATTGATCATATTACTATTCATAAGGGTAATATTACTATTCATACTTTACTATTCACTAAAAAATAAGTTGATCTTATTAGACTCTAAATTTCTTACTGGTCACAACTGAAGAAGGCCATTTTTTGAAAATAATTTTACATTATTAATTATTTAAAGTATACAAAAAAATATTTTAAAATACCATTTTTCTAAAATTCATCAATAACAGGGAACATCTATAAATTCATGCTACATTTATCCAGACATTTGAAAATTAAAAATTTAACATAATAAGAAATAACAATTTTGTTTATACAAAATAATTACACAACGTAACTAAGGTCTCGTTACATAGCCCCTTATAACACCTACATAGGACCTAAGTGTAAGATGTGCTATAGTGATAGAATCTTGGGGAGGCTCATACAACATTTCCTAAGTGGTGATTTCTATCAACTTGAAATTAGCCCATAGGAGATTCCATTCAAGCTTCACATGTCGGATTTCAGCTTGGGCTTGGTCCAGAGAAAAGCCTAGTGATGAAACCTCCTTCCCAAGCTCTAACAGATGGGCTTCGTATGGCCCGAGTCTACTGGATGAGTCCATCAACTCCTCTTTCTATATTAATTAACCATGATCACTTATATTTATAAATGATAATCATAACATTAAGAATTTAGTTTTCAATGGTCATATTAACCAACAGTCATATAACAGTCCAAACCTAGTGGTATTATTTTAATTATACTCACTTCACTAATTAAAGGATATTGTTTTTTTAGTATAAAATAAAATAATACACAAATTCAAGAAACAAATATTATTCATAATTTAAGGTTATTATAGAAAAAATAATCTCAACCAATAATTTTTATGACACATTAATACCCTTATCATTTGGAATTAACCCTTAGTTAGACCCATTAACTTTTACCATGACAACTTGTTTTTGTACACTAAGAGGGTTAATATAGTTACTATAAAATTCCCAAAGAAACATAAAAGTGTCGTGGATGAAATTTTAAACCTTATCCATATCCTTTTTCCACGTTTTATATTTTTATTAGTTTAATATCATTTAATAAAATATTATTTATTTTAAAATATCATTAATGTCAATTTTGACACTATTTTATTCATTATTTTTAAAAAATATCAATACATGATTCAAATTCAAAAAATAAACCTTTTATAAATCTATAATATGTCAAGGTCATATATAAAATTCTTGGATGATATTAATTACCTTATATTATATTTGTTTTAATATTATTAATATCATTTATTTGATATTTCTTTTAATTAAACTAATACTACGTCATCATTGTATGGGCCTTCAAGGGAATTATTTATTCTTTTAAAATTAAAAATAAATTACTATAATAAATATAAACATTTTATATTTTAAATAGGTATTTATAGTTGAAGTTATATTTTTAATAACTACATATAATAAATGATATGCTTTTTAAAGTCATGATTATGACATATTGGACCTTCCTTTGAATAAAATACTAAAAAATGATCCTCTAACTAGCATCGAGAGTTCATTAGATCAACATATGGATGATTTTGGTCAATAATAAATCATCTAATAAAATTATGAGATGTTTTAGGGTAATTTTATGATATTTATTATTTTATTTTAACCCTTAGTTACTTGATTACCTTTAACCATGTTAATAAAGAATTACTAAAATTACAATTCATAATGTCCAAAAATAAAAGAAACATATATACATAATTTTGACCCACTGATTCCAAATACTGACTCAATTTTTCAAAAATTAAAAACCTGGTTATTTCCATAATTTATCAAAAATTTATCTCATTGATGGAAATAGAAAACATGTTATTAAAGTGAAAACATTTAAAATATTTAAATGTTTTTATATTGAAATCAAATGTGAAATTCATTCTAATGAACTACATTGAATTAAATGATAAAAATATTTATCTAATTATACATTAAAACCAATTAAAAATATAATTTGATATTATAAATTATTTTTTTGAAAAAGTAGTTTTCAATTTATATGCATTATTTTATCACTATTCATCAAAATGTGAAGCATGTCATAAAAATACCAAAAAATACAATGAAGGTATATTTTTATATTCTGATTTAAAATAAGATGTTTATCTTGTCAAATAGAATTTATAAAAGTTCCAAAAAATATATTTAATATAAGTGATCCATTAAAAGGTGGTAAAATGTCTTTTTATAAAAATGCATCTTTTATGCATAAAATTTTATTTTTTTCTTATATCAATTTTAGATAACAAATATGGTAAATATTAAACATTATATTGAATATTATATAAATATACACATATTTTATTAATATAAATAAAAAATGTGAGTTGTTTTTTATTGGTATAAAACACACTTGTTCTCATTTAAATGGTTTTTATAAAAACATTTCCCTTATTTTAAATTGGTTTTTATATTTATTTATAATAAATTTATAACAAATTGATTTGATAATATATTTTTATAAATTAGTTAATCTTATTAATAACCTAGAATTTAATATCTAGAAGATAATTTCATTTTATATAATAATATTAACAGCATATCATGGTTCGTTTAATCTTGGTGTTGTGTGCAACCTAATCTATCAGAGTGATTAAATTTAAAAATATACATACCATATAATATTGGGGTTTTACAGAAAACCAATATGCATCAGGGTGTGAAAATACATTTTCCATTTTTAAATCTTATAAATTTTATTTCTAAAGTAAAATTCCTTTTCAAACCTGAACCCATTCCATTTTCAATTTTAACACATGAAATTCCATTTTAAATCTCAAGAATTCAATATGATCAACTATAAATTCAAGAAATTATAACAATTAAATAGATCCACCTACCTCAAGAGCTTTAAAAACATAACTATGTTTAGCAATTTTGATTAGAAACATTAAGGATTGCCTTAAAAAGACAAGGCATGACCAATGATTAAATGGATTGATTGAAAAAAATCCAATTACCAATTCCTAAAAAAAATGGTGTCCCAACCAAAAATAAGGGGGGAAGAGAGGAAATATTACTCTGAGAGATGAGACACCTAAAACTATTGATCTATCATTGAAATAATTGATCTAAATTGAGGGAAGACACACAAAATTTCAAAGGGAAAGATCTCTAGTTGAGAGAAGAAGGATATAAAAATAAATGATCTCTCATACACCCCCATAAAACTCTAAAAATTGGAACTCGATAAATTACATGGTGTGTTACATTTTACACATCGTGGCTCCTTATTTTTTTGTTATGATTAAAAAAAATTCTCCTTCTTAATTATAAACTATATTTCACATTACACGATGTGAAACCCTTATATAACAAGAAAGTTTATAAACTATGAATTCAACTCGTGGGATGAGTCCAGCTGGAATTCCATGTCATTAACCCTAGTTACACATTATGTAACTACCTAGCAGACAACATAAATATTGAGGTAAAAGCTGGAAAAAAAATATGAATCCTCCATTATAGGTATACTCCCAATTCTGAGAAGAAAATACTAGCTTGAGGAAGAAATGGAAACTGAAAATAAAAAGATCATAATATAAATGAAATAAATGTAATGGGGTTTTAAACTATCCCCACCAGAAAAGATTTATATCCTAAGAAATATCTAAAGAACATGGATTAGAAAATGAGTATACCACTACTGCCTTATCAATGACTCACCCTCCCATATATCATGGTAATTGTTTCTAAACTTCCACAGTTATCAAACCAGGGGAAAAGTTTTACCACACAGTACCTTATCATATAGATCCATAGTCTAAACTATCTTTTAAACCAATGTGGTATTGGGTTTAAGAACAATATCCTCTCATCTAATCACATGGGAAAGATATATTATATATTTTATCAACTAGGAAACATGATACACGTCATTTATATATGTCAAGACAGATGGTAGCAAAAATAGATAGGCCACCCTCCCCAGTCACTCAATGATCTCAAAGGATCTCACAATCCTCAGTGGCAGCATACTCTACTTACCCAACCAACAATGTCCCATGAGAGGTGAAACTCTGATAAACACATGTTAACAAACCTCAAACTACATCGGTCTATGTCGATGGTCTACATATGTTTTATGATTACTATTTAATATGATAAAATTTCTTAGGATCAACATCTCTACCTCTTTCATCTCACAAAAAATGGTCGACCCAACCGTGGATAGCCCTCTCAACTCTTCCAGTCAAAATGGATATCAACCTAGATGCTCATACAAAACCTCAAATGGTTTCATCCTATTTGAATCATGATAAATATTTTTATAGGATAACTTGACCAAAGGAAAATGTATTTCTATAGATCCAACAAAATCATAAACAAAATCTCATAGCATATCTTCAGGATCTTGGATAGCCATCTTTGTGTTTCCATCCATCTGTGTAAGATATTTTCTACTCAATTTCAACTGGGAACATGTTTCCTTATAAAAACAATTAAATAATATAGATTTGATACTCATGTATCTATCAAAAACAACTTTATAGGTAACCCCATGATGTTTCATAATCTATCACACATAAAATTCCCCAATCTGTTCCACTTTCAGCAATTTCCTTTAGAGTCAACAAATACAATGATTTAGTGATAATGTTAAGATTCACCCAAATATCATCACTCCCACTAAGAGTCTTTGGGAAACCAACCAAGAAATCCATGGAAATATCATCCCATTTCCATACCATAATTGGTAAAGGATGCAACAAACCTATAGGTCTCTGGTGTTCCCCCTTAACTCTTTAAAAAGTGAGAAAATGAAATATAAAATCCAAAATTAACCACTTTATTTCTAAACCCCAATACCGATGTCTCAAATCAGGGTACATCATTTTATCCCTAGCATGCCTGGACCAACATGATTTTTTCAACTATCTATATACTAATATCTCATGTAAAATAGAACAACCAACCAAATATGGAAGAGTAAATCTCTACTGTGAGACTACCATAAATCATACAAGGTCTCCCCAACATTTATGAATTTTCATAAGATTCGGCTCTCAGGGTTTGTCTCTTGCTCAAGCCAAACTCACTCATAAAAATATGTGTCAATCTTTATCAAATCCCAGAACACCTGTCCACCAACCTCCTTTACTCTGAATCTCATCCCGTAAAAAAATCATCAAAGACCACTGATCACCTGATTCATTAACTTCTTGTTTTGGTAAATTTATGATCAGTACAGCGGCTACCACATTATTTTTATTAGGGGTATGAATGATATAAAAATAAATTGTGTAAAGATACTCAACCTATAGTATCTATCTCATGTTCATATCTATCTAAGTGAAAATATTCTTCAATCTTTTATGATATGAATATATCATAAAGAGCTCTCTATAGAGAGAGTGAAGCCATATTTTGATCATATGCATAATAGATCTCAACTCAAGATCATCGGTAGGGTTTTTCTACTCATGATGGAATTACTTGAATGGGTCATAAGGAACATCCTATTTACCCTACATCAAGACACAACCCAAACATGTATAATAAGAATCATAGAAATCATCTAATCATGAGCCTAGTTCTATAAGAATCAAAACTAGTTCTAAATTCAACCTCATCATGAGTGCCTCAAAACATCTTTGACACTTATTGTTCCATTAAAACTTGACACCCTTGTGGGAAAAAGTTTTCATCAATGTTTCAAGCTTTGAGAAGTCCTGAAAAAACCATATATAATAACCTTCCAAACCCAAGAGTCATTGGATCTCAAACATGTTTATGGGGTACTCTAAAGACATAACTATTATAACCTTTTCAGGATCAACTGAGTCACTAATCTCAGATATTACATTCCCTATAAACATAACTTCCTAGATCCAAAACCCAAACTTGGAATGATTGCCATTCAAAATATGTTCCCTAAAAGATAGAATAATGATATCTATATGGCATCGGTACCCCTATTATAAGTTTTAGTACACCAAGATATCATCTAGGAGTACAACAACAAAAGTGTCTAAGAACTGATTGATGATTTGGTTCATCAAGGCCATAAACACCATAAAACTGTTAGTGAGACTAAATAGAATAACCAAAGACTCAAAATTACCATATCGACACCAAAATGATATATTGGGTATATCATATTATGAGACTCTCAAATGGTGGTACCTCGGCCACAATTAAATCTTTGGAAACCAAAGTCCCCCCCCCCCCCAATTGATCAATGTGATCATCAATTCTTGGTAAAATATTCTTGTTCTTAATGATCACCTGATTGAACTTTTGATAGTAAATAAAAGTTCTAATATTTCTTTTTACCTTATTAGGATTTATTATAGGATAATCCCATGATAAAACTCTAGTATGAATAAATCCTTTCACATCCAGGTACTATATTGTGAATTCAAGTTATAAAATCTCATAAGGTTCCATTTTATAAGATGGAATATAAATGGGAATTGTTCCATGTAAAAGGTTAACGGTAAACTCTACCTCTCACTATAGTGGGAAACTAAAAAAATATAGAAATACCTCAAGTTACACACACATAATAACTTGTATTTGACCTCCCTTGAAATATTAAACTACATCATGAAATATTTTTAAAAACTTTCATGGGATTAAACCAGCATAAGGAACAATGGGACCTGCCCTTCCCGATCTAGGGTCAAAATCACCCTACAAAACATGAGAGGCCCTATCAGTGGATAATAATTGCACCCAAATATGATAACATTAAATATATTCCTTTATGTTAATCATCCAATCCATCCATATTATTAGGTCAAATATTTTAGGATCAAGCACTATGAAGTCCAAAACCACCTTAAACTCGCATATCAACACCCTACACCCAGGAAATTTCAAACCTTATTTAGAAATTTATTCCAAAGGTGTCGAAAGATCCAAAAATAATTAAATAAGATCAAAATGAAAATCCAACATATAAAAAAGATTTTAGGATATAAAATAATGAGTAGGAAATTTATCAAAAAAAGCTATATCCGTAGAAGAAAAAATAATTAACTTACCACTAATAGTAGATGTTCCTGATTTAGATTACTCTAGTGAAGACTAGATATCATAAAGTCATCCAAACATTTCAACCAGTAAATCCCACTTATCCTAAAAATGAGACCCACCACCCTTTGAATAATCAACCTGAAACTCTAACCCCTTGGTGAAAAGTAATCCCGCCTTATGACCTTAATACATTTTATCACAAAAATACTTCAGATGTCCAAATCTCACAACAAGATGACAAGTTATAATATCCCCCATACACTGAGGCCCAGTATGACCACACCACCCGCACTGGTAAAATATAACTTGTTTCTTCCCTATATAATCCCATAAAAGTAGTCCTAGAGAAAACTGACCACTCTTCCACATTCTTTTCTAACCAAAAAAAGAAATATGGCTAACTACTTCACCTACTGAAGCTTCTCCCATAAAATTCTTTTCAACTATGTATGCCTCAACCAAAGAAGTTTTATTCACTAGATCCACAAAGGTCTCAAAGAAAAAAGGAACAAGCACTGACTGAACATCATCCCTCATCCCAATCTCAAACCTTAGAGCCTTTATATAATCATTGGTGACAAGATCTGGTGCTAGATACACCAACACATCAATGCAAGTGGATTACTCTAGAATAGTACTCTCCCCTTTCTCAAAGGTAAAAAACTAATGGGTATATTACACACATAATGTCATAGGATAAAACTACTAATTAAAGGTCTTATTGAAAGAAATCTAGTTAGAACCGTCGTGCAACTTATCATGGACTATCGGATCCCACCATCTTCCTCCTAGGACTTCATGTATATATGTGAAAAAAATAATTAATAATCCTTGGGAGTATTAAAAATTTTAAAGATATATTCTATCAATTCAAAAAACTCCTATGACTCTTGTGATCCTTTTTCACCATGGAATCCAAGTAGATGATTCTTGGTAAATTCGAAACTATGATCCACTACCCATATTGGATTCACTGTGCCCACTAACCTCGGATTCTGAATGGTATAAATCACTACTTCAACCAAATAAGGGTTCCACTAGAGGATCTAACTGAGGGACCTACCTTACGAATTCCCCTCTCATATTTTCAAGAGATCGTCTAGAAGTAATTTTAGTTAAATACAAGACAATAACCAAAAATCTATGATAAAATTCCAAAACCATCAAACTAAAAACTATAATCTCAAAAAATTCTTTAAAATAATATGAATTTAATGATGTTATTAATAATTTTCTTAAGAATTAAATACCTTTTCGAATAAATAGGTTCATATAAATAAACTCCCCACATAGTTTATTCAAATAAGATTACATGCACCAAGTCCTCAAAAATTTTAGACAGGTTAATTTAAATAAACATCCAATACAATTTATTAAAAAACCTAAATACTAGGTCTTGGACTTAGTAATGATTTTTCGACCACTAGTGGAAACTCAGATTCATTAATGTGAGTGAGATGGACATCCACCTTTTCCACACCTAACGTTCAAATTTTGGCAATCCTACTCCACTATACCCAAGACACAAAACCAACTCATGTTGTGATAAAACTTTCCAGGATGAGTGACCCATTTGATACCAAACTGTTACATAACAACTCAAGTAAAACACCCCTGTCACCCAAGTAATCTCATCATGGTTTAGGGTAGAAACAGGCACCAAAAACTAGTCTCATATATAATAAATCAATATAAACCACAATATTACAAGGATGAAACAAATAAAGGTGAAACTGGGCCAAAAAAGTTAAACCATAAATAAAGAAAATTCTAGACAACATGTCTCCATGTGAAAAAACTAAACCTCAAAAACATCACAAAATGAAATAGCAACGTAAATAGAAATTTTCATGCTACATAATTCTCTTCACTTTAACTCAATTCTGAAATACAAGGTCTACTTCCTTTCATAGGATAAATTACGGTGTGACAAACAGAGCCCAGTAGGATTCCCCCAAAAGATTTATAAAATTTCTAATAACATGATTGAAAATTTCCATGCATTAAAAAAACATTTTTATAATAATTTTTATTAATAAAAAATTTGAAATACTTTTTCCAAAAAACCATGGTTTTTAAAAAATTGAATAACATGTTTACAATCTAGAAATAAGAAGTTATATATAATTTAATATAAATAAACATTTGATCCAACATCCATGATTTAAACTATCATATAATAAACAACCATAAACAATAATTCACATACCATATAGGCTCTAACCTATTGGAAAATATTTACTACACACTCAAAAGCATAATAACTAATAAGGTTGGATCCAATTAACATCAAGGACTTACATAGACCATCATCATATAATAGGTTACCATATATTGGGGTTACACATACAAAGGATAAATGTGTCTCTATCTCGGCGTACCTAGGGTTCCCACTATGCAATGTTTTCCAATTTTTATTTCAAAAACTATGTTCAAATTTTTTATAAAACCCTTTCAAATCAAAGAAAATCTTCTTCGGAGTTTGAAAATCCATATTCCATTTTTAAATAAAGTAAATTATATATTCAATGTAAGAATCCTTTTGAAATTTGAACCCATGAACTTTTCAATTTCAACACATGTAATCATATTTCTAATCTCAATAAATCAGTATGAACAACCACTAATTCAATAAAATACAACAATTTAATAGATCCACCAACCTCAAGTGCATATAAAACCAAACCACCTCTAGAAATTAGGATTGTAAACCACAATATGTACCTTCAAAATAAAATTCATTAAAAAATACTAAAAATGGATTGATAGATTACAAAATCCAATTTCCAATTATGAAAAAAAATTGTGCCACAACTATAAATGAGATAGAAACCGAGAGGAAATATTACCCATAGAGATGAAATGCCTTACCCTAAAGATCAATCACTGAATGAATCAACCCAAACAAAAGGAAGACACCTAAAAATTACAAGGTTAAGATATTTGGATAAGAGGATAAGGATGAACAATGATATGAGACCTCAAACACCTACATGACACTCTAAAAACTAAAACTCATGGAATTAAATGATGTATAATATTTTTCACATTTTGATTCCATTTTATTATATTTTATGTTGAAAAAAGCATCTCCTTTTTAATTAAAAACCTAATTTCATAATACAAAATGTGTAACCCATACACGAAGTGAAAATTTATACACTATGAATTCAACACACAAGATGATTCTGGTTGGCATTACATGTAGTGAACCCTAGTTACATATCATGTAGAGAACATTAGAAAAGTTGAGTAAAATTATGAAAATATAAAAAATTATATGACTTCACCATTATAAGTATCCTCAGAATTCATGGATAAAAATATTCTACCAACTAAAAAAAATAATCCAAAATACAAAGATCAGAACATACCTGTTTGAAAGGTAATGTGGCATCACAAATTAGAGTGTTTGTTTTTAAATCCTTTTATATGATCATGCTTTGAATATGTAACCAAAACCCTCCTATGATGTTTTGGGTTATCATAATTGAATGAGTGGTGAGATAGGAATGGGTATATTATTTTCCCCATTTATTATTCTCAACTTCTAATTGGGACTTTTACATTATGCATAATGTAAAGGTGAAGTTAAATTAATTGATATATTCCTTGGGAACTTATAAATGAAATTAATAAAGTAATTCTTAGAATGTAAACTAGATTGGATTTCCCCATAGACTATGTTTAATTATTTTCGGCATTCATCCCTGTGAAATTTTATTGTTCCTTGAGAGATAATTTAGTTCCGTATACAAAATTCCATGAATGGGAACATAGGTTAAATTACTTGTATTAAACCTTGAGAGATAACTAGGTAGTATATACAATAAACATGGATGGAATCTGAAGTTATATGACATACTATTATTCCTTTAGCGACACATGGTATCATTAAACGAAATTCATTGTATGGGGTTGTAGTTTAATTAAAATAATGTTACACTATGAGAGATATGTGGGTTACTTTTAGGGAATGCCTTGGGTGGGATTAATGTTTTGATGAAATGATATTAACCCTTGGGAGATACTTGAGTTATTGATATGAAATACCCTGGATGGGATTATAAGATAATTAAATTATATTTATTCTTGAAAATGATATGGATTACCCTAGAGTGATAAATTATTAATGAAATAAATGTTTTAAAACCCTATATGATTACCATTATACATGGAAACCTCGGTTATGTGTCTTACGTCCCAAGATTATTTATATTATTAATGATTTTCATGGGTATTCTTGGTATGTGTATATTATTATCATTACACATAGAACCCCTGATTATGCACCTCATTTCTAGGGCCAATTTTTATAAAAAAATTAGAATGATCAGATAAATATTTACTTTGGAGAAAGAGAGAATAGTCATCCAGGTGTCCCATAAAGAACCTTAGCTCAACTTGGTTATTTATAAATCATTTATTTAATACCTTACTTTTGATATACCTACACACTATAAAAATTTATATTCACATACTAGATTTTCATTAGATGCCATTTGTAGTGTCCTACTGAGTTTTAGTGAAACTCTATATGGGCTTCTATTTGGTACCCATACCAATTTCTTGGTTCTAGGTTTGGACCATGGATTATGCTTCTTACTTGTTACTTCTTATAGACAAGAACATGGAATGGATATGGGGGTCCGATCATATACTCAAGATTCTTATAGGTTATGGGTATTTTTTTATTCATTTATTTTTCTATTTATTCCTATGTTATTTTCAACTTTATTTATATTGTATGGTTTCATTATGATTCAGTAAGTTGTTAAATGATTGATTTTATTAGAAATTTTCAGGATATCAATTATTTTATTGATTCAAAATATTGTTATCTTCCACTAACTTTCAATTAGGTGTGCTTCAGATATGGTTATCACTGATACCAATGGTATAATCTCCCCACTGTACCACCTTTTGACCATTGTTACTAGTTGGAAAATTCTTTCATATGGAGTTGCATTCTTGAGGCCTTATCACCAACTGATATGATTACTATTTATCGAGTTTATGAGGTCAGTACATGATATAGTGTCCTTGGATTAATATGTTAATATCAAATTTTGGTTAAATATTTTCTTGAATAGATAACTAGTTAACCAGGTTGACATGTAGAGGGTTTAAGTTCATATGGTTATAAGAATATAAGGAATGTTTTGAATAATTAATGTTGATATTATTCAATGAAACTATATTATCTTTACCATCATTAAGGTTTGGATTTTTTATATATATTTATTCATTAATAATGGAATTCGATGTTTTCTTAATAAACATGATATAGTTGTTTCCTATGCATCAATAAAGTTAAAGATTCAAGAATGGAGTTATCGTACAAAGTATCTTGAGTTGGAAGTATAATCATTGCACTTAATATATGAAGGAACTAACTATGTGGTAAGTGATGTGGAATATATATGGATCAAAAAAATTTGAAATATATGTTTTCATAGAAGGAGATTAATATTAGGAAAAGGTGATGGTTAAAGCCTCTCAAGAATCATGATTTCTCAATGCATAACCACTATGTCAAGGAAAATAAGGTGGATGAATCGTTAAGTATAAAATATCATTGAGTTTTTATGGAAATGTGTATTTTTAAATATCTATATTCATGATTTTGGTAAATTTTTATTTCTTAATAATTAAGGAATGATAAGAATCACATCTAGTCCAAATGATTTCCAAACTATTTTTATTGAGGAAAATAAAATGTTACCAGGTTGATGATAATAATATTTAAATGAAAAATGAATCTATAAATGATGGAATGTTAGTATGATTCCTCTATGAAGATGGAATTTTGATATTTTCATGAGTATATATGTTCCCTATATGCCTGATCCAAATATAAAATAATTTTATGAAGATCATATCTCAAATTTCTAAATACACCCTAGTAGTATTAAAATTTATTAGGATTTTAGGGAATATTTTTGGTGGAATAATATAAATTATGAAATTGAAAACTATGTATCAAGATTCATATTTTTCAAATAGGTGACATATAATAGAAACATCCTAATGGAGAAATCAAACCACTACCTGTTTATATGTAAAACTGTAATGACATTACTGTAAATTTTTTCACTGTATTTTCAAATGCTCCTTGAAATAATGATTCCTTATGAGTTATTATTAACATATTACCAAATTTGAACATATGATAATTATAATGGAAGATCCAAATCATGGTGACCTTTCATATCTCTCTATTAATGATGTTGTGAAACTTCATGGTTTACATCTTCTGATTTTATTTGATCATAATATGTGAATTACATTGAAATTATTGAAGAGTCTTAAGAAGTCTATTAATACCAAGCTATGTTTGAGAACCATCTATCATTATTAAACTAATGTGTAGTATAAAATTTGTATTAATACATTGAAATATATTTTTATGTCATTATTGATTTACTTTCAAGGTATATGGGATATTTATTTACCTTTAGTGAAATTTTTATATAATAATATTTTCTTTTCAAGAATTTAAGTCGAACTGTGTGAGGAATTGTATAAAAAAGGTTTCATAAAAAAATATAGGTTTTATGTTACTGAAATGGAAGGTCGAATCCCATTATATTTTTTAGGATACAACTATTAAAGTGAAGACTATTCAAAATCATGTTATGTTTGCTCGTACTGGACATAAAAGATATGTCGACAAGTAATGTATGGATTTTCAATTTAAAGTTTTCGATCTTGTTTCCTTGAATATATCTCTATGGAAATGTGATATAAGATTCCTAATGAAAGGGTACCTAATTCCTAGGTACATCAATAATTTTTAAATTTTCTAAATAATACAATTTGTGTCTTACTATTTAGAAATTCCACCTTATAATACCAAAGACTATATTATATCCTGTAAAAACCATATCATGGTCTATCACACTATAAATAGTCTTTATTCAAGGCTGTATTTAAGGGATAAATTTTATAATTTTAAATCTAAAAAACAATAAATATTTTTTATTTATCATATCAAAATTAGCTTATTATGAATTTTGAGTTTTTACTAAAAGGTTGGTTTTCTATCGAAGAGTATTGTTTTTTTGAAACTTATAATTTTTATGAATTTATAATTATATTAGAATGAAATAAAAGTTTAATAAAAAACATAGTAAAAAAATATGAAATTATATTACATAATATTAATTTAAATATATTTTTTAATTTTATGAATCCTGTATCTTTCATTTTTAGAAAAAATTAAAATGTTACTTTAATAAAACATTAATTTCAGTCTTTTACTTCAATCAAATATTTTAAATATAGATTTAGTTTTAGAATTCCATGAAATCCCCATATGGTTTATTTTTTTCAAATACATTAATTTATGTCATTAAAATTAGTATCTAAGATATTTTTATCTTATATGTAAATTTAAATTGTAATATCATTATTTTATAAAACAATTTTTTACACGATTAATATTATTTATTTTAAAATTAAATTTAAACGCCATTAGAAATTTTTTTGATAAAATAATTATAAAAATCGAAATTATGAGTATCAATTTTGGTAATGGTTTGAATATTAATAATTTCAATTAAAATTAATTATTATAGAAGGAATTTATTTAAAAGGGTAAAAGTATATTAGGGTAAAAGATAAAAGTTAAAATAGAAAGCCACAAAATAGTCAATGTTATCTCACAATTAGGTGGTTGAGGTGAATTTCAATAAACCACCATATCACCACATCATTTACAATTTTTTCCATTGATCCTTGAAATATAACCCTAAATTATTTAAAATGTAAGTGACAATCCTAAAATAACCCTTACCTTCATTTATAAATTTTAAACACTCCCATTACTTTCAGACTCCCATATCATTCAAATATTTACTTGAACATTTTCCATTTTTCTTCTCCTCAATACCTCTCCAATGTTTATAAGGTTTTTTAACAAATTTTTAGCATAAATACTTTATTTATAATGATACTTCCTTGTAAAATTATTCTCCCAAACGTAAGTATTATAAACTACTTAGATCTTTCTATTAATTTTATTCATTAAATGTTTTAGATCCATGATAATATATTGATATTAGTATCATTTATATAATATAATTATTTTATATTAATGGTATTATCAGTTTATACTCATAGACTACAACAACCCAATATTTTTATAAAAAAATATAACATTTATTTAGATTTATATTCAATACATAATAATATAATCCATGCTAGAACCATATAGGTTTTGGAGTCTTTGTGGATTAGATATACAATATTTTTACATTATGAATGATGTTCAGTATGTACCATAAAGGTCTTCTAATGTAGGACTATTTATAAGAATATATATAAAAACATTCTTCATATCCTAGGAGGAAACGTATGAAATGTGAGAGATCAGATGATCCATGAGGGTAAAAAAGGGTGATATCAATGATTACATGAGTATACCATTAGAAAAGGGGTATAAGAACATGAACATAACATTTGAAAATTATACCCTATATATCCAAGATCATAATCTTGATTCATGGAATTAATCTTGGATGTTCATAAGATATGAATCATAAAAAATTAAAGAAAATAATCCATGGGAGTATGACAAAGAATTGTTTAATGCACATAAGAATAAAAAATAAATTCATTATTCGTAAAGGCTCATTCCCATGACTGTCATTGTGGTGTAGGTTCACTCCCCAACCATCATAGCAGTCATTTTTCACTCCCAATACCATCATAATGGAAAAATTCCATTACTGAACCAGGTTCACTAATCATTCTAGTTCTATCTATCTCATGATATATAAATCATTACCCAATGTATTGGAGGGATATATAGGTCCCACACATTACATAATAAAAATCATACATATTTATTCCCCAATAAAATAAATAATTCATCAAATAATAATCTAGGAATGAAATTGGTTTCATAAATAGTTCATCATAGCATAACCCATGGAAAATGAATAGGTTTTATAAATATCATGCCATCAAAAACATAAGCCAACCAGAAAAAATGTATGAATTTTATATTGGGATAATATTCCATTTAATGAATAACTAATGTCAAATAATGTTATATTACATGAAATATTAATTTTTTAGATCACTTGAAATAATTTTTGAAGAAATTATGTTTTCCATTTTGAAATAATTTATTGTTTTAAAACATATGAAATTTTAATAGAAAACATTTTCTTTGAAATAAACCTTGTAAGTTAGTAAATGAAGCTTTAAAACATTAATTTATCTTCATGGAAGTAAAATCCACTCAATCCATATAAGTTAAAGAAAAATGATTTTTGTGATTTTTTCAGAAAAAACACAAATAACCCTGTTAAGAAAACCACAAAAAGATTCCTTTAAAACCATTTTGTAATAAGTAAAACATTATTAAAAATTATTATAAAAAATTTTATAATGATATTAAAAAAAAAATTGATATATTTTTTAGAAAACATGGACATGGAATATAAATATTTTGTAATGGAGGCTTAAACATAAGAAATACTGAATAATGATGAGATTGTGAAATAAACTCTTACCGCAAGTCTCCCATTTTCATGGTTATGTTGAAAAAGATGGTATAATTTGTATGGATTTATAATATAATAATTAAATAAACATATATCTATAATAACATGAATGATTTATTTATAACATATTATTACCTGTTTATTAATAATTTGTTATGAAAATCACTATTCTGGGTGATAACTACTTTATTTTCCAAGCATGTTTCGGTTCTATAGTCCCAATCCTTATAAAATGATAATATTATAAGTATATATATAATTTTATTAATAATATAAAAATAAATTACATTCATTATGAAAATATAAATAATCATTGATAAAAATTAGAGATATAAAAATGAATTACTATGTTCAAGGATATGGTAGGTCGTATGTACGCATGAACACTGTTTCACTTTTTCATCTGATGGAATGAAATAATACTAAATAATAATAAACCTTTCCAAAATAATTATTATTTTATATATATATCAATTATATTTATAAAATATATCCTTATTACAATCTATTTAAAATATAAATGAAAAATGATTCATATCACATCGTGGAGATTGTAGTTCATACGTAAGCACAAGTGATGTTATCATCTCCAAAAGATTGGATGATAAGATAGTGGAGAGGATATAATAATTAAATAATTATTATTATTATATAATGAATTTATTTATAATCATTAATCCCACCATAATACCCATCCATAAAATATGGTTATGAAAAATTAATTGTATTTCTATGCAGGGATGGCAAGACGTATGTATGAACAAGCGAGAATTTCACTACATATTTGATGGGAAAGATGGTGTATACTGGTGTCTTAACAATAATAATAACATTTATGAATATTTAATTTACTTAATTCATAATTTTATTTTTAATATCAAATATTTAAATTAGTTAAATAGGAATAGAAAAAGAATGTGATCGGTTAGAGGGATTACCTCTTCTTCAAAATGACTCCTTAAAGTCTCCCCTAAAGGGATTCTGGGTTTGTCTTTTAAGAATAAATGTACCTATATGATATTTATAGGGAATTTTAGAATATAATTTTTAACATTATTTATGATATATAATGATTTATGTGGTGTAATGATGTGATGGATGAGGTGTACATTTATAATTAAAGGGAGGGTCACTTTTGTAATTTCTCAAAAGTATAAACAATAAGAAATTAAATATCAATCCAAATACCTATAAATTTAAAATAATTATAATATATTGTGTTATAGGGTTGTAATAATAAAAACCAATATATTTTATACAAGTTTTTGGGTAATTTCAAACATTATAATTTTCATTAACCCTTACATATCCTATTTTAATTTTAACAGCAGTAACAAATTATTTAATATTAAAATATGCATATTTTACTCATAAGGTGTCAGTTGAACCATAAATGGCCAATTCATGATATCTTCAACCATAAATTATCCCATTATTTTATATTTATTTTTTTAATTATTATTAAATAATTTAATAAAATATTATTTTCATAAAATATCATTAGTGTAAATTTTGATACAATTCATTTTTTTAAATTTAATAACATCAATAAAAAATTATTTTAAAACACCCCCAATATGTCATGTAAATTTATAAATTTTTTAAATAACCTTAAATATCTCAATATATAATACTTTTAATATTAATAATATCACTAATTTGATTTGTCCATTACTTAAATAGTTACTGCATTAATGTTGTGTAATAACATAATGAAATTATTTAATTTCCAAAAAATTACCATATTTAATATAATTTTATTATAAAAAATAATATTACTATTCTTTCATAACTAGTTTTTTTCTTAAGTGAACACATTAACTATATTTAAAACTAAGAGAGCCGTATTTTTCACATTATTTGGTTTAAATAATATATAAGTCATTTTCATGGAAATGTGTAAACTAAAAAACTCATTTTTGAATCTTAAGTGTTATGGGATGAATTTATTTCTTCTGATATCAATTAGGATGAATAATTATAGCCTTATCACTTATTTTTCGTCTATATTAAACGTATTTAACCTTTACTGAGGTGATAAATTTATAAATGGTGACTATTTATATTGACTAAAAATAAGAAAGGAATAATTACCAAATTTAAAACTTCTGATTATAAATATTTAATTTATTTTATCTAATTAGTTATATATAAATGGAAGAAATTAATTATAATTTATGTGGACAAAATGTAATAAAAACTTCTTTTTAGGATAATACATTTTAATTTATAATATTGGATTTATTCTTATCCAATGATTAGAAAAATATTTTTTGAATATATAAAATAGTTTATCAAGTAAATAATATATAATTTTCATTAAAATCAATTAATAATAGGGATTATTTTAATATATTTATATAAATTTAATTGTACACATAAAAAAAAATTCATAAAACATCGGTCTTATCTTAAAATATTTTTTTGTTTTTATTTAAAAAAATATTTTAACTTATGAATTAAGTTCATAAATATATTGTCCAAATAATTTTCTAAATTTAGTTATTACTATTCAAAACCACTAATCTAATTTCTATCCTATAATAGACACATAATATTTTAATAATTTTATGTGATTTTTTTAAACTATTTTTTCATGAAATTCATGATATAGATGAAATCAAATTATTTTAAAACAAATATTTCATAAAAATCATGGGGTGATAAATTTAACCCCCTTAAAAATGAATTTCACCCTCAAAATTTGTCACTCTGATACAAAATATTAGGAAACCTCTACCTCCTTACATCCTCAATTTCCCTTGTAGATTCGTCAAATTGGTGGTTTCAATAAAAAAAATAACTAGGAGAGTTGTCTTGTTTTGTAAACAATTATATCTACGATTAATAATTTCTAAAATTTGTTCTTTATAAGAAATGTATATCTATAATGGTATAACCATTTATTTTATTAAATGTGAATTATTAGGTACGTACTTCATTATGACAGATACATGGAATACATTCTGAACTTATAAGATATTTGGTGGAAGCGTCAATCAAGATGTTATCATCCTAATACAATCAAGAATTTTAAAAGATTTGATATACCTAGGTCTAAGATTTCCATTCTTTCAAAATGTCATAACTTTATTCCAAAGAGATATTTTTAGTTGTAGCTTATCATCCACTTTATATTCTAGATATTTTTGGCAATAGTCAATACAACTTTTTTTCTACTCTAAGTTACTCTTATGTTCCACTGAATGTATATAACATTATCTTCCGCATCCTTTTCTAGGTCAATAACAAATATATTTATTTCTATAACTTCATTCCAACATGTTTTAGTTATGTAATTCTTACCATTGGGGGCTTCATAAGGATCTATCTGAATGCTAGTGTTAAATATATTATTGTAAGAAAATTATGCCAAAGGATGTTGTTGTTCCCAACCACCTTTGAAATCCCTAGAGAAAGCTCTCAACATGAACTATAGAGTATAAATGGTCCTCTATAACTAACTATATGTATTAGGATGAAAATCAGTGATAAAATCAAACTTTGCATCCATAGCCTATAGAAGACTTGTCTATAACTTCTAGGGAAACCTCAGGTCTCAATCAAATAAAATATAAAATTGTACTCTTTGAAATATTACCACTTAATTATTATATATTCTAGAAAACTGATTGAGAGGTAAATCTTCTCTAATAGAAATATTTTATGTCGACATCATATGTCAATCGACTATAACCCATATAGAATTATGACCATCAGATGTTTTGGTGCATATTATAAAAAATTATATGGAGATGTTTTCCCATCTACATTAAGGTATTGTTAATGGTTGTAACATCCCATTAGACTTCTCTCTCTAATCCTTAACATGTTGACAAACCAAGAACTAAGAAAATACTCTCCAATATCATTATTCATACCATCCCTATAGTAGTACTAATTTACTTTTTTATACATCTTTGTATTCCCAGTATGAATATACATTGATGAACTATGAGGTTAATCAAACATCTCCTTTTTCTAATCTGGTATAAGTTGGACACATACACGATTCTTAAACCTTATCATTCCATAACATTCAAGGTTTAACTCAAGCACATTTCTCACCTTATATTGTAGATCAAAATTATCCTTCTTCTCATAGTTAATATTCAATGGATAGATAATTTAATATTCATTTAATCCATATATGATTTATCCTCTTCCTTTAAGATTTCCAGGTCTATCCTTTTAAAATAAAAAAATAATGGATATTTTGTTATCCTCATCATAGATAAGATAACATCATAAATTCAACTAAAATCTTATTCCACCTTGATCACTTTCACAGGGGGGTAATAGAATGAGAATTCATAATCATTAATTAGCATCAACCATATTATTTGGTACAGTGTCAACTCTTTCTAGTGATTATATACATTAAACATTTTTTTATTAATATATATATCTCATAATTCACAATATAGATAATGCCTATGTATCTTTAATGAAAAAATTACATCAAGTAACTGGAAAGCATGAATTTTAAAAAAATTCTTGTGAACCTTAAATAAGCATGTGGCATAAGCTATCACTATATCATTTTTCATGATAACACATCCTAGTACCTTATCGGATGTATCAACATAAATCAGAAAACATTATCCACTACATGGTAGTGTGATCACAGATGCACATACCAACCTTATTTTTATATCCTTGGATTATCTTCACATTCCATTATCCATATGAACATAACTCCTTTCTGAGTTAACATTTTATGTGGAATAGATAATCATGATAAATATTTTCAAAAAATATCAATAATGTTCATCAAACCCAAGAATACTATGGATTTAAATTACCATGGTTGGTCTATTCCATTTCTCAAAAGCTTCTATCTTTGAATAATCTACTGATATACCCTCACTTGAGACTACATAACCCAGAAATGAAACTTTCTAAAGGAAAAAAATTAAAAATATTAAATTTATCATAATGATTCTCTTTCCTTAGGGAGTTTAAAACAATTATCAAGTTATCTTCATGATCTTACTTCCCAATTGAATATACAAGAATAAATTTTATAAAGATAACTAAAAAATTATCAAGATACTCTCTAAAGACTCTATTCTCTAAGTCCAAGAATATAACAAGGGAATTAGTAATACCCGAATGGATTAATATAAATATATAGCTTTCATAACTTGTTTAAAATTATATCTTGGGTATATTATCATTATCAAACCTCAATTAATGATATTTAGAATGAAGGTTAAACATGGAAATTTATTGATCGCCGCATAGTTGATCTAACAATTCATCAATATAGGGAAGATGATACTGTTTCCTGATAGTGATATTATATTGTTCTAAATAATTATTAAAGTGTTGTATTGATCAATCATTATTACTAGTAAATAGAATAGGCATACTACAAGGTTTGACACTAAGGAATATGAATCCATTATCATTATTCTCCTAGATTTCCTTCATCAATTATTAAAACTCTCTTGGGGCCATTATATAAGGAGTCTTCAAAAAAATACATAGCACCATGTATGAGTAATATTGAATAATAAACTTCATGATATGATGTAAGTCCTTGAAATTTTTTGGTAAATACATAAAAAAACTCTTATAAAATAGGTTTATCATTAATTTTGAGTTTCTCCCCAACCATATGAGATAGATAACCTTCATGTATAGCAATTAAGATGAAAAAGATGGAAGAAACTTGTATTTTATATTCATATTATTACTTGAATCCATAAATGAGTATAGGTTAATTTGGAATATGAAATGTGACTTACCTTACTCAAAAATTAACATGTTCCCCATACATAGAAATACAATACATGCTAGGAATCACATTAAATTCAACTAAAGGGATAATATTAATATTTTTAGGAAATACTTTCCAAAAAAATCAATTAGAGAAGAAATATAATCTCAATATGTGACTATTGTGCAATTAGTATTTTTCAGAGATAACTCAACACCTATTTATTAAGATGATATAGTGATACACTTATAAAATTCTTTAAAATTAAAATATTTTGGTGGATATAATGTAAAATAAGATATTAGTTATTTTATAGTGGATGATAATTGTACCTTTCACCACTTCTTTTTTGTAACCCACTTATGTAGTTATGATCACATGTTATTTCCCTTAATATTTCATCTTAAATTGTTTTTGACATTATTTATAAAAAAACCGTCATATTCGTGATCAGGTTGTCATAATTCCTATAATTCTTTAATTTGATGCAATGGATCATGGGTGGTGTAGTAATTTGATATTTTTTTATTCAATCATTAGATAACTTATTTACACCTCTTAGGTATTCATTTACACAAAGACCTTATTTTCATACATGAATTATTTACTAGTATCCATAAGAAAATTTCTCCTATGTTTACTTCCACTCATTGAGCATAAAATAAACCTTTCCTTATTTTGTACACGGTTTTTAGAACTAAATTTAAATTTAGTTTTTCTTTTCTTATCAAGACCCTAATATTGATGTTCAAATCTAATATCAATCTCTATCATGAAAGTACATCAAAAAAAATCTTAATAGGTACATATAAATATTATAGATAATGTTATTCAGATACATTCTTTTAATCCACGACATAATTGACCAGTTTGACTTTTAGGGTTGATAATTAAACTAGAGGAATACCGCTCAATACTTGTAAAATATTATTCATATGTATTGATGGATTCGTCATTCTTTTTCTTAATCTCAATAAATTACTTCTCTATAATTGTACGTAGAATACAAGGTAAATTAATTGTTGAAGAATATCTACTTCAACTAATCCAATTACATTGATTCAATTTCTTCATCTTAACTCATATACTTGATAAGATGACACCATTTATCTTCTTCTCATTCCAGATGATAAATAGATATGAAAACTATTTTATGTCCTAATCATTGATGAACAAAAAATATTTTCTCAATAGTGTTGATTTATCCCTCACCAACTAGTGTTTTATAATATACACTAAAACATTATGGATGTTTCCTCATGAGTTATTTAATAGTATTTTTTTCCCTCAATTGATTATATAGAAACTCTCCATGATTCATATCCTCATAATCTTACATGAACATAACAGTAATAAAATGAGTTCCATCTCCCATAAAATTTGGTTTCGTAGGTGGAAAATCCTTTCATTATCAATCACATTCAATATTAACATGATTCCTTTAGGTTATATCCATTGACTGAAACCAAAGATCATAGTGTGAGAAATAATAATCATATTGAAATCCCACATAACTATGAAAAAATCTATTATATGACATCTAAATCATGACATATTCTCTTGTGAAACCTTTAATTTAACCTAGGTCATTCATGATTCTTACAAAAAACATTAGGATTTTTTCATATACATAGACCTATCCCTAGAGTTACCATAAAGGGATTCTAACCAAAATTTCAAAAGATTTACTAAACCCTACACTGATACCATCTATAATGTCCCATGTTTTTTATAAAAATATATATTTATTTATATATATTTTCAATACATAAAAATATATTTCAATCCAGAACTATAATGGTTTAGATTATTTGGATATTAGTTATATAATATTATTATTTTATGAATATTCTTCAATATTTACCATAATTATCTTCCCACATAGTACTCTTCATTATAATACCAACTAAAAATTTCTTCACATCATTAGGAGAGGAAACATAAGAAAAGGGTGAGATCAAAAGCTCGGTAAGGGTAAAAAATGGAGATATCAATGATTACATAATCATAACATGATCATAAGGGTTTATGAATATAAACATAACATTTAAAAATTATAAATTTTATATCAAAGATCATAATATTGAGTCATGGAATAAATTGCAGAAATTCATAAGTCGTGGATCATAAAATTATCAATGAACATAATCTATGAGGTCATGACAAAGAATTTTGGAATAAACATAAGCATAGAAAATATTTTCATTGGTATTAAATGGTCTTTTACAATAATATAATAGAGGTATGAGTTCACTCTTTAACCAACATAGTATTCATGGTTTACTCATAAGTCCATCATAGCAGACAAAGTCTTTTACTAAAACAGGTTAAATCCCCAGAATATTATTATCTATCACATGGATATAAATCATCACCAAATTAATTGAAGGGATAAATAGGTCCGACACATCAAATAATGAAATATATAGATATTTTTTCCACTAAATAATAAATCATTAATTATATCAAAACCCATGAAAATAAATGGGGTTCATAAACATTTCAACATATCATAACTCATGGAAGAGGAACATGTTTCATAAATTTCATGGCATAATAATAATTAAAAATGTAGATAAAGAGTAAGGATATTATACTTTGATAATATTCCCATTAATGAATAAATAACATTAAAAAAATTATATTATATTTCATATTATTTGATAGATAAATTTAAATAATTCATGAAGAAAATATCCTTTCTATTTTAAAATCATTTTTTTAATTCATGAAATTATAAAAGAAAAAATCCATAAAAATAACCCTTTATTATTATAAATAAATCATAAAAACGTTAATTCATTAGGATAGTGGGAAAATTTTCTCATGTCATATATGTTAAAAAAACACAATTTTGATATTTTTTGGAAAGGATATAAAGAACATTGTTTAGAAAATGATAAAAAGATTCGATTAAAACCATTTTTAAAAAACTCAAACATGGTTAAAAATGATTTTAAAAATTATATGATAATTTTAAAAAGATTATTGAAATAATTTTCATAAAACATGGATATTTAATAGAAATATTCCCTAGTGGGTACATAAACATAAGCATTCCCAAAAAATAGTGAGATTGTGAAATAAATACTTACCTCAATTCATCCCTTTCATTATTTATGGTCAAACCTAATATATAATTAATATGAATTTATTATACAATTATTAAATTAAAATATAAATATATTAATATTTAGGATTTATATATAAAAAATTATCACCTATTTATTAATAATTTTTTATTAAAATCATTGTTCTGGGTAATAACTGTTTTATTTTCTAAGCATGTGTTGGTTCATTAGTCTTAGTCTTTATACTTTTGTCATGGTCTCATAATTTTGAAAATTTTAATAATGATAAAAAAATAATATATATTCATTATTTAAATATTTTTAATAATTTATAAAATGTATATATAGAAAAAATAATTACACCTTTCAAGGAGACGGTAAGCTATATGTATGTAAGGACAATGTTTCCATTTTCCATCAGATGGAATAAAAGAAATTTAAATAATAATACACCTTTATAGAATAATTACTAGGTTATATATATCATTTAAATTCATAAAATTCATCCTTATTACCATACATGTAAAATATAAATTGAAAATGAATCTAATCACATCGTGGATATGGTACTCCATACATACACAGAAGCAGTGTTATTGTTTCCAAAGCATTGTTTTATAAGAAGATATATAAGATATTATCATTCCAAAAGTATAATTATATCATAAATTTCATATATAATCAATAATCCCATCATAATAACCATCCATAAAATATAGTGATGGAAGATAAATTATATCGTTGCATGGAGACGGTAATTTGTACGCAAAGATGAGTGATACGTTCACATATTTTTAATGGGAATGAGGGTGCGTAATGGTGTATTCATAATCATAATAAAATTTCAGAATATTTTGGATATATAATTTATTTTTTATGATTAATATATTAGATTATAGAAGTTAAATAAGAGTATAAAATAAAAGTGATCATTTGGAGTGATTACCACTTCTTCGAAACCACTCGTTTAAATATCCTAAAATGGGATCTTATGTTGGTATTTTGGGAATAAAATCACATAAAGAATATAGATATGGAAGGGTAAAAGATAATTTGGAAGATTATGGTGGAGCTATAAGCCTCAATGTGGTGTAATAAAGTGATATAAGAGGCGTCAATTTATAATTTAAGTGAGGGGAAATTTTAGAATTTCACAAAACATTAATTTATATTAAATTCATTCTCAATAAAAAATACCTAAAAATGTAAAGGGATTAGAAAAAAAATTATATTATTACAATCCCATCAAAAATATATATTTTAGACATGTTTTGGTATACTTTTAAACCTTATCATTTTCATTAAACCTTTTTTAAACTATATTAATTTTAAATATGATAACTAATCATTCAGTAATAAAATGTTGTAATTTTTAGTTTTATGGATTATATTAGACCATAAATGAGAAAATTATGATATTTTAGACAATAAATTATCAAATTTTTCTTTATATAGTATTTTCTTTTATTTTTAAATAATTTAACAAAATATTATTTTCATAAAATATCATTAGTGTCGGTTTAGACACTATTCATTACTTTGACTCTAATAACACCAATAAAACACTTATAATTGGAAACAGTTATTTTAGAACATCCTCACTATGTCATAATAATCAATAAAATTTTTCAATGACCTTAATTATATTAAATTATAGTAATTTTAATATTTTTAATATCTTTTATTTGATTTTTCCTTTAATTAAATAATTACTACATCAAAGTTGTGTAAACATTTAAGGTAATTATTTAACTCAAAAAAATAATAAATAAATTACTGTCATAAATATAATTTCATTACATAGAAAATTATTATTAATATTCATTCATAACTAATTTTTCCTCTATTTAAACACATTAATGATATTTAAAATTAAGCGAGTGATATTTAGTCACTACCTTTAATTAAAATAATACAAAATTCATTTTCATGGACAATTATCTTTAAATAACATAATTTATAACATTAAGTTTAAAGGGTACAATTTTATTCATCCAATAAGAATTATGATGAAAATTATAGCTATTTACTTATTTTTAACTCAGATTAACCTAATTTATCCTTGGCTGAGGTGGTAAAGTTTACCACGGTTACTATAAATATGGACAAAAAAGGAAATTAATCACCAAATTTTATGATTCCTATTATAAATATGAAACTAATTTCATCAAATTAAATACCTATAAATTGAGGAAATTAATTTTAATGTAAGTGTGAAAAATGTGAAAAAATTTTCTTTTTAGGAAAAATATATTTTTAAGAATAAAACTGGATTTATTCTTATCTTATAATTAAAACAATATTTTTTGGATGTATAAAACATTTTACCATGTAAAATATATATAAATGTATTTAAAATAATTCACCAATAGTAATTAATTTAATATTTCATTATAAAATTCCTTGTATATATATATTATGGATTTTGGAAAAACATCACTTTTATCTTAAAATGATGTTTCTATTTTTAATTATAATAATTTAATAACTAATTAATTTATTTTAGAAATGTATTGACCATATATTTCTCAAAATTTAGTTATTATTATTCATACACTCCAATCCAATGGCTATGGAATTAATAATATGATCTACAAGTGATCATCGTTAATTTAATCTTTTAAAATATGTGTACTAATATGATATTTATTAGTTCAAATTGTGTAATTTTTTGATATAAATTAATTATTATTCTACATCATTATAGTTATAATTTATAATAAAAACTCAAAAAATCATTATGCTATGGTATAATGACATTATAATAAAACCATCCCATAATCCTTTGTTAAATCATGGAATGTTTATGTTTGGGTCGTTTTAACAACTTAATTGAACAATTTTATGAATTCATATAATGAATGACTATTGGAAAATAATTATAGGTATAATTTGATATAAATGTGTAAATATTAATTTTTTTCCACTATAGAGATTTTATAACAACATTTAATTCATTAATTAGGAAAACGTATTTTGATACCAAGAATCATTGAAACACACTTTTTATTTATTTCATCTTCAAGGTAGATAATTAAAAAACCAATTAAATGAGTTTTAAAAATCATTAATAATTTTAAATAATCCCTAATAGTAACAATAATCTTGTTTTAATTATGTATTTTGAATAAAGAATGTACAGATACAACACTATTATGAATGTTGTGTGAACGATCAAAACTATAAACACCCAATGTGTAAAATTGGTAGAATTCATATAGAGAATAATTTTTTTTAATAATATAAATGAAAATAGAAATTTTTAAGGTTCTAAATTTTATTATTGTGATGGATAAGTTTTATATATAAAAGGTTAAAGTCTGTTTGTGGAATTTAGGAAAATAGGTATAGGTTTTCCATATCTTATTTCTCTATTTGACACATGTTTGGTATTCTGCACCTAGTTTCCTTTTTTATTTCTATATACTACCAATTTAAGAGGTTATATTATGAAAATATTTTATTAATTTAATTTAAATATCAATTTTAATACTTATCTTTCAAGGTGTTTTGATTGAATTTCTACCCAATCCATTTATGGGGTTTTAAATCGCAATTCTCTTTCTTCGGGACTCATGTTATATTCAAAACTAATATTATTTTGTATGGTGTATAAATTTCAGTGTTAAACATTATTACATATTACACATGAAATTTAATGGATTATAAGTCTATATTTTTATCCCTCTCTCATATTCTTTGATCCTAGAGTTATGAAAACCATTGTAAAATTTAATCATTTATAGGTGAAATTCATATAAGTTAGGGTAATGTAAAATTATGTGTAGTTTCATTGAAAATATACACTTTTGTGGATATTGGAAAGTGGTTGTGTTTATGTCATAGATGAACCTATAGGTAATCACCCTAAAAAGGAATGGTTGTGAATTGAATCAATAATCACTCTAATGCACAATGAGTGGGTCTAAGTCTACACACCTATCTAGACACTCCCTAAGGATATGATTTGGAAAATTTACATTATCTTTATGAACCATGACTTGGGAAATTTTGTTCCATTTCCCTGGTATCCTAAAAATGAGATCTATTTAATCTAATCACTATATTCCATAGATATCCTGAAATATTTTAAGTACCCTCTCTAATATTTCAATGGTAATGGAACATCATGTTACATTGACGATTCCCCATGGATTATAAGTTGATTAAGGGATGTAATTCTAGACACGCATATTATTTTATTGAATGTGGAAATATTTTATTTTCATATTTTTTATCATATAGTTACTAAAGAATTATTCTATAAGAGGATCATTGGGGAATAGTATGAGTGGTCTTGATGAGTCATATAGTAAAAGTATTAGAATTAATTAGATGTTGTCTAAGGCCTAAAATTTCACAACCCTTCGATGAATTAATAGGTATCATGATACAAAACAGGTTATGATTTGATATATACCTCTCCCCATTAACAGTGTAGTGTCTTGGAAAAAGACCTTAACATCATGTTTATAATTTCCAAGGTTATGAATTCCATCAGTATGAGATAAAGTATTATTTTTATCAATATTTTCATTTATTTTCATGGATATAAAATCCCCTCAGTTTTAGTTGAATATGGATTCATGTTCATTTATTCATTCCATATCTCTTATTTTATGTTTTTGTTATAAAAATATCCACTGAATGATACTCACTACTGATTATCTCAACTCACCCTAATTTTTTTCCTTTCCCTAAGAAACCTAGAGGTGTAATTTGTGTAATTTTTTGGGATATTATGGGATGGATGATAATGATCTCAAAATATGATTATGATATATATGTTTTGAAATGTATTATATATATGTATCGGGTATTCAATGACTATTTAACTATTGGGTACTTCTGTAACTCTTGTATTTCTTACCAATGGTGAAATATAACTACAAACATTAGGTTTTTAGAGTCTATCATGGTATAGTTTGTATAAATGGATATAATAACATCATTTGGTATGAAAATTAGATTAACTTTGAAATATAGGATCGATAAAATGAAAAACCATCATGATTTATAGATAACGCTCTATAAAACATAATATTAATTGTATTTTTCAATTCAATATCATGAACTAATTAGGTGTGTTAAATTGTAGAAATATGTTGACTAATGTGAAGAATGAGAACTTTATTAACAGTCGTAGTCAATTCAAGTTTACACCCCCCCCCCAACAAGTTAATGAAGCTATATTTGGGGAAAATAAGAGCATAACCATGTAATGGTAGTTGACCTATTTTATGAGAAATAATATCACTCACATAGAAATACCTAATGATCCACAACATGGTTTAAATATATTGAATTGTTTAATGAAAAACACCCTTTGACATTTAGTGGAACTACTAATATATTCAGAGCTGAACAATAGATCATGTCCTAAAAGAAGAAAAATGTATAATGGTGTTATGTCATCTGATGGGATATATGGACCAGTGGTGGATGCTAAATCAAAACATTGAAAATTATGATGAGGTCAAGTTCATGGAATAAGAAAATTTTAATTATTATTCTTTGAAAAAAAATCTTGGGAGGAGAGTGAGGAAATAAAAAGGATATTCCTCAATATTATGTTAACGGAGGAGGAAATTATTACGGAATGTGATACTTACTTTAAAAGGTGTTATAATAGTATTGTAGACTATGTATGTATATTGTAAGGAGTGATTGATAATTTCTTTGATGGGTTAAATATGATACTTCGATGGGTGCTTGTCTCGCATACTATTTATTCATATATAGTCCCAAGAACAATTATGATAGAAAAGGAGTTCTCCAAGACCTATGTATTCAAGGTATATTAGGGAAATAATAGGTTTAATGATCATCATAGGAAGGAAAATGTATCAAAGAGAAATAAATGATCATATTTCCCACATTTTACAACTGTGAGAAGAAGAACTATATGGATTTTAGTAAGGGAAGAAGAATTTCTTGGAATTTTAAACAAAAACATCCATCAAGCTAGTGAATGGAGGTGAAAAATATAAGTTTTTAAGGTTAAAAGTTTTAATTGTATGGAAAAAAGAAATTATTAAAACTAATTCACCAAATTTCAAGGGGATTTTCCTTTACAATTCCAAGGGAGTAAGGCTAATCTTATGTGATTATTATAGTTGAATTCTTAATTTATAATGATATGGTGGAAGGTAAATTGACTATTTCCAAAATTTTAGCTCATTTTTATTTGATTCTAGATCATAACACTATTTTACTATATCCATGTTTGAAAAAATATATAATTACATAAAACATTATTAAGGGAGTTATTAATTAATAAACTAAGTGGGAATATTATGGAATCACATATGTGTTATGCAGTAAAAATTATGATTCATGAGCATACACTATTTAAAGACATGGTTTTTATGACTATGGTTCACTTATATTTGATCTGTGGTATTGATTAGCACTAAATGTATAATGAAAAAACATATTTCCCAGAGAAGGGTGTAATAATTCAAGTAGGTGAGGTGGAATCTCTTCTCTTTATAGGGGAAACATAATCTATTAAATCAGGTATGTATCCTCCACCAATAGCTCTATCTAATGAATTTTTTGGAAGATTGTAAGATAAATAAAATTTAATTTATGAGGATGGTTTCCTAAAAATAATAGATGTACCAATTGAACGAAATTTCATTTATTTTTTCTAAGATAATTACATGGTCATCCAACAGAGTGTGATGTTGAGTTCTCCATTTATATTGTTATAAATGAAATAAATACATATAAAACACCATATGGAATTTAACCAGTGGAGTTTGTGGATTGAAAGAATCATGTACTAAATTTTAATGGAGAGGGATTTGTATTCCCTATCATTTCACCTTGGGAAGACCTTATTTTGATCTTGAAAAATATAGATGGTTCTTTGAGACTGTTCCCAAATAATAGTGAGATCAATTCCATTACTATAAATAATATGTATCTTATACCATCCATTGATAAATAATTTTCTTAACTCCATAAAGACTAATAATTTATCAAGATCCATATTCACTCTGGTTACATTAGAAAAGGGTGAAGAAGGATTATATACTAAATATGGCATTTCAAACAAGGTGTGTACATCTTGAGTGTATGATAATTCATTTTGGATTAACTAATACACCTTAATCCTTTGTGGATATGATGAATAGAGTGTTACAAGAGTATCTTGAAAAAAAATTGTTGGTATTAATTGGTTATTTATTAATATATACTAATATTTATTAAATTCATTAGAGGAAAAGATATATAATTTTAGAGACCCTAAGAAAATATAATTCTATGAGAAATATACTATATAGGAATTTTGGCTAAATTAAATTCATTTATTGTCAAAATTTTCTCCAATGTATGGGTTATATATCAACCCATTAAAAACGTAGTAAAATATTGGCCTAAAATAATGAAAATAACTGAGATCTGATATTTTCTAGGCTTAGAATGTTATTATCGATGGTTTATTCATGATTTTTCTAGGTTGGTTGACCCATTAATCAAGTTACCAATTAAAGGGGTTAAATTCACATTTTCAATTGTGCGAGAAAAAAAAATAAGAGAAAATTAGGTCACTCATTAATGGACTAAAATTAACTCTACCATCATGCAATGAATTAGTTGAAATATATAGTTATGAATCAAATAGGGGACTTGGTTGTGTCCTTATTAATAATGATAGGGTGACTTTCTATGAATTAAGACAATTAAAAATCCATGAATTGAACTATCCAACTCATAACTAAGAGTTGGTAGACATAATCTTTTTCTTTAAATATGGAGACACTACATCTATAGATAAATATTTGATATATATATATATATATACCACATGAGTTCAGTGTATATCTTCTTTCATAAGGATCTCAACATAATTCAAAAAATATGGTTGGAAATTATCATTTACTATGATTGATCGATACACTGACACCATGGAAAGGGATAAAGGTAGCTGATATATTGATTAGGTGGTACCATGGAGTTATAACCATGATGAGGATTAAAAAAATATTACATGTAGAGATCTGGTAAAGTTAAATATAGTGATTTTCTGGAAAGAAAAAAAATCATTTGATATCACTAGAAAATACAAAGAAGTTCCTTTAGAATGATGAGGACCTAAAAATGAATATTAATGCACTAACTGGTGGGATGTTTATAGAGTTTATCTATATAGATAGAGTGTTTATTTTTTTTAAAGATATTATCTGATCCATTCATACTGAAGTTGAAGTGGGAACTCCAAGATGAGTCACAGAACTCAAATTTCTTCATACACCCTAATAGAACAAAGGGTATAGGGTTTAAGAGAACATTTCTAGTGGGATGGTATGAAGTCTAAAATTGTATACTACGTGTCCATATTATTAGTATGATAGAAGGTGAAGACAGAAATACGACATCCTAAGGAAGACATGAAACCTTTTCCTATATCTATATGGAATTTGGAAAATGATATAATGCACTTTGGCACATGACTCCCAAATACACAAAGTTAGGAAAATACTATATAGGTTATTATTGAATATATTAATAAGTACTACAATTTCATAGAGATAAGAGAAGATATACCCCTTGAGTTACTTTCACAACTTTATATCATAGAAATCATTAGGATTATTATAGCACCACTATTGATTATATCTGCTCATGACCATCAGTTCAAATTTAAATTCTAGAAGAGTCTTTAAAGGTATATCAACATAGAGATAAATTCATTCACCAAAATTCATCCATTGAATGATTTTAATTCTAAAATGAATATTCATATTGTTGAAGAGATTCTATGATCATGATCTATTGACTTCCACGGTATGTGTGATCAGTATCTACCTTTGCTGAAATTTTCATACAATAATAACTTAAATTTGAGTATCCAAATGGAACCATATAAAGAATTTTATGGGAAGTTATTTCATACTCCAACCAATTGGTAAGAAGTTGTAGAAATAAATTCAATTGGACCAAATATTATAGAAAAAAATATTGTTAATGTATAGACTATTCAGGATCACATTAAAGCAGCCCAAATATGAAAAAATAGGCCTACTAAAAATCTAAGGAAATTCAGGGAAAATTATGTTACGGATCATGTATTCTTAATGATTCACCATTTAATAAAGTTTAATAATTAGTTAAAAAGGTAATGTTAATCTCTTAGTACATTGGATATTTTTAAATACTATAAATAATTGGATATGTATCTTACCGGTTGGCTACACTTCCAAATCATTATAGAGTTCATGAGATTTTCGATGTTTCATTACTGGGGAACTACATGTCAACCAAAATTCAGGTTCTTTCATATAGAGGAATTATGTTTGAGCTATAATTATCCAATAACATGGATAATTTCCAAGTTTATGACATTATAGAGAATGTATTGTGGATTCAGAGAACTCGATTAGTGAATTTACTTTGGATAAAGTATACACTAAAAGTGGTAACCTAGGACCTTGAATAAGATATGATAAAATAACATGTAAATTTAATCAATATTTGATATATACCCTGATTTCATGGAAGAAATTATTTAAGGGGGGGAGAATGTAGTACACGAGACCTTACTGTAGTAGGTAAACACTATATCTCATACTATCACACTCTACAAAGACTTTATTCAAGAATATATTTAAAATTTAATGTTTAAAATTTTAAATTGAGCAAAATAAATACATTTTTTAATTTAGTATATCAAAATTATCTTAGTTTAAATTTGGTATTTTTTATTAAAAGGTTTGTTTTTATTTGAGAAATATGGTTTTAATGAAACTTGAAACTTATATGAATTTATCATTTTATAAGTATGTCATCAAAGTTTTAAAAAACATTTATGTAATTAAATATTAATTTAATGAATAATAATTAAATATTTTAAATATTTTTTTCACTTATAAATCCCCAGTTTAATATTTTTAAAACTATTTAAAATCTAAATTTAATAAAAAACTTATTTGAGACTTTTAATTGAATAATGTTTTGTCAAGGGATATTCAGTTTTGGATTATATTTAATTCCTTTTACACTTTAATTTTTTAATAAAACCCCAATTTATAATATTTAAATTAGTCTCCATGATTATTTTATCTTGTATGTAAATTTAAATCCTAAAACCATTATTTTCTAAAAATTGTTTTTACGCGATTAAGTGTGTTTATTTTAAAATAAAATTTTCACATCATTAGAAATTTTATTAGATGAAATTATTTTCAAATTTGAAATATGTAGTATCTAACTAGGTTAAACGTTTTCATGGAAATTTATTAATGATGTTGGAAATTATTTTCCCAGGTAAAATTAAATTAGGGTTAAAGATAAAAGTTAAAAAAGCATTATAACACTCCAAGATGTCTAGAAAAGGAGTTTATAAGGTGTTTTTTTGAATTAAAATCATTATCCCCACATGTTTTTTCTATTTTATGTCCATTGAACCTTGAATAATAACCTTATATTATTTAAAATGTAAGAGTTAATCCCAATACCACCTATCCCTAAACTTATTAATGGTTAACACTCACCCCACTTAAAGAGTCGCATATAATTATAATTTCACCTTGATATAAATATATTTTTATAAACCTATAACCCAATCCCAAATTCAAAATATTTAGGACACTATTAGTGAGGATAAGGCCTTCATTTCCAAGGATATTTCCAAGGAAAATTCATGCCCCCACATAAGTAATATCAAATACTTACCTTTTCCTCTAAATTTTATTCATTAAATTTTATTTATATAAACACTAATATAATTATACTAGTATCATTTATATAATTTAATGACATTGTATTAAGGTCAGTCTCATTTTTTATTCCAATACACTATTCTTTAAGAAAAAACAAATTCGTCATTCGTACATTGTGTAGACTATCGCTTGCATGATGCATTGTGTTTCATCTTCCTTCGCATACTTACAAAGGTATATATAATGATGGGATAAAAGGATAAATATTATTTTTATGAAATCATTAAGTTATTTATGGATAAATTGAACACCTATTAATTATATTATCAACAAACATTTGTCGTCAATTAAATCATTTAAACTAAGCATACTAGGAATATAATCTTTTATTCATATTGTGTAATGTTTTCATACTAATTATTCTTCTTTAATTTCCATAAAATTCATATATATCACACTAATAAACACTAAATAATATCATTATTCTTATTTTATGATTATATTATAACAAAAATACATCATAATCATTCATTAAATTAGGGAATGTTCAATTATTTTTCAGTTTTACTACCTAACTGAATAATACTAAAAATAAATATCATGAAAGACCATGATAAAATAATTTCTAATATAAAGTTATATAAATTTGTAAAAAATGTTTTTTTGGTTCTATAAGTGTTATATGAATATTTAATTCATTAATTAAAAGACACACATGATCATCAAGAATCCCATAAACATGAGTTTTATCTATTTAATATTCATGGATAAAGAATAAAAAAATAACTAGAGGAGTTTGAACATCATAATTTATTATAAACCATCCTAATAAGAAACATTAATTATCAATTAATTTTAAAATTTTATAGAATAATGAACTTGGTTACTAATATTATGGAAATTCTACAAACAATAAAATCAATGGACACCCGATGTGGAAAAGAAGTAGTATTTATAAAGATAATGACTATTTTCAAAGTGTATAAATGAAAATTTATATGATTAAATTTTTTAATTACATTATTCAGAGAGATATGTTCATGACACATGAGGTTAAACTATATGCATGGAATTCTGGACAAGTGGTAAGGGTTTTCCATCTCAAATTCCTATCTTTGGGACATGTATGGTATTGTCCCTCTTATTTATTTTATATGATGTATATACAACCTATTGTTGTGGTTATTTCCTAAAATACATTTATTTATGAAATTTAAAGAAAAATTTTAATACCTCTCTTTCAAGGGTTTTTTTGAATTTTTACATAAGCCATATTTGGGGATTTCCATCTCGATTTTCATTCTTTGGAGATCATGGTATAATTAACACCTATTTTATTTTTTTTGGTGCATACATTATCATGGAATAAATTTTTTCATATTACTCATGAAATTTAAGGGGCTTATAATTCTATATTATTATCCCTATCTCATATTTAATTGATTCAAGAGTTACCAAAAACATTGTAAAACTCGATATTTTCCATTGTAGAGAAACAATCATATGTTTTGGTAAGGTAAATATATATATTGTTTTCTAGGAAAAACATACCTATATATATAGTATAAATTGGATGTGATTATTTTAAAGATGAATATAGGTAAAATCACACCAAAAATGGTTTGTTGATAATTTAATCAATCGCTACTCTGATGCATGATAAATAAGCCGAATACTACACCTTGTCCAGTAAATCCTAGTATATATACATTGGAATATTCTCACCCTCTTAATGAACCATGATGAAATATATTTCCTACCATTTTTTTGTCTCCTACCAATTTAACCAATTTAATCTAATTACAATCTTTCATATATTACCCAACACATTATATGTACCCTCGCCTCTATATTTATTTGATATGGTTACATCATGTTACAATGATGATACTCCATTGAATCTAAGTTTATTAATAGATGAAAACATAGATATTCAAATTATTATTTTGAATGGGGATGTTTTATTTATCACCATATGAATAGGGAATTTTTATTTAGTAATAGGTTCATTAGGGAATGAGATAAATGGTATAAATGAATCCTTTGGAGAATGTTTTGGACTTAATTTGGTGATGGGTGGGGCCCATAAATATATTTCCCATATCTGAATAAATACGTATCATGAGACAAGACCTGTTGGTTTTCGTGTACACCTCATCCCATAATAGGATAATGTCTTGAAATAGGGCCTTAACCATAGGTTTCTGAGGACCAAAAATATGCATTTTGTTGGTATGAGATCAAGGATTATTTTTATCCATGTTTTTATTTCTTATCATGGATATAAGATGACATAAGTTTCATTTGATTATGGATTCATGTTGTTTATTTATTAATCCCATATTTCTTATTCAATGTTTTTGTTAAGAAATATTCCACTATATACTACACCTTACTAGGAATCTAAGATCACCCTTATTTGTTTTCCATTTCCAAGGAAACCTAGAGATGGAATTTTTGTAATTTATGGTGATATAATTATAGGTATAATCATGTTCTAAAAATATGTTAACCATGTATCTTTTGTTTTAAAATGAATATTATGTATATATATGTTCTTACAAGATTACTAATCTATTGAATCCTTTATGAACTCCAGTATTTTGTACTACTAATGTAATATAACCAAAGTCTTTGAGTTTCCCGAGTCAAGGATGTTACAGTACTTTTCTATCTAGAGTTCAATATGTGATTTATATCTATGTATTGTGTAAGTAAATGCCAGACCCAACACATGTGATCACTTATAAAGAAATTGAAATGTAACCTAATTTATGTTAATATGAAGATACTATCTAGATTCTTGACACTAGATAACATGTCTTGAGGAAGCATTATACATTATTGGTAAAGGTACATTAGAGAAATCATAAGATATAAGTTGAAACATAGGAACTTAAATAATTTATGATGAAGAACTACCCACATATATAAATGATCTGAAATTATGGAAATTTATTAGAAAAGTTTTTTAGAGAAAGGAAGAATGTATCCCTCGAGCCTCAATTATAGTAAGCTTCTCATTCTAGAGAAACATACCATAATACGCATAGATTTATTCTAGAATGTGTTTTGATCCTAAATTGAATGTTTTAAAATTTAAGTTAACTAAAATAATATCATTTTTAATTCATTATTACAAAATTAATTTGGGTAGATTTATTTAGATTATTGAGAAATGGTTGATTTTTGGGTAAATTGTGAAAAAATCCAATTTTACCAAATTCTTCACATTTATGAAATTATAATGATATAAGAATAACATGAAATATTAGTAAAAAAAATTACTAGAACAAATATATATTTTATAAGTAATTTAATTCATATAAAAATATGATATTGAACTTTGAAATAAATGCTTTACTTTTTGCGAAGCTAACTAATTTTTTTTCAAAAAAAATTGTTCATATTTATTATATATTAATCATGTATATAAAATGGTTAATTTCGGTTTCAGTTTTTCCTAAAAAATAATATTTTATTCAAACTAATCTAATTAATTATATTTTAATCAACACTATACTTTATTTTTTGATAAAATCATTTTTTATTAAAGAAAACCTATTTTTAAATATGGTATTCATTGTTTCTTGGGACCATATATTAAAATAAATTTAATAAAATTATAAAAAATGATTCTCATAAAATGGATCCCAAAATTATAATCATAATAATTAATATTATGAAATACGTTCAAATTAATATTTGTTCATAATGAATAATAAAAATAATAATAATTTGTTATCATGGTTAGGGTTAAAATGGGTTTGTTGAGGGGTTTAAAATAAGAGATAAGTGAAAAAACGAAGCATAAACATCTCTAGATATTATAGGTTAAAGATATGTCTATTATATATTATATAAAAAGATAAATCATGTGTAGTTTGTTCGACTTAAAAAATAAAGTGACTATATATTATTTAAATATTTTAAGTAATTCCAGGTTTGTCCCTCCTGTAACTTATAAAAGGTCACCTCTTCTCATTCCTTATTCTAAAATATTGAGCATTATATCTCATAAAATAAATTCCTAGATCCCTTCCTTTAGTTATTAATATTAATCTCTTCTATTAAGATAATCCTGATAAGGAATAAGATGTAAGACAAAGGATGTGTTACATCTCTCCCCTTCTTATTAGCTTGAGAAGGAGGGAGGACATTACTTGGCATTATGCAACATCCCCATGGTTTCAAAGGCTTGAAAGAAATGCCAAGGGTATCATTAACAGAAGTAGGATGATGTTCCCATTGGAAAGAAAAAAATAACCAAACATTTTATAACCATGTAAACTAAAACATGATGCATGATATCACTTAAATTCAACTAAAAGAAACTATTTACATTAAAATCAAACTAAAAAAGTACCACAGTAGAAGAATACAATATCAAAGTACACAGTAGGAGAAAAAAATATCCAAACTCAAAGACTCCAAGAACACCAACTCCATGCTCCAACACCAACTCCATTCAATGCATCATGAAGCATCTCATAAAAATATTGATACATTAACTTTTCCCAAGTCTCGATAAAGAACAAATTAAAAAAAAACTACTAAAGAAGGGGTGAGTAATGAAACTCAGTAAATTTTCCTCAAATGACATAACTACTCATGCCACTAGGATAGAACAATTTATCATATTATATAAAAACATTTATATAAAAAAATCTAAAAAAATATATCAGAATATAAATAAGTTTCATATTAAAACACTTTTCTCAAATAATATCAAGTTCGATGTAAATAAACCAAGAAAAATTCTCAAACAATTTCATAAAAAAATAAACTTTTGGAATACCCCTTTCTAATAAACATATCCAAAAATCAATACATGCACACATCATTATGATAGTTCCATTCTCATGAGCAGTTTCTCATCGATTTACCAGTTCATCACAATTTAATTTAATCCTATGTAAAATTACACCTTTTAAACCAACCACAAAGTCATATTTTAACCAAGACATTTGATGAAATATGAACACACACCACCAAGAATTCCCAATAACCATGAAAATAAAATCATGCAAAACCATTTTAATGCCAAAACCATTTTAATTAAAATATCATTTCATTAAAATAATATTTTATTTAAACCCCTTTTCTATAAATTGAACCAAGAAACTATTTTAATATCAATATTTTAAAATCACTTATCAAAACATTAAGCTTAAACATTCCAAAATTTCACCCAAAATCATGAACCATCAATAAAGATGGTTTCTCCTAAGATTTGAAAACCAATATCACAGTAAATATAAATCATTTTAATTAATTTGAAACTAATCCAATTAGTTCTATCAATAATAGTTGAGAGTGAGTCCACCTACCTCAGCCTTTATGATGAAAATTAAGAACGTCCCACAAACGCCAACAAAATTGGGTCGAGACACAAAAAACTAAACTTAGATTTATTCCCCTATCATCAAAATGACTATATATAATCATATTTGGCATCAAATATCTTAGATCTATTTAAAAAGGACATAGATATAATAAAATGAGACATATAGAGAAGTCTATCTAAGAAAAAACACCAAGAACTACCAAGAACGACCACTTAACATGCGAATTCATCCTAAAAATAGTAAGAGAAACCTTAAGATCACATCTGGATCGATAGGAGAAGCTTATTTAGACTTTGGGAAGATATAAAATTGATTTAGGGTATTAGAAGGGAAAAAATGTCCTTAGATGTCAAAACATGTGAGATCCACAATTTTAGGATCTCAGTTTTAAGTCATACATGATTAGGAAAATCATGTGTTAAAAGTGTGACAGCCACTACCTCAAGGATGTACCTCGCATGGTTGTCTTGGAAGAATATAAAACCATGAACCACACATGATAAATCCCACAGTCCAATATAGCATAGTTTCTCCTAGTCTTCTATATGGTTTGGAAAAATTGTTCACCGCCAGTGCACCTTCCATTTTTTCCCTATCTTATTGTCCATAGTTTTCTGTAGGTGTTATGTGGTTTTCCCAGAATGTTAACCTTTATAAAATCCCCAAAAACATCTCAAAAGGTATCTAAACTCTCCAAAACATCACCCATAAACTATTCATACTTAAAAATAATAAATAAATGGTTACATAGTTGAAATTGGGTGTGCTACATTCTCCCCACCATTGACTTTTTCATTCCCAAAATGTATAAAACCATCATTTCTCTAAAATAGTTCCATATGTTTCTCTTTTATGTTCTACCCCTATTTCCATGTATCTTTCTAAATCTAACCATGTGTCCAAAAACCCTATACCAGACCTATAATTTTCCCAAGAAATACTTTCTCTTACCTATCCACAATCCACACTAGCATATGCACCAATGAAGTATCTAGATCTAGGTCTAAGTGATTCCATAAAATCACATGGTCTTTATCTGGATGGTACTTTTTCAATTTAGATACATGGAACACATTATGAGATGCATTGATCCTTAGTGGTAATGCCAACTGATATTCCACCTCACCAACCCATTCCAGAATCTCAAAGGGGCATATGTATTGAGGAGATAACTTAACGTGCATCCCAAAATGATGATTTCCAATCCTTGGAGAGATCCTCAAGAACATGTGATCACTCACCACAAAAGGAAATTGTCATTGATGATGATACACATGTGATTTATGATGACTCTGAACTGTATCCATTTGTTTACTGATTAAATTAATCTTCTTCATTATTTATTGGACATGGATCATCCTTAATACTGATGTCTCACTTGTTTCCACCCAACAAGTAGAGAATGATAATGACTCTCATATAATGCTTTTAAAGGATCCATATATATTGAGGCCTTATAACTATTTTTATATGATAACTCCACTAATGACATGTTCTCTTCCCCTAAGCCACCAAAATCCATCACACAACCCGACATAATGTCTTCCAATTTTTTATTGCCCATTTAGAATGGTTGTCCATATGATGATGATACATCATTTTCATAGTCAATTGAGTCCAAATGTATTTCTATAAGGATTTCTAGAGATAGGATGTAAACCTTGGATCTATGTATGATATGATCAAATCTCATAGTCCATGCCTATTTACCACTTCTCATATATAGATTTTTGATAAGTCCTCCACCATATGTTATTCATAAATTAGGATGAAATGAATGGAGTTTTTGAGTTGATCTACTATCACCCATATAGAATCGTGTTTCCAAAACCATTATTGGGATACCTGTTACAAAATCTATAGTGATCAGTTCCCATTTCCAAATAGGAATAGGTATAAACTACAACATCCCTGATAGTTGTTGATGTTCTACTTTAACCTACTACAAGTTAAGCATCTTGAAACAAACTCAACTATAATTATTTTAATACCGATCCACTAAAATTGTTATTTTAATTCCTTATACATCCTCTATATTCCAAGATGAATATAACACCATGAATTGTGGTATGAATAAAAAAAGTATCTCCTGAAAATCCATAGGTATGACCATCTATTTTTTGAACCACAACACTGAACTCCCATCCAACCTGCATCCCTCAATGGTCTCTCCCCGATTGAGTTTTAACCTCATAGACACACTTTCTAAATTGGATAACTATTCTTTTTAACCATATACACCATATCAGGAACAAATTAAAATGTAATTAAAACCACAACTTCACCTTAATCTCCACATTACATGTGCATGTCAGCTAGGACGAACATCAACTTCCACTAGTCTGAAGCCTCTTTTTCTAATTGAAAATATAAATTCCTACTTAATGCATCTACCACTAAATTTCCATTACCCAGTTTATACATCAAGTCAAAGTCAAACATTTTTAGATACTTTGTCCATATTTTTAGTCTAAGGATCAAATCCCATTGTGAGAATATATGATTTAGGCTCTTATGATCCATGAACATAGTACATTTCTCACTGAAGAGATAATGATTCTAGGTCTTCAAAAAATGGACTATGGTAGCTATCTCAAAATAATTTTTTGGGTAGTTCATTTCATTCACTTGTAACTAGATTGATCCATAAGAAACAACATGATCTCCCTACATGAGAATACATCCCAACCCTAATCTTGAAGCATCACAATATATCACGTACCCTTGTCCTTATTCTGGAAGTATCAAGATAGGTTATTATGTAAGAAAAAAATTATTCTCTTGGAAAGACTCCTGGAATTCCCCATCCCCTTAGAATGGAACATTCTTCCTTGTTAGATATATAATAGGTGAGGAATATTATGACAAGTCATGAACAAAGAATCAGTAATAAGCAGCTAGACCAAGGAAACTCTATATTTCAAAGACATTATTTGGTAGTTTTCGAGAGATAATTTCCTCTATATTTTCTGGATCCACAGAAACACCTCCATCAGAAATTATATGGCCAAGAAATTGTACCTATTATTCCCAAGAACCACACTTTTATAGTTTGGTATAAAATGATGATCTCTTAATATTCCCAACATCATTGCCAAGTGTTTCTCATTTTCTTTCCTTGAATATAGAATATGTCATCCAAAAATGCTTCCATAAATGAATCTTAATATTGGTAAAATATATGATTCATCAATTCTATAAAAACCACTAGATAATTTATAAAATCGAATGGAATCACCACATATTCATAATGTCCATATCTTATTCATAATTATTTTTTCAAAATATCCTCCTTAAAAACCTACAATTTGTGATATCCTTATTGTAAGTAAATTTTTGATAGCCATTGAGCTCCCCTCAATTGATAAAATATATCTTCATTGAATGGAAGTGGACACCAATTCACTATCATAACTTGGTGAAGCTTGTAATAATCCACACATAGCCATAGATTTCTATCCTCATTTTTTCACAAACAATAATAGTGAATCCCACAGATATGTTCTATTCTGAATGAACTCTTTTATTTACAGCTCTTCTAAATTCACCTTAAATTACATTAATTCCATTGGTGTCATCTAATAAGATGGAAGTGAAATAGTTCTTGTCCTTCAAAGGTGATCAATCATAAACTACACTTCTATATGGGTGGAAACCCTAAGAAATTTTCGAGAAACACATCTAGAAAATTGTCTACCACTATTAGAAAACTGTACTTCTCAATCTCATCCATCAATGCCGAAGTCAATACTGCTAACTAATATGATATAAATCCAACTATTAGTGTTCACAATACTGTTTTACCCATATTTATATTCATTTTCCCTTAAATGAGATGCTTGATGCCATCTTCAGTTATGAAAATGACTTTTCTTTTATAATAGTTGATGTGAACCTTGAACATGGTAAACCAATCCTTACCTAAAATTAAATAAAATACATCTATATTAGGCACATATAAACCCCATTTCATCTCAGTTCCATCAAAGGTTATAGAAAATACTCAACACATGAAGTCTCGACATTCTCTTTGATCGAGAGGCATTTGAATTACTAGAACATAAGGCATCATCTCAACATTTAAATGTAGAAATTCAATAACATGAGAAGGAATCAAGAAATAGAAATCCCATAAATCAAATGTAGCTTACATAAAGGTATCATTCAAAAGAATCATACCTCTCACAATCAATTTTCTAGATTGATCATCCATAATAACCTGATCGTTATTGTAAAATTTCTTTTTCGATTCTCTTTGCCCCTTGTTTCCCGGTTGATATTTCCCTATTTGAAGAGTCATGGTAGTCTTAAAATCACCATGTATAGCTCTATTATACTGATGAGATTTATTCTTCTTCTCTTATCCCATCAAATAATACAATGCCTGTGACACTGAAGAATTGTCCCAAACACCCGACCTCAGAGCACTGCGACAATAGTGCTAAAGATTACCCACTTTGTTGAAATTTTGGAATGATATCAATGTTTCCATACATTCTCTCTTAATTTGGTCAAATGTACTACACTAAAAACATTATTATTGGATCTTAGGTTGCGTAAGAAGGTTTACTGATCCATACATCGAATTTGTTCATGCTCCCTTCTTAGAAATAGGTGTCCCTCTTCAGTTTTCTCCCAAAATTAGATTTTCCAATGTTTCCCGTGGGTAAAAACATGATTTATCTTCCTATATATCATGAGATATCTCTTTTATCTATGTTGTCTCTATTTATTATCTCTGTAAGATCCATTATATAAAGAACAATGATCTTCAAGAAAATTTCATGTCTCATCCCCAATTCCAAAGATGCATGCCTTTAAGGACGCACTATTAGAAACTTTGGGGGGAAATCCCACTAAATTCATGAATTTTTTTTCATACTTCATGACAGAATGATTTCCATACTCCAAGCTAAGGAATTACATCATTTGTTGAATTCTAAACATATGAGGATAGAATTTTTTGTCAAAAAATTCTTTAAAATCATCACATTCCATGACTTGGTCTACTTTATCTTGAAACACTAAATCCCCCACAGGCATGCAAGATCTTCTATAATGTAATTCACCAGCTCAATATTCAACTCTACTAGTGTTCCAATTAAATTCAATATAAGATTCATCTTATTCAACCACACCTCTACCTTTTTTATAGTTCTAAATCTCTCCAAAATATGGGTGGATTCTGCTTTTGGAATTGGACTGAATGATCCACTTTCCTTGGCTCATCCCTAATGTTTTCTACATCCCTAGAATAAAAATCTTGGACTATACTATAAACCAACTATTAGATCACCAGTGGATCAGCTGAAACCATATTATCAGTGTCTTCTTCTGTTTGGTTGGTAAGACACCTTATGGGTTCCATTTTCTATACAAAAAACAAACTCCATAAGTCTCACTCTTTATAAACAAAGGGCTTAACAATTTGAAATTATATCATAATAGTTATTTCAAAAAACAATCTTTACCATGTTCTGCCATTTTTTAAAAATTTAAATTGATTTTTAAAATAAAACCATTTTAAAAATACTAAAACCATACTCTTTTCAATTTCTATCATTTGAAAATAATTTCAACATTTTTCAAAAATCAACATACTGAAAAAATAAAATATCATTGCTAAAAATGAAATATGAATTCATAGCCGAAAGTAATTTCTATAATGCATGTCATGTTTGTCTCGGTGGATAAACCCATGACAATGAGGTTATAATGCCTATAAGTGTCTCCAAACACTTATCAACCCAACTCCTTAGTAACATTAAGTTCATCATAAAAAGGTTAGATATGTATTTTTATGCTCTACATTTCATGTCCTAACAATCCTACTCATTTATATGATCCCAACTCAAGGAATAGACCAGAATGAGTTTCAAGTCCAAGACTGACAACCAATACCAAGTCAAAGACCAACCAAGACTAATAAAACTTGTTCCACATGAAAATTGTAAGGACCATGCTGATACCACTTGTTTCAAATAGATTTTGGACTGACCAAAACTGACACAATTAGTAACAGGCCACCCATCCTCATTGGCTTGAGAAGGATGGAGGACGTTACATGGCCATAAGAGACATGCCCATAGTGCCAAGGGTTGGAAATAAATTCCAAGGTCCTCACTAACAGGTGGGGGATGATTTTACCTTTGGAAATAACACAACCAAAAAACATGTCATAAATAAGTGAACTACTACATGATGCTTGATATCACAGAAAGAATCAAAGAAACCATTGATATTAAAATCAAACCAAATCTAAGTATGATATTGGAGGACTACAATATCCAAGTACACAGTGGAAGAAAAAACTATAAAAAACTCAAAGACTCCAAGGACACCAACTCAAAGCTCCAACTCCAATGCCATGCCATGTATCAAGAACTGAAACTATAGAAGTTTCATACAATATAATTTCCCAAGTGTCAATAAACAACATATACAGGATCACCAAAGTTCCAAACAAGGAGTGAGTAATGAAACACATTAGATTTTTCTCAAATGAAATCCCTACTCAAGACATTAAGATAGAACAAGTTAGCATATTATATAAAAAATTATAGAAAAAAATTTCTAAAATTATTTATATCAGAATATAAACAAGTTCCATAGTAAAATAGTTTTCTCAAACAAAATCTTGTTCCCAGAAAGAAACCAAACAACATTCTCAGATCATTTCATAAATTCAACTTTTGGTTTACCCCTTTACAATCTACATATACACACCTTTATACATGCATTCTTCATTACGATAGTTTTATAATCATGAGTGGGTTCTCATCGATATACCAATTCATCACAAGATAATTAAATCACATGTCCCATTACACCTTGGGAACTTAGAATAAGGTAACATTTATACTAGACCACATAATGGAATATGAACACACCCTACTATGTATGCTCAAGAACCATGCCAATACAATCATGCCAAAAAAATTAATGTGAAAACAATTTCAAATTCCAAAACCATTTCAATTAAACAAATATTTTATTGAATACTTTTTTCTATAAATAGAAGAAATAAACTATTTTAAAATCAACATTTTAAAGTCATTTATCAATGAAATTTTCATAATAATTCCACAATTTCTCAAAAAAATCCCAATAATCTCTATAGAAGGTTTCTCCCATGCTTTGCACACCAATTTCATGATCAAATTAAATTAGTTTAATCAATTGGAAACTAATACAACCAGTTATTCAAAATGGATTCTTGGTTGAATCCACATACCTCGGTCTTTATGATGAAAACAAAGAACGACAATCTAACGCCAATGAATCCTGATCGAAACTCTGAGAACCATCCATATATCTCTTCCCTTATCATCAATAAGACCAAATTTAATCATATTTGGCATCAACTATCTATGATATATCCACATAAGATGTAGATATAATAAACCGAGAGATATAGAGAAGTATATCTAAGAAAAACCACTAAGAACAACAAAGAACAATCACTTACCACGAGAATCTTGCTTCAAAACACCAAGAGAAGCCTTCAGATTGTCTCCAAATTGATAGGAGAAGCTTACTTAGCCTTTAAGAAGAGAGAAAATCTAGTTAGGGCCATGTAGGATAAAAAATTAAGTCCATAGAGAACAAAAAATGTTAGATCCCCAATTTTTGGATCCCACTTCTACCTCATGCATGGTTATTCGCAGGGTTAGGAAAATTGTGTGCTAATCATGTGTCAGCCAATAACTCAAGGATAGACCTCACACAGTTGGATCACATAGCTATAAAACATTGCTCCACCCATTCAAAATCCCAATTCCCAACATATCATGATTTATCCAAGACTTCTGCATTATATAGAAAAATTGTGTGCTACTTGTGCACCTTCCCTTTAACCCATGTATCAATGTGCACGGTTTCCTGTAGGTGCTTCATGGTTTTCCCAAACCATGCACCAAGCATGCACCTTTATAAAATCCCCAAAAACTTCTCAAATCTTTTTCCAAACTATCCCAAACATCACCCATAATATTTACATACATAAAAATCATAAACAAAATGTTAATTACTTGAAATAGGGGGTGCTACATGGTGACTCTCAAAGAAGTGGTAATCATATTTACAGATTCATTCAATGATTATTTATTCTTATAATTCCTCTAAACATTTTGTATCCATAATAAAATAAATAATTTATTATAATATATATAATGAGATTTCATAAATATTATGGGAAAACCATTTTTCACATCCTTTCCATCAAATGGTAAATTAATGTATCACTCATGCATACATAAGGACTACCACCTCCACGTGGTGGTATGATTCATTTTCCATCACCAATTTTTATTATTGGTTATTATGATGAGTTTAATATTAATATATTATATTTATTGAATAATTATTCTTCAATATTTATAATTATAATATCTTATCTAACTTCTTAATTTTTGATCCGTTGGGAATCGATAATATCACTTGAGTATATGTGTGCACAACCACATCTACAAAGCAATATGATTTGTTTTTCATTTCATCTTTACATAAATGATAATATTGATAGATTTAATTAATTGATATAATTGTTATGATATAATAATTATTCTATAAAATTGAATTGTTATTTACCTTCTTTCATTCAATCAATCAAAAGTGGAAACATCCCGCGGGCGTACGTACAGACCAACATCTCCATGAAGTGATGTTATTTATTTTTCACCACTACCTTATATGAATAGTTATAAAAGAGTATATAATGGTGAAATATGATAACTATGAAATAGGTAAATTATTATCTATCATAATAACATGTGAACAATGAACGAACTGATACAACTAAACCAAAACATATATGAAAAATGAAATAATTAACACTCGAAAATGACAATTTTAATAAAAAATTATTATTAATGGTTTTTTGAAATGTCATATGTGAATCAGATATGATATTATAAGCATGTATATAGTTATGTTATAGAATTATAAAAAAAATATAAATTAATTATATTATTCGTTAAAATCACATACATGGTAATTTGAACTTGTGGTATGAACTTATTTCATACTCTGATACTTATTCGGGGTTGTTTTTGTTTTTGTTTTTTTATATTGGTGTGTTTTCACTCTTTTATTCCTCCCTTTTTATAGTTTTTCTTCTCTTTTTATTAATTAAATAATGTATTTTTGGTAATAATTAAAAATTTGTGTTTTTATAGATTAAATTGTTAAGAATGTGTTTCTGTGTTAAAATTCTGCTTTTAGTGGTTATTTTTATTGTTTTAAAATAATACGATTAAGTTATTCTTTCTCTTTTTAACATTAATTTTTTATTATTTTGTTTATTTAATTATTTCAATGTTTTATGTTTTCAAAAATAACAATTTTATTTAATTAATTATTTATGTAATTAATTTCCAATTTAATTATGTACAATTCAATTATTTAATTAATTCTTCTATTCAATATTAACTAAATAATTCATTTTTATTTTTTTATACTTTGAATAATTAAATTATTTTTAATAATTTAATTCAATTCTATAATTTTTTTAGTTTTAATTTAATTTCTTTATTTTATTAATTCTTTCAATTCATTAGTGAATTAATTGAACCAACTTACTTTATATTTGTTATTATTTAATTTATATGTATAAAATACATTCTGTAATTAATTTATTGATTATTAATCTTATTTTCTTTAAAAAATTGTTTGAATTACACTTTTTATTTTAGTTAGTAGTTTAATTTATACTATTTTAAGTTGAATTAATTTATTAATTTAATTATATATTGAATTATTTGTTTTTGGTTTGTTTGTGGTGCATGTGTCACCAACGCCACCCATCGGTGACTCAAATGAGTCACTGACACCTTCAATCCATCCACCCATTCCCTGTCTCACCATCACAACAATGATGAGATGTCTCACTGACACCTCCATTCCACATATCGGTGAGTTGAGTCACTGACACCACCTATCGGTGACTGAAGTAACGGATACATCTACTGCACTCCCAACCTACCCACACCTAGTCACCAACACCTTCAATCCATCCACCCCTTCCCTATCTCACCATCACAACAATGATGAGATGTCTCACTGATACCTCCATTCCACATATCGGTGAGTTGAGTCACCGACACCACCTATCGGTGACTGAAGTAACGGATACATCTACTACACTCCCAACCTACCCACACCCCATGATGCCATCGATACCCCCACAGAAAATTTAACCTACCAGCACCTTCTTGAGTTACTGTTACCTTTGTGTCACCAATACCCTCCAGCAGTCACCTTCCCACCATTCTCCATCCCTCTCACTATTTTCTCTTCCTTCCCTCAACAATCAACATAACAAAATATCAAAACCACACAAATCACACAGCAGCACAACAATCCTGTTGGGGCGCAGCGGAGGTGCATGGTACCTCAAACACACAAAAAGGAAGAATGGAGCAACACGGGAATTTTAATGTGGTTCGGCGATTTGCCTACATCCACGGGAGAAACGGGGGCTCTTCTCTATTATCACTCTCTCCGGATAATCACGGAGGATCACACAAATACACAGCACCAGATTACACCACATGGGATTACATACCATTGAATAGAAGAAGAAAACCACCATGGTCATGGTTTGGTGGGTAGTTCATCTACCCATGGAGTGCTCCCTGTCGTCTGCTCACCCACCTTGACCACCCACCATAGGAGACTCGTTTACAAAGGCTTCTGTGATTGGTTGGGTTGGCTGCCAACCAAGGAGGCTATGTAGCAGTTTCCGACCTCCGCTAAAAAATGTCACCCCATATTGGGAGTGGCCCCCACAAATCTCCCCCTCACTACCAATTTGGGGTAGAGACTTGACCTGCGGTCTCCTTGCAGGTGTTGAAAACTTCATCGGCAAATTGAACACGCTTCTTCACGCTAGATGACGTGGAACTTCCACCATCTTCACTCGAGCTCGGGCTAACTGTGGTCCCCATCAAATGATACAACCCTTGAGACTCCTTCCTAGTAAGCTTTGTTGCATCCCCGCGTGAGACTTCCAACACTCCACCTGCTATGGAAATCATGTATCCTTTCGCATTGAGCCTACTCAATGATATCAAGTTCCACCTCATCCTTGGAACGAATTTCACGTCAGTCAATTTTCGTACTCCTCCATCAGGTTTCTTCAATTTCATTGTCCTGACTCCTCGAACCTCGCATGTTGACACATCACCAAGTCTCACCGAGTCTCGCACCTGCTAAAAAGTACCAAATGTACCTCTCGTCGTACATAAGTGTGCTAAGCTCCCCGAATCCAAAACTCATCCGTCTTCCTTTGGATTTTGAGCTTGCTCGTTCTTCCTCTTTAGAAATCAGCATTCCTGCTTCATGTGCCCATATATTTTGCAGTAATGACACTGCACTTCTCCCCATTCAACTCTCCCATCTGAGTGCAAGCTTCCCGTTGTCATGCAGATTTCATCATCTGCTGATAATCCTGTGATATTCACATCCTCCTCTTCAACTTTCTTCTTTCCAGCAACGTACCGTTTGCACTCTCCACAATCACTTTTATAGTGACCCTTCTTCTCACACCAGAAACACATGATTTCGATAGTATCACACCACCTAGATTTTGGCCTCCATTCATTACCTCCTGACTGTTGATGTCGGCTCCTCCCATGTTGATCATCTCGCATCGTCGTGATTTGATCACCTGAATGCGTCGTGGGTCTTCGAAATGCTTCCGAATCTTGAAGTGACGTCATCACCTCGTCTAGCTTCAATTTCTCATTCCCCACGAGAAATTCAGTCACAAGCCCATCAAATGATCTTGGTAGGGATGACAAAAGCAAAAGCGCTTTATCTTCCTCTCCAACCTTTACACCGAGCCCCAATAACTGTGTCAGGATTTTGTTGAATTCATTGGTATGATCCAACAAATTCGCTCCCTCGTCCATGCGCAACTGGTACAGTTTCTTCTTTAAGAACAACTTGTTGGTCAGTGAATTTTCCATATATCGCTGCTTCAACTTCTTTCAGATCTCCTTCAGTGATGTCTCATCCAACACCGAGTACTTTACCTCATTCGCCAGACATAGCCGAATTGTGCTGACGACCCGCATCTCGAGTTCTTCCCAATCATTGGCACTAGTTGTCTTAGGCTTTTCTCCAATCAACGATTTGATCATGCCCTATTGCACCAAGAGATATTTCACCATGATTTTCCACAAGCTTAAATTGTTTCTACCATCAAAGTTCTCGATATCAAATCTTTGTAGTGCTCTACCACCTGTCATCGTCGTCGTCGTAAAATGCGATCAGCACCATCGATGTCATACCTCTTGGTCACCACCTGATGAAGTGTGAATTTTGAAAAACTAACTGTACGGATGTGTTTGGAATGGTTGAAATAGTCAGAATCGACTTCTGAATCACTGAAATCGGACATCAATTGACCGAGATATGCTCAAAACACGTTCAACAGTTCAGATCACCTGCTGACATGGCGCTCCCGTGGCACACCAGAATTCATGCCAGAAGTCCGCCAGAATTGTTACTGGAGGTTTGAACAGTTTCATCTTCTCCAGCACGGGTGTACTGTTCACCCGTGGGTTTGACCCAACTTTGACCGAGCCTACCGGACTCGTTTCAACTCCGTTTTCATCGTCGTTTGCACCATTGGAATCGTCTCACCGTCCTCTTCCCGAATATGCCCTCAGAAAAATTTTCCAACCACTTTTAATTTTCCGGCCACTTGAAAAATCATCATCGCCTCACCGGTTCACCTCCGTTTGCTCTGACTCACCTCTGATACCACTTGTTGGGGCGCAGCGGAGGTGTGTGGTACCTCAAACATACAAAAAGGAAGCAAACAGAGTAACACGGGAATTTTAACATGGTTCGTCCATTTTCCTACATCCACGGGAGAAACGGAGGCTCTTCTCTATTATCACTCTCTCCGGATAATCAAGGAGGATCACACAAATACATAGCACCATATTACACCACATGGGATTATATCCCATTAAATAGAAGAAAAAAACCACCATGGTAAAGGGTTGGTGGGTAGTTCATCTACCCATGGAGTCCTCCCTCCGGTCACTCACCTTGACCGCCCACCATAGGAGACTCGTTTACAAAGTCTGTTGTGATTGATTGGGTTGAATGCCACCTAAGGAGGCTGTGCAGTAGTTTCTGACCTCCGCTGAAAAAAGACACCCCATATTAGAAGTGGCCCCCACAAATCCAACATGCATATGAAATTTAAAATAAACAAATTGGATAGCAGCAAAATAGCAGATGAACCAAATTAGAGAATCCAAAACAAACAATCAAAAATTCTCAGATCTACATTCGAGGACCCAAAATCAACACCAAACGAACCCGTACCACCCAAGTCTTTGTGATCCCATGATTCATCACTGGCACTGGCCCGCCCCACTCACCACCACAACCCACATCTCACACCACTACCGCAACCTACTCCATTGTTGCCTTCCACTTCAACCCGAGCCTCCCTTCTCTACCTGAAGCCATGTCATGACGTCACCTACTTTTCCTCAACCCGCCGCCGCCCATATATTCTCGCATCGCTGCACCATCTCCCCCAGTTCCCCTATTCCACTGTTGCGACCCCCTTTCCTCCTCTCCAGCCGCCGCCCCAATCTCCTCCCAGGTCCGGCCCTCGGGCAAGACAAGAGAGCCCTCGGGCTAGGGCAACAATCGAGAAATAAAAAAAAAATATACAAAGAAAGTCCATCAATTTTATATTTTTACTGTATCTCTCAATGTATTTAGGGCAAAAAAATTTATACTGGACTGGGGCAACCGAATTTTCTGGGCCGCTCCTGTCTCTTTCACCTCACTGGCGCCGTTATCCCCTCCCTATCCAGTGCGACCCCCCCCCCCCACTCCTAATATCTTCTTTTTTCATATATTCTATATAATATAATACATATAATAATATATAATAATATACTTAGACATATATAAAATATTATGTACATTATTTTTATAATAGTAACTAAATAAATATAATTGTTATAATATACTTTTATATATTAGTAATAATATATATATTCTAGTAAACTTATAATATATGGGTATATATTATTAATACTAATATTATGTATTTTAATAATATATGTGTTTATTTATTAATAAGTAGAGTTGTTAATTAATTAATGATATTAATATAATGTTTATATATATATATATATATTTAATAATATATTCCATTTGTTATGTTTGAAGTCATTTTTTCCATCCATTATGCATAGGGGGTCGCATATTTCAGTTACGGATGGGTGCGTGTGGCGTTTAGTTGGAGGAGAAGGTTGATTCCATAATGATTAGAACTATTCCAGATCATCAATTCATAAGCAGGGGAAAAATTTGAAGAATGAGCAGCAGGATAGCATGTATTTCACGACTTTTAGATGAGCCACCACATGTGACGTCTCTCTTGGCTGGACCCATACTATTCACTTTGTCCGATTCCACTGATCTATACACACAAATCTCATCCATCCATTTTTATAGATTCCTTTCGATCATCCATCACACCCCATCCTTCCATCTCCTCTCATCCATCCACTCCTCGATCCGTTCCACCGCCAATAAACCAGAGCATAGAGAAATGGGGTATGAGACATGCATCGAGCAGAAGCAGAACATTGGAGTTGAAGCTGAAGAGAGGAACAATATCATGAGAGATGTTTCTTTATTTATTTATTTTTTCTTTTGTTTTTTTTTTTGCTTTAATGTGTAGCTAAATTGATAGAAGAATCGAGTTGCTATGTTTTGATTTTCATTATCTATTCTTCTTAGTTAATTGATTATTAGGTGCAACTTTTTTGTTCGATGTTTTTTTCTTTTCATTTATGAGTATCAATATACACTACCAAATAACCGACGAGTGATGTAGTGAATCACTTCAACTTGGATCATTTACTGAAGTATCAAAAATTGGAAAAGGTTACTGTATCTCATCTCCGTAATTAATAGATTAATTTGAGGGTCAAGGTCGAAAAGATTATGACTCAAGAAGGTTCATCGAGCCATGGAAGTCCACTGAAGCTACATAGTGAATTTCCACCCTTTTAAGCACTGAATAATTGAATCAGTTTAAGTGGGATTGAAGAACATAATTTTTAATCTGTTCAAGTAGCCCGATGACCCTAAATTCATCATTTTTTCTCCCTCTATTCAAATCACTACATTAAAAAACCTCACCTTCATTTTCGCATTCACTACACTCCATTTTTTCTATTTTATTTTAGTTTTTGTTATTATTTTTTATTTTTTTAGTTTAGTTTGGTCTTGCACACTCTTTGTTCTTCCCTCTGGTTTGACACCCCTCTTACCACAGTGCTAGAAGTTTGTAGGCTTTATAAATATTAAATTTTTACGTACCCAAAGATGTGTGAGGCCAAATTTTGGTGTCATTTCTGAGGAAGCAACATGTTACCAAGTAAAAAAACAAACAAAAATAAATATAAAAAACTAAAAAAATAGATAAAACATAAAATCAAAAAAAACAATACTAAAAAAAATACTAAAAAATTCAATTTTGTTTTCCCAAACTGGATGCTCGTTAGGTCAACTAAGCCAGAACTGAAATCTCCAATTTAAGAAATAAAAAACTCTTCTGACCTTAGGAAGAAAAAGAAAACAAAAATGAAAAATTTGGAAAATATATGAATGTTCCACATCCTCTAGTTCCACCCCCTGAGAGATCTAGGATTAGAGATTTCCAAGTTCTAATAGTGTTAAGAAATCCTTATTGTATCAGACTATCCACTAGTTCTAAGAAATATGAGATCAAACAATCTCATCTCTCTCAACTCCCTTCTTTAAATGGCCTTCCAACGGAGGATTATTTATAGTTTATTATAGAGTTTATGTTTTTGTCAAGAAATTGCCTCTATAAGAACTGAGTGAGGAGGAGTTGAGGATAATATTGTTTCTATTATTTATAAATATGAGTGCTAGGACTTGGTTCCAAAACCCTGATGTGGAAATCTTTGAATCTTGGGATGAGGTTTTAATTCTTTTTTCTTCAAATTATATCCCAATAAAACCACCATTGAGGTTATTGTAAGAACCCGGTTCTTAGTTTTGAGGTGCGGGTTTCTTCTTTTCTCTTTTCCTTAAGTGTTTTTGAGAAAATATGGAAAAAGGGGAAAATATCCCAAATTTAGAAAGTACACGCCGTGTCCTTTGTCCACACGCCATGTACTTTTGGCCGTATGGGATAAGTACACAGGGCGTGTGGCCATGCTGGGGATGAAGGGTGTAGGAACCGACTACACGCCATGTAGTCATCCTTTACACACCGTGTAGTCAGTCGGCAGGCGAATAGTAAGGCGGTGGCTAGATGTGGGGCAACACACGTCGTGTACTCATGAAGACATGTCGTGTAGTCATGTCGGCAGGTGAACAGTGTCGCGTTGGCGGAAAGCCATCAGAGGAACAGTTAAAAAATGGGAAGTACACGCCGTGTACTCGGAAGTAGACACCGTGTACTTTGTTTTTTTTCTTAAAATGGGCAGTAGCCTCCCCTGTTTATAGGGAAGGCTTAGAACGGGAAGAGAGCTCGGGGAAGGAAGGCCTAATCTTCGAGGATCTGCCGAGCGCACGTTCAGAATCTGTTTCCGCCTTGGATGATCTCGTTGGAACCGCACGGGTAAGCCCTCCACTCTTCTTTAACCGTTCTTTCCAATTCTTCCCCTAACATAAGTTATTTTCATTTAAGTGAGAATTATTTTACCTCAAATCAATGACGTATTTGGGTATTTTTGGGATCGACGATCGTGTATACGGCTCTTTGGTTTTAAAGGTAGGTGGCTTGGTGTTTATTTTCCAACTGCTGTGAGTTTTGTGTCTTTGTTGTGCCGCGAACCCATGTTGGGGTGTCGTTTGGCTGAGGCAGTGGCTATTTTAAATGCCTAGAATTTAATAGGTAATTAATTGTGATAATAAATTGTTGTTTGGGATCTTTTCTTGGATCCAGGACTATCTTGAGGGGTGCGTTCCTCTGTTTAGTCGTTTGTCCAGGATACCCGAGGGTATGCCATGTTTAATTATGCATTACTTTTTTCTTGAGAGGAATTGTATGTAAATTGCATTTTTATATGTTGGGCATGACCCATTTACTTATTCTTGAGGGCGGTGTTTTAATTGTTCCTGAGGGCGGTGTTTTACTATAGCCTGAGGGCGTGACTGTATTAGCCTGAGGGCAACATCCTATTTCGCTTGAGGGAAACATTTCGTGCCTGACGGCTTGACTTCTGTGCCTGAAGGAGACACTTCCTACGCCTGAGGGCAATTTTTGTTATGCCTGAGGTCAATGCCTGAGGGCGAGATTCTGATTACCTGAGGGTGAGGTTTTTCTTGTCTGAGGATGCTGACTGTTTAA